>CM038680.1:150423791-151023791 GCA_021605205.1 Aegilops longissima
GCTCGGACTCGCCGGGATGGCGGAGGGGTCCCGACCTCCCTCCCCGGCTCGGCCTTGCGCTAACGCGGCAGTGCACTCGTTTGACAGGCGCAGTGCGGTTATTCTGTTCCCCCACACACACACACGCACCCACGCACCCCTAAGATAGATAATGGGAGCAAGTCCATACAAGGAAGATGTGTCAGTACAACTATGCACCGAGGGGCGAGCGGTTATTCTGCCCCCCCACACACACACACACGCACCCACACACCCCCTAAAGATAGATAATCGGGGCAAATCATGTTACGGACTCGCCTCCGCGTGCGACGCCGCGGCTCGCCGCGTCATCGCCTGCTACAGCTCGTTCCTGGCTCGGCCTCGCCGGACGGGGAGGTGGGGTCCCGACCCCCCCCCCTTCCCGGCTATGCCTCGCGATAACACGGAAGTGCGCTTGTTTGACAGGCGCAGTCCGGTTATCCTGTTCCCCCCCCCCCCCACAAGCACCCACACACCCCTAAGATAGATAATGGGGCAAGTCCATACAAGGAAGATGTGCCAGTACAACTATTCACCAAGGGGCGGTGCGGTTATTATGCCCCCCCCCCACACACACACACACACGCACCCACACAACCCCTAAAGATAGATAATGGGGGCAAGTCATGTTACGGACTCGCCTCCGCATGCGACTACCTAGCACGCCGAGTCGTCGCCTGCTACGGCTCGTTCCTGGCTCGGCCTCGCCGGGATGGGGAGGGGGGTCCCGACCCTCCTCCCCCCCGGCTCGGCCACGCTCTAACGCTGCAGTGCGCTCGTTTGACAGCCACAGTGCGGTTATTCTGTTCCCCCCACACGCACCCACACACCATTTAGATAGTTTATGGGGGCAAGTTCATACAAGGAAGATGTGTCAGTAAAACTATGCACCGAGGGGCACTGCGGTTATTCTGTTCCCCCCACACGCACCCACATACCCCCTAAAGATAGATAATGGGGGAAAGTAATGTTAAGGACTCGCCTCCGCACGCGACGCCGCGGCACGCCACGTCGTCGCCTGCTACGGCTCGTTCCTGGCCTGGACTCATTGGGATGGGGGCGGGGGGTCCCGACCCCCCCTCCCCCCGGCTCAGCCTCGCGCTAACGCGGCAGTGCGCTCATTTGACAGGCGCAGTGCGGTTATTCTGTCCCCCCCCCCCCCACACGCACCCACACACCCCTAAGATAGATAATGGGGGCAAGTCCATACAAGGAAGATGTGTCAGTACAACTATGCACCGAGGGGCGGTCTGGTTGTCCCCCCCCCACACACACACACGCACCCAAACACCCCTAAAGATAGATAATGGGGAAGTCATGTTCTGGACTCGCCTCCACATGTGGCCTTGTGACACGCCGCATCGTCGCCTTGCTGCACGGCTCGTTCTGGCTCGGCCTCGCCGAGATGGGGAGGGTCCCGACCCCTCCCCCAGCTCGGACTCGCGCTAACGCTGGCAAAGGCGCTCGTTTGACAAAGCGCAGCGGTTATTCTGTCCCCCCCACACACGGACCCATACACCTCTAAGATAGATAACTTGGTGGCAAGTCCATACAAGGAAGATGTGTCTGTACAACTATGCACCGAGGCGGTGTGGTTATTCTGTCCCCCCCCCCACACACACACGCACCCACACACCCCTAAAGATAGATAATGGGGCAAGTCATCTTCTGGACTTCGCCTCCATGCGACGCGCCTTGTGCACGCGCGTCGCCTGCAACAACTCGTTCTGGCCCGGCCTCGCGGGATGGGGCAGGGGTCCCCCCCCAGCTCGGCCTCACGCTAATCTGGCGGTCGCTCGTTTGATAAGCGCATCACGGTTATTCTGTTCCCCCCCACACGCACCCACCAACCCCTAAGATAGATAATGGGGCAAGTCCATACAAGGAAGATGTGTCAATTACAACTATGCACCGAGGCGGTGCGGTTATTCTGTCCCCCCCCCCACACACACACGCACCCACACACCCCTAAAGATAGATAATGGGGGCAAGTCATATTCTGGACTCGCCTCGCATGCGGCCTTGTGGCGGCGCGCTGCTGCACTTCGTTCTGGCTCGCCTCACTGGGATGGGGATGGGGTCCCGACCCCCTCCCGGCTCGGCCTCGCTAATGTGGCAATGTCGTTTGACAGCGCAGGCGCTTGATTATTATTCTGTTCCCACACACACACACGCACCCACACACCCCTAAGATAGATAATGGGGGCAAGTCCATACAAGGAAGATGTGTCAGTACAACTATGCACCGAGGGGTGCGGTTGTCTGCCCCCCCCCCCCACACACACACACACGCACTCCACACACCCCTAAAGATAGATAATCGGGGCAAGTCATATTCGGACTCGCCTCCGCATGCGGCCTTGCACGCACTTGGCGTCATCGCCTGCACGGCTCGTTCTGGCTTGGCCTCGCGGAATGGGGAGGGGGTCCCACCCACCCCCCCCTCGGCCTCGCTTCTTGGCAAGTCGCTCGTTTGACAGCGATTGCGGTTATTCTGTTCCCCCCACAAGCACCAACACAACCCTAAGATAGATAATGGGGCAAGTCCATACAAGGAAGATGTGTCGGTACAACTATCCACCGAGGCGGCAAGGCGGTTATTATGTCCCCACCCCCCACACACACGCACCCACATCCCTAAAGATAGATAATGGGGGCAACTCATGTTACGGACTCGCCTCTGCATGCGACGCCTTGGCACGCCGCGTCGTCGCCTGCTACGGCTCGTTACTTTCTCGGCCTCGCCGCGATGGGGTCGGGACGACCCCCTCCCCGGCTCGGCCTTGCGTTAACGCGGCGGTGTGCTCGTTTGACAGCCCTTGATGCGGTTATTCATCCCCCCCCCCCCCTCACACGCACCCACACACCCCTAAGATAGATAATGGGGGCAAGTCCATACAAGGAAGATGTTTCAAGACAACTATGCACCGAGGCGGTCTGGCTATTCTGTCCCCCCCCCCCCCCCACACACACACGCACCCACACACACCCTAAACATAGATAATGGGGAAAGTCAGGTTCTGGACTCGCCTCCGCATGCGATGCGCGACACACCGCCGTCGCTTTGCTCACGGCTTCGTTCTGGCTCGGCCTCGCCGGATGGGGAGGGTCCCGACCCCCCCCCGGCTCGGCCTCGCTTCTTGTGGCCAGTCGCTCGTTTGTGTGTGCAAGTCGGTTATTCTGTTTCCCCCCACATGCACCCACACACCCCTAAGATAGATAATGGGGGCAAGTCCATACTAGGAAGATGTGTCAGTACAACTATGCACCAAGGGGCAGTGCGGTTATTCTATTCCTCCCCCCCCCCCCACACACACACGCACCCACACACCCCCTAAAGATAGATAATGGGGGCAAGTCATGTTATGGACTCGCCAAGACGCTGATGCGCGGCATGCGCGTCGTCGCTGCTATGGCTCGTTCTGGCTCGGTCTCGCGGGATGGGGAGGGGTCCCGACCCTTCCCCGGCTCGACCTCAACGCGGGCAAGGCGGTCGCTTGACAAAGCGCAGGCGGTTATTCTGTTCCCCCATCCCCCACACGCGCCCACACACCCCAAAGATAGATAATGGGGGCAAGTCCATACAAGGAAGATGTGTCAGTACAACTATGCACCGAGGCGGTCTGGTTGTCTGCCCCCCCCCCCCCGCCCCACACACACACACGCACCCAAACACCCCATAAAGATAGATAATGGGGAAGTCATGTTCGGACTCGCCTCCACATGCGGCCTTGTGACACGCCGCATCGCCGCCTACTAAAACTCGTTCTGGCTCGGCCTCGCTTGAGATGGGGAGGGTCCCGACCCCCCCTTGGCTCGGCCTCGCGCTAACGTGGCAGTGCACTCGTTTGACAGCGCTTGATCGGTTATTACCCCCCCACACGCACCCACACACCTCTAAGATAGATAAGCATGGCAAGTCCATACAAGGAAGATGTGTCAGTACAACTATGCACCGAGGGGCAGTGTGGTTATTCTGCCCCCCCCCCACACACACACACGCACCCACACACCCCCTAAAGATAGATAATGGGGGCAAGTGTGACGCCCTCGATTCAATCGTACACTAATCATACACGCAAATGTGTACGATCAAGATCAAGGACTCACGGGAAGATATCACAATACAACTCTAGACACAAATTAAAATAATACAAGCTTTATATTACAAGCCAGCAGCCTCGAGGGCTCGAATACATAAGCTCAAATACACAAGAGTCAGCGGAAGCAACAATATCTGAGTACAGACATGAGTTAGACAAGTTTGCCTTAAGAAGGCTAGCACAAAAGCAACATCGACCGAAAAGGCAAGGCGTCCTGCCTGGGAGCCTCCTAACTACTCCTGGTCATCGGCGGCCTCCACGTAGTAGTAAGCGTCGGCGGTGGCATCGCTCTGGGCTCCGTCATCTGGTTGCATCAACGGAAAGAAGAAGAAAGGGGAAAAGGGGAGCAAAGCAACCGTGAGCACTCATCCAAAGTACTCGCAAGCAAGGGTCTACACTACATATGCAACATTATCAAAGGAAGGCTGTATATGTGGTGGGCTGCGAAATGCGAGAATAGAGAGAAGGCCTAGTCCTATCAAGACTAGCATCTTCAGAAACCATCATCTTGCAAAGAACCGGAGGGAGTAGAGTAGCATAAAGTAAAATAGTAGAAGTGTTATCAACCTCGTAGGAGATCCTTTCTCGACTCCTGCGAGAAAGCAATCCCAGAGCCATACTATCCAGTTATCATCACAATCCATTACTCATCACCATCCAATTCTCATCACAAGTATCCAGTTCTAGTTGTATCGATCGGGATACAACTCCAAGTGTCCGTTACCGTAGGACAGGCTATCGATAGATGTTTTCTTCCATGCAGGGGTGCACCAACTTACCCACCACGCTTGATTAACTCCGGCCGGACACACTTTCTGGGTCATGCCCGCCTCGGCCAAACAATACGCCGCAACCCGACCTAGGCTTAATAGAGAGGCCAGCACGCGGACTAAACCTATGCTCCCGGGGTCATGGGCCATCTCCCGGGAACTCCTGACGTTGCGAGGGCGGCGGTGAGCAGACCTAGCTACCTCCCTAAAAAGGCAGGAGCTTACCGGTCCAACCCGCGACGCCGCTCGATCGCCGAGCGTCTATTAAGCCGGCTGATGTATACGACGCAGAACGCCCATACTATGCCCACGTGATGGTTAGTGCTATCGGGCCGAGGCCCTTGGATCAAATATCCAAATCGTGAGTGGATTAGGAAGCGGTAACAAGCGAGACTCACGAAGATGTGACCCGTTGCCCGTCTCGAGGACTTGCGGCAAGGGCTAGGAATGCCCGGCCACGCCTCGTAATTATCTCGCGGGCACCCTCCAGGTCAACCCGTCTCCACATCACTCGCAATTAAGCTCACGCGGGTACCCCTCAGGGTCGACCCGTCTTTCAAATGTGATGGTAAAGTCCCGGTATCCGTGTGTCCCAACATCAAGGGAAAACCGAGGAATCACCCCCGATGAATTCCACTAGATGTAATCATCAAGGTGAACGTAAGAGGAATCACCCCCGAGGTTCACACTTGAGGGGTTGCACGACAGAGTCGTATCGGAAGTGGTTAAGGAGGAAATCACCCTCGATGACCACGATCGAATGACTACACTCTGAGGTTAACATCGAAGTCTTGAAGAGGTTCACCCTCGGTACTCGATAGTAACCAAAGAGTGTTGAGCAACTAAGGAGAAAGTGATGTGCGGTGCCGGGGCCTGGTCTTCGGTCCCATTGATCGGGTCTTCAATGATGAAGCAGGGGCAACAAGGACAAGGTGGGGGTCACTGATGGATCACTAACCAACCTATACTAAGAAGTTTAGGATAAGCAGGTAAGGTACAATAGCAGATACAAAAGCAGGCTATGCATCAGAATAGGAGAAAACAATAACAGTAGCAAAATCTAATGCAAGCATGAGAGAATGGAATGGGCGATATCGGGATGATCAAAAGGGGGGGGGCTTGCCTGGTTGCTCTGGCAAGGAGGGGTCATTGTCGACGACCTAGTCGATCACTGGGGCATCAGCGGCCTCGGGGTCTACCGGAGAGAAGAGGGGGAAGAAACAGTAAATACATAGCAAACAGAGGTAACACTAAGCATGACATGACGATACGTAGCGCTAAGCGTGCTCTAACGCGGTACTACACGTTGCAGACGAAGGGGGAAACATCAGGGTGAATTCCGGCGTTAGGTGGATTCGGGACAAAGGAAAGAGGGGAAGTTCCATGTTCAGCATGCTAGGGGCATGTGACAGATGAACGGACCACGTATTCGGATTCGTTGGATTTTTCCGAGCAACTTTCATATAGAAAACATTTTCATCCGAAGTTACGGTTTATTTTCTATGAATTTTCAAAGATTAAACCATTTTTGGAATTATTAAAATTAATGAAAAGGAATTATGACGTCGCAGAGTGTCGACATGACATCAGAGGTCAACAGACCCACCGACTGGTCAAACTGACCGATGGGTCCCACTGTCATAAGCGGTGGATTAACGAGAACATTAAACTAACTAAAAGAGGTTAATTAACACAAGTGGGCCCCACATGTCGGTGACTATTTAACTTAACTAATCATTTTATTTAGAAAATGTTTATTTAACATAATATGCGATGGGGCAGCGTGTCGGTGACCTTGTGTGCCCAGTCGGCCTGATTGACCACAGTCAACATGGTCAATCGGGGCGAGGGCCACAGGCGATGACCAGGCGGGCCCGTTGGTGCGAGTCGGCGCGGCCGAACAACGCCCGCGAGGCCATCCGCGGCGGATCCGCGCGGAGTTGGCGAATTCACGCGCAGGCGCGAGAGGGTGTGGCCTAGTGCGTCCGTCAGGCGTCCGACGCCAGTCGATCTGGCGGTCCTTGGGCTAACTTCGACGGAGTGGGCGCCACATCGGCGGCGGCGGGCGGCGCGTTCAGACGGAGTTCGGGATCGGTGCTACAGAGCGCGTGCGAGCGAAGTAAAGGGCTAGGCGAGGTCTATGGCGCTCCAGGAGCTCGTCAGAGCTACTAGCTCGAGCGGAGGAGCTCGGTGGCGAGCCCTACGATGGCAATGGCGGACGGCGGAGCTCGGCTTGCGGGCGAGCTAGCTACGGCGCGGGGAAAAGCACGGAGAGAGAGGGAGAGGAAGGCGGAGCTCACTGGGCGCCTGTAGGGGAGGGCAGCGGGCTCGAGGAGGGCGCGAGGTAGCCGGAATTGACAGAGAAGCGGCGGCTGTCGAAGGAAGAAGAAGACGGGGATCCGCCGATCCGGCGATGTGGCTGCTCCGAGCTCGAGGTGGCGGTTGTAGGCGAAGTGGTGGTCCACGACAAAGCTAACGGGCACGTCGGACGGACATGGGGACGACGGTGGCCGTGAGGGCAACGGCGGACATGGCGGCAGTGGCGTCAGAGATGCACGGGGAAAGGGGATCTGGGGCCAGAGGGGGCGAGACGGGGAACTGGGGGTGTCTAGGGTTAAGGGAGGGCGCGGGCATCCTTGTAGGTCGTCGGGGAGCCGCCGGATGGCCGACGCGTGGCCATCCGCGGCCACGGCCGGTGTGTGTGCAGCCAGCGCGCCATGGATGAGCAGTGGGAAGGGAGGGAGGTGAGGTTGGGCTGGGCCGGTGCACTGGGCTGACATGCCTAAGTGCAGCGCCCTCGACCTTCTTTCTTTTTGCTTTTGTTTTTTATTTAATAAGCAGAGATGGGTAAAAAATATTGGGCATGCTATCTACTTAGGAAAAATATGGGAAGTGCCCTTTTTATTCCCTGGTGATCTTAGATAGTGCCACAACTATTTTGGAGACCAGAAGAATTCATTTGGTATTTTTCAAAAATAGGATAGCATTTAAAAATGCTGAATTGGTGCTGTTATAATTGCTAATGTTCATCTTTGCACCAAAGTGATGTTGTGTTCCTTAACAAATATTTGTTATGGAATTTTTGACAGATGATGAACATTTTTCCCGGCAACTTTTGATCAACTTCAGACTTCACTTGAATTTGAATTGATTGGAATTTCAAATGGGATATTGGACAAAGGTGATTAAGCCTTGTTTGGGTAAATGATTAGCTTAATCACAGGGCAGTTCTTTGTAGCATGATCTTTGGGGTGTTACAAATCTCCTCCACTACAAGAAATCTCGTCCGAGATTTAAGTGGGAAGAAAAGAGTAACTCCGGAGAACTGACCTTATGGGTTTAATTGTGCAGTGAACAATGCGGGTAATGTGATGAAGTATCTCTCGAGTTGAAATTTAAGAATAACGTCGAGAGCAAAATATGAAGGTACAATAAGAAGTTTCAACGGGCAGGCAATCATTCGATGCCTAATCAAAAGGTGAAAAGGGGTCCAGAGCAACAACAACAACAACAACAACAACAACAACAACAACAACAACAACAACAACAACAACAACAACAACAACAACAACAACAAAAATTATTGCGTCTGATACTAGAATAGATCACTAGGAAGGTGGCTCAAGAATTACTTACGGAGCCAAGAGCGAGGAATATCTTTGGCAACATGGTGTAAGGAGAGTCAGGTTACGATCCTGTGGAATTGTGGGTTATGGGCCCACCATGTGGGTTAAAGGTAGGAAGAGTAGTGACATCTTGCACGGTCATGATAGCAAGGCAGGTCGGGAGGATAGCATGTACATTATGTTGGCAACAAAGTTTGGTACCAAGGCGAGGGACAAAGAGAACCATTTTCCCTTTCGTTAAGGCGAGGCGGACCAATAGGCAAAGTTCTCATCCATCGGTGGCTACGGAATGTCACCAACAATAGTAACATGGTCTCACCGACAAGGTTGTACATCGGGGTGTTTTATAAGCAGGAAATTATTCCTGCTTATATCATATAACTCACAAGAAGGTTAAACAAAACAATGGAAAGGAAATAAGTGGTTATTAGGATAATCGGACCAATGGAAAGGAAAGGTGTTTATACCCAAGTATTAGGGTATAACTTTCCCAAGGAAAAGCGAGCATGATAGGGCTCCAAGTATTAAAGCATTTAGACAAAGGGCAAGGAATTTATGAGGCTTATCCATACAACGGTGTTTGGATAAATGATCAAGAACAGTTGGCATTGCGCTCCCAAATGTTCTTGTTGATTAACGGAGTACCACACACATGCTTCGGGATAGTGTTGACATGGTCATCAGGGAAATGTCAGACTTCGGATACACAAAGGATCCATCGGAAACAACTTAGAAAATAAGTCATACAATTTCAGCAAGGAAAGATGAGGGTGTGGCCGACGGGCTCAGCAACAATCCATCGGCATGTCAAAAAGGATGTATTTCCAAAATTATATGAACAAGTTTGTGTTGGGGAAGGCAAGAATGTTTTCGATGATAATTCAAATCATCGAGGGGCAAGGATGGTATTTATCACCATGAAATCGATTGATATCCTGGAAGAAGTCAAAATGTTGACGGTGATCACGACAAATTTTGTTGAGAGACTCTATGAAGACGCCATCGAGCAGCGACGACATTAAGCAAAAGGAAGGATGAAGTAAAAGGCTATGAGAACCACGAATTCGACACAAGCTCGAAATCAAACTTGTTGTTCGAGATGAAATGATAGGATGCGGAAGATCGACGCAAGCTTAGCTCGTCGTCAGGAGTTGTGCTCCGGGAAGAAGGACCGGGTAGCACAGTTAAAAATAGCTCGATAATGATATAGCCGATCAGGCTATGAATGAAGTGATGGGAGTATCATTCCAATGAGAATTCACAAGAGGTAGTGCAAAGACACAATATCCTCGAGATAACAGGGGGAAATACTCAAGGTAGATCAAAACAGAGGTTGGACAGATGAAATGATCTGCAGAAGACAAGTATTTTAACTTGTCCGGGAAATGGAATCAAGGAGAAAATATGGTCAGAACCACGATTGCAAAGAATCAATTTAAAGATGCAAGATGAGCTTATACCAAGGGAACATTTGATTATAAGAGAAGCTTCCATGATAAGATCTACATCGTGCATATGGGCATGAACACAAAGTTCAAGGTCAACTCCCACTTCTTCAATGCATAACCTCTCATTTACTTCTCGCTTCTAACGAAGTTGTAGTGTAGAAGTTTTTATCCGGCGTAACACCAGAGTATGACCCATAGAAATTTCCGGGTTCACACAAATTATGGAAAGCATTAGTTCAACCCGTCGGGGCATCTTATGAACATTTGCAAAAACTTCAGAGGTAATTAACTCAAGCTCGAAAGCAGAGCATGGTTGACAAAGCAGAGAATACAATTTACCAAAGGCAATATGTATCAGGGGAAGAGCACACAAAAATTTTGAATATGAAGGGAACTGCCGGATAATAATCCAACAAAGGATTCAGCGGTCCTTAATGTGAGTATCAGTACTCAATAAGAAGAAGGAAAGAATGCAAAGGCATTGGATTATAGAAACATCTGAATAATTTGATGCTTGAGTACAAAGGAGTTATGATTTCAAGTCGAAGGATCAGAAGCAGAGGCTCTGATCAAAAGACGAGTAAGTTGAATAGACTTAGTGGTGCACCCGATCAAATCTTGATTGGGCAAGAACCAGCTCATAACCGGAGCGATGTCGGAGCCGGAAAGAAAATTTCCAACGATTAATTGATGATTGCAAGTATTCGCTCACACGTTGAATCCATAGGAACAGAATGACAACCACAAAGAATTTTAAAAAAATTGCTAGACATATGGAATTAATCCTAATGCAAGCAGGCAAGGAGAATCAAGAGCAATAGGCTCTAGAGGATTTTCGGAAGATCACATAGTATTTCCAAGTATTTTGGAAAGCATATGAACAACTGGGGATGAACGGGTTCGGTGAATTATCCGTAGGGGTATTCATGTGGTAAAGAACTGCAAGGCAGTCGGAAAAAGGATTCTCGAAAGTCGGAGAATACTTGCGGGTATCTTGTAATAACAAGAGCAACAAGGAATGACTGTATGAATGGCAAGTGTACGCAGTTATCCATAAGGATATATCGGTGCTAGGGAATTGCAAAAGTGACGGGCACAAAGTCTCAAGAGAACATCATAGAGTATCTTCGGAATCTTCTGGTGCAGCGGGCGATCATCTGTAATAAGGGTCTCTCCGGGAGGAAGTAGTTACGAGATCCTAATGTTAGAGTTAGCAAAATCGTTTAACCCGAAAGGAAGAGAGATCAGAGTCCCGGAGTATAGACGAGGAATAAAAGATCCTAATACCACCCAATAGTGACGTGGGCCCTTAAGACACACAACCATGTTAGTAAAAGTTATTTGTAGTTACTAGACTCGACTTTGGCCAAGGAGTTGGAAAGGGGGCTACCTACAGGCAGTCGGCTCTGATACCAACTTGTGACGCCCTCGATTCAATCGTACACTAATCATACACGCAAATGTGTACGATCAAGATCAAGGACTCACGGGAAGATATCACAACACAACTCTAGACACAAATTAAAATAATACAAGCCGGGGGCCTCGAGGGCTCGAATACATAAGCTCGAATACACAAGAGTCGTGGAAGCAACAATATCTGAGTCTGAGACATGAGTTAGACAAGTTTGCCTTAAGAAGGCTAGCACAAAAGCAACATCGACCGAAAAGGCAAGGCCTCCTGCCGGGAGCCTCCTAACTACTCCTGGTCATCGGCGGCCTCCACGTAGTAGTAAGTGTCGGCGGTGGCATCCTCTGGGCTCCGTCATCCGTTGCATCAACCGGAAAGAAGAAGAAAGGGGAAAAGGGGAGCAAAGCAACCGTGAGTACTCATCCAAAGTACTCGCAAGCAAGGGTCTACACTACATATGCAACATTATCAAAGGAAGGCTGTATATGTGGACTGGGCTGCAGAAATGCCAGAATAGAGAGAAGGCCTAGTCCCTACCGAAGACTAGCATCTTCTGGAAACCATCATCTTGCAGCAACCGGAGGGAGTAGAGTAGCATAAAGTAAAATAGTAGAAGTGTTATCAACCTCGACCGGAGATCCTTTCACGACTCCCTGCGAGAAAGCAATCCCAGAGCCATACTATCTAGTTATCATCACAATCCATTACTCATCACCATCCAAATCTCATCACAAGTATCCAGTTCTAGTTGTATCGATCGGGATACAACTCCAAGTGTCCGTTACCGTAGGACAGGATATCGATAGATGTTTTCTTCCCTGCAGGGGTGCACCAACTTACCCACCACGCTTGATTAACTCTGGCCGGACACACTTTCCTGGGTCATGCCCGGCCTCGGCCAAACAATACGCCGCAACCCGACCTAGGCTTAATAGAGAGGCCAGCACGCGGACTAAACCTATGCCCCAGGGTCATGGGCCATCTCCCGGGAACTCCTGCATGTTGCGAGGGCGGCGGTGAGCAGACCTAGCTACCTCCCTAAAAAGGAGGAGCTTACCGGTCCAACCCGGTAGCGTCGCTCGATCGTCGGACGTCTATTAAGCTTCGGCTGATGTATCGACGCAGAGCGCCCATACTATGCCCACGTGATGGTTAGTGCTATCGGGCGAGGCCCTTGGATCAAATATCCAAATCATAGTGGATTAGGAACGCGGTAACAAGCGAGACTCACGAAAGATGTGACCCGTTGCCCGTCTCGAGGACTTGCGGCAAGGGCTAGGAATGCCCGCCACACCTCGTAATTATCTCGCGGGCACCCTCCGTGTCAACCCGTCTCCACATCACTGCAATTAAGCTCGCGGGTACCCCTCGTGGTCGACCCGTCTTTCCAAATAACTTGATGGTAAAGTCCAAGTATCCGTGTGTCCAAACATCAAGGGAAAACACGAGGAATCACCCCGATGAATTCCACTAGATGTAATCATCAAGGTGAGCGTAAGAGGAATCACCCCGAGGTTCACACTTGAGGGTTGCACGACAGTCGATCGAAGTAGTTAAGGAGGAAATCACCCTCCATGACCACGATCGAATGACTACACTACTGTGGTTAACATCGGAAGTCTTTGAAGAGGTTCACCCTCGGTACTCGATAGTAACCAAGAGTGTTGACAACTAAGGGGAAAGTGATGTGCGGTGCGGGGCCTGGTCTTGGTCCCGTTGATCGGGTCTTCAATGATGAAGCAGGGGCAACAAGGACAAGGTGGGGGTCACTGATGGATCACTAACCAACCTATACTAAGCAGTTTAGGATAAGCAGGTAAGGTACAATAGCAGATACAAAAGCAGGCTATGCATTAGAATAGGAGCAAACAATAACAGTAGCAAAATCTAATGCAAGCATGAGAGAATGGAATGGGCGATATCGGGATGATCAAAAGGGGGGGGCTTGCCTGGTTGCTCTGGCAAGGAGGGGTCATTGTCGACGACGTAGTCGATCACCGGGGCATCAACGGCCTCGGGGTCTACCGGAGAGAAGAGGGGGAAGAAACACTAAGTACATAGCAAACAGAGGTAACACTAAGCATGACATGACGATACGTAGCGCTAAGCGTGCTCTAACGCGGTACTACACGTTGCAGACGAAGGGGGGAAACATCCGAGGGTGAATTCCCGACGTTAGGTGGATTCCGGACAAAGGAAAAGAGGGGGAAAGTTCCATGTTCAGCATGCTAGGGGCATGTGACAGATGAACGGACCACGTATTCGGATTCGTTGGATTTTTTTGAGCAACTTTCATATAGAAAAAATTTTCATCCGAGTTACGGTTTATTTTCTATGAATTTTCAAAGATTAAACCATTTTTTGGAATTATTAAAATTAACAGAAAAGGAATTATGACGTCAGCAGAGCGTCAACATGACATCAGCAGGTCAACAGACCCACTAACTGGTCAAACTGACCAGTGGGTCCCACCTGTCATAGGCAGTGGATTAACAAAACATTAAACTAACTAAAAAGAGGTTAATTAACAGCTGGGCCCCACATGTCAGTGACTATTTAACTTAACTAATCATTTTTATTTAGAAAAACGTTTATTTAACATAATATGCGATGGGGTCGCGTGTCAGTGACACTTGTGTGCCCGATCAGCCTGATTGACCACGGTCGACATGGTCAATCGGGCGAGGGGCCACGGGCGATGACCAGGCGGGCCCGTTTGTGCAGTCGGCGCCGGGCCGAACAACGCCGGCGAGGCCATCATGGCGGATCCGCGCGGAGTTGGTTGAATTCGTAGCCAGGCGCGAGAGGGTGTGGCCTAGTGCGTTCGATCAGGCGTCCGCCGCCGATCGATCTGGCGGTCCGTGGGCTAACTCGGCCGGAGTAAGCGCTACATCGGCGGCGGCGGGCGGCGCGTTGACGGAGTTCGGGATCGGCGCTTCTGAGCGCGTCTGGCGGAAGTAAAGGCTAGGCGAGGTCTATGGCGCTGCAGAGCTCGTCGAGCTACTAGCTCAGCGGAGGAGCTCGGTGGCGAGCCCTACGACGGCAATGGCGGACGGCGGAGCTCGGCTTGCGGGCGAGCTAGCTATGGCGCGGGGAAAAGTACGGGGAGAGGGAGAGGAAGGCGGAGCTCACTAGGCGCCTGTAGGGGAGGGCAGCGGGCTCGAGGAGGGCGCGAGGTAGCCGGAATTGACGGAGAAGCGGCGGCTGTGGAAGGAAGAAGAAGACGGGGATCCGCCGATCCAGCGATGTGGCTGCTCCGAGGTCCACGACAAAGCTAACGGGCACGTCGGATGGACATGGGGACGACGGTGGCCGTGAGGGCAACGGCGGCCATGGCGGAAGTGGCGTCAGAGATGCACGGGGAAAGGGGATCTGGGGCCAGAGGGGGCGAGAGGGGGAACTGGGGGTGTCTAGGGTAAAGGGAGGGCGCGGGCATCCTTATAGGTCGTCGGGGAGCCGCCGGATGGCCGGCGCGTGGCCATCCGCGGCCACGGCCGGTGTGTGTGCAGCCAGCGCGCCATGGATGAGCAGTGGGAAGGGAGGGAGGTGATGTTGGGCTGGGCGGTGCCTTTGGGCTGACATGCCTAAGTGCAGTGCCCCTCAGCCTTCTTTCTTTTTGCTTACATTTTTTATTTAATAAACAGAGATGGGTAAAAAATATTGGGCATGCTATCTACTTAGGAAAAATATGGGAAGTGCCCTTTTAATCCCTGGTGATCTTAGACAGTGCCACAACTATTTTGGAGACCAGAAGAATTCATTTGGTATTTTTCAAAAATAGGATAGCATTTAAAAATGCTGAATTGGTGCTGTTATAATTGCTAATGTTCACCTTTGCACCAAAGTGATGTTGTGTTCCTTAACAAATATTTGTTATGGAATTTTTGACAGATGATGAACATTTTTCCCGGCAACTTTTGATCAACTTCAGACTTCACTTGAATTTGAATTGACTGGAATTTCAAATGGGATATTGGACAAAGGTGATTAAGCACTGTTTGGGTAAATGATTAGCTTAATCACAGAGGGTTACTGTAGCATGATACTGGGGGTGTTACAGCAAGTCATCGTACGGACTCGCCTCCGCATGCGACGCCGTGGCACGCCGCGTCATCGCCGGCAACGGCTCGTTCCTGGGTTGGCCTCGCCGGGATGGGGGAGGGGGGTCCCGACCCTCCTCCCCCCTAGCTCGGCCTCGCGCAAACGCGGCAGTGCGCTCGTTTGATAGGCGCAGTGTGCTTATTCTATCCCCCCCCCCCCCACATGCACCCACCAACCCCTAAGATAGATAATGGGGGCAAGTCCATACAAGGAAGATGTGTCAGTACAACTATGCACCGAGGGGCAGTGCGGTTATTCTGTCCCCCACCCACACACACACACACACACACACCCACACACCCCCTAGAGATAGAAAATGGGGGCAAGTCATGTTACGGACTCGCCTTCCGCATGCGACGCCGCGGCACGCCGAGTTGTCGCCTGCTATGGCTCGTTCCAGGCTCGGCGTCGTCGGGATGGGGTGGGGGGGTCCCGACCCCCCTCCCCCTGCTCGGCCTCGCGCTAAAGCGGCAGTGCGCTTGTTTGACAGCTTGATCACGGTTATTCTGTCCCCCCCACACGCATGCACACACCCCTAAGATAGATAATGGGGGCAACTCATGTTACGGACTCGCCTCTGCATGCGACGCCTTGGCACGCCGCGTCGTCGCCTGCTACGGCTCGTTCCTTTCTCGGCCTCGCCGGATGGGGAGGGTCCGACCCCCTCCCCGTCTCGGCCTCGCCTTAACGCGGAAGTGCACTCGTTTGACAGGCAGAGTGCGGTTATTCTATCCCCCCCCCCTCACACGCACCCACACACCCCTAAGATAGATAATGGGGGCAGGTCCATACAAGGAAGATGTGTCAGTACAACTATGCACCAAGGGCGGTCTGGTTATTCTGCCCCCCCCCCACACACACGCATCCACACACCCCCTAAACATAAATAATGGGGGCAAGTCATGTTACGGACTCGCCTCCGCATGCGACGCCGCGGCACGCTGCCTCGTCGCCTGCTATGGCTCGTTCCTTGCTCGGCCTCGCCGGGATGGGGAGGGGTCCCGGCCCCCCCTCCCCGGCTCAGCCACGTGCTAATCACGCGGCAAGGCGCGCTCGTTTGATGACGCAGATGCGGTTATTCTGCTCCCCCCCACACACACACGCACCCACACACCACTAAGATAGATAATGGGGCAAGTCCATACAAGGAAGATGTGTCGGTAAAACTATGCACCGAGGCGGTGTGGTTGTCTGTTCCCCACACGCATCCACACACCCCTTAAGATAGATAATGGGGGCAAGTCATGTTACGGACTCGCCTCCGACCTTTGCCTTGCCGCTGCACGCTGCGTTACTGCTCTGGCTCGTTCTGGCCCGGCCTCATCGGGATGGGGAGGGCTCCCCCCCCGGCTCGGCCTCGCGCTTCTTGCGGCAAAGGCGCTCGTTGACAGCGCAGGCGGTTATTGATTCCCCCACCCCCCACGCACCCACACACCCCAAAGATACATAATGGGGCAAGTCCATACAAGGAAGATGTGTCAAGTACAACTATGCACCGAGGGCGGGCGGTTGTCTGCCCCCCCCCACACACACACACGCACTCCACGCACCTTTAAAGATAGATAATGGGGAAAGTCATGTTCTGGACTCGCCTCCACATGCGGCCTTGTGACACGCCGCGTCGTCGCTGCACTGACTCATTCTGGCTCGGCCTCATTTGGGATGGGGAGGGGTCCCGACTCCCCTTCCCCTTGGCTCGGCCTCGTGCTACTTGTGTATGTGCGCTCGTTTGACAAAGCGCAGGCGGTTATTCTGTCCCCCCCCCACACACACACACACACGCTCCCACACACCCCTAAAATAGATAATGGGGGCAAGTTCATACAAGGAAGATGTGTCAATACAACTATGCACCAGGGGCAGTGCAGTTATTCTGTTCCCCCCAACCCCACACGCACCCACACACCCCCTAAAGATAGATAATGGGGGCAAGTCATGTTACGGACTCGCCTCCGCATGCGACACCGCGGCACGCCGCGTCGTCGCCTGCTACGGCTCGTTCCTGGCTCGGCCTCGCCGAGATGGGGGAGGGGGGTCCCGACCCCCCTCCTTCCTGGCTCGGCCTCGCACTAACGCGGCAGTGCGCTTGTTTGACAAAGCAGCATGTTATTATTCCCCCCCCCACACGCACCACACACCCCTAAGATAGATAATGGGGCAAGTCCATACAAGGAAGATGTGTCGGTACAACTATGCACCGAGGGCGGTGCGGTTGTCTCTGCCCCCCCCACACACACACACACGCACCCACACACCCCTAAAGATAGATATGAGGGCAAGTAATGGTGCGGACTCGCCTCCGCATGCGACGCCGCGTCATCGCCTGCTACGGCTCGTTCCTGGCTTGGCCTCGCCGGGATGGGGAGGGGTCCTCCCCCCCCCCCCTGCTCGGCCTCACGCTAACGCTTGGCAGTGCTCTTGTTTGACAGGCGCAGTGCGGTTATTCTGTTCCCCCCGCCCCCCACACACACACACACGCACGCACACACCCCTAAGCTAGATAATGGGGGCAAGTCCATACAAGGAAGATGTGTCAGTACAACTATGCACCGAGGGGCAGTGCGGTTATTCTGTCCCCCCCCCCCCCACACACACACACACACGCAAGTCATGTTACGGACTCGTCTCCGCATGCGATGCCGCTGCACACCGCCGTGCGCGCTGCACGGCTCGTTCTGGCTCGGCCTCGCTGGATGGGGAGGGGTCCCACCCCCCTCCCCTGCTCGGCCTCGCGCTAATCTTGGCAAAGGCGCTCGTTTGACAGTGCAGTGCGGTTATTCTGTTTCCCCCACGCACCCACACACCCCTAAGATAGATAATGGGGGCAAGTCCATACTAGGAAGATGTGTTAGTACAACTATGCACCGAGGGGCAGTCTTGGTTATTCTGCCCCCCCCCCACACACACGCCGCACCCACACACCCCTAAAGATAGATAATGGGGCAAGTCATGTTCTGGACTCGCCAAGACGCGACGCCGCGACACGCCAGCGTCGCCGCCAGACTATAGCTCCTTCACAGCTCGACCTCGCCCGGGATGGGGGGGAGGGTCCCACCCCATCCCCCTCCCCGGCTCGACCTCACGCTAACACGGCAAAGGCGCTCGTTTATTGGCCTTGATCTGTTATTTGTCCCCCCTCCCCCACACGCACTCCACACACCCCTAAGATAGATAATGTGGGCAAGTTCATCCAAGGAAGATGTGTCGGTACAACTATGCACCAAGGGCGGTGCGGTTATTCTGTGCCCCTCCCCCCCCACACACACATGCACCCACACACCCCTAAAGATAGATAATGGGGCAAGTCATGTTACGGACTCGCCTCCGCATGCAACGCTGCGGCACGCCGCGTCGTCGCCTGCTACGGCTCGTTCCTTGCTCGGTCTCGCCGGGATGGGGGAGGGGGGTCCCATCCCCCTCCCGGCTCGGCCTCGTGCTACAACGTCAGTGCGCTCGTTTGACAAGCGCGGTGCGGTTATCTGTTCCCCCCACGCACCACCCCGCACGCACCCACACACCCCTAAAGATAAATAATGGGGGCAATTCCATACAAGGAAGATGTGTCAGTAGAACTATGCCCTTTGGTGCGGTGCGGTGCGGGGGCAAGTCATGTTACGGCTCGTTCCTAGAACAAAACTCACAAGAACTAGAACAAAAAATTATCAGTCCAAGTTACTGGAGGAGTCAAGTACTAGATTCAAACAACAAAAAAAAGGAAAAATTGACCGCCCAAGGATCATAAAGTAACACTCCAAGTTACTAGTGGAGTCAAGTACTAGATTCAAACAACAAAAAGAAAAAAAATGACCGCCCAAGGATAGGCGCAGGCCCTGATGATGCTAAATACTTGAACTCGAGAACGTTGACGAATCCCTAGTAATCCGCACAACGCAGGGCCCACCGTCCTGGGCCCACAGGTCATGAGAGAGAGCGAGCGCCGTGTATAAGCGCTCTGGTAAGTGTTCAGAGGAGTTCGACTGGTGAGCCTCAGCTGCGCTTATAAACAGGTCTAGAACCCCCTCGACTAGTGAGGTGGGACTAAACCCATAGCGCATGTGCACGCCGCGCTGCACAGCCGCGCGGACGAGCTATCTGGGCCAAAAACAACAACTCAGGCAGATGGCCCAACACAGTGCTTCGCCCCATTACAAAATTCCAGCCGATCACACACGACAAAAAAATGCAGATATTTTTAAAAAAACCTCACAAGAAATAAGTTCAAAAACAAATAATGTAAAAAGTTTAAACACATCTTGATTGTAAGAACTAAAAAAGTACATATATTTTTTGGAAAATTAAACGTAGAAAATTGTAAATAAAAATTTCAGAAACAAATTTATAAAAAGTTCAACTACTACAATTCGTAAGGTTCAAGTAAAAAAATACTGTGCAGCAAAGATAAAAATCTTTTAATTTTAAAAAATACTAGAAATATCATTATTCAACTATAAAAAGAAAAAAAATGTGATCCAAAATTCATGTAAAAAAGTAAGGAAAAATGTTCTACAACAAACAAATTTGATTGGTAATTGACAACCTAAAATAGTTCAGTACTATCATTAACAGAATGTAAGTTTAGCAAACTCAAACCCAAAAAAGGGGTTCTACAAACATCATCAGCGTATAGTTCCTTCTGTGAGCTATGTACATGAAAATATACCAGTCAAAACAAAGGATGCCCATCAGTTCAACTATAGAATTGTTCCAGTACTAATATAAAGAATATACAAATAAAGCAGTTATACTTGAGCAAAACAGATAGGAAAAGCATTACATAAGTTGTTCCAAACCATCTGATAATACAATAGAATTCAATCATCTCACATGCAAAAGTTTTAAAGAAAAAATACTGAAACATAATCAACCACACACAAATCTCATAACCGGCGTCATTTTCCACATTTAAACCTACAACACATAAATTCTGAACGTCAGAGGGTCGTCTTCCCTGGAGAACATAACCATAACCACATCAATACCCTCAAATCCAGACTCTGCCACAAACTCCTTCCACCTAGTAGTTAGGTTGATGCAACCATCAAAGTCGATGTGGTAGGCAACTTCCATCAAATGATACCTATTTTTGTCTGAAGTCTCCATCTTCAGAACACCGGAACTAGGAGCAACAATCCTGATCCTGGGTGACATTTTCTGCAAATGGGCATGGGAGTACAAAACAAAAGTGAACATATGACATAACTGAATTTTTACACAGATATAGGAACGGTTTGCATAACAAACTGAAAAG
The DNA here is from genome assembly GCA_021605205.1 of Aegilops longissima. Taxonomy (NCBI): domain Eukaryota; kingdom Viridiplantae; phylum Streptophyta; class Magnoliopsida; order Poales; family Poaceae; genus Aegilops; species Aegilops longissima. Next base: position 150,444,517 of record CM038680.1, read on the forward strand.
AAAAAATCTGAACCAAAGCAATAACACAAAACTGACTAGTCATGTGAACTGACTAAACTGAAGAAATATACATATCAATACACCTACAGTAAAAACATCTAACAAAAAATAGATCAAGGATTATACAAAAATGGATAAAAACTGTTTAGTAATGAACAAATACACACAGAAATCCCTACTGTTAAATTCTGACAAAACCAAATAAAAAAATATAGACAAACTATTCATAACACTAAACTACAGATCCAGTCCATGGGATTCAAAAAGAGACCTACAACCGTCAGGCGACAAACATATGGCGCACGAAACCCATGGATGTTGTACCGCAGACAAGAAAGTTGCCCACGATGCTGAGTCTGGGTGAGCTCCAAACCAGATTCGTACACACAGCCGTCAGCTATGCGCGCCATCTTTGCCAGGCATCCGCATGAACAATCCTCCATGGAACACACAGTAACATGGAAGAAAACAACGGAGAGAAGAGGGAGGAACCTAGTTCTAATTCTGGAAGAAGGAAGAAAAAGGACGGGGAGACTGAGCCACACACCACACATAGATGGATAGAATTTATAGCTAGGGAGACTCGTAGATTATAAAAATAATAAATAGGCAGGTGGGCAGCCAGTTGGTAGGAAATAGTTATTATACAAGCCATGCAACATTTGACCGCAAATCAGTTCAACTTCTGACAAACAAGCAGTTCCAAAGTGCACGTGTCAAAACATATGCAGATAAAACAACACATTCAGAGATAAAACAGTTCAATTCATTTAGGCATTCAAACATCTGCTCCCTCACAACAAAAATCTTAAAAACATAATCTTCACTACTTCACTCATAACGATCAAAGAAACGACGCCATTTGGCCCTGGTGGATGGATGTGGAGCCGTGGCTGCTCTCGCCCTAGCCCAACTCATGATCTGAATATGGTTCCTTCCCCTGCCCTCTGGGAAAAGAAGCTCCAATTCATTGGAGTTGCAAGTATCCATCACCTCGCGCGCAAGGCGTCTGTTGAACTCTGCCTCCAGTTCCTCCTCGGCAGCATGTTGTGCCATCTGCCTGCGCCTGCGCCTCCTCCTCCTCCTCTGCTCTGCTACTGCAGCCCTCACATCGACGGCATCCCCCTCCTCCTTTGTGACCTCTCCCAACTCAGGATCCATCTCGCTTTTCTTTGCTTGCAGCTCGTAGAATGAAAGTGACAGAGGGCTCGGGCTTTATAATCAAAGTGCAGAAGTATCGGTAGGCAGCCAGTTCCGATGTCAACCCATAGTAAGATAACTTTGACACGCAGCAATCCAACTACACATACGGCAGCAATTCAAACAAACACTAAAAAACACGCAACTTATTACAAAGTTTGACCAGATTACAAGAAAACTCAGAGCCTACAGTCAGCCGCCATACACCACCTCCGCCAACGACAAAATAACATGGGAATCCAGGGTAGAAACAACTCAAAAGAAGCAAAATTGACAACGCAAATATTTTCATACAATCCTCATATCTCTCCCCGCAACACCAATTCAAAAGTAAAACAACAGAAAAAGAAGAACACATTTACATGGCGGGCGTGGAAAACGACCAAGAACACCAAAACTTGTAATCAGAAATTACAGATGAAATTAATATCCAAAAACTCTAACATACCGATAATTCTCACATCCAAAACAACAAACAAGACGTAAATTGAGGCCTACGAACACAACCGTAAACACCAACGCCCAGAACACGTCTGCCGCCAAATAGCCACGCCGTCACGTCCGGTGACTACAGATCGCAAAACACGACCAGGTGAGCGCGCGCACGTGCGAAACCCCTTACATGTCTCCTCTAGCAACGAATAGCCCGCAGCATCGCGCCGGAGAACGCCCGGAAGCTCCACGTTGCATCCCATGTTTCCGTCCGTCGTACACGCAGGAAGATCAGTTCAAGAGGAAAACTACGTCAGTCCAACCTGTAAACCACGTCAGTTCAAGAAGGGTAACAGAATAATATTCTGTTACGCGTAACAGAATAGCCCAGATGTGTGTGTGCGTGTATATATATATATATATGCTTGGGATCAAATAAAGCAAACAAGGCATGCGAGTTTACACATAGTAACTAGGCATGCACAAGCCTACAAAAATCTAGGGAGATACAAATTGGACAAATGAACACATAACCGTTAATACTTCCAATAACATCACTAGACATTCATGTTGTCCAAAATGAAACAAAGTGACAAATCAACATATGATAGCACACAAAGTTCAACATATGAACCAAGGAAAAAAAAACAATGAGAATATAAGATATGCATTGCACACATACTCATAGGAATATCTCACTCAAGTAGATGTAGAACACTATAAACAATGAGATAGCAAACTACCATAACTCCATACAAACCAATAAGATGTATTTGAACAACATGGTATTTTGGGTTATCATTCGGTGTAGAAACCAAATAAGTACATGATCATCTATACTAACACAAGCATAACATGAGAGTTTAGAAATAAACACAATGCTTGGATAGTATATTATTAACATTCCAATTAGATAGATCATCATGCAAAGCAACAATTGGAATAGCTTTAATCAAAGGATTTTCCGACTATGATTTTGAAGATAATCATGGGCAAAACCGCACAAGAATGTCATATGTAAACAAGGCATTGCATGCCACAGAGATATAAGATAATATAAAATATATTCTAAGTGGCATCCCATAATTGTTCGCATTTTAACAAGGATTGTGATATGCACAAAGGATATCACTCCCCCATAATGTGGTGATCCATTAATATCTCAAAAAAAAGCCAAGGAAGATTCAACTAATGAAGCAATAAAGGCTCGAAACCACACACACAAATATATGAAGTGCATTGCGACCTACACATGCTAGATAACACAAATCAAGCATACTAGGAAGCACAACATATACAAGTACATGCTAGGTACAAAACCTAAACATGCAAGGGACTTAGTAACTTTCAATGTAAACAATGCAAGTACAAGTTACCGCAAAGAGGAGCATTGGATTGATAGATATGATGATAATCCACTTAACTTGGCATTAACCATAACATATGGTGAAAATAATTTTTCTTCATGAAGTAGCCAAGTCTCCAATGCCCTCCACACACCTATTGATCAAGTTTGAGCATTGGGGCATGATGAAGCTATGTGTCCCTTTCGACGACAATCATAGCAACATTTCCTCCCTTTTCTCTTCTTTAATTTATCAACTTGGGGAGCAATAACATGTTTCATCATGGATAGTGGCTGTTCTTCAACTTGAGATTGAGCTTGAGGACGCTTCCCATGTAGCTTCTCATTATAAGCCCTTTTCTTCAATGTACAAGATATCACATGATGTCCAATATTTTTGCATTTGAAGCAAGTAATGTTGGCCGAATTCTTGTAAATCCCTTGTCCCTTCTTCTTGTTCTTGGACTTCTTCTTGTTGGAGTGAAAATTATGTCCAACATCACACTTTTCCAAGTCTTTCTTCAAACTAGTGACTTGGGTCTTGAGCTCATTAATTTCCTCTACATGGTTAGTTTCAACACTAGAAACAAGAGGACTAGTGGAAGTAGAAACTTCATGGTTAGAGCAGCAAGACAAGGTGAGCAATTCATCGTGAGTGGATATAATATGAGAGGTGGATGAATTGCAAGGATTAGCACATGGCAATAAAGCATTTAGAGATGTGCTAATGTTCACATGAGACTCACAAGATTTTACCTCGGAGACCATAGCCTCGTGAGCTAACTTTAGCCTCATGAGTGCCCGAGAGCTTTTCATGACTTTCTTCCAATTTCCCATAATTGCTTGTTAGCAAAGCAAGTTGAGCACATAGCTCAACATTCTCCTTCAAAATTGATGCTTCACGTGAAATCGAGTTAGTAGCACAAACATCATTATCAATATGAGAGGAGCAAGTAGCACTTAGAGACTTCTCATGAGTTGATTGAAGCTCCTCATGAGACTTAGAGAGTTTTATGAGCTCTCCCTTGACACTATTGCATTCAAGGAGAAGGAGCTCAAAATCCTCTTTAAGTTTACAATGAGTAAATTTAATCTCTTCTTTTGAAGACCTCAAGTCACTAATCGTTTCACGAGCCTTAGCAAGTTCATGTTCAAGTTGTTCACTTTTAGCTTGCTCATTGAGAAATAAATCATTACGTTTTTCAAACCAAGCAAGAACATCTTGGAACCTTTTATAAGTGTTATTTTTAGCTTTGTGAAGCATTTTCCCAATCTCATAGAGATTTTGAGTCAAGTCATCATCACCATCCTCATTACAGCTATCATCATTATCACTAAGAGAAGATGATACCTCGTCATTACCTCTTGCCATGAGGCACATGTGAACAAAGGGGGTTGATGATGATTCTTTTGGAGAAGAGGGTTCTTCATCAATCAAGCATGCCTCATCTTTCTTGATTTCCTCTACATGGTTAGTCATAGAACAACTAGAGGAAACCAAGGAATTTCTATCATGGCAACATGGGAGATCAAGCATATCATCACAAATGAGCTTAACACCATCATCACAAGATATTTCTTCACTCACCATGTCATTACCTTGTGGCACGCCATATGTTGGTGAAGTGGAAGATATTGAAGTATGCAAGTAATCAGAGGTGGAAGCAATAGAGAGCTCTTTGTGATTTAAAAATGTGGAGAACTCCTCCATTAACTCCCCGAAAAGAATATTATCTTCATCAAGATTGGACCCACCATATATATCTTCAATTTTGGTCCAAGCCTCATGAGCCAACGAACAAGACGAGATTGACTTGAACTCCTCGAAGGTAATAGCTTGGTGAATGACACTTAAAGCTTCACAATCAAGATGCATATCATCAAGTGACAGAGATTGTCCATCCTTTAGATTTGAATTCCCTACAACCACAATTCGCAAAGCATTTGGACCCATGGCCCGAAAGTGACAAAGCATGTCTAATCTCCACATAATGTAATTTGTGCCATTAAAACAAAATGTGGCATCATGCACTAGTTCACTAGTCGACATCGTTACTCTCTAGGCGGTAAAGCCTAATAAGGAGAGACCTTGCTCTGATACCAATTGAAAGGACCATGATGTCGCCTAGAGGGGGGTGAATAGGCATTTTAAAATCTTTTACGGATTTGGCTATATCCTAATGTGGAAATAAACTAAGTGGATACTTTTCAAGCACAAATCCTAAATGTACTAGGCTCAACTAAGTGCACCAACAACTTAATGTAAATGAGGTGAGCACAACAAGGATACTAACAAGCACAAGTAAGTTACACAAACTTACTTGAGAAATATCACAAGATATGTAAGTGTATGACACAAGTTAGCAATTCACACTAAACACAAGATATATCAATAGTAGCAAGTATAAATTGCGGGATATAAAGTGTAGGCCTAAATAATCTCTTCAAGGAAATAGCCAACACAATATAATAGGACAACAATATATAGTGAATGTAAGGTCAAGAGACCAAAGTAAACCACAAGTAGTGGCTAGGGTAAGAGATAACCAAAGATACGGAGACGAGGATGTATCCCGATGTTCACTTCCTTGGAGGGAAGCTAGTCACCGTTAGAGAGGTGGATGTTACCACAAAGGCACACCAACGCCACGAAGGCTCACCCTATCCTCCCTTTGAGACAACACCACGAAGGCATTTCTCAACCACTAGTGGTAGACCTTGAGGCGGCCTCCAAACCTTCACAAACCTTCCGGGGGCAAATCACAAGTTGATTCCTCACCGGAGCACTCCTACCACCTAGGAGTCTCCAACCTCCAAGAGTAACAAGATCAAGGGGGAAATGCTCAAGACTTGCTCAAATCACGAATTCCTTTGGTCACAAGAGGTAGAGGGAGTGGATCTATCACTTGATTGGAAAATCTCTCAAGAACTCTCATGAATCTCTCTGGGATCTAAGATTTGGTGTAGGAGAAGTGAGAGGGAGCCTTTTTGTGTTCTAGGGTTCATATGAATGTGTTGCTCAACCTTCTCCCGGGGTGGAAGAAGGCTATGTATAGTGGTAGTGCAAATATGGCTGTTGGAGTGTAAGTGGCTGTGCCGGGCCGGACATCCGGGCCTGGGGCCGGACATCAGGACGCTGTGAAGTGTGCACACACGTACGCAGAAAAACAGGTTACAGTGCCCGGAGATCTGGCCGAAGCCCGGACATCTGGCCAAACTTGGGGCCCCGGACATCCGGCCAAGTGTCGGACATCCGGCGTACACAAACAACATTTCGGTAAGGTTTCTGGACATCCGGGCCAGGGGCCGGACATCCGGCGATTTCATGCAAAACAGACGCCCTCTGGATAGCAGTGGCCGGACATCCGGGGAAAAGCCCGGACATCCGGCCAACACAAAAACTGTAGCCGCCCCAAAAGTAAAACATGCATAACTTTCACATCCGGACTCCGATTTTGATGATCTTGGGCTTATTTTGAAGCTATGGAAAAGCTCCAGGTCCTCACATAGATAACCACACAAGATAAACCAAAATGGAAGCTGCAAAGTATGGAAAGGTAAGATCATATACTTTGGGGAACCTAGTTGGCTATAGATTTTCTTTGGTAGATGTGTAGGCATTTTTTATTTGCATTGGATAGGAGTGAAATATGCCTATGTTGGAATATGATGTGAGAAGAATAGAAATAGATGATGTTGACTTGAGCAAATCCATCACTAACCCCTTTGGTCCCCTCTTAATAGTGCGGGATCCCTATAACTCAAGAATACTAAAAGAACTATACTAGATAGCTTTCGGAAACTCATTCTTGAGCATATATCCTTTTCGATGGTCATCGATCCTCACATCTAAAGCCAAGGAACTAATACCTTTGACTAGAGCCTTTCACTTGAGCTTTATATTGATGTTTCTTCATGGCTCAAGTTGAAGGCAAGACATTGGAGAAGTCTTCAAGTAGTTCCCCCATACACAATGTGGGAAGCTTTGCTTTGCATTCATCTTCACTTGTACATCATCATTAATTACTTGATGACATCCTTTGATGAACACCAAGCTCAAGAGAATTACCTAACCCACATAACATAGACAACACATAGTATGGGTTAGTACACAAAGCGCAATTGATAAATTCTTACCATACCACAAGATCTCATGTGGCACATGATATGCGCTTGTGTGTTGACCATCTTAGAGGTCAATCTTTGGTCTTCATCTTGGTCAACATTTTATCTTTGCTCCATGATAAATATTGATGTCTTGAAGGCCCTATTGATATCTTCACTATGCTTAGTTTCTTCAAGACATAATAACCAATATCTTAATTCACCATGGCCATATCAAGTTTCTCCTTGAATATCATATTGGACATCATTTGCTCGTTCTCATGATCCAACATAGTATCTTGAGAGGCACAATGAATTCTTCACTTGAATTACTTGCTTCAGGACATACTAATCCTTGACTCAACATATGAGCTCATAAGCCTGAGCATGATAACGTCTGAGATCCTTAATGAACTCCATATAGATCACATCTTGTTCATCACATGGAATTCATCTTGATCGTATTTGATTCAATCACCGATCTCAACCTTGATGCATGCACAACAATATGTGTATGGCATTCATTTCAAACCCATTCTATCTCCTTCTTGCTTCACCATGGAATAAACATCCTTCAATTCATCCAATATTATTCATGGATTGGAAATGGAACTTTCCTTCAAATGTATAACTCAGCGCAAACATTAGTCCATTAGGATTGTCATTAATTACCAAAACCACACATGGGGACTACATGTACTTTCAGCGGGGGGTTCAGCCGCTCCAATACATAGGGCTTCCTATGTGGCACTACAATGGGGAGGATGACGCCTCCCGCTGCGGCCGGAAGGGTCCGCACACCCCCGCCGCTCTGGCCAAAATATTGGTCGAACTGTTCAAAGGGGAGGAGGAGGAATTTCTTCGCATCAAGCGCAGAGATGGATTTTCCATGTACGATCCTCCTAGGTGGGTAAGTCGCCACCCCTCTGCTCTACTCACTCCACTCCCTGAACCACTTTCAATGAATACTGATCCGTCCAATCATAACAGCACTAGCGAAAGATCTCCGAGGGGCTTCACAGCCCCGCCCCGCAGCCAGAGGGCCACAATCGGGACCTTGACCCCGGATTTGAAGAGGATCCGGATATATTCATGGTGCTTGAGGACGGAGTGTTTTACCAGGCGAGGTATGATGGCACGAAAGTGGCCATCACCGCCGATTACCCCGGCCTTCTCCCTGCTTCACACGTAAGTAATCAGGAGACATCTCCTCCGAAAGAGTTCTCTCGTTCTGCCTCACCCGCTGCACTGTCTCATGCTCAAAAGGGGAGGCGTTCGGTTCGCCAAGCTACCCAAGAGGCAACTCCAAAGAGAGCGGCCCCTACACCGGGCAAGCCTTCGAAGAGGAAGGCTAACAAAGACGCAGTCGAGCCTTCATCGAAGAGGTATTGATTAGTGAATATGCCCCGTGGCAGTCACATCCAACTGTGACATTATCCGCTGTGTTTTATCAGGAAAAGCGTTCGCCGGACTATGTCCGGGGATACCGCCGGCCGTGCCTCCATGATTCAGGTTCCCGGCCCTGCTTTAAAGGCAGGGGTTGATATGGGAGTGACGCCGGATTGTCCTTCGGCGGAGGAATCGGATGATGTATCCGTCACAAACTCGGAAGTGGAGAGTGCCATGAATCATCGGCGCCGGAGAGCCGTTCTACGCGACCCCGGCTTTACGAACGAGGCATTCAGTGCCTTTAGCTCGGCTGATGCATATATCCAAGCTGCTCGAGATGGACTTGCCAGAGCCACCGACCAACATTTAAAAGATATGCGGGTAAATTTATTTTATACGAAACTGATAATCATATACCAGTAGCCCCCGAGACTTGAAGCAGTTGATAGAACTAATTTAAGGATCATTGTGTAACCAGGCGCTTACGGAGAAGAACAACCTGTTGTCTCAGGAACTAGAAAAGTGTGTGTTGGACCCAGCTAACTGCTGCTACCACCGAACTGGAGGAATCCAAGAAGGCATCACCTGGTAATATTCCCCTCCATCGAGAAAACATAATTATATACCGGCAATGCTAATGTTGCTCATCTTATGGCAGGATCACCAGATCAACTGAAGGAGCAACTAAAAGCCGCCCAAGCAGAAGGACAAGAAGCCAAAAGACTGCTGGCCGCGGGCGAACGTGTGCTGACACGAGTCAGAGCTGAGAAGAACAAGCTGCAGGATGCCCACACCCAGCTGGGCGAAGAATTGAAAGATGTACAGTCCCAGCTGGCTGATTCCGTAAAGGAAAATAAGAGGCAACGCAGCGGCATTTTTGGTATGTGGTCACGTTTGACTCCGTGTAGTTCGGAGATTAAAGGGACTGACAGAACTATATCTGTAGGTATGCTGACCGGCCGTCCCGAAGAGGAGATGTCCGGAGTCTCAGGCAATATGCGACAAGAGATGTCGCAAATGCACGAGCAAGCTCGGCAGGTGATGCGAAGTGTTGCCAAGGCCTTGTGGCCATCCGCCTCCCCTCCAGGAAGGATGGAGGAGCTTACAGAGCTATTCAAGGGAGCGCGGCGGCGCTTCCGATTATGGAAGATATCGTCCTGCCGGGAAGGTGCACGAGAAGCCTGGGCCATGGTAAAAAACGATATACCAAGCTTGATCCAAATCATATGGCCCGGGTCGGACCTCTAGGGTCAGATGGGAAAGAAATTCCCGTGAATTTGGTATATCACCAAGTAGAAGTAGTCGCCAGATATTCTCAACAGGATTGTAAGTTAGACAGCCTGTTAGACGGTATAGAGGAGGAAATTTATGAGTCCAAGTGACTATGTACTTTCCTTGACTTATTTGTCCCTAGCTGGACTGTAAAACGATTGTCATGGCAGACCTTTTTGCTTCGACCTCTGGACCCGAAGGTGCAGAGTGTTTCCAAATACCTGGCTGGCAAAATATACCGGGGTATGCGTGGAAACCAGGCGTAGGGGTCATAGTGACTTGAACAGACAAGTTGTATCTGGCTAGCTATGTTATATTACATTGTGATTGTAAGAAACATCTTCTAGAGAGAATAGTTCCGTTAAGGGTTCCTTTCCCTGGGTATACATGCGTTAATGTGCACACCCGAACTGTGATTGAAAAAAGTGCAGTATATTCAACATCTGGGGGTTCAGATTTTAATGACTATAAAAACATCTTTAGTTCGCCGACCGAATATTCCCTTAAGAACGCTAGCTTTCGGCTTCGCCCAGTCTGAGGTACACATCCGGATGACCCGGCAGTAACAATCGCAGAGGTGCTCCCTTTATGCCCTAGCCGAACTAACGGGAACGTAGGGCATAAGCACAGGAGCCAGGCAACCCAGCTTGTCCAAAACTTAAGTCATATCGATGCATACAACAGCGAAGAAAACGTACATATGGGAAAAACGCACATATGTGATGAGCTTGATGCTCGAAAAATAACAATAATAAGCTTCTGTCAAAGAAGCCCCCAGGTATAATTGACTCTTTGTATATCATAAGCACACGATCTAGCCGCACGAAAAGCTTTAAGTTTAAGAAAGGAAAAAAGTGAAAAGAGAGGCAAAATTAACGGAAACAATAGGAGAAGGGGACGAACCAAGAGTCCGGCATTAGGCATAGAATCTTAGGAGTCTGGCCGCGTTCCAGGGGTTCGGTTCTAGGCGATTGTCTGACGCATCATGCAGGTAGTACGCTCCTCCGGTGAGAACTTCATAAATGATGAAGGGACCCTCCCACTTGGGCTTGATTTTGTCCTTTTTCTCCTCCGGCAGGCGTAGAACGAGTTCGCCAACATTATAAGTCTTGGCCCGCACTTCCCAGCTTTGGTACCTGCGAGCTTGATACGTCTCCAACGTATCTATAATTTTTTATTGCTCCATGCTATATTATCTACTGTTTTGGACATTACTGGGCTTTATTATTAACTTTTATATTAGTTTTGGGACTAACCTATTAACCGGAGGCCCAGCCCAGAATTGTTATTTTTTGCCTATTTTAGAGTTCCGCAGAAAAGGAATATCAAACGGAGTCCAAACGGAATGAAACCTTCGGGAACGTGATTTTTAGGAAGAATATGATCCAGGAGACTTGGACCCTCCGTCAAGAAACAAAAGAGGAGGCCACGAGGTAGGGGTCGCGCCCACCCCCAGGGCGTGCCCTCCAACCTCGTGGGCCCCATGTTGCTCCACCGACGTACTCCTTCCTCCTATATATACCTACGTACCCCCAAACGATCAGATATGGAGCCAAAAACCTAATTCCACCGCCGCAACCTTCTGTACCCACGAGATCCCATCTTGGGGCCTGTTCCAGAGCTCCACCGGAGGGGGCATCCATCACGGAGGGCTTCTACATCATCACCATAGCCTCTCCGATGAAGTGTGAGTAGTTTACCTCAGACCTTCGGGTCCATAGTTAGTAGCTAGATGGCTTCTTCTCTCTTTTTGGATCTCAATACAATGTTCTCCCCCTCTCTCGTGGAGATCTATTCGATGTAATCTTCTTTTTGCTGTGTGTTTGTTGAGACCGATGAATTGTGGGTTTATGATCAAGATTATCTATGAACAATATTTGAATCTTCTCTGAATTCTTTTATGTATGATTGGTTATCTTTGTAAGTCTCTTCGAATTATCAGTTTGGTTTGGCCTACTAGATTGATCTTTCTTGCAATGGGAGAAGTGCTTAGCTTTGGGTTCAATCTTGGGGTGTCCTTTCCCAGTGACAGTAGGGGTAGCAAGGCACGTATTGTATTGTTGCCATAGAGGATAACAAGATGGGGTTTTTATCATATTGCATGAATTTATCCCTCTACATCAAGTCATCTTGCTTAAGGCGTTACTCTGTTTTCATGAACTTAATACTCTAGATGCATGCTGGATAGCGGTCGATGAGTGGAGTAATAGTATTAGATGCAGGAGTCGGTCTACTTGTCTCGGACGTGATGCCTATATACATGATCATACCTAGATACTGTCATAACTATGCTCAATTCATCAATTGCTCAATGAGAATTGTTCACCCACCATAAAATACCTATGCTCTTGAGAGAAGCCACTAGTGAAACCTATGGCCCCCGGGTCTATTTTCATCATATTAATCTTCCAACACTTATTTATTTCCTTTGCTTTTTACTTTGCTTTTATTTTACTTCGCATATTTATCACAAAAATACCAAAAAATATTATCCTATCATATCTATCAGATCTCACTCTCGTAAGTGACCGTGAAGGGATTGACAACCCCTTATCGCGTTGGTTGCGAGGAGTTATTTGTTTTTTGTAGGTACGAGGGACTCGCGCGTAGCCTCCTACTGGATTGATACCTTGGTTCTCAAAAACTGAGGGAAATACTTACGCTACTTTGCTGCATCACCCTTTCCTCTTCAAGGGAAAACCAACGCAGTGCTCAAGAGGTAGCAAGAAGGATTTCTGGCGCCGTTGCCGCGGAGGTCTATGCAAAAGTCAAAATAGCAAGTACCCATCACAATCCCTTATCTCCCGCATTACATTATTTGCCATTTGCCTCTCATTTTCCTCTCCCCCACTTCACCCTTTCCATTTTATTCGCCCTCTCTTTTCCGTTTGCCTCTTTTTCGCTTGCTTTTTGTTTGCTCGTGTGTTGGATTGCTTTTTTGTCATGATGGCTCAAGATAATACCAAATTGTGTTACTTCACCAATACCAACAATAGTGATTTCCTTAGCACTCCGATTGCTCCTCTTACCGATACTGAATCTTGTGAAATCAATGCTGCTTTGTTGAATCTTGTCATGAAAGATCAATTCGTCGGCCTTCCTAGTGAAGATGCCGCTACTCATCTAAATAGCTTCGTTGATTTGTGTGATATGCAAAAGAAGAAAGATGTCGATAATGATATTGTTAAGTTGAAGCTATTTCCTTTTTCGCTTAGAGATCGTGCTAAAGCTTGGTTTTCGTCTTTGCCTAAAAATAGTATTGATTCGTGGAACAAGTGCAAAGATGCTTTTATCTCTAAGTATTTTCCTCCCACTAAGATCATCTCTCTTAGAAACGAGATTATGAATTTTAAGCAACTTGATCATGAACATGTTGCACAAGCTTGGGATAGGATGAAATTAATTATACGTAATTGCCCTACTCATGGTTTGAATTTGTGGATGATTATACAAAAAATTTATGCCGGATTGAATTTTGCTTCTAGAAGTCTTTTAGATTCGGCCGCGGGAGGCACTTTTATGGAAATCACTTTAGGAGAAGCTACTAAACTCCTCGATAATATTATGGTTAATTATTCTCAATGGCACATTGAAAGATCTACTAATAAAAAAGTGCATGCGATAGAAGAAATTAATGTGTTGAGTGGAAAGATGGATGAACTTATGAAATTATTTGCTACTAAGAGTGTTTCTTCTGATCCTAATAATATTCCTTTGTCTACTTTGATTGAGAATAATAATGAATCTATGGATGTGAATTTTGTTGGTAGGAATAATTTTGGTAACAACGCGTATAGAGGAAACTTTAATCCTAGGCCTTATCCTAGTAACTCCTCTAATAATTATGGAAATTCCTACAACAACTCTTATGGAAATTTTAATAATATGCCCTCTGAATTTTAGACTAGTGTTAAAGAGTTTATGAATTCGCAAAAGAATTTCAATGCCTTGCTTGAAGAGAAATTGCTTAAAGTTGATGAATTGGCTAGGAACGTTGATAGAATTTCTCTTGATGTTGATTCCTTAAAGCTTAGATCTATTCCTCCTAAGCATGATATCAATGAGTCTCTCAAAGCCATGAGAATTTCCATTGATGAGTGCAAAGAAAGAACCGCTAGGATGCGTGCTAAGAAAGATTGCTTTATAAAAGCGTGTTCTTCCAATTTCTATGAAAATAAAGATGAAGATCTAAAAGTTATTGATGTGTCCCCTATTAAATCTTTGTTTTGCAATACGAATCTTGATAATGATGGGACTGAATATGATCCACCTTTACCTAGAAGGTGTTCCAAAAATTCGGAGTTTTTAGATCTTGATGCTAAAATTGATAAAAGTGGGATTGAAGAAATCAAAACCCTAGATGTTGCTAAACCCACTATTTTGGATTTCAAGGAATTTAATTATGAAAATTGCTCTTTGATAGATTGTATTTCCTTGTTGCAATCCGTGCTAAATTCTCCTCATGCTTATAGTCAAAATAAAGCATTCACTAAACTTATCGTTGATGCCTTGATGCAATCCTATGAAGAAAAGCTTGAGTTGGAAGTTTCTATTCCTAGAAAACTTTATGATGAGTGGAACCTACTATTAAAATTAAGATTAAGGATCATGAGTTCCATGCTTTATGTGATTTGGGTGCTAGTGTTTCCACTATTCCCAAAACTTTGTGCGATTTGCTAGATTTCCGTGATTTTGATGATTGCTCTCTAAACTTGCACCTTGCGGATTCCACTATTAAGAAACCTATGGTAAGAATTAATTATGCTCTTATTGTTGCAAATAGGAACTATGTGCCCGTAGATTTAATCGTTCTTGATATAGATTGCAATCCTTCATGTCCTATTATTCTTGGTAGACCTTTCCTTAGAACGATTGGTGCAATTATTGATATGAAGGAAGGGAATATTAGATTCCAATTTCCATTAAAGAAAGGCATGGAACACTTCCCTAGGAAGAAAATAAAATTACCATATGAATCTATCATGAGAGCCACTTATGGATTGCCTACCAAAGAGGGCAATACCTAGATCTATCCTTGCTTTTATGCCTAGCTAGGGGTGTTAATCGATAGCGCTTGTTGGGAGGCAACCCAATTTTATTTTTAGTTTTTTGCTTTTTGCTTCTGTTTAGGAATAAATATTTGTTCTAGCCTCTGGTTAGATGTGTTTTTATGTTTTAATTAGTGTTTGTGCCAAGTTAAACCTATAGGATCTTCTTGAATGATAGTCATTTGATCTTGCTGTAATTTCCAGAAACTTTCTGTTGACAAAAATAATTGTTAAAAATCACCAGAACGTGATAAAATAGTGATTCCAATTTCTGCTGATCGTTAAACAAATTCCTAGGCCTTCCTATTTTGGCTGATTTTTTGGAGTTCTAGAAGTTGGCGTTAGTTACAGCTTACTACATATTGTTCTGTTTTTGACAGATTCTGTTTTTCGTGTGTTGTTTGCTTATTTTGATGAATCTATGGCTAGTAAAATAGTTTATAAACCATAGAGAAGTTGGAATACAGTAGGTTTAACACCAATATAAATAAATAATGAGTTCATTACAGTACTTTGAAGTGGTCTTTTGTTTTTTATTCTAACGGAGCTCACGAGATTTCTGTTAAGTTTTGTGTTGTGAAGTTTTCAAGTTCTGGGTGAAAGATTTTGATGGATTATGGAACAAGGAGTGGAAAGAGACTAAGCTTGGGGATGCCCATGGCACCCCCAAGATAATCTAAGGACACCATAAAGCCAAATCTTGGGGATGCCCCGGAAGGCATCCCCTCTTTCGTCTACTTCCATCGGTAACTTTACTTGGAGCTATATTTTTATTCACCACATGATATGTGTTTTGCTTGGAGCGTCTTGTATGATTTGAGTCTTTGCTTTTTAGTTTACCACAATTATCCTTGCTGTACACACCTTTTGAGAGAGCCATACATGATTTGGAATTTGTTAGAATACTCTATGTGCTTCGCTTATATCTTTTGAGTTATATAGTTTTGCTCTAGTACTTCACTTATATCTTTTAGAGCACGGTGGTGGATTTGTTTTATAGAAACTATTGATCTCTCATGCTTCACTTAGATTATTTTGAGAGTCTTAAATAGCATGGTAATTTGCTTAAATAATCCTAATATGCTTGGTATTCAAGAATAGTAAAAACTTTCTTATGAGTGTGTTGAATACTATGAGAAGTTTGATGCTTGATAATTGTTTTGAGATATAAAGATGGTGATATTAGAGTCATGCTAGTTGAGTAGTTGTGAATTTTAGAAATACTTGTGTTAAAGTTTGTGATTCCCGTAGCATGCACGTATGGTGAACCGTTATGTGATGAAGTCGGAGCATGATTTATTTATTGATTGTCTTCCTTATGAGTGGCGGTTGGGGACGAGCGATGGTCTTTTCCTACCAATCTATCCCCCTAGGAGCATGCGCGTGATACTTTGCTTTGATAACTTGTAGATTTTTGCAATAAGTATATGAGTTCTTTATGACTAATGTTGAGTCCATGGATCATACGCACTTTCTTCCTTCCACCATTGCTAGCCTCTCTAATATCTCGCACTTTTCGCCGGTATCATACACCCACCATAAACCTTCCTCAAAACAGCCACCATACCTACCTATCATGGCATTTCCATAGCCATTCCGAGATATATTGCCATGCAACTTTCCACCGTTCCGTTTATTATGACACGCTCCATCATTGTCATATTGCTTTGCATGATCATGTAGTTGACATCGTATTTGTGGCAAAGCCATCATTCATAATTCTTTCATACATGTCACTCTTGATTCATTGCATATCCCGGTACACCGCCGGAGGCATTCATATAGAATCATATTTTGTTCTAAGTATCGAGTTGTAATTGTTGAGTTGTAAGAAAATAAAGGTGTGATGATCTTCATTTTTAGAGCATTGTCCCAAGTGAGGAAAAGGATGATGGAGACTATGATTCCCCCATAAGTCGGGATGAGACTCCGAATGAAAAAAAAGAGGCCATAAAAAAAAGGAGAAAAGGCCCAAACAAAAAAATGAGAGAAAAAGAGAGAAGGGACAATGTTACAATCCTTTTACCACACTTGTGCTTCAAAGTAGCACCATGATCTTCATGATAGAGAGTCTCTCATTTTGTCACTTTCATATACTAGTGGGAATTTTTCATTATAGAACTTGGCTTGTATATTCCAATGATGGGCTTCCTCAAAATGCCCTAGGTCTTCGTGAGCAAGCGAGTTGGATGCACACCCACTTAGTTTTTTTCGTTGAGCTTTCATATACTTATAGCTCTAGTGCATCCGTTGCATGGCAATCCCTACTCACTCACATTAATATCTATTGATGGGCATCTCCATAGCCCGTTGATACGCCTAGTTGATGTGAGATTATCTTCTCCTTTTTTGTCTTCTCCACAACCACCATTCTATTCCACATATAGTGCTATATCCATGGCTCACGCTCATGTATTGCATGAAGATTGAAAAAGTTCGAGAACGTCAAAAGTATGAAACAATTGCTTGGCTTGTCATCGGGGTTGTGCATGATTTAAATACTTTGTGTGATGAAGATAGAGCATAGCCAGACTATATGATTTTGTAGGGATAACTTTCTTTGGCCATGTTATTTCGAGAAGACATGATTGCTTTTTTAGTATGCTTGAAGTATTATTATTTTTATGTCAATATTAAACTTTTGTCTTGAATCTTTCGGATCTGAATATTCATACCACAATTAAGAAGAATTACATTGAAATTATGCCAAATAGCACTCGCATCAAAAATTCTGTTTTTATCATTTACCTACTCGAGGACGAGCAGGAATTAAGCTTGGGGATGCCAGATACGTCTCCAACGTATCTATAATTTTTGATTGCTCCATGCTATATTATCTACTGTTTTGGACATTATTGGGCTTTATTATTCACTTTTATATTACTTTGTGACTAACCTATTAACCGAAGGCCCGGCCCAGAATTGCTGTTTTTTGCCTATTTGAGTTTTCAGAAAAGGAATATCAAACGGAGTCCAAACGGAATGAAACCTTCAGAACGTGATTTTTAGGAAGAATATGATCCGAACACTTGGACCCTCGTCAAGAAACAAAGAGGAGGACACGAGGTAGGGGCGCGCCCCCCCCAAGGGCGCCCTCCACCCTCGTGGGCCCTGTTGCTCCACCGACGTACTCCTTCCTCCTATATATACCTCACGCACCCCAAACGATCGATCACGGAGCCAAAACCTAATTCTACCGCCGCAACCTTCTGTACCCATGAGATCCCATCTTCGGGCCTGTTCCGGAGCTCCGTCGGAGGGGGCATCCATCACGGAGGGCTTCTACATCATCACCATAGCCTCTCCGATGAAGTGTGAGTAGTTTACCTCAGACCTTCGGGTCCATAGTTAGTAGCTAGATGGTTTCTTCTGTCTTTTTGGATCTCAATACAATGTTCTCCCCCTCTCTCATGGAGATCTATTCGATGTAATCTTATTTTTGCGGTTTTTTTGTTGAGAACGATGAATTGTGGGTTTATGATCAAGATTATCTATGAACAATATTTGAATCTTCTCTGAATTCTTTTATGCATTATTGGTTATCTTTGCAAGTCTCTTCAAATTATCAGTTTGGTTTGGCCTACTAGATTGATCTTTCTTGCAATGGGAGAAGTGCTTAGCTTTGGGTTCAATCTTGTGGTGTCCTTTCCCAGTGACAGTAGGGGCAGCAAGGCACGTATTGTATTGTTGCCATCGAGGATAACAAGATGGGGTTTTTATCATATTGCATGAATTTATCCCTCTACATCATGTCATCTTGCTTAAGGCGTTACTCTGTTTTCATGAACTTAATACTCTAGATGCATGCTGGATAGCGGTCGATGAGTGGAGTAATAGTAGTAGATGCAGGCAGGAGTCGGTCTAGTTGTCTCGGACGTGATGCCGATATACATGATCATACCTAGATACTATCATAACTATGCTCAATTTTGTCAATTGCTCAACAGTAATTCGTTCACCCACCGTAAAATACTTATGCTCTTGAGAGAAGCCACTAGTGAAACCTATGGCCCCCGGGTCTATCTTCATCATTTTAATCTTCCAACACTTATTTATTTCCTTTGCTTTTTTGCTTTGCTTTTATTTTACTTTGCATCTTTATCAAAAAATACCAAAATATTATCCTATCATATCTATCGATCTCACTCGTAAGTGACCGTGAAGGATTGACAACCCCTTATCGCGTTGGTTGGGAGGAGTTATTTGTTTTGTGTAGGTACGAGGGACTCATGGCGTAGCCTCCTCTTGGATTCATACCTTGGTTCTCAAAAATTGAGGGAAATACTTACGCTACTTTGCTGCATCACCCTTTCCTCTTCAAGGGAAAACCAACGCAGTGCTCAAGAGGTAGCAGAGCCTGCTGTTGATAAAATGCGGAACGGGCTTTTGCAACGTCGCGCTCCTCCTCTAGGGCATCTAAGCTATCCTGCCGATCAAGCTCGGCCTCTCTCTCTTCGTACATGCGCACTCGAGGTGAGTCATGAATAATGTTGCAGGGTAACACAGCCTCTGCACCGTACACCATGAAGAAGGGTGTATATCCGGTAGTGCGATTGGGCGTGGTCCGCAGCCCCCAAAGTACGGAGTCGAGCTCGTCAACCTAGTGCTTGTCTGACTCTTTCAAAGACCGCACCAGTCTGGGCTTGATGCCGCTCATAATGAGACCATTGGCTCGTTCGACTTGACCGTTTGTTTGCGGGTGATAGACAGAGGCGTAATCGAGCTTAATGCCTAGATTGGTGCACCAGTTTTTCACCTCATCGTCTGTGAAATTGGAGCTGTTATCGGTGATGATGTTGTGTGGGACACCATAACGGAGTACAATGCCGGATATAAAGTCTATCACTGGCCCGGCCTCAGCCCTTTTAACTGGCTTGGCCTCTATCCACTTAGTGAATTTATCCACCATGACCAGCAGATATTTTTTCTTATGGCTTCCTCCTTTAAGGGGTCCAACCATATCAAGCCCCCAGACCGCAAAAGGCCAAGTGATGGGGATTGTTTGTAGAGCGGTGGGTGGCATGTGACTCTGGTTGGTGAAGAGCTGGCATCCGACGCAATGTTGGAGAAGGTCATGTGTGTCTGCTCGGGCCATCGGCCAATAGAAACCTGTACGGAATGCCTTGCTTACAAGGGCCCGAGCTGCGACATGGTGACCACCGAGGCTAGCGTGAATTTCAGCCAAGAGTTGCCGCCCCTTTTCCTCGGAGATACATCTTTGGAGTACTCCGGTAGCGCTTTTCTTGTAGAGTTCCCCATCGTTGACCTTGTAGGCTTTAGAACGTCGAACAATCCGGCGAGCCTCATTCTGATCCTCGGGGAGTTCCCACCTATTAAGGTAGGCCAAGAAGGGTTCAGTCCATGGGGCAACGACTGCCATTATGAGATGGGTTGATGGTGTTATTTTGGTGGCTGAGCCCCCGATGATATCGGTGTGTTCGGTATCTGAGGTTATAGTTGGGTCTGAACTGTTGTTGCCGCTTTCCCCTTGCCACACCACAGACGGCTTGAAAAGCCTTTCCAGAAAGATGTTGGGTGGGACGGAGTCGCGCTTGGCACTGATGCGAGCAAGAACGTCCGCCGCTTTATTACTTTCTCGAGCCACGTGATGGAACTCGAGCCCCTCGAAACGGGCCGAGATTTTAAGAACGGTGTTGCGGTAAGCTGCCATTTTCGGATCTTTGGCATCGAAATCTCCATTTATCTGAGATATTGTGAGGTTTGAGTCCCCGCGCACTTCCAGGCATTGTATGCCCATGGAGACAGCCATCCGAAGCCCATGCAACAAGGCCTCGTATTCGGCTGCATTGTTGGAGTCTGTGTATAATATTTGGAGTACGTACTGAACTATGTCTCCAGTGGGGGACGTTAGGACAACGCCCGCCCCTGACCCCGCTAGCATTTTGGAACCATCGAAGTACATAACCCAATTGGAATATGTGTCGTGCTCTTTATGGAGTTCAGCCTCTGTCCATTTGGCGACAAAGTCAGCCAGTACTTGGGATTTATTGGCCCGGCGTGGTTTGTATGTTATGTCGAATGGAAGGAGCTCAATGGCCCACTTAGCAATCCGGCCTGTCGCATCGCGGTTGTTTATTATGTCATTGAGTGGTACTTCGGAGGCCACTGTGATTGAGCACTCTTGAAAAATATGCCGTAGCTTCTGGGATGCTATGAAGACCGCGTATGCTATTTTTTGGTAATGAGGGTACCGGGATTTGCATGGTGTGAGGACGGTGGATACATAGTATACCGGTTTCTGGAGTGGGAACTTGTGTATGTCCTGCTCTGCTCGACAACGAGCACGTCACTCACCACCTGATGTGTTGCCGATATGTATAATAACATGGGTTCGCCGACGTTCGGCGCGGCCAGGATTGGGTTGCTCACTAAAAGGGCCTTTATTTCCTCCAGTCCGGCCATTGCCGCATCCGTCCACTCGAAGTGGTCGGTGGGTCGGAGAAGGCGGTAGAGTGGCAATGCTTTTACTCCCAATCTAGAGATAAAGCGGCTTAAAGCTGCCACGCATCCCGCAAGTTTATTGACCTGTTTAAGGTCTATTGGCATAGCCAATTGTGACAAAGCTCGTATTTTGGCTGGATTTGCCTCGATTCCTCTGTTGGAGATGATGAAGCCCAGCAGTTTTACAGCGGGGACGCCGAAAACACACTTTTCCGGATTGAGCTTGATGTCATATGTACGGAGGTTGTCGAATGTAAGACGTAGATCGTCTATCAATGACTCAATGTGCCTGGTTTTGATGACGACATCATCAACATATGCTTCAACTATCTTGTCGATCTGTTTCTCCAAGCATGTTTAAATCATGCGTTGGTAAGTGGCGCCAGGGGTTTTGAGACCGAAAGGCATAGTGTTAAAGCAGAGAGGCCCATATGGGGTAATGAATGCCGTTGCAGCATGATCGGACTCCTTCATCTTGATTTGATGGTATCCGGAGTACGCATCGAGAAAACACAGTGAGTCATGTCCTGCGGTTGCACCGATAATATGATCAATGCAAGGGAGGGGGAAGAGATCCTTAGGGCAGGCCTTATTAAGGTCTTTGAAATCGACGCACGGGCGCCAGGATTTATCCTTCTTTGGTACCATCACCAGGTTTGCTAACCAGTCCGGGTGTTTTATTTCTCTGATGAATCCGGCCTCCAGTAACTTGGCTAGCTCCTCTCCCATGGCTTGTCGTTTAGGTTCAGAAAAACGCCGCAATGTTTGTTTGACTGGTTTATATCCCTTCAAGATATTAAGGCTGTGTTCGGCCAACTTGCGTGGGATTCCTGGCATATCAGAAGGGTGCCAGGCGAATATGTCCCAGTTCTCGCACAGGAACTCTCGTAGCGCGACATTGACTGTTGGGTCGAGTTGTGCCCCGATGGATGTTGTCCTCTTGGGGTCCGTCGGGTGGACTTGAAATTTGATTATTTCGTCTGCTAGTTTAGAGGTGGATTTGGGTCGCTTGTCAAGGATTACGTCATCCCTATCCACGATGGAGCGCAGCGCGGTCAGCTCTTCGACGCGAGGGCTTGCATAATGCCTCGAGGGCGTGGAAGCGGTTTTATTTTTCGGTAGCAAGATGCTATATCAGGATCACTGGCAAGAGTGATGGTGC
Source organism: Aegilops longissima (assembly GCA_021605205.1). Taxonomy (NCBI): domain Eukaryota; kingdom Viridiplantae; phylum Streptophyta; class Magnoliopsida; order Poales; family Poaceae; genus Aegilops; species Aegilops longissima. The sequence goes on from CM038680.1 coordinate 150,466,931, forward strand.
CATTGGATCCGGGCATCTTGAGCTTCATATACCCGTAGTGAGGTATAGCTTGAAAGTGTGTGAATGTGTCTCGCCCCAGTAGGGCGTGATATCCGCTGTTGAAAGGGGCCCCTTGCAAGGTTATTTCTTCGGACCGATAATTCTCCGGCGTGCCGAATACCACGTCGAGCGTGATTTTTCCCACGCATCGCGCCTCCCGACTGGGAATGATTCCCCGGAAGGTCGTGCTACTTTGCTCAATGCGGCTCCTATCTATTTCTATTTTTATGAGTGTGTCCTCGTAGATGAGGTTTAGTCCGCTGCCGCCGTCCATGAGCACTTTGGTGAGCCGGAAGCCGTCCACAATTGGACTGAGGACCAAGGCGGATGGTGCCCGGACTGTTCTGAATTTTGGTTCGTCATCGGCATTGAAAGTTATGGTCGTGTCGTCTCAAGGGTTTATTGCTGCGACTTGGCGGACTTCGGCGAGGTTGCGGAGTGCCCTTTTGCGTTGATTTTTTGAAGCAAATGTCTCGAAGACCGTCAATACTCTGAGGTCGTCGTCTTTCGGGGGTTGTTGTTCTGGGGTGTTTTTGGTGAGGAGATCATCGCCGCTCTTGGCCACTTGCCGGAGTATCCAACATGCTCTAAGGCTGTGGGTTGGTATGGTATCCAACATTGCATGTATTTTGCATGGCCTATCGATCCATCCCTCCAGAACGGTTCCGCGTCCCGTGACGGGCTTTGATTTCTTTACTATTAGGTCAGGCGCCCCACGAGGGTGCGTCCTTTTTGCCCGGACGAGGGGCTGAGTTGAAGCCTGTGGTTCCTGACGAGCTGCCTGAGTTTTCCAGGCGCTTTCCATTGCACGGTACTTCTGTACTATTGTTGCCAAGTCAGCAAAGTGAAATACGCGACGACGGCTGATGGCGTTGAGGATTCCTTCGTCCGTGCAACTGTTGCAAAATACTGTGATCGCGTCTTCATCGCGACAATCTTTAATCTTGTCTTTGACAAGGAGGAATCTGGCCCAAAAGTGATGGACCGTTTCCTGAGACTGCTGTCGTATGTACATAAGATCACGTATAGCTGGGTGGGTGGGTGGTTTTAAATCTGAACCCTAACCCGATTCGAGATCCAGAGTTTGTAAATCTTCCGAACTTAATGGTTCGGACTCCGGGATATCAACTGACATTTTAGGCCAGTCGCTCGATTCTAGATTCGGAGGGCAAGGCACGTCGTTCTGTGGACAGGTATCCGGCTCCTTGAGGTCGGAAATCCGAACATAATTCGTCCTCAATATAGGGGAAGAGTTATTGTCTTGCTCCTCCACTACCGCTATCTGATGGGTGATCGGCGGAGATTTAATTTCTCTCTGATCAGGTTTAAGCCCAATCCGACCATAGTCTGTAGCGATCCCCAAGGCGGCGATGCGATCTAGGAGTTCGTTTAAAGACGACAACTCTGTTGGATCCATCCGTTTGGAGTATTCGGAGTCAACGCGGAGACGATTTTCGATGACTTGAGAGGTCATCATCGGCTTAACGGCCGAACAGGCGGTCATGGTAATGCCGCCAAGTCGGAGGGTTTGGCCCGGATCCATGGCTCCTCCGGAGGTGATATTATCCTTGACAACAAGGCGGGCCATCAACCCTGTCTTCGACATCACATCGGAGCTCTCAATGAAAGCACCAATCTCGGTGTCAAAACCGGCGGATCTCGGGTAGGGGGTCCCGAACTGTGCGTCTAAGGTCGATGGTAACAGGAGATGGGGGACGGGGGACACAATGTTTACCCTGGTTTGGGCCCTCTCTATTGAGGTAATACCCTACTTCCTGCTTGATTGATCTTGATGAATATGGGCGTTACAAGAGTTGATCTACCACGAGATCGTAAGGGCTAAAACCCTAGAGGTCTAGCCTATATGACTATGATTATGATGATTGGGCTCTACTGACCTAGCCCTCCGGTTTATATAGGCACCGGAGGGATCTAAGTTTACATAAGGTCGGTTACAAAGAAAGGAATCTTCATATTTGGCTGCCAAGCTTTCCTTCCACGCCAAGGAGAGTCCCATCCGGACACGGGGGAGAGTCTTCGGTCTTTGTATCTTCAGGCCCATCAATTTGGCCCATGCATAACATGTTGGACACCCGAGGACCCCTTAGTCCAGGACTCCCTCAGTGGGTTGGGGCCAAGTTTTAATTGCTTCAGTTTTAGACTCATCAACATGAACACCCTTGGAAGATACAACAAAGCCCAAGAAAACAACCTTGTCAACACCAAAAGTGCATTTTTTTCATATTGGCATAAAGACACTCTTTTCGAAGAGTTTGCAAAACGGCCCTAAGATGATTCATATGCTCTTTGAGGGATTTTCTAAACACAAGAATGTCGTCAAAGTAGACCACAAAAAACACACCAATGTAAGGACGAAGCACATAATGCATAACACGCATGGAAGTACCGGGTGCTTCCGATAAACCTACAAGCATAACTAACCACTCATAAAACCAATTTTTTTTGAAAGCGGTTTTCCATTCATCACCTTCTTGTATGTGGATTTGATAATAAGCACTTTTAAGATCAATTTTTGAGAAAATAGTGGCACCGCTAAGCTCATCTAGCATATCATCAAGGTGTGGAATGGGATGCCTATATCGAACGGTGATAGCATTGATGGGTCTACAATCAGAACACATGCAAAAACTACCGTCTCTTTTTGGCACAAGAATGACCGGTATGACACAAGGACTCAAACTTTCACGCACATGTCCATGGTCTATGAGATGTTGGACTTGCCTTTGTATTTGTTTGGTTTCTTCGGGGATTGACACGGTATGGAGCCTTGTTAGGAAGGGGTGCACCGGGGATGAGGTCAATATGATGTTCGGTGCCACGTAGAGGAGGAAGACCGGGAGGTAGCTCATCGGGGAAGACATCCGCGAATTCCTGCAACAAATCAGACAACACTAGAGGAAGAGGGTTAGTAATTTTAGTCTTTGCCACCTCATCTTTGCACACTAGGACATAGTGTGTGACACTCGATGGCACACTTCTCTCATCTCTCTTTTTGTGGCTAAGAGGGCTAAGTTTTTATCTTGGTGAAGTGTCACTCAATTTGGGCTTGTGGCGCTCACTCTCTTTGTGGTGGTTCACTCTCTCACTACTCTCTCCATGATGGGTGGGTGCTTGCTTGTTGGCAATCACTTGGCTTGGAGACATAGGTCGTAGCACGTACTCTGTTCCCTTCATCTTGAAGCTATAGTGGTTTGTTCTTCCGTTGTGGATGACGCAGCGGTCGAATTGCCAAGGTCTTTCCAAGAGAAGATGTCACACGGACATAGGGACCACATCACACTCCAAGGTGTCCTCATAGGCGCCGATCTTGAACGAAACATTCATGGTGTGCTCCACTTGTATGGTGCCGGAGTTGCTAAGCCATTGGACCTTCGTAGGGGCGAGGATTCTTCTTCTTTACCAATTGTAGCTTGGAACGTAGCTCTTCACTTGCCAAGTTGTGGCAACTTCCTCCGTCGATGATGACTTTCACGGAGCGTCCGTTGATGCCGGCCTTGGTCTGGAAGATGTGACACCTTTGGTCTTCATCTTGTTGGTGTTGAAGTGTCAAGACCTTGGAGTCCATGAGAGCGGGACTTGAATCATTGTCACAATAGACTTGAGCATCTTCTTCTTTGTTCACTTGACGGTGCATGGCGACATGCTCGAGAGCTTCCATATCGTCTTCACTCACGGAGTCGTACGTGCCATCAACATTTGCAATCATGGTTTGCTTGTTGATGCATTGGAAAGACTTGTGTCCACGACCACCGCATGTGAAGCACTTGTTCTATATCTATAGATCTTGATGCCCAATATATAAGCAGCTTCACCGATGTCTTTCATTGAAAAACTCTTGTTCAAGTATCCTTCTATGCTATCCAAAAATTCTATATCATTTCCAATCAACAATATGGCATCCACATATAATATTAGAAATGCTACAGAGCTCCCACCCACTTTCTTGTAAATACAGGCTTCTCCAAAAGTCTGTACAAAACCATATGCTTTGATCACACTATCAAAACATTTATTCCAACTCCGAGATGCTTGCACCAGTCCATAAATGGATCGCTGGAGCTTGCACACTTTGCTAGCATCCTTTGGATCGATAAAACCTTCAGGTTGCATCATATACAACTCTTCTTCCAAAAATCCATTCAGGAATGCAGTCTTTACATCCATTTGCCAAATTTCATAATCATAAAATGCAGCAATTGCTAACATGATTCAGACGGACTTAGGCATCGCTATGGGTGAGAAGGTCTCATCATAGTCAACTCCTTGAACTTGTCGAAAACCTTTCGCAACAAGTCGAGCTTTGTAGACAGTAACATTACCAGCGTCAGTCTTCTTCTTAAAGATCCATTTGTTTTCGATGGCTTACCGATCATCAGGCAAGTCAACCAAAGTCCACACATTATTCTCATACATGGATCCCATCTCAGATTTCATGGCCTCAAGCCATTTCGCGGAATCTGGGCTCATCATCGCTTCCTCATAGTTCGTAGGTTCGTCATGGTCAAGTAACATGACCTCGATTACCGTACCACTCTAGTGCGGATCTTACTCTGGTTGACCTACGAGGTTCGGTAGTAACTTGATCTAAAGTTCCATGATCATCATCATTAGCTTCCTCACTAATTGGTGTAGGAGTCACAGGAACATATTTCTGTGATGAACTACTTTCCAATAAGGGAGCAGGTACAGTTACCTCATCAAGTTCTACTTTCCTCCCACTCACTTCTTTCGAGAGAAACTCCTTCTCTAGAAAGGATCCATTCTTAGCAACGAATGTCTTGCCTTCGGATCTATGATAGAAGGTGTATCCAACAGTCTCCTTTGGATATCCTATGAAGACACATTTCTCCGATTTGGGTTCGAGCTTATCAGGTTGAAGCTTTTTCACATAAGCATCGCAGCCCCAAACTTTAAGAAACGACAACTTTGGTTTCTTGCCAAACCATAATTCATAAGGTATCTTCCCAACGGACTTTGTTGGTTCCCTATTTAACGTGAATGACGCCGTCTCTAAAGCATAACCCCAAAACGATAGTGGTAAATCAGTAGGAGACATCATAGATCGCGCCATATCTAGTAAAGTACGATTACGATGTTCGGACACACCATTACGCTGTGGTGTTCCGGGTGGCGTGAGTTGTGAAACTATTCCGCATTGTTTCAAATGAAGACCAAACTCGTAACTCAAATATTCTCCTCCATGATCAGATAGTAGAAACTTTATTTTCTTGTTATGATGATTTTCCACTTTACTCTGAAATTCTTTGAACTTTTCAAATGTTTCAGACTTATGTTTCATCAAGTAGATATACCCATATGTGCTCAAATCATCTTTGAAGGTGATAAAATAACGATACCCGTTGTCGGTGTCAAAACCGGCGGATCTCGGGTAGGGGGTCCCGAACTGTGTGTCTAAGCCGGATGGTAATAGGAGGCGGGGGACACAATGTTTACCCAGGTTCAGGCCCTCTCGATGGAGGTAATACCCTACTTCCTGCTTGATTGATCTTGATGATATGAGTATTACAAGAGTTGATCTACCACGAGATCATAGAGGCTAAACCCTAGAAGCTAGCCTATGATTATGATTGTTGTTGTCCTACGGACTAAACCCTCCGGTTTATATAGACACCGGAGGGGGCACACAGAGTCGGTTACAAGGGAGGAGATCTACATATCCGTATTTCCAAGCTTGCCTTCCACGTCAAGGAGAGTCCCATCCGGACATGGGACGAAGTCTTGAGTCTTGTATCTTCATAGTCCAACAGTCCAGCTAAAGTATATAGTCCGGCTGCCGAGGACCCCCTAATCCAGGACTCCCTCAGTAGCCCCTGAACCAGGCTTCAATGACAATGAGTCTGGCACGCAGATTGTCTTCGGCATTGCAAGGCGGGTTCTTCCTCGGAATACTCCATAGAAGATTTTGAACACAAGGATCGTGTCCGGCTCTGCAAAATAAATTCCACATACCGTCGTAGAGAGTATAATATTCCACAAATCTAATCTACTGACAAGTTTCATAGGGTGACATCATGCCACGGCCCGGTCATTATTCGAACCGTTTTTCCAAACCAGCTACTGCACATATTGCGAGGCGGTTTTCTTGGCACGTCTTGTCGAAGCAGAGATCGTGTCCCCTTATCACGGGATTCTCATCAATACGGGTGTGGGTAACCCAACCGTGCCATCAATTGTGGCGCTTGGGGAATAAGCGAGTTTACCAGGCAGGTGGGGAGGCGCATAGTGTCTTCTGCCTTATAAAGGGACAAGGATTCATCTTTTTCACCCACGCTTTCTATACATTCTTGCGCACTCGAGCTCCAGCGCCCAAGTCCGCATTTTCTCCTCGAAACCACTCCAAGCATGTCCGGAGCGGGAGGCAAGTGGATGGTCTCCTCCGTTACGGAGGAGGACATTACAAAGCTCCAGGGAGCCGGATACCTGGCCGCAGATATCGTGCACCGGCTACCAGATGCGGGGAAGATCGTGCCTACTCCAGAACCCCATGAGAGGGTGGTATTTCTTACCCACTTCGTCCACAGACTGGGATTTCCCCTCCACCCGTTTGTCCGCGGGCTCATGTTTTACTACGGGCTGGATTTTCATGATCTGGCCCCCAATTTCATCCTCAACATCTCGGCGTTTATCGTCGTGTGCGAGGCCTTCCTCCGCGTCAAACCCCACTTTGGCCTATGGCTGAAGACCTTCAATGTAAAACCGAAGGTGGTGGTTGGCTAGCAAGCGGAGTGCGGAGGCACCATGGTGGGAAAAATGCCCAATGTCACCTGGCTCGAGGGCTCCTACATGGAGACCGTGAAGGGGTGGCAATCGGGGTGGTTCTACATCACCGAGCCGCGCGACACCAACTGGGTGGCGGCCCCAGAATTTCGATCCGGCATCCTCATGTGGCTCACCTCCTGGAAAGAGAAGGGCCTATCCTGGGGTTCGTCGGTGGAGCTGACCGGACTGCAGAAATGTGTCCGGGACATGATGAGGAAGAAAATCAAGCTCGTCAACATGGTCCAGGTCATGCTCTTCCGCCGGATCCTCCCGTGTCAAATACGGGCATCCAATATGTGGGAGTTCGACCCGGCCGAGCACCAGACGCTGCGAGAGCTTTTCGACACGGCGCACAAAGACGTCTGGAATGTGTTGTTCAAGGGTGCCGAGGTACCTCCTCCCCTTACTGAAGATCGTGGACTCAGCGCCAAGCGCCCTGCCAATCCGGTAAGTTTTTCACATCTCACAGGATGTTCCTTTCCCCAGTATAATTATGTGAAGGAACTGAGCCTCCACGCCATTTTAACAGGACTAGGTAGCGACAGCGGAGCAGATTGATTGTCCGGCCCCTCTACCCGAAGATCCCGAAAATGCTCTCTTAACGGAGATGCTGGTTCCAGCGCCTTATAAGGTGCCGGAGAAGAAGGCCAAGAAGAAGGCCACGAGGACCAGGAAAGGTCTCCGGCGCAAGGTTGTATCGGACTCATCGTCCGATAACACCGAAGTGCCCTCCTCCCATGAAGATGAGGAGGAGGAAGAGGAAAGTTCTCCCGGGGAGACAAGAAAAGGAAGGCCGCCCCCTCTAGGGAGGCCGAAGGGTCCAAGAAGGGAAGGACCCTCCTTCCGGACAACTCCACAACCGCCGCCTACAGCGAAGACGAGTGGCTGCCCAGGGATAAGCCCCTGGCGAAGTCGTAAGTATCCGAATACCATAATAACTCTTGGTACATTTTATTTTAGGCTTCTTATCACGCCGAACATGATTATGCAGTCCATCTCGAGCCCACATCGACGTATCTTCATCGGATGATTCTTTGGGCCCGTCGGATATGAACAGCGATTCACTCCCAACTGCCTCCTCCCCGCGCCCTACGGACGACGCCAAGGTGTTGTCTCGAAGGGCACTGAACCAAGGGGGGACAGTTCCGGAGGCGCCCCAAGGCGACATTCCAGGCGCTGGGCGCATGAGGGGCAAGACTGGCCCCTAACGCCGGGGCAGCAAGTCTAGCCCCACCGAATCGGCGCCGGAACCTCCAAATGGTTCCGGATTACATCGAGCAACCCCTCGCTAAGGGGGGCAAGCCGTCTGTGCCGACGGCCTCTGTCCATCCAGAGGCATCGGACAACTTGCTGGAAGCACTTCGCGACGCTTCCCTTAACGAAGAGCACCGCACTATTATGAGTGCGGTGGTCAAGAAGGTTCATTCCGCTAAGAGCGGACTGATTGAAGCCTGTGCCAGCCTCCTAACAGGCTTTGAGGTAAGTAATCAAATTATAAGAAAATGTTACAGCATAGATAGTAGCACATGATGCTCTGTTTGGCGTTCATGAAGAAAGGCCGAATAGAGGATCAAATAATAATCGCAGGAGTCTAATCACAATGTGTCTATGTGAATGAGCAGGCTTCACAGCTGGCCGCCGCCACTCGTACTGCGGAGGTCGCCTCGCTGAAGCGGGACCTTGAGCGGTCCAAGGAAGAGCTCAGCCTTACCAAGAGGCAGCTCGAAGAGAGCAAGGGTAAGTGACACCCCGTCTGAATATTGATAAAGAAAATTTAGGTCATTGAATAACAGGATCGTCATGAATTTTGCTAGGGGCCACGACCGAAGTGGCGGCCCTGAAGAAGGCGCTGTCTGAGGCCGAAGACAAAGCAGCCAAGGAGCACATCGAGCGAGAGAAGCAAGAAGCCCGAGTCGGCGAGGTGCAGCAAGAGCTCCAGGCTCTCATCAAGAAACACGGGTCCTTGGAGCATGACTCTAAGACGCAAGGGTCCAAGCTTGCGAAGGCCCTCGAAAACGCACAGCGTGCCAGGGACGAAGCCCAAAAGGCCCTCCAGGAGGTTGAGGCGGTTAAGAAGATACGGCGGGTAAGGCATTCATTATGCAAAGCAAGCATGTGAAGGAAACTTTCCTTTTACTTACCCGAGTTTGGAGCTCTCCAGGTGCGTTCGCAGATCTACCCCGCGATGTGTCGATGTCATGAGTTCTACCGGGCTGAGGAGGGGAGCTCGACGGAGAAGTTGTTCTGGTCTCAGTATACTGGGACCAAACATCCGGTGCCCCTGAGCAACCAGTTGAAGCAACTGGTCGAGCTGCACAAGGCGGCCGAACTGGCCATGAGGGGTCTCATAGTCTGGATATGGCCTGGAGAGCCCCTGCCTGGCAGCTACTTTGGCCTGTTGAGGCGGCTTGTGAATGCCTTCCCCCGGTTTGAAGTCATAAAGCGGTCCGTCTACATTGAGGTTCGCGCAGGGCTTTTGCCCAGGCGAAAGTGCACTGGGCGAAGCTGGACGCCGAAAAGCTGGTGAAGGAGGGGCCGCCGGAGGGCAAGGAGCATCGCCACCCCGAAAATTATTATGACAGTGTCCTGAAGGGTGCTCGCCTTGTGGCGGAGGAATGTGCTAAGGATGTAATATTTGAATGAATGAACTCATGTGATCCTGTAATATGAAACGAGTTCATGTGCACTATGCAATGCTTTGTTAATTTAAAAAATTACCTTCTGTGCGGCCATTTATAAAATCTGAGAGTTGGCAGTCGTCGGCTTCTGCCCCCATGTAACTAGTACTGAGGTGTTCGGGATAAACCTGAGCACTCTTTATCCCAATTTTGGGTCCTTCGAAGGAGGTGTTTAGCACAACGAACCAGGCAATCGGACTATAAAGCGTTATCACTCCCACTTAGCCATAGAAGTCTACAATTTTAAATTTTGGCGAAGCCCCTAGTATTCGGAAGACCGAATTTGGGGCGCTATATACGCCTAAGTCGGGCAAGGCCGACTCCTCGCCCGAAGCGGAAGAAGTCTTTAAGGACTTTAGACCACTCGAACAGCGACTAGCTCTCGCCTCATCATGACAGTCAGTTTTCGGCTTTCTCTACTGAGGTGCTCGTCTGGAAGAACCGGGACACAATCGTAGTAGTTCTCCCAGTGCTACCTTAGCCGATATAGCGGAACGTAAGGTACCAAAACATGGGAGCCGGGCAAACCCAACTATTGACCCAAGACATGATTCGGAGCTGATGCATATAAAGCTATAAGTTCGGGGTGCCGCACTGTCAAAAGTGTTCGGACTTTTCACGCCGTGTTATGGGGTAGACTGAAGCCCCTGGCGCACTGGTCCTACCAGAATGTACGGGTGCAATTTGTCGTAAAATAAGCAGACAAGAAAAAAGGAAATGCAATAATAGACTAACACTATGCATTGTTATTTAAATAATCAGTCAAGCATACGGATACAAGTAGTGCAATAAGCAAAAAATAGGACTATTTGACATGTCCTATCCAAGGGCAGGCTGTGTATGGGTATGTAAAACAGGCATTCTGTCAGGACCCCGATTCCAAGTCACACCGATCTAGCCGGTAACACCTCATATCACTTTGCGGCCTCACGCATGGTATTCCACAGGTGTCGCCTTACCATGGCCGGGACCGTTTAGCGCCTTTTGGCTCACGTATATGATAGTGTCGCTAGCATCCATATGACATGATACCGGGCCAACATGACTAGTCGTGAACCCAAAGTGGCACTAACTTATAGGGACAGCATACATGAATGAACATCGAGCATGTCGGTCAAGAGCGTGCGAATCCGGGCTGTAGCTTTGGGCTAACAGGACTCGGGAACTCGGGCTGTAGCAGGCTAGGCAGGACTCGGATGTCATCGCGTGACATTTCCCGAAGGGACAGACCACAGAACGAAGTGAATCACATGCCGACCAGTCAAGTGTTCGGAGCAGTAGTCTTTGGGCTAGCAGGACTCGGTGAACCGGGCTGTAGCGGACTACTATGGCTCATGGAAGCACAAGACTACATTTCCCCATAAGAGAGGCTACCAAGGATAAACAACTAGGTTGTCGGATCCCACACATACCAAGCATTTCAATCATACACACAATATGCTCGATATGTGTAAATACAACATGGCATCACAACATAACTTTACGACTCAAGTATTTATTCATTAGGCCCGAGGAGCGAGATATTACAAACATGGGTCTCATGACCCAACATTGAAACATACAAATCAAAGCACATGCGGAAGCTTAACATGTCGAGTACAGACATCTACAAATGAAAAAGTCTTAGAAGCGACTATCTACGAGATCTCCGCCGAGGGCACAAGATCGTAGCTGAGGTATCAAGCTAAACGTCGAAGTCCACACGGAACTACTAGCAAGACTGACATCTCTCTGCAAAACATAAAATAGGCAAACGTGAGTACAAATGTACCCAGCAAGACTTACATCAGAACTAGCTACATATGCATCGGTATCAATAAAGGGGTGGTGGAGTTTAACTGCAGCAAGCCAGCTTTGACTCGGTGGCTATCCTAAACTACGACTGCAAGTAACTCTTTTGAGGTGGCGCACACGAGTCCACATATTGACCACATCAATACACCACTATGGATCCGCTCCCGTCTCCCTACGAGAAGGCCATCCATAGCACTCACGCTTATCTTACGAGTTTTAGAGTATCCACTTTCACTTGTCAATGAACTGTTATAGGCAACCCAGAAGTCCTTTACCGCGGACACGACTATTCGAATAGATGATGTTAACCCTGCAGGGGTGTACTTCTTCATACATGTTTCCACCACTTAGTGTGTGCACACGACATGTGCTCGGCAGACTTCAAGTGAAAGCCGGCGTGGGTGTAGACCACGACCTACCTAAACACTCAAGTCTCTAGTCCAGGTTTATCGCCTATTCAGGTTCCATCCGCAGGGAGTGCGGCCGAAGTTTCCACATACGGCCCCGAACGATGTGTGCAGGGTTCCCGAGACACCAAATGGGCGCCCGGTACACCGTGCCACGTGCCTACCGCATCACATCCCACCCCTCGGGTCAGCGCTGCGCACGGCCTCCAGCATACTACAAACACCAGAAACTACTTGCAACTCCTGGACAGAGGACTAGGGTGGTTAAGAAGTCGAGCAGGGTCATATTTCAGGGCCCAATGCATGGTAGTAGTTGTTTCATGGATCACAAACACAAAACTCAGTTCCTGAGGACGGCTTCAATGAGACAACCCACCATGTACTCCTACATGGCCTCTCACCGCTACCTTTACCAAATCGTGTTCACACACTTTGCTCACACATAGTAGGACATGTTTACACACCTCCGATTCATCCCCAATGAATCAGACCTGACTCAACTCTAAGCAGTATCAAGCATGACAAACAAATATGAATCAGTAAGCACAACAGGGCTCAAACAACTCCTACTCATGCTAGTGGGTTTCATCTATTTACTGTGGCAATGACAGGTCATGCAGAGGATAAAGGGATTCAGCTACCGCAACAAGTAACACATGAATCGTTGTTTTCCTAATGCAGTAAAAGAGAGCAGGAGCGAGAGAGTGGGATTGTATCAGAATGAACAAGGGGGCTTTGCTTGCCTGGCACTTCTAAAGATAGCATTGAGTCTTCATCAGTGTCAACGATCACAGCGTCGGGACAACATCTACTGAGGGGGAACAACACCAGCAAACAGAGAAGAAACACGATCAATTCAATGCACAATATGATGCATGCTATGACATGGCATTATGAATGTGTTTTGAGTTAATGCAAGCTACATCAGATTGAGATGAGTCCATTTGAACCAAAGATTCAAATGCAAACCCATTTTATGATGTCATAAAGGTGCATTAACTTATTTCACTTAGGCAGCAAGGTTAAAGTGTTTTAACATGCATGAAACCAGTACAGATGGATAGATTGGATTTTTCTGATCATTTTTCATATATAAAACTTTGCATTTGGAGTTACAGATTACTTCTATGATTTTTAGAAGTTTTGGGCATTTTCTGGAATTTCCTGTATAAGATTAAATCCAGAAAAAAGGTAACTGCGTCAGCATGACGTCGGCGTGACGTCAGCAGGTCAAAGGCACCAGCCCAGGTCAGACCTGGCGGCGGGGACCCACAAGTCAGTGTAACAACTAACTAAAAGAGTTAGTTAGCGTTAGGTTAGCACTAACCTAGGTTAATTAGAGCCTGGGCCACTTGTTAGTGAGTCAACTAATTAACTAAGTTAATTAGTGCTAATTAAACTCACACCTAAACTAAACAGGGGCATGGCCCACGCGTCAGTGACCCTGGGGGGGTCAAACCTCAGGTCAAATGAGTCAACCTCGCCGGACTTGGTCCACGGCTCGTCGCCGGCGATGCCAGAGACGGCGGAGGTGCTCGGATTTTACCCACGGTCGACCAAATCGACCGCGGTTTGGTCCTACGAGTAGCTGGGGCTCGCGCGCAGCTGAAAGAGAAAACGGGAGGAGCTAGGGTGTAGTGAGCTCGCCGGAGTCGAGCTCGGAGTACGGCGAGCTCGGGTTCGGTGTTAGGGGGCACAGCAGGGCTAGCGGATGGGTGCGCTCGGCTCCTGGGAGCAAGCTGAAAGCGGTGATGCGCTTGGACGCGTGTGGCAGCAGCTGTGGCCGCGGCGGCGACATGGCCGGAGGCGGAGTGCTCTCGGGCTCAAAGAGGGCGGTGACTACACGGCGCAAACGAGCAAGGGGGAGAGGGGATCGAAGGATAAGCTCACGGGGAGTGCAGCGGTGGTCTCAGGGAGCTCGGGGAAGCAACGGAGCGGGCGCACGGTCGTCGGTGATCTCGGCGGACCGAGGTTGAAGAAGACGGCGATGGCGGTGTTCTAGGGCTTCCGGCGTCGCTTGGCTCGGTGCAGAGGACAAGGATTTCGAGGCGGAGCTCTCGAGCGCGTCGGTGAGGCGTGGGGTGGCCGGTGGCCGCGGGAACGGCGAGCGCGCGTCGGCAATTCAGGCGGCTCTTGCGTGGGAGAGACAGAGGAGGGAGAAGCACGGGAGAGGTCGAGGGATTCGGGTGCGTGGCCTCGCCCACCAGCTCCAGCGATCGGCGGCAAGCGGGAGGCGTGGCGCCTCGCAAGGCAAGGCGCTGTCTCCTCCTCTACCCTCTTGGCAGATGTAGGTGATGGAGCTGCACGGGCGGTGGGTCGGCCCAGCCTGTAAGTCCTTCCTTTTATTTCTGTTTTATTTTATTTACGCAAGTTTGTGGCATTTCTAAAATACTTAGGCATCTCCAAAAATCACCAAACCGCACATGGCCACTGTTTGGAGTATATCCAGCATGGAACATTTTAGTTTGGGATTATTTGAGCATTTAAAATATCTAATAGCATTTAAATGCCCAAATGCAAATACTATATGATTTAATTGAGCCCAAATATGTCATGGAAAATGTGCAACACCTCTCAGTTCTTGTTTCAAACATTTTCCGAAATGATGAACATTTTTGAAAGCCATTTGGAATCACTGAAAATATTTTAGTTGAACCTGGTGAATTCCTTTGATGCTAGGGTTTAGGCAATCACCACTTCAAGTTTTCTTTCAAAATTTAAACATGATGCAAAAACCAGATGCTAGTACTAGGCATTGTTAGAACTAGGGGTGTGACAACTCACCCCCACTAAACAAGAATCTCGTCCCGAGATTCAAGATGTGAGGTAGGAAGACAAATGGGACACTAAGCATTATGAACTTCATGATTCAACTGTCTTCTCGAGGTTGTTGATACATTCATCATCTCAGTCCTGATGTCTTGCTCTGGGAATTCCATTCAACAAGATAATGATAAGGAAGGGTAACTCTAGAAGAATTGATTTCCTCAAAGATCAAGCAATTGACGATCAACTCACGGAATGAGATGTAGGAACATCTCTTGAGCTGAGACACAACACATATCGAGGGGGATGGAAATAAATAGATGACGAAGATTCAATTCGGTAGGCAACAACTCCATGCTTGAGTAAGATGGTGCATGGTTTCAAAGTAGCGAGGAGATAATTCCCGTGATTCCATAACGGGGCACCTTAGCAGAGGTGACTCGTTGGATTGTTCCCTTAAGTGGAAAAAGAATTATTTTTGATCCATAGATCATTGAAACTCTTCATACCAGCCTAAGGCAATTTACAAATGATCGTTTGGAAGAATTCAAAAGAATGGCGCACTCAATTTGGAATGGAAACTATGGTTATAGAACAACTCGGTAAATGGAAGGCACATTCCAGATGATACCAAGGATATGACCTAGTGACCGAGCGTGCTTTCAAGAACTTCAGCATTTCCATATTCATCAAGGTTTTACCAACATCCGAGACAGGGATCCCGGTAACACAACATACTACCATAATGAATAGTGATGGACAATGCAGATGCAAAGGAAGATAACATCTTCTCAGATTTCACCTTAACGAGGCCAAGGGAATAAAATCTGGATAATCGACCGAGAGACATTTAGCACTCCGCTTCTAATGTTCTCCTTGATGTGCTAGCGTAACCCATTTATTGATATGGTTTGATATCTAGAACATCAAGTAAAAAAGGTCGGACTTCGGGAGCACAACTATCCATAAGGAACAACTAGGGAGTAAATCCTACGAAATCCTTATGGGGAGGTGGCCAACTTCCTCAATCAAGATACTACAGTATTAGGTCTTCTGGCTAGGTGTGTTGGCCACGACATCCACTTTACCGGGTTATAGAGAGACCAATATTATAGTTCTTGGAAAATGTTCCAACCATCATATCTTCCTGAGATTTAGATCTGGTTAGTAACAGGATACTTCAGACTCAATATGTCTGCAAAAGAAAGTTTGCAACACAAATCGACGAGATGACGTTGCAGGATTCTCGGGAAATGGACTACGATAGCAAGCTCCAAAACATGAGCTGGTTCTGCTACAAACCCGTGAACACGCTGTCCAAGACAAGCATGACCACGTAGTAGTCTTATAATAAAACACTACCGAGTTCAGGTGGGGAACCATCATCGAGGATATCGAAGTCCTTGCGTAAGTCTAGCTCTTAAGAAGAAACTTCTTCTCCTTGAACAAATCAACCAGTGGCTTGGGGTGCTAGGGGATACATATGGAGTGGAGGTAATTAATCTATCAAACCATAGTATACTTTGCACATGCATGACTGACTCGGGACGATTCCAGAGGAAGCAAAACTAACTTTCTCAAATTCATGGCAGCAACTTGCATCGATTGCACGTGAACTTAGAGAAAGTCGCTACTTTCATCCAAACATATGCTTCATGAACGGAACATGAAGGAATTGTTTACAAAGTTTCCAACACTAGCTTAATGTTTAACACGAATCATGGGGGAGACAAGATGCTGCTGATGGGCTCAACAGCAACTCATCGGAAATTCCATATCACTGGACTTCCACCACTATGTGAACAATGTGATAGTATTGGTCAGACCAAAAGATGTAATGGTGTATGCTCGAGGAATCAACCACGAGTAAGACAACATTACGAATATCGTTGGTTCTGATTTGATTTGATGATAGCCCATACTCAAATCAAAGTTTGGTTAAGATGATAGGTCCATTAATTGATCACGAGGGTCAATTGATGAAAATGCCATCTTTCTTCAAGACACATACAATATATCCCTCAAAATGAACCAGGTCGGACAAGTTTTATCTTCCAACTCTCCAAGTTGTTGTTTAGCTTAACCAACTAGCTCAAGGGTAACCAACACAGATTCTTGGAGAAAGAGTGGTTTATTGGAAAACCAACTTGATCACGAACTCATCATATCGGTCAGGGGACGACCTGGTGATACTTCCGTGAAGATAACCGGAAAATCACGAACCATCGATATGTCTCTAAGCTCGAGAACAATCTTGCTTTTCAGAGCAAGACGATATGACCAAATAAACAAGGGATTGAGTAATCCTAGCTCATTAATCAAAGAGTGCACCAGGAATAAGGACAAGGTAGCATGATCAATCCTAGAATAGTGTTTCGATAACAAACACGCTAAAAATGATATTAGTGTCCATTAACTACCAAGCAACACGGTTGCTAGGAGTATTGATTTCACACATCATGGTTCACTTGTCGGCATTCCGGCTGTGACAACAAGGAACCAAGGAATGAATAATTATGGCGAGAAGTATCACTATACCAAGAGTTCATAAGAAGTGGTGCAATTCTCATGACATTCTTGACATAAAGAGGGCAATACTTCAGGGTGCAACAGAATCAAAAGCTGGATTGGCATTTTGACCTGCGAGATACAACTACTTTGACCCAATCCTGGATATGGACGAGGTACTGGAGTTTGTTTCTCCTAGTCATTCCGGAATAGAATGGCTTGACGGACCACAAGAATACTAGGCATCGATAAACACAATTGCACAATTGCTCGTTACCATCAATTGACAGACGAGGTCAGAATACAACTAAAGGGGGACAACTCAAAGGAACATATATCTTTCTGAGTTGTGGATGCATAGATTAGTATGTCGAGCAAAGCTCAACATTTCTTCTGGATAACCGATGCAGAAGGTAGAATTGGCAGATTCACAATGCAGAATGGAGAACTCATCAAGAGCGCTATGGTTGTGATCTTTTGGTTCAAAGAACTTCTGCCATAATGGTTCATGTTATTGGAAGAACGATATACCACAGACCTCGAGGACTGTCACAAAGGTTACTGATATCCTAAAGGAACTAGCAAACACTATCAACCTGAGGTAAGTAGGGTGAATCTCAGGTTAAAGAACCCAGGAATAGAATACCTACTAACTAATAACATCACGGGATGCTTTCAAGAATGATGGCCAGAATCATCACACGGGGAACACAAAACATGGCTAGGTTACTAGGTAATCTTCTAAGACACCTAGGGTCGTAATAATAACTCCAACATATATGTCAAGGCAATAAATTACCTCAACGCACCTATTAGTGTGCTTATTCTGACCATAAAGGACATCGGGAACGGAAAGAAAGGATTTGCAAATGCATCAGACTATTTATAAACCTGGGATGACTCGGACAGCACGGCTGTAAATGCTCAAAATGATTTGAGACATCCTGCAAAATGGTGGCATAACCACTTAACATCACAATATCAAAGTTCTGCGATGAACTGTCAACACACAGAAGTAGTAGGAACCGAACTCGGGCTTGAATCCATAAATCCTATAAGTCTCTAACATAGTAACTCGTCATCCTGATAGATAGATGAGAAGACCTAGTTCTTAATCCCCGTAGAAGAGAAGAGGATGACCCAGATTAGAAGGCCATAAGGTAAAGGAGTAAAAAGAGCCTTACGTTCCCATCCACAATCAATTCCCTTATATAACTAAAGAATTTCTAGACTCAACTTTGACCAGTTTGGCTTGGTAATCCTCTGAGCATCGAGCTCGATACCAAAGCTGTCGGGACCCGATTCCAAGTCACATCGATCTAGCGGTAACACCTCATATCACTTTGCGGCCTCACGCACGGTATTCCCACGGTGTCGCCTTACCATGGCCGGGACCGTTTATGCCTTTTGGCTCACGTATATGATAGTGTCGCAAGCATCCATATGACAGAGAACCGGGCCGACAAGACTAGTCGTGAACCCAAAGTGGCACTAACTTATAGGGACAGGCATACATGAATCAACATCAAGCATGTCGATCGGACGTGCGAATCTGGGCTGTAGCTTTGGGCTAACAGGACTCAGGAACTCAGGCTGTAGCAGGCTAGGCGGGACTCGGATGTCACCGCGTGACATCTCCTCAAGGGAACACGAGAACAAGTGAATCACATGTCGTCCAATCAAGTGTTCGGAGCGGTAGTCTTTGGGCTAGCAGGACTCGGTGAACGGGCTATAGCGGACTACTATGGCTCATGGAAGCACAAGACTACATTTCCCCATAATAGAGGCTACCAACGATAAACAACTAGGTTGTCGGATCCCACACATACCAAGCATTTCAATCATACACACAATATGCTCGATATGTGTAAATACAACATGGCATCACAACATAACTTTATGACTCAAGAATTTATTCATTAGGCTCCGAGGAGCGAGATATTACAAACATGGGTCTCATGACCCAACATTCATAGCATACAAATCAAAGCACATGCGGAAGCTTAACATGTCTGAGTACAGACATCTACAAATGAAAAAGGCTTAGAAGCCTGACTATCTACCAGATCCTGCCGAGGGCACAAGATCGTAGCTGAGGTATCAAGCTAAACTTCGAAGTCCACACGGAACTACTAGCGAGACTGACATCTCTCTGCAAAACATAAAATAGGAAAACGTGAGTACAAATGTACCCAGCAAGACTTACATCAGAACTAGCTACATATGCATCGGTATCAATAAAGGGGTGGTGGAGTTTAACTGCAGCAAGCCAGCTTTGACTCGGTGGCTATCCTAAACTACGACTACAAGTAACTCTTTTGAGGTGGCGCACATGAGTCCACATATTCACCACATCAATACACCACTATAGATCCGCTCCCGTCTCCCTACGAGAAGGCCATCCATAGCTCACGCTTATCTTGCGAGTTTTAGAGTATCCACTTTCACTTGTCTATGAACTGTTATACGCAACCCAGAAGTCCTTTACCGCGGACACGGCTATTCGAATAGATGATGTTAACCCTGCAGGGGTGTACTTCTTCATACATGTTTACACCACTTAGCGTCTGCACACGACATGTGCTCGGCAGACTTCAAGCGAAAGCCAACGTGGGTGTAGACCACAACCTACCTAAACACTCAAGTCTCTAGTCCAGGTTTATCGCCTATTCAGGTTCCATCCGCAGGGAGTCCGTCCGAAGTTTCCACATACGGGCCCGAACGATGTGTGCAGGGTTCCCGAGACACCAAATGGGCGCCCGGTACACCGTGCCACGTGCCTACCGCATCACAGCCCACCCTTCGGGTCAGCGCTGTGCACGACCTCCAGCATACTACAAACACCAGAAACTACTTGCAACTCCTGGACAGAGGACTAGGGTGGTTAACAAGTCGAGCGGGGTCATATTTCAGGGCCCAATGCATGGTAGTAGATGTTTCATGGATCACAAACACAGAACTCAGTTCCTGAGGACGGCTTCAATGAGACAACCCACCATGTACTCCTACATGGCCTCTCACCGCTACCTTTACCAAATCATGTTCACACACTTTGCTCACACATAGTAGGACATGTTTACACACCTCCGATTCATCCCCGATGAATCAGACCTGACTCAACTCTAAGTAGTAGCAGGCATGACAAACAAGCATGAATGAGTAGGCACAACCGGGCTCAAACAACTCCTACTCATGCTAGTGGGTTTCATCTATTTACTGTGGCAATGACAGGTCATGCAGAGGATAAAGGGGTTCAGCTACCGCCGCAAGTAACACATGAATCATTGTTGTCCTAATGCAGTAAAAGAGAGCAGGAGCGAGAGAGTGGGATTGTATCGGAATGAACAAGGGGGCTTTGCTTGCCTGGCACTTCTGAAGATAGCATTGAGTCTTCATCAGTGTCAACGATCACAACGTCTGGACAACATCTACCGAGGGGGAACAACACCAGCAAACAGAGAAGAAACATGATCAATGCAATGCACAATATGATGCATGCTATGACATGGCATTATGAATGTGTTTTGAGCTAATACAAGCTAGATCAGATTGAGATGAGTCCATTTGAACCAAAGATTCAAATGCAAACCCATTTTATGAAGTCATAAAGGTGCACTAACTTATTTCACTTAGACAGCAATGTTAAAGTGTTTTAACATGCATGAAACCTGAACATATGCATAGATTGGACTTTTCTGATCATTTTTCATAGATAAAACTTTCCATTTGGAGTTACAGATTAATTTCTATGATTTTTAGAAGTTTTGGGCATTTTCTGGAATTTCCTGTATAAGATTTAATCCAGAAAAAAGGTAACTGCGTCAGCGTGATGTCGGTGTGATGTCAGCAGGTCAAAGGCGCCAGCCCAGGTCAAACCTGACGGCGGTGACCCACAAGTCAGTGTAACAACTAACTAACAGAGTTAGTTAGCGTTAGGTTAGCACTAACCTAGGTTAATTAGAGCCTGGGCCCACTTGTCAGTGAGTCAACTAATTAACTAAGTTAATTAGTGCTAATTAAACTCACACCTAAACTAAACAGGGGCATGGCCCACGCGTCAGTGACCCTGGGGGGGTCAAACCCCAGATCAAACGAGTCAACCTCGCCGGACTTGGTCAACGGCTCGTCGCCGGCGACGCCAAAGACAGCAGAGGTGCTCGGATTTTGCCCACGGTCGACCAAATCGACCGCGGTTTGGTCCTACAAGTAGCTGGGGCTCGCGCGCAGCTGATAGAGAAAACAGGAGTAGCTAGGGTGGAGTGAGCTCGCCGGAGTCGAGCTCGTGGCGGCGACCGGAGTACGGCGAGCTCGGGTTCGGCGTTAGGGGGCACGGCAGGGTAAGGTCCTGCCGGAGAGGTCTTCCAGAGAGTAAGGTCCTGAAAGAGAAAAAATGATAAAGGTATACGTGCCCTGGGGCGGTTGAGCCGCATTGTGGGCCGTGCCATAGCCGTGCCTCCGCCTATGCCCATGGTATCTTGAGTACGTAGTTATGTACGCGCAACACAGATTTCGCCGCTTGGCTTGGACTATGACGGAGGCCAAATTGCTATCCGAGCTCTGAACGTGCCTGGAGATCCTGTTGCAGGTTACTTCGGACTCGCTTGAAGGTGTCCGGGGGCCTTTTCGCCGAATTGGTGGTTGGCCTCAGAAGGCTGCTTTGTGCTTCCGCTGCGAGGGCTGCAGTGTGCTCCTCCGTGCGGAGAGAGCGTTCTGTGTTTCCATTAACTGTTATAACTCCGCGGGGTCCTGGCATTTTCAGCTTGAGGTACGCATAATGCGGTACCGCATTGAATCTAGCAACTGCGGTTCATCCGAGTAGTGCGTGATAGCCACTACGGAAGGGGACGATATCGAAGATTAATTCCTTGCTTCGGAAGTTTTCCGGAGATCCGTAGACCACTTCCAGTGTGATTGATCCCGTGCAATAGGCCTCTACACCTGGTATGACACCCTTGAAGGTGGTTTTTGTGGGTTTGATCCTCAAGGGATCTATACCCATTTTGCACACTGTGTCCTGATAAAGCAGGTTCAGGCTGCTGCCACCGTCCATAAGGACTCGAGTGAGGTGAAATCCGTCAATGATGGGATCAAGAACCAATGCGGCAGAACCGCCATGACAGATACTAGTGGGGTGGTCCCTATGATCGAAAGTGATCGGACAAGAAGACCATGGGTTGAACTTTGGGGCGACTGGATCCATCGCATAGACGTCCCTTAGTGCACGCTTCCGTTCCCTCTTGGGAATATGGGTTGCGTATATCATGTTCACCGTTTTTACTTGGGGAGGAAATTTCTTCTGTCCTCCTCTGTTCGGCGGCCGGGATTCCTCCTCATCGTCGCTATGCAGCCCCTTTTCCTTGTTTTCGGTATTCAACTTGTCGGCCTGCTTGAACACCCAGCATTCTCTGTTGGTGTGATTGGCTGGCTTATCGGGGGTGCCGTGCATTTGACACGAGCGATCGAGTATGCGGTCCAAACTGGACGGGCCCGGATTGCTTCTTTTGAACGGCTTCTTCCGTTGACCGAATTTAGAGCCACTAAATCCGGCATTGACTATTGTGTCTTCGGCGTTGTCGCCGTTGTTGCGGCGCTTGTGTCTGCTGTGACGTGGTCTGCCGTTACTATCTTTGGCATTTGAATTGCCATGATTTCTTGATCTGTTGTTGCTGCGAGCAAGCTAGTTGTCCTAAGCCCGTGCAAAAGCGGGTCATGAGTGTCGTGAGGGCTTCCATAGACTTCGGCTTCTCTTGGCCGAGGTGTCGGGCGAGCCACTCATCACGGATGTTATGCTTAAATGCCGCTAAGGCCTCTGCATCCAGACAGTCGACAATTTGGTTCTTTTTAGTTAGGAACCGGGTCCAGAATTTCCTGGTCGATTCCCTGGCTGATGAGTTATATGGCTCAAGTCATCAGCATCGGGTGGTCGCGCATAAATGCCCTGGAAGTTGTCAAGGAATGCATCTTCCAAATCCTCCCAACTGCCAATGGAGTTTGCTGGCAGGCTATTCAGCCAATGCCGAGCTGGTCCTTTGAGTTTTAGTGGGAGGTACTTGATGGCATGTAGATCGTCACCGTGGGCCATGTGGATGTGGAGGAGGAAATCCTCGATCCATACCGTGGGGTCTGTTGTACCATCATATGACTCAATGTTCACGGGTTTGAATCCTTCTAGGAATTCGTGATCCATCACTTCATCGGTGAAGCATAGGGGGTGTGCGGCGCCTCTGTGCCGGGCTATGTCACGACGCAGTTCATAGGAGTCTTGTCTGCTATATTTGGCCCGGCCGGATTTGCTTTTAGTGTACCCGGCGTGACTATCATCGTCACGCGTTGGGGCGCGCCCCCGTGATCCATAGATCGATCTTGTATGTCCTGCTTTGTTTTCCAATATGTCTCGCAGGTCCCGCGTGTTGCCCTGGGCCTTGGTATTTTTGTTTGAATGGCGACGGGGTGCGGGCTGGACTTCGGGCTGATATGCCACTCTGTCTCGGCCACGAGGTGGCCGATCGGCCGCATCATACGTTGGTGATGTAGGTTTTACTGCTTCCTCCTTGAGTTGGGGTACCAACCTGCGCTTTGGGTAACCCTTGGTTGGGCGTTCGAGTTCGTATTTTCGGCCGCCAGGACCTCAGTCCATCTATCTGCTAGCAGATCTTGGTCAGCTTGAAGCTGCTGTTGTTTTTTCTTCAGGCTTTTTGCTGTGGCTATAAGCCGGCGCTGAAAGCGCTCCTGTTCGACGGGGTCCTCGGGCACGATAAATTCTTTGTCGCCGAGGCTCACCTCATCTTCGGGGAGAGGCAAGTAATTGTCATCCTCTGATTCTCCGTCTGCTGCCTGTTCTTGAGGGCTGGCCTGCCCATCCTCCCACTCGATGCCTGGCTGGGAGGGATTGTCTTCGTCTTCGGCACTATCCGAAGCGTTATTGTCTCTTGTGCCGGTATCGCTGCTTTTGCTATGGCGGGACTTAGAGCGGCGCCGCTGACGCCGGTGCTTGAATTGCTTCTTGGAGGGATTATTCTCTGTTGCCTTATCGCCTTCTTTGGGGGTGTCCACCATGTATATATCATATGATGAGGTGGCAGTCCAGCGCCCTGTGGGCGGTGGTTCCTGTTCGTCTCCTGCATCGTCGTCCATACCGTCGATGTCTTCGGAGCCAAAATCGAGCATGTCGGTTAAGTCGTCGATAGTGGCTATTAAGTGGGTGGTGGGTGGGGAACGAATTTCTTCGTCGTCCGCTTCCCACTCAAGCCGGACATAGTTCGGCCAAGGATCTCCAGACAAGGAGAGAGACCTTAATGAGTTTAGCACGTCGCCCCATGGTGAGTGCTGAAAGATATCCGCGGAGGAAAACTCCATGATCGGTGCCCAATCAGATTTGATTGGCACGGACGCAGGTGGTTCGGAGCCCATGGCTGGGGACGAATCCAGGTGTCCGACAACACGGGTCTCATAGGTGGTGAAGTCAGTATTCGGCTCTATCGCCGCTGAGTGTGCGGTCTCCGTGGCGGGGTCCATCCACCCATCCTCGGACGGCGCAATCTGCTCCGGATTGAGAGCCGGAGTAGCTACAGGTGGGATCTCCCGAACACTGTCCGACGGCAGAGCTAAGTCATGCCAGTTGTGACTATGCGGCACACCTGACATTGGCTCGAATCCGTCGAAGATCAAGTCTCCGCGGATGTCGGCAGTATAGTTCAAGTTTCCAAACCTGACCTGACGGCCAGGGGCGTAGCTTTCGATCTGCTCCAGATGGCCAAGCGAGTTGGCCTGCAGTATGAAGCCGCCGAATACGAAGATCTGCCCGGGGAGAAAAAACTCACCCTGGATTGCATCGTTGCCGATGATCGAAGGAGCCATCGAGCCTTATGGTGACGGCACAGTGGAACTCTTAATGAAAGCACCAATGTCGGTGTCAAAACCGGTGGATCTCGGGTAGGGGGTCCCAAACTGTGTATCTAAGGCGGATGGTAACAGGAGGCAGGGGACACAATGTTTACCCAGGTTCGGGCCCTCTTGATGGAGGTAATACCCTACTTCCTGCTTGATTGATCTTGATGATATGAGTATTACAAGAGTTGATCTACCACAAGATCGTAGAGGCTAAACCCTAGAAGCTAGCCTATGATTATGATTGTTGTTGTCCTACGGACTAAACCCTCCAGTTTATATAGACACCGGAGGGGGCAAGGGTTACACAGAGTCGGTTACAAGGGAGGAGATCTACATATTCGTATTGCCAAGCTTGCCTTCCACGCCAAGTAGAGTCCCATCCGGACACGGGACGAAGTCTTGAGTCTTGTATCTTCATAGTCCAACAATCTGGCTAAAGTATATAGTCCGGCCGTTCGAGGACCCCCTAATCCAGGACTCCCTCACCCGCCGCGAGCCTCAACATTCACCGGACCACATACATCAGTATGTATGATTTCCAACAAATCTATTGCTCGCTCCATTGTTCCAAAGAATGGAGTTTTAGTCATCTTGCCCATGAGGCATGGTTCGCAAGTACCAAGTGATTCATAATCAAGTGATTCCAAAAGTCCATCAGAATGGAATTTCTTCATGCGCTTTACACCAATATGACCCAAACGGCAGTGCCACAAATAAGTTGCACTATCATTATCAACTCTACATCTTTTGGCTTCAATATTATGAATATGTGTGTCACTACTATCGAGATTCAACAAAAATGGACCACTCTTCAAGAGTGCATGACCATAAAGGATATTACTCATATAAATAGAGCAACCATTATTCTCTAATTTAAATGAATAACCGTCTCGCATCAAACAAGATCCAGATATAATGTTCATGCTTAACGCTGGCAACAAATAACAATTATTCAGGTCTAGAACTAATCCCGAAGGTAGATGTAGAGGTAGCGTGCCGACCGCGATCACATCGACTTTGGAACCATTTCCCACGCGCGTTGTCACCATGTCCTTAGCCAATATTCGCTTAATCCGTAGTCCCTGTTTCGAGTTGCAAATATTAGCAAACCAGTATCAAATACCCAGGTGCTACTGCGAGCATTAGTAAGGTACACATCAATAACATGTATATCACATATACCTTTGTTCACCTTGCCATCCTTCTTATCCGCCAAATACTTGGGGCAGTTCCGCTTCCAGTGACCAGTCCCTTTGTAGTAGAAACACTCAGTCTCAGGTTTAGGTCCAAACTTGGGCTTCTTCACTTGAGCAGCAACTTGCTTGCCGTTCTTCTTGAAGTTCCCCTTCTTCCCTTTACCCTTTTTTCTTGAAACTGGTGGTCTTGTTGACCATCAACACTTGATGCTCTTTCTTGATTTCTACCTCCGCAGCCTTTAGCATTGCGAAGAGCTCGGGAATTGTCTTATCCATCCCTTGCATATTATAGTTCATCACAAAGCTCTTGTAGCTTGGTGGCAGTGATTGAAGAATTCTGTTAATGACACTATCATCAGGAAGATTAACTCCGAGTTGAATCAAGTGATTGTTGTACCCAGACATTTTGAGTATATGCTCACTGACAGAACTATTCTCCTCCATCTTGCAGTTGTAGAACTTATTGGAGACTTCATATCTCTCAATCCGGGCATTTTCTTGAAATATTAACTTCAACTCCTGGAACATCTCATATGCTCCATGACGTTCAAAACGACGTTGAAGTCCCGGTTCTAAGCCGTAAGGCATGGCACACTGAACTATCGAGTAGTCATCAGCTTTGCTCTGCCAGACGTTCATAACATCTGGCGTTGCTCCTGCAGCGGGTTTGGCACCTAGTGGTGCTTCCAGGACGTAATTCTTTTATGCAACAATGAGGATAATCCTCAAGTTATGGACCCAGTCCGTGTAGTTGCTACCATCATCTTTCAACTTAGCTTTATCTAGGAACGCATTAAAATTCAACGGAACAATAGCACGGGCCATCTATCTACAACAACATAGACATGCAAAATACTATCAGGTACTAAGTTCATGATAAATTAAAGTTCAATTAATCAAATTACTTAAGAACTCCCACTTAAATAGACATCCCTCTATCTAAGTGATCACATGATCCATATCAACTAAATCATGTCCTATCATCACGTGAGATGGAGTAGTTTTTGATGGTGAAGAACACTATGTTGATCATATCTACTATATGATTCACGCTCGACCTTTCGGTCTCAGTGTTCCAAGGCAATATCTGCATATGCTAGGCTTGTCAAGTTTAATCCGAGTAATCTGCGTGTGCAAACCTGGCTTGTACCCATTGTATGTGAACGTAGAGCTTATCACACCGATCATCACGTGGTGTCTTGGCATGACGAACTTTCGCAACGGTGCATACTCAGGGAGAACACTTGTACCTTGAAATTTAGTGAGAGATCATTTTATAATGCTACCGTCGAACTAAGCAAAATAAGATGCATAAAGGATAAACATAACATGCAATCAATATGATATGGCCATCATCATCTTGTGCCTTTGATCTCCATCTCCAAAGCACTATCATGATCACCATCGTCACCGGCGCGCCACCTTGATCTCCATTGTAGCATCGTCGCCATCTCGCCAACTATTGCTTCTACGACTATCGCTATAGCTTAGTGATAAAGTAAAGCAATTACATGGTGATTGCATTTCATACAATAAAGCAAAAACCATATGACTCCTGCCAGTTGCCGATAACTTCGTTACAGAACATGATCATCTCATACAATAAAATTTAGCATCATGTCTTGACTATATCACATCACAGCATGCCCTGCAAAAACAAGTTAGACATCCTCTACTATGTTGTTGCAAGTTTTATGTGGCTTCTACGGGCTGAGCAAGAACCGTTCTTACCTACGCATCAAAACCACAACGATATTTCGTCAAGTATGTGCTGTTTTAACCTTCAACAAGGACCGGGCGTAGCCACACTCGATTCAACTAAAGTTGGAAAACTGACACCCGCCAGCCACCTGTGTGCGAAGCACGTCGGTAGAACCAATCTCGCGTAAGCGTACGCGTAATGTCGGTCCGGGCCGCTTCATCCAACAATACCACCGAATCAAAGTATGACATGCTGGTAAGCAGTATGACTAGTATCGCCCACAACTCACTTGTGTTCTACTCGTGCATATAACATCTACGCATAAACCTGGCTCGGATGCCACTGTTGGGAAATGTAGTAATTTCAAAAAAATTCCTACGCACACGCAGGATCATGGGGATGCATAGCAACGAGAGGGGAGAGTGTTGTCCACGTACCCTCATAGACCGTAAGCGGAAGCGTTATGACAACGCGGTTGGTGTAGTCGTACGTCTTCATGATCGATTGATCCTAGTACCGAACGTATGGCACCTCCACGATCTGCACACGTTCAGCTCGGTGACGTCCCACGAACTCACGATCCAGCAGAGTGTCGATGGAGAGCTTCATCATCACAACGGTGTGATGACGGTGATGATGAAGCTACCGACGCAGGGCTTCGCCTAAGCACTGCAACGATATGACCGAGGTGGAATATGGTGGAGGGGGCACCGCACACGGCTTGGAACAATCAAGTTGTGTTCTAGGGTGCCCCCCTGCCCCCGTATATAAAGGAGAAAGGGGGAGGCCGGCCAGCCCTTGTGGCGCGCCAGGAGAGGAGGAGTCCTCTTCGTAGTAGGAGTAGGACTCCCATTTCCTACTCCTACTAGGAGGGGGGAAGGAAGGATGAGAGGGAGAAGCAAAGGGGGCGCCGCCCCCCTTCCCTAGTCAAATTCGGACCAAAGGGGGAGGGGGCGCGCGGCCTTCCCTGGCCGACCCTCTCTCTCTCGACTAAGGCCCATGTGGCCCATTAGTTCTCCTGGGGGGTTCCGGTAACCCTCCGGCACTCCGGTTTTCTCCGAAATCACCCAAAACACTTCCGGTGTCCGAATATAGCCGTCCAATATATAAATCTTTATGTCTCGACCATTTCGAGACTCCTCGTCATGCCCGCGATCACATTCGGGACTCCGAACTATCTTCGGTACATCAAAACACATAAACTCATAATACTGATCTTCACCGAACGTTAAGCGTGCGGACCCTACGGGTTCGAGAACTATGTAGACATGACCGAGACACGTCTCCGGTCAATAACCAATACTAGAACCTGGATGTTCATATTGGCTCCCACATAGTCTACGAAGATCTTTATTGGTCAAACCGCATAACAACATACGTTGTTCCCTTTGTCATCGGTATGTTACTTGCCCGAGATTCTATCGTCGGTATCTCAATACCTAGTTCAATCTCGTTACCGACAAGTCTCTTTACTCATTCCATAATGCATCATCCCACAACTAACTCATTAGTTACATTGCTTGCAAGGCTTATAGTGATGTGCATTACCGAGAGGGCCTAGAGATACCTCTCCGACAATCGGAGTAACAAATCCTAATCTCGAACTATGCCAACTCAAAAAGTACCATCGGAGACACCTGTAGAGCACCTTTATAATCACCCAGTTATGTTGTGACGTTTGGTAGCACACAAAGTGTTCCTCCAGTATTCGGGAGTTGCATAATCTCATAGTCATAGGAACATGTATAAGTCATGAAGAAAGCAAATAGCAATATACTAAACGATCAAGTGCTAAGCTAACGGAATGGGTCAAGTCAGTCACATCATTCTCTAATGATGTGATCCCGTTAATCAAATGACAACTCATGTCTATGGCTAGGAAACTTAACCATCTTTGATTCAACGAGCTAGTCAAGTAGAGGCATACTAGTGAAACTTTGTTTGTCTATATATTCACACATGTACTAAGTTTGCGGTTAATACAATTCTAGCAAGAATAATAAACATTTATCATGATACAACGAAATATAAATAACAACTTTATTATTGCCTCCAGGGCATATTTCCTTCATTAAATGCAAAGAAACTCAATTAATATATAAAAAAGGCCAAACGAACCCGGAATAATTCCAAAATGTAGCACGATACTTCTATTTGGTCTAATCTGCCTGTGTAAAAAATTTAAGGCGGGAGAAGGCAGTGTACGTATCTCGTTTCGCACACAGAGGTGACACGTTCCCTCTCGGAACCACGAGGCTTCTTGAGGGAAGCTCCGGTTTGCAAGAAGCTTACACCAAAGCTTGTCCCAATTCGACCAAAAAAATTACCGCAGCATGTTGGTGCAATGTCATTACACCATGCCAAGTTTCATGATTTTCAGGCGTTTTTGGATTTACAGGAATTAAAAAACCAAGTTTCTCAATCTTTCCGGCCAAGCCACGATGCCCAGATGTTTGAATTTCATTCCCATTTCTTGCATGGGACCTATAAATTCAGCAAAGGACACACATGTGATTTTTCAACCAAGTTTGGTGCACTGGAGCATGTGCTTGTAGTTCAAATTTGAATTATGCACATTAAATGCGCAGGAACTCAATTAATGTATAAAAAAGGCCAAACGAACCCGGAATAATTCAAAATTTTAGCATGATACTTCTATTTGGTCTAATCTGCCTGTGTAAAAAATTAAGGCAGGAAAAGGTAGTGTACGTATCTCGTTTCGCACATGGAGGTGACACATTCCCTCTCGGAACCACGAGCCTTCTTGAGGGAAGCTCCGGTTTGCAAGAAGCTGACACCAAAGCTTGCCCCAATTAGACCAAAAAAATTATCGCAGCATGTTAGTGCCATGTCATGACACCATGCCAAGTCTCATGATTTTCAGGCATGTTTTGGATTTATAGGAATTAAAAAACCAAGTTTCTCAATCTTTCCAGCCGAACCACGATGCCCAGATGTTTGAATTTCATTCCCATTTCTTGCATGGGACCTATAAATTTACCCAAGGACACACATGTGATTTTTCAACCAACTTTGGTGCACTAGAGCATGTGTTTGTAGTTCAAATTTGAATTATGCACATTAAATGGGTAGAAACTCAATTAATGCATAAAAAAGACCAAACGAACCCGGAATAATTCCAAAATTTAGCACGATACTT
Source organism: Aegilops longissima (assembly GCA_021605205.1). Classification (NCBI taxonomy): domain Eukaryota; kingdom Viridiplantae; phylum Streptophyta; class Magnoliopsida; order Poales; family Poaceae; genus Aegilops; species Aegilops longissima. The sequence continues at coordinate 150,497,872 of CM038680.1, forward strand.
CTATTGGGTCTAATATGCCTGTGTATAAAAATTAAGCCGGGAGAAGGAAGTGTGTGTATGTCGTTTCGCACACGGAGGTGACATGTTCCCGCTCGGAACCACGAGCCTTCTGGAGGGAAGCTCCGGTTTTCAAGAAGCTTACACCAAAGCTTGTCCCAATTCGGCCAACAAAAATACCGCAGCATGTTGGTGCCATGACATGACACCTTGCAAGGTTTCATGATTTTCAGGCGTGTTTTGGATTTACAGGAATTAAAAAACCAAGTTTCTCAATCTTTCCGGCCGAGCCACGACGCCCAGATGTTTGAATTTCATTCCCATTTCTTGACTGGGACCTATAAATTCACCCAAGGACACACCTGTGATTTTTCAACCAACTTTGGTGCACTAGAGCATGTGCTTGTAGTTCAAATTTGAATTATGCACATTAAATGCGCAGAAACTCAATTAATGTATAAAAAGGCCAAACAAACCTGAAATAATTCAAAAAATTAGCACGATATTTCGATTTGGTCTAATCTTCCTATGTAAAAAACTTAAGGCGGGAAAAGGCAGTGTACGTATCTCGTTTCGCACACGGAGGTGACACGTTCCCTCTTGGAACCACGAGCCTTCTTGAGGTAAGCTCCGGTTTGCAAGAAGCTGACACCAAAGCCTGTCCCAATTCGGCCAAAAAATTATCGCAGCATGTTGGTGCCATGTCATGACACCATGCCAAGTTTCATGATTTTCAGGCGTGTTTTGGATTTACAGGAATTAAAAAACGAAGTTTCTCAATGTTTCCGGCTGAGCCACAATGCCTAGATGTTTGAATTTCATTCTCATTTCTTGCATCGGACCTATAAATTCACCCAAGGACACACATGTGATTTTTCAACCAACTTTGGTGCACTGGAGCATGTGCTTGTAGTTCAAATTTGAAGTATGCACATTAAATGCGCAAAAACTCAATTAATGTATAAAAAAGGTCAAACGAACCCAGAATAATTCAAAATTTTAGCACGATACTTCTATTTGGTCTAATCTGCCTGTGTAAAAAAATTAAGGCGGGAGAAGGCAGTGTACGTATCTCGTTTCACACACGCAGGTGACACGTTCCCTCTCGAAACCACGAACCTTCTTGAGGGAATCTCCGGTTAGCAAGAAGCTTACACCAAAGCTTGTCCCAATTCGGCCAAAAAAATTACCGCGGCATGTTGGTGCCATGTCATGACATCGTGCCAAATTTCATGATTTTCAGGTTTGTTTTGGATTGACAGGAATTAAAGAACCAAGTTTTTCAATCTTTCCGGCCGAGCCACGACGCCCAGATGTTTGAATTTCATTCCCATTTCTTGCATGGGACTTAGAAATTCACCGAAGGACACATGTGTGATTTTTCAACAAACTTTGCTGCACTGGAGCATGCGCTTGTAGTTCAAATTTGAATTATGCACATTAGATGCACTGAAACTCAATTAAATTGTAAAAAAGGCCAAACAAACCCAGAATTATTACAAATTTAGCACGATACTTCTATTTGGTCTAATATGCCTGTGTAAAAAAATTAAGGCGGGAGAAGGCAGTGTGCTTATGTCATTTCGCACACGGAGGTGAAACGTTCCCTCTCGGAACCACGAGCCTTCTTGATGGAAGCTCTGGTTTGCAAGAAGCTTACACCAAAGCTTGTCCCAATTCGGCCAAAAAAATTACCACAGCATGTTGGTGCCATGTCATGACACCATGCCAAATTTCATGATTTTTAGGCGTGTTTTGGATTTACAGGAATTAAAAACCAAGTTTCTCAATCTTTCCGGCCGAGCCACGACGCCCAGATGTTTGAATTCCATTCCCATTTCTTGCATGGGACCTAGAAATCCACCCAAGGACACACATGTGATTTTTCAAACAACTTTGGTGCATTGGAGCCTGTGCTTGTAGTTCAAATTTGAATTATGCACATTAAATACGTAGAAACTCTTAATGTATAAAAAGGCCAAACGAACCCGAAATAATTCCAAAATTTAGCACGATACTTCTATTTGGTCTAATCTGCCTGTGTAAGAAAATCAAGGCGGGAGAAGGAAATGTACGTATGTCGTTTCGCACACACAGGTGACACGTTCCCTCTCGAAACCACGAGCCTTCTTGAGGGAAGCTCCGGTTCGCAAGAAGCTTACACCATAGCTTGTCCCAATTCGGCCAAAAAAATTACTTCAGCATGTTGGTGCCATGTCATGATACCATGCCAAGTTTCATGATTTTCAGGCGTGTTTTGGATTTACAGGAATTAAAAAACCAAGTTTCTCAATCTTTTTGGCCAAGCCACGACGCCCAGATGTTTGAATTTCATTCCCATTTCTTGGATGGGACCTAGAAATCCACCCAAGGACACACGTGTGATTTTTCAACCAACTTTGGTGCACTGGAGCATGTGCTTGTAGTTCAAATTTGAATTATGCACATTAAATGTGCAGAAACTCAATTAATGTATAAAAACGGCCAAACGAACCCGAAATAATTCAAAAATTGAGCACGATACTTCTATTTGGTCTAGTCTGCCTGTGTAAAAGAATTAAGGCGGGAGAAGGCAGTGTACGTATCTCATTTTGCACATGGAGGTGACACGTTCCCTCTCGGAACCACAAGCCTTCTTGAGGGAAGCTTCGGTTTGCAAGAAGCTTACACCGAAGCTTGTCCCAATTTGGCCAAAAAAATTACCACAGCATGTTGGTGCAATATCATGACACCATGCCAAGTTTCATGATTTTTAGGCGTGTTTTGGATTTACAGGAATTAAAAAACCAAGTTTCCAATCTTTCCGGTCGAGCCACGACGCCCAGATGTTTGAATTTCATTCCCATTTCTTGACTGGGACCTATAAATTCACCCAAGGACACACATGTGATTTTTCAACCAACTTTGGTGCACTAGAGCATGTGCTTGTAGTTTCAAATTTGAATTATGCACATTAAATGCGTAGAAACTCAATTAATGTATAAAAAAGGCCAAACGAACCCGAAATAATTCAAAATTTTAGCACTATACTTCTATTTGGTCTAATCTGCCTGTGTAAAAAAATTAAGGCGGGGGAAGGTAGTGTACGTATCTCGTTTCGCACACGGAGGTGACACGTTCCCTCTCGGAACCATGAGCCTTCTTGAGGGAATATCCGGTTTGCAAGAAGCTTACACGAAAGCTTGTCCCAATTCGGCCAAAAAAATTACTGCAGCATGTTGGTGCCATGTCATGACACCATGCCAAGTTTCATGATTTTCACGCGTGTTTTGGATTTACAGGAATTAAAAAAACCAAGTTTCTCAATCTTTCCGGCCGAGCCACGACGCCCAGATGTTTGAATTTCATTCCCATTTCTTGCATGGGACCTATAAATTCACCCAAAGACACACATGCGATTTTTCAACAAACTTTGGTGCATTAGAGCATGTGCTTGTAGTTCAAATTTGAATTATGCACATTAAATGCCAGAAACTCAATTAATGCATAAAATGCCAAACGAACCCGGAATAATTCCAAATTTAAACACGACACTCATGTACTAGTTGCATGTTCACTGTACGTAAATGTTCTAGCAATTCAAACACCATCCTTTCCCTCCGTAACACCATTTTGTCTTTCAAAACATAATGAAAAAATCAGGTATACCACAAGCAATTTACTAAAAAGAATCGTGTGGGATGCAATATAAAATATCTTGACGCACCGTCTTGTGTGGCTGACGCAGGAAGCTTTGTCGTCTACAGTCGATAGCCCCCACATGAATCACACTTGCGCGCCAGTTTCTCGCGGCACCGAGCGAAATTTTTTTGCCACCGCGGAAATATCTATCTCCCCGCCACCTCCCTCCTACCAAAATCCACATTTCCACTGTTCCTCCTTGCTTTCCAAGTTCAAACCTTCACTTCTGCTTATTGGCAACTTAGCCTCCTCGCTAGCGACCCTTCTTCTTGAAGCGCCGCCTCCTCGTCGGCTACCCTTCTTCTTGCAGCGCCGCCTCCTCGCCGGCGACCCTTCTTCTTACTACGCGACCTCCTCGCTGCCGACCCTTCTTCTTGCTGCACGGCCTCGTCAATATGGTCAGGTAATCCACACCCCACCCACACCATCCTCCTCCTTTCCCGTCCCACATGACCCGGCCAACGGTGTGACACCTTCCACCGAAATCACTGCCCCCCTCCTCTAATTAAGCGCCGCCCACAGCCATTTTGCACACAGTATAACGTGGAGCTCAGTAGCATGCGACCGCACGCGCGCATGAGGTCGCTATGGCTGGCATGCGTGTCGACCGCCAGATCTTGGAGGAGCACCTCGTCTTCGAGGCCACCGTCGACACCACCACACGGTTGTCTACTTTAAAATACAGCTCGTGATGTTTTCTCGAGGCCACCGCCAGTGCCTTCTAGTGATTTGTCCTCTATAATGTTGATATGCAATCTGATGTTCAGTTAACAGTTTGGTCCTCTGAAATGTAATGTTCAATTAACACTTTGGTCCAACAATTGCTACATTTTGTAGTATTGTTCGCAAGCATTCTTTGTTTTGTTAACTGTCCTATCTTCTAGTACATGTTTCTTTTCTGCAATGTCGTGCTCAGTTAACTATTTTGGTTCATTTAAATGGTCAGCTGTCTATTTAACTGTTTGGTTCAGTTCTGCAATTTGATTTTCATTTGTTGTGGGTACAATTTTGTATTGTTATGCATGTGACACCAATCAAATTTGGCTGTACTCAATACATATTCTACTGATAGTATGGCAACTCTCAGTTAACCTGATCAAGATCTTCTTTATGTGTGTTGCAGGGAAACAATGGGAGACACTGCGGTTTTCCATCGAGGTTTGTTCAAGCAGGGTCCTTTGTCTAATAACACATTATTGTGTAGTTGCAGGAATCATTCTAATATTTAGGTTTCTTACAATTTGGTCTTGCACATGTAGGTCCTGCTGTCAGAGGCTTAGACCCACTGTTCGACACATTTTGCATATGGGGAAATGAGATGTCCATGAATATCAGTCAAGTCAAGAAACTCAGAAATATTGTTAGGATGAAGAAACATGCGACGAATAACAGCAAGATCTTTGTTTGCACAATGAAGAAGACATCAGCCAAATATAGGATGGTACCAACTCTTTTACCTTGTTTTTACCCCTTGCGCCATTTCAAAATTTACAACGGCGATTTATGCATAGCTTTCTTTTCAGTACTTTTCAAAGCAGTTCACCAATGATTACCTCTCAAACCACCTGCATGGTCAAGAGGAGAGGAACATATTCATTCAACACCCACGGTACAATATTGAAGTCTTGCTGAAGAGGACGGAGGTTGGGCGGGCAATTATCCATAGCCACTGGCCTAAAGTTGCAAGGACATTCAACATCACTGAAGGCTCAATATTTTCCTTCCGCTTCTGCAGTTTCCCAGATGAGATTCATCTGTCTATTTACCATGTATGATGCTACTTTCCAAAGGTTTTTGATGCTGCATGTGAAACTTGGTGCTCTTGTGTAATGGCATAACTGAGTGTCGAAGCTATCTGATGTAATTCGATTATGAAATCCTGGTTGCTTTTATATGGATATGAAATATCTGGCGTGTTTTATAAGAAATATCAGTTTGATTAATACATGGATTATCAATAATAGGCTAATTACCCTGCTTATTGGGGTTTTCTATTGCAGACGGTTACTCAGACAGCATCGTGGGCAATGAACTCAAATAACCCACACGGTTTTTAGAAAGTAGGCGTGTTCGATCAACTAACAATCACGCACGGCTTCCGGCAGCGAACTGTTTGCGTTAGGCCACCTTGCACAAATGTTTCCACACAAAGAACTATGTGTGATATACATACCTATGGAAATGTTTTTCTGGGATTCACCCTGTGGGATGTACCTACCTACGAAAATGATTTTCTGGGATTCGCCATGTGGGATGTACATACCTACGAAAATGATTTTCTGGGATTCACCGTGTGGGATGTACATACCTACGGAAATGATTTTCTAGGATTCACCGTGTGGGATGTACATACCTATGGAAATGATTTGGTTTCGATTCCTCGCCCGATCGCACACAGTCCCAGCCTGTGTCCCAGGAGGGCCTATCCCCGATGATTTCTGGGTCATGTGGGAAGGACCCCCCCTATCGCACACACTCACTTGGCGATGGTTCCAAATGCCATCACGGAAAGGGGTTAAAAACCGTTTGTATAGCACGTCGTTGTACCAGTGTAGAGGTAGCTTGAGTATATGAGCCATAGGTCTTGGATGAGTACTTGGCGTATTTGAAGTCTTCTTATACTTGTCGCTCCGCCTTGGTCGCTTGATGAACTAGCTCGAGAAGGTTGGAGTAGGGTTGGAAATCGACGATCTTCCTTATTGGGTGGTTGAGGCCGTTCAAGAAGCGTGCCATTGTTTGCTCATCATCTTCTTTGACATTAGCTCGTATCATGGTGATCTCCATTTCTTGATAGTATTCTTCCACCGTAATCATTCATTGTTTGAGGATTTGTAACTTCTTGAAGAGATCTCGTGTGTAGTATGTAGGCATGAAGCGAGCTCGCATGACGTCCTTTATTTGTGTCCAAGTCGTGATGAGTGGCTCGTCCTTCTCGCGGCGTCGCTCGATCACTTGCTCCCACCAAATGAGGACGTAGTCTTGAAACTCGAGGGATGCCATGGTGATCTTCTTTTCCTCGTCATAGTTGTGAAGACGGAATATCTTGTCGACCGTCAATGCCCATGAGAGATACTCCTCAGGATCATTGCTTCCAGAGAACTTGGGCATGGTGAGTTGAGCTTGCTGTAGAGGAGTTCTTCATCATAGTGACGATGTCCATGTCGCTCTTGGCATGGAAGAGGATCTTCAATCACTCGATCCGCGTGGTGTCGCTCTTGACGTGGAGGAGGATCTTTGTCATGGTTGCGCTTTTGATCAATGGCTTCTCGTTCTTGGCGTCACGCATGCTCACGTGCTCGAACTCGGTCTTTGTAGGCCATTGCCATGGAACGAATTTTCTTGTGCTTGGTGGTCTTGAGTGTCGTCCCGTCGAGGAGGACTTGCATCGGAAGAAGAATATGACGATGAGTGGTGACTTGAGTGGCGTTGTCTTGGTGAAGATGTTCAGGAAGACACGCGGCTCACAATCATGTTGCGGAATTCATTCATTTGCTTGGAGAGCTTGGCGTCCAAATAGTCCCATTGTCGTGCTTTCGATTGTCGTAGGTCGGTGGCGAGTTGCTCGATGCAATCACCCGAAGCTTCACTCTCTTGATGTACAACCCGTTGTGCGATGAAGAAGTGATTCTTGGTGACATAGTCGCGTTCGCCATCTTGATCCTTGAAGAGTGGGTTCGTCGAAGAAGTAGGCCTATCCATCATGTGGAAGTGCTGGTGAGTAGGAAAATGAGAGAACAAAACCAAAATTACCTTTTCCGAAGATTGTGGATGTAACAAGTACGATCCCACGTGATGCTATAATGGTAGAATTGGTACCGTGTATTGTTTCTCACACCTACAAGTAAGAGGCTTATGGAGGATCTCGGTTAGGAAGTGGCACGAATAATTCAAGCAAATGTTAGTCAAGATGTTGAAAAAGTTGAAAAGATGCACAAATCGCAAGTAAGACAAATAGATCAAACCCAAGGATATCACTAGGAACACACACACACAGAAGATAGATGGGATCCGCACAACTAAGGAATGAGCTCAAAGAGGTGGAACCACGGGAATGCTCTTGTTGTACGGATACTAGAGAGGCACTAGCTCGATTGCTCTAATGGGCTAGATACGCTAGTGCACCAACCTACTAGGGAAACATGTCGTCTACTATCCCAAGTATGCTTATGTATGTATGAACCAAGATGATGGGCTATGCTATGAGGCTCGATGCCATTGCTTACAAGCTCTTGCTTCTCTTCTTTTTCTTTTGCTTAAAAGCTTCTTCTTTTTCAAAACTATGACACAATGCTCGATATGTGAGCCACAATGCGAGGTACCAAGTAGTATATGCACGGGAGAGACGTAACATTAAAGGTGCACTAAAAGCGTGGCCCGACAATTCTCAACTTGCTAGTCTCGATGGGTAAGCTACACAAAAGAGGCTAGAGGCTATCAAGGTAATGGCAAGGGTGATGCAAATGTGTCGTTGAGGTTACCGTCCTTGCTTACGGTAGGTATGAAGACGGGGTTGTCGATGTTGAAGTGGAGTCCGAGCCGATGACGAGTGGTGGTGATGATGAAGTCAAATCGCACCTAAGTAGCCAAAACACCTTAGGAGACGTAAGAACCGCAACCCAAAAGCTCAAACACCCACTAGAAGTATTGCGGAAGATCGAATGTGGTGGTGGAATGGCAAAAAGATGAAAAACAGCAGCTAGCCAAATGGTTCTGGAAGGCCCGTGCACACGGGGTAAGTGATGTCGGTGTGCATGGGGTCCTGATGGACCGTGCACACGGGGTGTTCTGGAAACTCAAGAACACCTCGGATCCGTGGGGATTTTCAAATTTGCGGTCAAAATTGATGGTTGGGGAGTAGGGAAAGGTGGTAAGGGGTAGATCCACTTGTCAAACACCAAATTCGTGGATCAAATCAACCAAATCTCACAAGATCTAACAAACTGCAAGAAAAATTTTGTGGCTCTTTTTGGTGGGGATTTCCGAATTAGGACGAAAAACAACAAAATCAAGCTAGCAAATGAGGTGTAGGGACTCCAAGATGTGAATCAATCTTGCTCATGATACCAAGATGTTGTAGGGTTAAACCCTAAGATGGATCTTTTCACACTTGGAGGGGGAAAAATGAACACCAAGAACACAAAGAGAATTCACTCCAACAATACCCAATCACACATCCACTAGAATAGCAAGCACATAGATCCACAAGATTACAAGCACAATCAAAGGAAACAAGCACTAGGTAGAGTTCTTCCTACGCCTAAGAGATGAGGTCTTGATGATGGTAGTCTTCTCCAAGAGGAGATCTTGAAATCCACAAGTGGAACCTCTCCTAAGAGGCCCGGATCTTCAATGGAGTGGTAGAAGGAGCAAAGCTCTCAAATATCTTTCATATGTCTTTGCTAAGTCTAAACATTACCCTAGGTACCGAATATATAGGCTTGAGGCGAGGTGGATGAAGTGGAGGCCCAAAACCATATCTCAGTCGGCCATCCTGTAGGGCCCGTGCGCACGGCGCACGGTACACGCCCGTGTGCACGGGGTGCTAAAGTCGTAGCTCCCTATGTAGCCTGTGGGCACGGGGTCTCGGGGGCCCGTGTCGTGGATCTAATACTGATAGTAGAATAGGGGGTAGGTATGAGGAGGCAAGATCCTAGCTATGGCGAAGTTGTACACGTGAGTTTTACGAGTTCAGGCCCTTCGCGGAGGAAGTAATAGCCCTACGTCTCAGAGCCCGGAGGCGGTCGACTGGATTATGCGCGTGTGAGTTACAGGGGGTCTAAACCCTTGTCCAAGAGGAGGGGGTGGCTTATATAGAGTGCGCCAGGACCCCAGCTCCCCTCCGTTACACAGGGTTCAATGTGCATAAAGAAGGAGCGTTACAGGTAACGTCTGTAATAAAGTGCTATAAATGATCATTAAGTCTAAGAGTAAACGCCCGACCGTTGCCATGCAGACTGGCTTTAGATCTTCTGTATGTCGAGTGGTTTCCGTTACGGTCGAGTGACTGTGATTCTTCCGAGTGGAATGTTTCTGGTCGAGTGGATGATGGTACCCTTCGAATACTTCGGGCTTTAGGGTGATGTCATTGGGGAGGGTGTCTAGGTCAGGCCTATGACCCTACCCTAGGTACATAGCTTCATCATTAGCCCCCGAATGGTTCAGGGTTTGAGTGGAGAAGGAGTTGAAAATACTTACAATTCAACTCTTGCACTTCGGGAGTGTCTTGTTGGGATCGATGAATCAACACAGTGACATCAACTTCTTTTTCAGTCGCCTTGATCCATTCTTGGTTTTGTCGAGTGAACTTTTACCGAAAAGCCTCAAGCGCTGATATGGAGAAAATCTTCTGTCTGACAGATTGCTCTGTTGCCCGCGGATCTCGCGGGATTCGAATTTTGGGAAGCGCACGGGGCGGAGTAGGCCGCAGTAATCAGGCTGGATAAGGCAGGGCCGCCTCGATTTCCGGCGCCGCCTTTTTCGCCACGTATCATGCGCGCGACTGATGCGGGATTTGATAAGATCGCCCGGGTCCACTAGTCAGTCACTCGGAAGCAACCTCATATAAGGCGTCGGACGGGGTTTTTTAAACAGTGCGTTCCCATTCTTACCCTTCCTTCTCTGTTTTCTCCACCACATCCGCTCCTGCCACGGCGCCGCTGCTATGTTCGAGCTATGTCCGCTGTGATGGGGAAGGAGAAGACGGTGGCATTGGAATGCGCGAAGAAGGCGACGGCGAAGGCGAAGGGGAAGAAGTCCAGCCGGGGCGGATATTCCTCGAGGTCCGGTCTGCCGCGTGGCTGGATCCAAGGAGATTGGATCCAGTCGATGATGTCTACTACGCAACCTTCTTCTTGTAGACGTTGTTGGGCCTCCAAGTGCAGAGGTTTGTAGGACAGTAGCAAATTTCCCTCAAGTGGATGACCTAAGGTTTATCAATCCGTGGGAGGCGTAGGATGAATATGGTCTCTCTCAAGCAACCCTGCAACCAAATAACAAAGAGTCTCTTGTGTCCCCAACACATCCAATACAATGGTAAATTGTATAGGTGCACTAGTTCGGCGAAGAGATGGTGATAAAGTGCAATATGGATGGTAGATATAGGTTTTTGTAATCTGAAAATATAAAAACAGCAAGGTAGCAAGCGATAAAAGTGAGCGTAAACGGTATTGCAATGCTAGGAAACAAGGCCTAGGGTTCATACTTTCACTAGTGCAAGTTCTCTCAACAATAATAACATAGCTGGATCATATAACTATCCCTCAACATGCAACAAAGAGTCACTCCAAAGTCACTAATAGCGGAGAACAAACGAAGAGATCATGGTAGGGTACGAAACCACCTCAAAGTTATTCTTTCCAATCAATCCGTTGGGCTATTCCTATAAGTGTCACAAACAGCCCTAGAGTTCGTACTAGAATAACACCTTAAGACACAAATCAACCAAAACCCTAATGTCACCTAGATACTCCAATGTCACCTCAAGTATCCGTGGGTATGATTATACGATATGCATCACACAATCTCAGATTCATCTATTCAACCAACACATAGGACCTCAAAGAGTGCCCCAAAGTTTCTACCGGAGAATCACGACGAAAACGTGTGCCAACACCTATGCATAGGTTCATGGGTGGAACCCGCAAGTTGATCACCAAAACATACATCAAGTGAATCACGTGATATTCCATTGTCACCACAGATACGCACGGCAAGGCATACATCAAGTGTTCTCAAATCTTTAAAGACTCCATCCGATAAGATAACCTCAAAGGGCAAACTCAATCCATCACAAGAGAGTAGAGGGGGAGAAGCCACATAAGATTCAACTATAATAGCAAAGCTTGCGATACATCAAGATCGTGCCAAATCAAGAACACGAGAGAGAGAGATCAAACACATAGCTACTGGTACATACCCTCAGCCCCGAGGGTGAACTACTCCCTCCTCGTCATGGAGAGCGCCGGGATGATGAAGATGGCCACCGGTGAGGGTTCGCCCCTCCGGCAGGGTGCCGGAACAGGGTCCCGATTGGTTTTTGGTGGCTACAGAGGCTTGCGGCGACGGAACTCCAGATCTATTCTCCGTTCTGGAAGTTTTAGGGTACGTGAGTATATATGGGTGCAGGAAGTACGTCGGTGGAGCTTCGGGGGCCCCACGAGGCAGGGGGTGCGCCCTAGGGGGAGGCGCGCCCCCCACCCTCGTGGTCACCTCCCTTCTCTCCTAACGTGGGGTCCAAGTCCATCCGATAGCTTTCCTTCCAAAAATAACTTATCCAGTTGATTTCGTTCCTTTTCGACTCCGTCTGATATTCCTTTTCTTCGAAACACTGAAATAGGCTAAAAACAACAAATTCTGGGTTGGGCCTCCGGTTAATAGGTTAGTCCCAAAAATAATAGAAAAGTGGATAATAAATCCCAATATTGTCCAAAACAATTGATAATATAGCATGGAGCAATCAAAAATTATAGATACATTGGAGTCGTATCAAGCATCCCCAAGCTTAATTCCTGCTCGTCCTCGAGTAGGTAAATGATAAAAAAGATAATTTTTGATGTGGAATGCTACTTGGCATAATTTTAATGTAATTCCTCTTAATTGTGGTATGAATATTCAGATCTGAAAGATTCAAGACAAAAGTTCATATTGACATAAAAATAATAATACTTCAAGCATACTAACTAAGCAATTATGCCATCTCAAAAAAACATGGCCAAAGAAAGTTCATCCTACAAAATCATATAGTTTAGTCATGTTCCATTTTTGTCACACAAGAATGCTCTCATCATGCACAACCCCGATGACAAGCCAAGCAATTGTTTCATACTTTAGTAATCTAAAACTTTATAAACCTTCACGCAATACATGAGCATGAGCCATGGATATAGCACTATGGGTGGAATAGAATATGATGATGGGGGTTATGTGGAGAAGACAAAAAAGGAGAAGATCTCACATCAACGAGGCTAATCAATAGGCTATGGAGATGCCCATCGATTGATGTTAATGCAAGGAGTAGGGATTGCCATGCAACGGATGCACTAGAGCTATAAATGTACGAAAGCTCAACAAAAGAAACTAAGTGGGTGTGCATCCAACTTGCTTGCTCACGAAGACCTAGGGCATTTGAGGAAGCCCATCGTTGGAATATACAAGCCAAGTTCTATAATGAAAAGTTCCCACTAGTAAATGAAAGTGACAAAACAAGAGACTCTCTATCATAAAGATCATGGTGCTACTTTGAAGCACAAGTGTGGAAAAGAAAGGATAGTAGCATTGCCCCTTTTATTTCTTTTTTTTCTTTTTTTTGGGCCTTCTTTTTTTTCTTTTTGGCCTTTCCTTTTTTTTGGGACAATGCTCTATTGAATGATGATCATCACACTTCTATTTATTTACAACTCAATGATTACAACTCGATACTAGAACAAAGTATGACTCTATATGAATGCCTCCGGCGGTGTACCGGGATATGCAATGAATCAAGAGTGACATGTATGAAAGAATTATGAACGGTGGCTTTGCCACAAATACTATGTCAACTACATGATCATGCTAAGCAATATAACAATGATGAATGTGTCATGATGAACTGAATGGTGAAAAGTTGCATGGCAATATATCTCGGAATGGCTATGGAAATGCCATAATAGGTAGGTATGGTGGCTGTTTTGAGGAAGATATAAGGAGGTTTATGTGTGAAAGAGCGTATCATATCATGGGGTTTGGATGCACCGGCGAAGTTCGCACCAACTCTCAATGTGAGAAAGGGCAATGCACGGTACCGAAGAGGCTAGCAATGATGGAAGGATGTGAGTGCGTATAATCCATGGACTCAACATTAGTCATAAAGAACTCACATACTTATTGCAAAAATCTACAAGCCATCAAAAACCAAAGCACTACGCGCATGCTCCTAGGGGGATAGATTGGTAGGAAAAGACCATCGCTCGTCCCCGACCGCCACTCATAAGGAGGACAATCAAAGAACACCTCATGTTTCAAATTTGTTACATAACATTTACCATACGTGCATGTTACGGGACTTGCAAACTTCAACACAAGTATTTCTCAAATTCACAACTACTCAACTAGCACGACTTTGATATTATCACCTCCATATCTCAAAACAATTATCAAGCATCAAACTTCTCTTAGTATTCAACACACTCATAAGAATTCTTACAAATCTTGTATGCTTAGCATATTAGGATTATTTAAGAAAATTACCATGCTATTTAAGACTATCAAAATAATCTAAGTGAAGCATGAGAGTTCATCTATTTCTTCAAAATAAAACCACCATTGTGCTCTAAAAGATATAAGTGAAGCACTAGAGCAAACGACAAACTACTCCGAAAGATATAAGTGAAGATCAATGAGTAGTCGGATAATTATACAACTACGTGAAGACTCTCACATTTAATAATTTCAGATCTTGGTATTTTATTCAAACAGCAATCAAAGCAAAATAAAATAAAATGGCGCTCGAAGCAAAACACATATCATGTGGTGAATAAAAATATAGCTCCAAGTAAAGTTACCGATGAACGAAGACGAAAGAGGGGATGCCTTCTGGGGCATCCCCAAGCTTAGACGCTTGGTTATCCTTGAATATTACCTTGGGGTGCCTTGGGCATCCCCAAGCTTAGGCTCTTGCCACTCCTTATTCCATAGTCCATCGTATCTTTACCCAAAACTTGAAAACTTCACAACACAAAACTTAACAGAAAACTCGTAAGCTCCGTTAGCGAAAGAAAACAAAAAACCACTTCAAGGTATTGTAATGAACTCATTCTTTATATTGGTGTTAAACCTACTGTATTCCAACTTCTCTATGGTTTATAAACTATTTTACTAGCCATAGAGTCATCAAAATAAGCAAACAACACACCAAAAACAGAATCTGTCAAAAACAGAACAGTCTGTAGTAATCTGTATCAAATGTATACTTGTGGAACTCCAAAAATTCTAAAATAAGTTGGTGGACCTGAGGATTTGTCTAGTAATCATCTGCAAAAAGAATCAACTAAATAGCGCTCTCCAGTAAAAAGTTGAAGCTAATCTCGTGAGCGCTAAAGTTTCTGTTTTTTACAGCATAATCATAAAGACTTCACCCAAGTCTTCCCAAAGGTTCTACTTGGCACAAACGCTAATTAAAACACAAAACCACATCTAAACAGAAGCTATATGGATTATTTATTCCTAAACATAACCAAAAAGTAAGAAACTAAAATAAAATTGGGTTGCCTCCCAACAAGCGCTATCGTTTAACGGCCCTAGCTAGGCATGATGATTTCAATGATGCTCACATAAAAGATAGGAATTGAAACATAAAGAGAGCATCATGAAGAATATGACTAGCACATTTAAGTCTAACCCACTTACTATTCATAGGGATTTTGTGAGCAAACAACTTATGGGAACAAGAATCAACTTGCATAGGAAGGTAAAATAAGCATAACTTCAAAACTTTAAGCACATAGAGAGGAAACTTGATATTATTGCAATTCCTACAAGCATATATTCCTCCCTCATAATAATTTTCAGTAGCATCATGAATGAATTCAACAATATAACCAGCACCTAAAGCATTCTTTTCATGATCTACTTGCATAGAAATTTTATCACTCTCCATATAAGCAAAATTCTTCTCATTCGGAATAGTGGGAGTATCATAAGAGACTTGAATACTATAAATTGTTTCCACATTAAAAGAGTAATGTTCAGATAAAGGGTACTCATAATCATGACAAGTTTTATAAATATAATCGTCACTACTCTTTATAGCATAAGTTTTATCACAAAAATCATCATAAGTAGCAACTTTGTTCTCATCATAATCGATTGAAACCTCTTCCAAGATAGTGGATACATCACTAAATAAAGTCATGACCTCTCCAAATCCACTTTCATAAATATTATAAGATTCAACATCCTCCAAAATAGTGGGATCACTACTTCCTAAAGTTGACTCTCTTCCAAACCCACATTCATCAATATAATCATCATAGGTGAAAGGCGTGCTATCATCATAACTACTTTGCATATCAAAACTTGAGAGGCTGAAAATATCATCATTATTAAACATAGCATCCCCAAGCTTGAGACAAACATTAATTGCAGCAAATATATTCTCAAATATGTCATCCTCATCAAACATAGCTTCCCCAAGCTTGGGCCTTTTCATATCATAAGCATAATCACTCTCATCATTAATAGTATGGATAGCACCAATAGTATAGCAATTATTATATTCTTCCAAGCAAGTGCCAAAAAGATTTTCAAGATCATAAGGTGTATCATTATCTTCCCAATCATGATCATCACAACAAGCGATAGGCATAACGAGATCATCATCAAGTGCACCATCTTCCATAATTAATTTTGATTCATTTTCATGAGGCACAACAATAATAGGAGAAACATTATTTGGAAAGGATACCTTTTTACCTCTCTTCCTTTTTCTTTTCTTCTTCTTCACCACATCATGTGTGGGTTCAATCCTCTTTTTGGAGCTCCTTATTAATGAGATTGGTTGAATAGAAGGCTCCTCCTCGTTACCTGATTCATCATAAGAAATAATAGGAGGATATTGGGAAGTCTCTTCCCTTTCATTAGTATTCTCTTCATCTTCTATTTGTTTTATTTTCTTTATGTAATTGGCAATATAAGGATTTTCAATGCAATTCACCGCACAATACATATAAATTTTCTCTAGATCAGAATGAAGAACTTTACTAAGGGCAAATTTTGGAATATCCTTGGTTATACGTTTAATTTCTTCATAACCCAAGAGCAAACTAAGTTCATTATGATGTGCAAGGAAATCAAGTCATCACAATTTTTGGACACGATACAATCATGAAACAATTTGCATTGGGTACTAAAATGATCACATTCATTGCAAAGTTCACAAGTATGGCTAAGAAAAAATAAATTTTCAGCAGATTCATCTAGCTCTTCTTGCAACAATTTGGTTTCTAAGTACTTATGCCTATTGCAATATCTATCTTCCCTATTTGGTGTGTACTTACAAACCCAATGCACTCCACAAAAATTGACATGTTTATAGGAGGCATTTTCATCATAACTAGTGCAATCATCATTAGTACTATGGATATTCAAGGAATTCATACTAACAACATTGCAATCATGCTCATCATTCAAAGATTTAGTGCCGAGCAATTTAATGCATTCTTCTTCTAACATTTTGGCACAATTTTCCTTCCCATCATACTCACAAAAGATATTAAAAAGATGAAGCGTATGAGGTAGACTCAATTCCATTTTTTTTGGTAGTTTTGTTTTATAAACTAAACTAGTGATAAAACAAGAAACAAAAATATTCGATTGCAAGATCTAAAGATATACCTTCAAGCACTAACCTCCCCGGCAACGGCGCCAGAAAAGAGCTTAGTTGACGGGGTGTGAGTGCCGCTTACCTAGCCTCCCCGGCAACGGCGCCAGAAAAGAGCTTGATGTCTACTACGCAACCTTCTTCTTGTAGACGTTGTTGGGCCTCCAAGTGCAGAGGTTTGTAGGACAGTAGCAAATTTCCTCAAGTGGATGACCTAAGGTTTATCAATCCGTGGAGGCGAGGATGAAGATGGTCTCTCTCAAGCAACCCTGCAACCAAATAACAAAAGTCTCTTGTGTCCCCAACACACCCAATACAATGGTAAATTGTATAGGTGCACTAGTTCGCGAAGAGATGGTGATACAAGTGCAATATGGATGGTAGATATAGGTTTTTGTAATCTGAAAATATAAAAACAGCAAGGTAGCAAGCGATAAAAGTGAGCGTAAACGGTATTGCAATGCTAGGAAACAAGGCCTAGGGTTCATACTTTCACTAGTGCAAGTTCTCTCAACAATAATAACATAACTGGATCATATAACTATCCCTCAACATGCAACAAAGAGTCACTCCAAAGTCACTAATAGCGGAGAACAAACAAAGAGATCATGGTAGGGTACGAAACCACCTCAAAGTTATTCTTTCCAATCAATCCGTTGGGCTATTCCTATAAGTGTCACAAAAAGCCCTAGAGTTCATACTAGAATAACACCTTAAGACACAAATCAACCAAAACCCTAATGTCACCTAGATACTCCAATGTCACCTCAAGTATCCGTGGGTATGATTAGACGATATGCATCACACAATCTCAGATTCATCTATTCAACCAACACATAGGACCTCAAAGAGTGCCCCAAAGTTTCTACCGGAGAATCACGGCGAAAACGTGCGCCAACCCCTATGCATAGGTTCATGGGCGGAACCCGCAAGTTGATCACCAAAACATACATCAAGTGAATCACGTGATATCCCATTGTCACCACAGATACGCACGGCAAGACATACATCAAGTGTTCTCAAATCTTTAAAGACTCAATCCGATAAGATAACCTCAAAGGGAAAACTCAATCCATTACAAGAGAGTAGAGGGGGAGAAGCCACATAAGATTCAACTATAATAGCAAATCTCGCGATACATCAAGATCGTGCCAAATCAAGAACACGAGAGAGAGAGAGAGAGAGAGATCAAACACATAGCTACTGGTACATACCCTCATCCCCGAGGGTGAACTACTCCCTCCTCGTCATGGAGAGCGCCGAGATGATGAAGATGGCCACGGTGAGGGTCCCCCCTCCGGCAGGTGCCGGAACAGGTCCCATTGGTTTTGGTGGCTACAGAGGCTTGCGGCGACGGAACTCCAGATCTATTCTCTGTTCTGGAAGTTTTAGGGTACGTGAGTATATATGGGTGCAGGAAGTACGTCGGTGGAGCTTCGGGGGCCCCACGAGGCAGGGGGCGCGCCCCCCACCCTAGTGGGCACCTCCCTTCTCTCCTGACGTGGGGTCCTAGTCCATCCGGTAGCTTTCCTTCCAAAAATAACTTCTCGAATTGATTTCGTTCCGTTTCGACTCCGTCTGATATTCCTTTTCTTTGAAACACTGAAATAGGCTAAAAACATCAATTCTGGGTTGGGCCTCCGGTTAATAGGTTAGTCCCAAAAATAATATAAAAGTGGATAATAAAGCCCAATATTGTCCAAAACAATTGATAATATAGCATGGAGCAATCAAAAAATATAGATACATTGGAGACGTATCAGTCCAGGATTCGCTAGGACGACATCGACGATCTGGCCGAGGAGGGATTGATCCCCCACGGATCTGCGCGGCTCCCGGCGGACGTGACTGAGCCCCGACCGCAGGAGGGTGAGTGCGTCCTCCTCGCCACCCACATCGACCGTGGGTTTTCTTTGCCTCCTCATCCTTTTTTCCGAGCTTTCTTGAACTTCTTTGGAGCACAACTTCATCATTTTTCCGCCAACACCATCGTGTATCTTGCCGCTTTCGTGTCCATGTGCGAAAACTTCTTGGGTTGTCGACCACACTGGGGCCTCTTCAAGCACATTTTCACGTGTCGCTCCCAGTCGGTCAAAAAATATAATCTGAGTGATGAGAGGACAAAAGTGATCCAGATGTGTGGGGGTCTTGGAATCCAAATGAGGGGTAAGAGCTCTTTCCCAGCCACAATCCTACCCGAGTCAGTCCGAGGGTGGCAGTCGACCTGGTTTTACTGCAAAGACCAGCTGACTCCCGGTCAGTCGACTGGACTTCCCCCCTTTTCCATGGCTCGAGTAGAGATGCCCTCCGCCTTGAAAGTGACCCCGGGGGAGAAAGCAGAGGTGAAGGTGCTGGTTGAGTGAGTGGTCCAGCTCATCCGTGACGGCGTGACTGGCATGGATCTATCGGAAGTCTTCCTCAGGTGATGCATTCAGCCGCTTCAAGCCCGTGACCACACGATGTGGATGTATTCGGGCATTGACGATTCCACTTGGATCCATCCAGAAGAAGTCGACGAGGATACGGTTGAGAAGTGGTTGAGGGGTATCACTGGCAACAAAGATAACCCCACGATGGCCAGGAGAGTCCGTCCACTCGACAACTCGCACCAAACAGACAAGGTCCAACTCTGAATTGCCGAGTGTTATCTTGATTTATCATGTAACTGCTTGCAATCAACCAACTAACTTTTGTCTTGCTTGTTGTCTTCTAGGCTCTTACTGAGATGTATTCGATGCCCAACGGAAAGCAGGAGCAGGACCCGGAGGGGGAGGCAAGCGGAGGCGAGAGCAGCGAGTGGCATTCCGATGGTGAAGGGGACGAGGAGAGCTCCGACCCGAGTGATGAAGAAGAGGTCGACTCTGTCGGATTTCGGGTTCCGGCAGACCCTTAAGGTTCGAACTCAGGGTGGTGCTGGAGATCCAACCTCCACCATCTCGCACTCGCCGAATCGCAGGGACCTAAACTACTAGCAAGAACAGCACAAGAGACGAAGATTTATACTAGTTCGGGCCACCGCTGTGGTGTAATACCCTACTCTAGTTTGTGGTGTGGTGGATTGCCTCTGGGCTGATGAAGAATAAGATAGGGAGAACAGCCTCATGAGGGTCTGTTCTTGGTGGGTGTGATGAACTGCTAAGTGGTATCCCGTCGCTCTAGCTTGAGGATCGGGTCTCTCTCTCTCTCTCTGGATTCCAAATGCCAGATCCTTTCTCTCCGATCGTCCTCTTCCCTCTTTTTCTCCCCCTCCATGATGGTGGCTAGCTCTACTTATATAGACGAAGGCCCTGGGCCTCTCCCCAAATATTGAGCGGGAAGGGCGCCAACAATTGGCCATTTTGTAGGGGAACAGCAGGTACACTTATCCCGACTAAAGTTGGTCCTCGCCGCCAAAGGCTCGTGATGACTTTGCTTGGGCTCCACGATGATCGCATTCCAGCCGCTGGGGCTGGTCTTGGTCTTGTTGCATCAAACGGATGCCTTTGCTTGATGCTTTCGTCGCGCTTGCTCCCTTTGCACCAAAGAGGAAAGGAGGACGCTGCTGTGGCCGGGCGCCGATCGGGCGCCCTTGGTCGCCATGGCTTGCGCCACGGGCACCTCGCGAGGTACCCTGCCTTGAACTCTCCGCCTCCTCATGAGCCAGCCTGATGAGGCCGCGAGGCTTGGCCCCTCGCGAGGGTCTTGAGCTTGCGTTGATGAAGATGGGTTGTCCTGGGCCTCCTTTGAGCCATGTCGCAGTCAGCAGTGCAAGTCTGGGACCCCTGCTCCCGAACGCCGACAAGAGCCCCCGGGCCACGGCGCCCGACCTTGGCCGTGCAGAGAGGCGAAAGGGCAAGTGCGGCGTCGTGGGCCCTAACAGCCTGCGGCCTTGGGCGCCGCGTGGCGGTTGATTGGACGTGGGCGCCTCTGCAGCTGCTGGTTGATAATAGAGCGCATCTTCCTTGCCTCCTTTACTTTCTCCAGCTTGTTGCTCAGATCCCTTTCTTGCGCCTCTCCTCCCTACTTCCAAGACCTTCAGATCCACTCCGCCTTCGTGCCCTAGCCAGTCATGGCTCCTCGTCAAACCCCGGCCGGAGCCTGGTACTCTCCTGCCTTGGACCTGTTAAATGTGTCAGCGGCGAGCCTTGCCCTGATGCGCCGGTTGGTGGAGGCGCAGGGCGTCAATGGAACGGCGGTGTTCAAGGTCGGCTCCTCCGCCCCTGAGGGTCGGGGGAGTACCTTCTACCCGTTCTTCACGAGCGCCATCATTGCTGGTATGGCGCCTCCCTTCTCTGAGTTCTTCTTCTCCGTCCTCCGTCACTACAACATCCAAGCTCTGCACCTCCATCCCAACTCCGTCCTTCTTCTGGCAATCTTCGCCTACTATTGCGAGGCCCAGGTTGGGGTGAAGCCCTCGGTGGCCTTGCTGCGCCACTACTTCTTCCTCCGAGCCTCCCGTGGTTCCGCCTCCGCGTGCGCGAGCTTCGTCGCATACGGAGGAGCCATTGCCATTTCAAACCCCGGGAAGCGGATTGAGGGCTACAGGAGCAAGTGGGTCTTGGTGGATGCTGGGCGAATCCACCCTCGGCTGATCCTGCCCACGGAGCCCGCCGAGAGCACCGACGACTGGTCCCGAGCGAAGCTTCAGGATCCCCGCGCGAAGCTGGTGCTGGAGAAGATGGATGCAGATCTGAAGCCGGCCGACGCGGCGGCGGCGAGGCTGACCGGTGCGTCGCTGCTGAGGGAGTTCCTGGAGCACCAACTGGCTCCGCTTCGCCAGTACCCGCTTCCGATGTGGAGGCCTCACCCGAGCCCCGTGGCCCTGGCCGGCGAGGATCTGGCGACGGTCCTCCAGTCCTTGGTTGGGGGCGATGTGGCGAGACCGGAGGGCGCCCAGCAAGCACTGCTCCTTCGCGAGGATTGGGAGCAGGTTGTGGGGTCCATGCCCGCTTTCAATGGGGACGGGCTCATGCCGCGGAGGCTCCGGAGGACTGGTGGACGTGTCCTCTTCCGACTCCGCCAAGAGGTGGAAGAAAGGGAGCCAGAGAGGGGTTGATTCGGGCGGAGTCAAGGGCTCCCCTGGGCGCAAGCCCCGCGTTCTCCGCCTCCCGAGAGTGACGATAACGAGGATGAGGATGAGCGGGAGGCGAAGCCTGCCCCGATCCCGGAAGAAGGACCGGATGGGCTGGTCCCAGCTGGTCCGCCTGCCCCGGGCGATTCACGACGCCGCCTCGATCTTGGTCCTCGAGGCTGATCCTCGCAGCCGACTCTCGGGCTTCAAGTATGGCCGAGGCTGCTCGAGTCCACCAGCGACGATCTGTAAGTGCTCGCTTCCGCCTTGATTATTGCTCTGATTAGAGATCGATGTCCATGTTCTTCGGCCAAGCCAGCGCCCGCGGCAAAGAAGCTGAAGGGGGCTCCTGAGGCCCCGTCCGTGACGGTGCCGCTGCCCGAAAAGGAAGATGATCCTGACACCTAGGCCTCTCCTGCCCGGGCGCCCTCGCGAGGCCTGGCTGAGCCCGCTGGGGTGAGCTCAGCCCCCTTGGCCCAGGCGACTCCCGAGGTGGCCTTGCTGGGCGCTGCCTCCACCGTTGCCGTGGCGCCGCTAGTTCCGCCTCAAGGCGCAGTGGCTGCACCGCCACCATCTCCTCCCACTCCGCCGACTGCTGTCTCTCCGACTCCTCCCGCTGTCCTGGATCGCGCTGCCGCTGAATTGGACCGGCTGCGGCAGGATCTTCTGGGCGCCGACCCTTGCTTGGTGGCCGGGCGCTTGGAGCTGGCCTCTGGCTGGATTCGCGCCGACGCTTCGATTCGGGCGGCGCTGGTCCAGGCCTCGACGGCTTGTGATGAGGAGAAGCAGGCTGTTCGTGAGGCGAAGGTAGCCCGCGATGCTGCCCTAGGGGAGGCAGCCAGCATCCAAGGTCGCTGTGAGACGCTGGAGGGCGAGCTGAAAGGCCTGCAGAACCAGCTCGCCGAGGAGGCCCGCCTTCGCCAGGAGCAGGAGGAAAGCATGAAGGCTCGCGAGGCGCCGCCAAGGACCGGAGGCTGTGAAGAAGCGCCGTGACCGCCTAGACGCTACTGGAGCAGGAACTAGAGGCGAGGAAGGTCGAGCTGGACGCCAAGGCGCGGGTTCTTGCCGAAGATCGCGTGGCCTTCATGGATATGGAGGTGAAGGCTCGCGCCTTGCTGAGGGAGCTTTATGATAGTGGCCTGGAGAGCCCACTGGCCGGCGCAGAGGACGGCCCGCCCAAGCTGCTTCCCTTCCTGATTCGTGCTCTTGAAGATGTCTCCCTTGGTCTTGGCCCCACGGCCGAGGCCGAGGCGCGTGGTCTTGTCTTCGCGGCACTGACGCGGATCCTCACCCACATCTATCTTCGCGATCCCAGCGTTGACATGGACAGCCTGCTGGAGCCGGCAAGCGGCGAGCATGCAGCTGCCGCTGCCGAGGCTGTGAAGGGTCGCGCGGAGGCTCTGTTGGGAAGTTCCGGCCTTGACACCAAGCCAAGCGAGGCGCTGCCAGCCCCGCTGCTTCACGAGGTGAGCCCACTCACGCTGCTCCACCGCCGACAAATGACTCTGTTAGGCTCCTGCCTTGCTTTTAATTCCTGCACGTGTATCATGCCTCGGGAGGCGTTTAAACTTGCGCTTGGTATTGCGATAACAGGTGGACTGTAATATTTGCTTTTGAATTCCTTGAAATTTGTGCTTCCTACTTGCTTATGTTCTACGCCGGCAGAGCCCGCCCTCACAGATACCTCGGTTGTCGTTAGCCCCGACCGAAACCAGGACGGGACCAAGGAGTGAGGGGCTACATGACAAGTTAGGCTCTGAGTCGCGATGCTCAGAGTCCCCTTGGCGCATTTAACAGCAAGTAGGAGGTGAGACGCGGGCGGACCCACCGCTCTACGTCTGCAGAGCCCGCCTCACAGATACCTCAACCGCCGTTAGCCTTTCGGAACTAAGGGGTGAGGGGCTACGTGACCAGTTAGGCTCCTGAGTCGCGATGCTCAGGAGTCCCCCTTGAAGCTCAAACGGCATGCGCACCTTGGCTCCGCCGGGAGTGACGCAGTGACGAACCAGGCCCGAGGGGCCTGGCTGGGTGGCGGCGTCTGGGCGTGACTCAGCGCAGCCCCGTGCCCAGCCCCGCGGGCGCTCCCGAGGAGAGGCGCTGCGACGAGGCTGACATCGAGCCTGGGCTCCCGTGAGGTTGATGCGACCCGGAGGCCACCTCGCTTGTTTATCACCAGCGCAGAGCATAGCGCTCCGATGCGTGACGGGCATAGCCGCTCCTCGGCAAGGTCGCCACCCAGCAGAGCATGGTGCTTCCATCGAACGTGGGAGGGGCTCTCCCGGGAGGAGCCCCTGGCGATACAGCCCCACCGACACGTGGCTGGCACGGTAGGGCTGGACGAGGTGTATCCGGGCACCTGTGAGCCAGCTGGACTCACGAGGCCCTACCTCAAGGCGGGTTGCGCCTGGCTCGGGCCTTATCTTCGAGTGTGTTCTCGCAAATTTGGCCGATGCCGGTGTTTCACGCTCGGTCCCGGCTCGGCTGGTCTCACCGTCACCGGCAAGCCAGTCGCGATGCCATGGACAAGACCAGAGGGTGAGGGCGGAGAGCCGGTAGGAGCCCCGAGTCGCGATGCTCGTGCACCCCCCCTTTAACGCGCAAGCTAGGTTAGTTGACGCAACTCTACGTCCTCGGGTCCCGGCTCTTGGGCTGGTCTCACCGTCGCCGGCAAGCCTGTGTCGCGATGCCATGGACAAGACCAGAGGGTGAGGGCCGAGAGCGGTAGGAGCCACGAGTCGCGATGCTCGTGCACCCCCTTTAACGCTGAAGCTGGGTCGACGCAGCAACTCCACGCCCTCGGTCCCGCCTCGGCTGGTCTCTACCGTCAGCCGGCAAGCCTGTGTCGCGATGCCATGGACAAGACCAGAGGGTGAGGGCCGGAGAGCCGGTAGGAGCCCTGAGTCGCGATGCTCGTGCACCCCCTTTAACGCAAAGCTGGATTGGATGACTAAACTCTCACGCCTCGGTCCCGCTCGGGCTGGTCTCAGCCGTCGGCCGGCAAGCTGTGTCGCGATGCCATGGACAAGACCATAGGGTGAGGGCCGGAGAGTCGGTAGGAGCCCTGAGTCGCGATGCTCAGGCACCCCCCCTTTAACGTGCAAGATTTCGCCACCTAGGAGAAGGCACCAAATAACAAGCATGGTGGAACGAGAGCATAATCCTAAGGAAAACGCATGAAGGATACATGCCTGGGACTGGCCCGAGCGGCTTGGGGATGATGCAGCCGAGGGCGCCCAACAGATAAGCTAAAGACATGAAATAAAAGGGATACATGCCGCAGGGACGGACCCACGCGGCCTGGGAATAACGCGGCCCTAAAGGCTCTCCTAGCCGGAAATAAAACTTAAAGATGTCACCTGGTGATGTTGGGGATGAAGGGTTGTTGATGTAGCAGACTCGGTGGGCTGCGGGAGCCGATCCTCATGAGCCCCCAGGCCCGGGGGCCTCGGGAGGCTCCGGATGCGCCGGCGGCTCCTCATGGGCCATCTCCATCTCCGCCAGGGCTGCGGCGTGCCTGGCCTCTTGAGCCTCCAGGATGGTCCTCATGAGACGCTGGTGCGCAGCAGCCGCTGCTTTGGCGAGCCGTAAGGCATGCGTGACGGTTGTGGGGCGGACCTCGCAACGTCCCACTCGCGAGGGCCAGAGGCGCTCTTGAGATGCGGCTCGGTTGAGCCCTGGTATGTCGATGCAGACGCGCAACCCACAATCCTCGCCTGGATGGGGGGCCACAGCGGGTTGGCGGCAGCTGACACTCATGACCCTTGACTCCTGTAGCTCCTGAATGGCCTTGCTGATGAACTCTTGAGGGTTCTGTCCTCCTGGTCTTGCTCCTGCTTGCGGGAAACGTGCTTCAAAACACGCCCCCATGTGGTGCCCAAGCGCCTCCCTCGAGACCTTTGCAAGGTCGGCGGCCCTCCAGGGGAGAGCCCCTGAGCCCTGCCTGAGGAGGGCGCCGCGCGCTTCCTATGCGATGGAAGGAGGCTTCTCGCCCGGCAAGGGGCCTCGAGGGCCTGCTCTTGAAGAGCCGGGCCGGTCGATGTCTTCTTCTTCTTGGGTGCTGCCTCGGGAGGCATCCTCGCTGCTGTGGTCTGGTCTTCCAATGATGCAGCTCAAAAGCTCGCCTGTGGAGCACACCGCATCTCTCTTCACTGTGGCACCATGATGACTCCGCCGCTTCTCGGCATCTTAAGGATGTTGTAGCCATGGTGGGTTACGGCCATGAACTTGGCCAACGCTGGGTACCCGAGGATGGCGTTGTACGGCAAAGCGAATGTGGGCGACGCCAAGTCGGCGAGCTCGGTGTGGTAGTTGTCGCGGGCCCCGAAGGTGACAGGAAGGCGGACCTGCCCGATCGGGACTATGGAGCCGTCGGTGACTCCGGAGAAAGGCTTGGTTAGCTGAAGCTGACTGTAAGGCACTTGAAGATTGTTGAATGTCTCCACGACGGGACGTTGAGCCCCGATCCGCCCGCCGATGAGGGTCTTGGTGACCAGCACGTTGTCGATGATTGGGGAGCAAAGCATCGGAAGAACTCCGGTTGTGGCTGCGACTTGATCCGATCCGCCGAGCTGAACGTGATGGCGCACGCCGACCACCGAGAGGGCGCGTGGACTCGAGCTTGGGAGGACTGCATTCACTTCACGGCAAACCGCTTGAAGATGCGGTGAGAGGTGGGGCTTGAGCTCCGCCCAGATGCAAAGCGATCGCATGTGCTTCCTGAAACCCCAGCCCCTCGCCCCGATGACGGTCTCGACTCTCCTTGGTGGCGGCGGCAGCGGAGGGAGGCTCATGCCCTTGTGGACGATCCTCACGAGGCTGATCCTCCAGCCCCCCTCGCGAGGTGGGTCTTGCCGGCGCCTCGCGAGGTTGGTCGCGCCACCTTGGCGCTGGCCGCGGTCTTCCCAGCGCCCCGCATTCCTTCCTCCTCCTCGGTCAGAGCCCGTCGCTGCGCTCGGGCGTCGCCGACCTCCCCTCAAGCACGGCCCGGAGCTCTTGACATTCATTGGTGTTGTGGGTGTGGAGGTCGTGGTACACGCATACCGGCTGCCCTTAGAGGACTGGGGCTGATCTTCGCCTCGCTTGGTGTCTGGTTCGCCATGAGCACGGCAGCCCCTTTGCGCTTCACGCCCTTCGCCTTTGACTTCTTCTTCGGGATCCGCGGGCAGCTCGAGGAGGGAGAGGCGCCTCCTCAGCCTGGTACACTTGGTCGCCAAGTTGAACAGCTCCAGGAGGTGCACAGATCTTCATGCATCGCCAGCTCCTCCTTCATCTTGACGCCACGCGACGCCGTCGGAGAAGGCGAGATGATGGCCTCCTCCGCTACCACAGGGATCTTGAGGCGCGCATTGTTGAAGCGCCGATGTATTTTTGCAGGGTTTCGGCTGCTGCTTGATCCGACGCATGTTGCTCACGTGGGTGGCCGGTCGCGAGTACCTTGGAAGTTGGCGATGAAGCGGGTGTGCATCTCGCCCAGAAGAGATCATGCTCGGGCCAGATTCAGAGCCAAAAGGGCTCCGCCCTGAGTGCCATGGGAAACCAGTTCGCCATGACCTTTTCATCCCGTTGGTAGCTCGATGCCCAGCTCAGAGCTGGAGGAACTCCGTAGGGTCAGCCGTGTCGCCGTGAAGCGTGGAGGCAGGTCTGGCTTGAACTTGGCGGGCTACGGACGCCGCGCAGCTCGGTGGTGAAGGCGCGGCAGCCCGCCGTGGCTGCTGGGGCCCTTGACGGCAGAGAGCTTGGTCTTGCAGGCCTTCGCGCCGGGCCGGGGCAGCGCAGGTCTTGACGTCTTTGGAGCGGGAGCGCCGGGCAGCTTCTGCGGGCGAGGAACTTCTTGGCAGTTCTGCTTCTTGCTGCTGGGCGCGCTGGCGGAACGGGTTCCGCCAGGGCGCGCGCTTTGGGGCTGTGGCACCGTCTTGAGGAGGAGGCGGCTGAGGCGCCCGGAGTTTATCGCCACGCGAGGCGTGCGGTGCAGCGAGACGAACGGCGCTGGGTCGCCTCCGCAGCGCGGACGAAGCTCGGCGACGCGGTCGAGCCATTCTTCGAGACGCTATCGACGGGCGGTAGCGCAGGAGCTCGCTGGCGCGATGAGTGCAGCTCGGGTTTCGGGCCTCCGCTGGCGCGCGCGACGAAGAACCAGCGAGTGGTGAGCGGCGTGGCGGTGCGGTCGCCCCGCCATGGACGGGTGCCGACGACGCTTGTTGTTTCGTTTCGCCGGGCCGGTGGCGGCGTTGACAGCAGGTGACGGGATCGACGAGGACGCCCGCCGACGGGAGCCGCTCGGGCGATATGGGAGGCGTAGGAGGCTCGGCGCCGGGCGCTGGCCCGACGAAGCGCCGATATGGTTGCGGTGGTCGGGAAGAACGAGGCGACGAAGGCAGATTCCGCGCACTTCTACCGGGCGCACTAAATGTCGGATTTCGGGTTCCGCAGACCCTTAAGGTTCGAACTCGGGTGCGCGTGGAGATCCAACCCTCCACCGCCTCGCACTCGCCAATCGCAGGGACCTAAACTACTAGCAAGAACAGCACAAGAGAAGTAAGATTTATACTAGTTCGGGCCACCGCTGTGGTGTAATACCCTACTCTAGTTTGTGGTGTGGTGGATTGCCTGGGCTGATGAAGAATAAGATAGGGAGAACAGCCTCGCGAGGGTCTGTTCTTGGTGGGTGTGATGAACTGCTAAGTGGTATCCCGTCGCTCTAGCTTGAGGATCGGGTCTCTCTCTCTCTCTCTCTCTGGATTCCAAATGCCAGATCCTTTCTCTCTGATCGTCCTCTTCCCTCTTTTTCTCCCCCTCCACGATGGTGGCTAGCTCTACTTATATAGACGAAGGCCCTGGGCCTCTCCCCAAATATTGAGCGGGAAGGGCGCCAACAATTGGCCATTTTAAAGGGGAACAGCGGGTACACTTATCCTGACTAAAGTTGGGCCTCGCCTGCCAAAGGCTCTGGTGATGACGCCTGCTTGGGCTCCACGATGACTGCATTCGAGCCGTTGGGGCTGGTCTTGGTCTTGTTGCACCGATACGGATGCCTTTGCTTGATGCTCTCACATGCGCTTGCTCTTGCTCCCTTTGCACCAAAGAGGAAAGGAGGACGCTGCGCGGCTGGCGCCCAACTGGCGCCCTTGGTCGTCATGGCTTGCGTCACGGGCACCTCGCGAGGTACCCTGCCTTGAACTCTCCGCCTCCTCATGAGCCAGCCTGACGAGGCCGCGCCTGAGGAAGCTCCTGGTCGTCCGCCCCGCGAGGCTTGGCCCCTCTCGAGGGTCTTGAGCTTGCGTTGATGAAGATGGGCTGTCCTGGGCCTCCTTTGAGCCACGTCGCAGGCCGCAGGCAGGCAAGTCTGGGGACCCCCGTTCCTAGAACGCCGACAGACTCACCTCCCCATAGGGAAAGGCGATCCAAGCTCACCCACGATCCCGCAAGCGCCCGCGACAAGGCAGCCGTTCAGACTGGGCAGTCGTCAAAGCACCCTCGGACGTCTTCTCCGGCGCCGACTGAAAAGGCTCCGAAGCAGTCCAAGGTTGTAGTACAGAAGACCCGGAAGGTGCTGCCCAGAATCAAAATCGACATCCCTGTTGCCTCTGCGTAAGTGTCTTGTCTTCAGTTTTACCCGGAATTCTGTGTTCTCTGTTTTTCCTTGGTTTAACTGAATGAATCTTCAAACTAGCAGTGCCGCTACCTCTGGGACCTCTGCTTACAAAAACGAGGATGAGGACATGGAAGATGCGGTCACCTCCAACCCAGGTATAATCTTTGTGATCTTGTCTTTGCTTTGTCGATTGAACTGCGGTATAACCAACGAGGATGAATTTTTGGCGATTGATCTTTTTACATGTAACGCCCTCGATGCGGCTATATCTCCCATGTGTCGAAGCATGACTTAGAGGCATAACCGCATTGAAAGCAATGTCGCAAGTGAGGTAATCTTCACACAACCCATGTAATACATAAGGGAAAGAGATACATAGTTGGCTTACAGTCGCCACTCCACACAATACATAAATAAACATCCATCATCCAGATTACACTCAAGGTCCGACTACGGAACCAAAATAAAAGAAGACTACCCCCAAATGCTACACAGATCCCCGATCGTCCCAACTGGGCTCCACTATCGATCATCGGGAAAAGACACATAGTAACGACCACGCCTCGTCGAACTCCCACTTGAGCTCGGTTTCGCCACCTGCGACCGCATCGCCGGCACTGCAACTGTTTTGGTAGAATCAGTGAGTCACGGGACTCAGCAATCTCACACCCGCGAGATCAAGACTATTTAAGCTTATAGGAAGGACGGAGTTGTGAGGTGGAGCTGCAGTTTACCAGCATATATGGTGGCTACATTCGCACAAGAGAGCGAGAAGAGAAGCAAGGCACGGTCGTGAAGCTAGTAGCGATCAAGAAGTGATCCTGAAACTACTTACGCCAAACATAACTCCAACATCGTGTTCACTTCCGGACTCACGAGAAGAG
The DNA here is from genome assembly GCA_021605205.1 of Aegilops longissima. Taxonomy (NCBI): domain Eukaryota; kingdom Viridiplantae; phylum Streptophyta; class Magnoliopsida; order Poales; family Poaceae; genus Aegilops; species Aegilops longissima. Next base: position 150,528,429 of record CM038680.1, read on the forward strand.
ACCATCACGTTACACACGCCGTTGATGTATTTTAATTAAGGTCAACTTCGGGTTTTCTACAACCGACATTAACAAATTCCCATCTGCCTCATAATCATGGGCACGGCTTTCAAAGATAATACCCGCAGGGTGTCCCAACTTAGCCCATTATAAGCTCTCACGGTCAACGAAGGATATTCCTTCTACCGAAGACCCGATCAGTCTCGAATCCCGGACTACAAGACTTTTCGACAATGGTAAAACAAGACCAGCAAAGTCGCCTCGACAGCCGACAAAACCCGATAGGAGCTGCACATATCTCGCTCGTGGCACATCCGGATGAGACATCCTACGAGTAAAACCAAGCCTCAAGTCTCCCCAAGGTGGCCCCTGATCTGCTGCCCTCGGACCAGCACCAGAGGAGCACCGCCCGGGGCTAAATAAAGATGACCCTTGGGCTCGCGAAACCCAAGGGAAAAGGTGTAGGTGGTAGGCAAATGGTAAAACCAAGGTTGGGCCTTATTGAGGAGTCTTATTCAAAGCGAACTGTCAAGGGGGTCCCATAAATCAACCAACCGTAAGGAACGCTAAATCAAGGAACATAACACGGTATGATTTAAAACTAGGGTGGCAAGAGTGGAACCAAACACCGTGCATAAGGCCGAGTCTTCCACCCTTTACCAAGTATATAGATGCATTAATTAAACAATAGATATTGTGATATCCCAACAAGTAAACATGTTCCAGCAAGGAACAACATCTCCATGTTCCAACAAGGAACAAACTTCATCTTCACCTGCAACTAGCAACGCTATAAGAGGGGCTGAGCAAAGCGGTAACATAACCAATCAACGGTTTGCTAGGAATGGATGGTTAGGGGCTTGACATGGCAATATGGGAGGCATGATAAGCAAGTGATAGGCATCGTAGCATAGGCATAGCAAAAGAGCGAGCATCTAGCAAGCAAAGATAGAAGTGATTTCGAGGGTATGGTCATCTTGCCTGCAAGGTTCTCAGAGTTGTCGAAAGCTTGATCCTCGTAAGCTGTTCTCAACAGGTTCCTCGCTCACGCACTCGCCTCCGGCTCTACCCAAAGCAAGAACACAAGCAAAGGACCAACAATCAATCACGGCGATGCACAACAACATGATGCAAAACATGGCATGATATGCGAGATGTGAGATGCAATGCGATGCGTGTTCGAAGGAAACTGATGAACAAGGCATCAACTTGGCAATCCAAGTATGCCGCTGAAAGGTGAGATGATTTCGTTGAAATCGATATAAAGATCACCGAATCGGATGCACGGTTTGCAAATGACAAGCAAAACAAGAATGGCACAAATCTGCCATTAACAAAGATGATGCCACTTAGCAAGCAACAAGAAATTAAGCTACTGCACCCAAACGTACCAACAAAGCATATGGCAGTGATCTACTCAAGATGCTTGACAAAAGATGAACACTAATATACGGCTAAATCACACCATAACAGGTCCAAACAAGCATGGCAAAAGTGCAAAATATATCACTTCACAGACGGTGAAAATATCGAACATGGCGAATCAGATCGAGGAAGCAATGTTCAGAGCAAGCAAACAACATGCTACAGGAACTTATAATAGCAAAACAAGGCACGGTATGAATCTACTCAAAGCATAGAACAAAAGTCCCTTACTGACCATGAGCCAAAATGGATCAGAAGATATGATGGCACCCACGTAAACATAGCAAGTTTTGTTACAGATTTCAGGCTTAGCAGAAAACTGGACATGGCAAAAACAGATAACAAGTAGGCATGTTTAAGAGCCCGATGCACTCACTACAGAGCATTTCATGATAAACTAAGCATACCTCCATCAAGAAGACATGGCATAGAAGCTACGCATGGCAATAACAACATCATAGCATACACAGATCAACTACAACAACCTTGGAAAAATTGAATAACATGTAAACAACCTTTCAGGAAACATTTTATAGCAAAAGTAGAGCTCAATTGACTCAAGCTATGGCACTCCATAATTGCAAACAAGGGCATGGATGGATAGATAATACCCATATGTTCAAAACATCCTTACTGAAGTATCTCAAAATAAGCATGGATCTCTCTGTAGCATCAAGTTTACATGGCACAAAAATATCAGCAGAACAGGGGCTGAAATCAGCAACATCATGAAGCCTAGTTTGCATGCTTGTGCTAGTCACCACAGAGATCACAAAAATACATGGAATACACCCCTGTAAAGATGGCATGGCATATTACAAAAAACATGTAGGACTCAAGTTCATAGGGTGCACACATCAATCATGGCAAAAATGACAAAAGTGCATGTTCTGATAAGAATCTGAAACTAACATCACATAGCCCTCTTCTAAAAGCATTTCGGGCATCAAGATGAGCTCAAATGAAAATTATGCAATGAGATGAAATGATGTACTCGTCGAGGCGAACAATTTGGTATGCTATACGCCCAAAACGGAGACACGGGTGCAAAGTTATGAGGCTATGAACATGCGACAAAATATCTGCAGGAAAAAGACTTAGAGGATTTCGAGGTCAACCGTAGCGATTTAGGGTTCGTTGGATCGAGCGCGCGAACCGAGGCGAGCGGGATCTCGCCGGAGCAGGGGGGAAGACGGCCCGAGGGAGAGAGGGCCGAAGGAGGACGGGCCGCCGGGCGACGGCGGCCGGCGGCGGGCGCGGCCGAGGACGCAGGCGGCGGAGGCGGGGAGACGGTGGGGCGACGGGAGGGAGGCGGCGGCGGCGGGCGCGGCCGAGGATGAGGCGGCGGAGGCCGGGCGACGGCAGCGGAGGCCGGCGGGTGGGCGCTGGGCGGCGCGGCGGAGGCGGGTCGCGAGGGCCCTCGCGGCCTCAACGGGCCGGGCGGCGCGGCGGCGGGCACGCCCACGTGGCGGCTCCTGGTTGAGCGGGCGGCGGGCGGACGTGTCCGCCCGGTCCGGATGTGTCCGCGGCGCGAGAGGAGCGGGCTAGGTTAGGGTGGAGTTGATCCGAATTTCGGGAGGAGGTGTTTTATAGGTAGAAGGAGCTAGGAAGCTCCAAATGAGGTGTAGTTTTCGCCACACGATCGTGATCCGACGACGGAGAGCATGGAAGTGACTTAGATGGGTTATTGGGCTGTTTTGAAGGGTGTTGGGCTGCAACCAAAAGAGGCCTTTGCATGTTATGCGTTAACCGTTGAGTATCAAACGACCTCCAAATGACACTAAACTTGACAGTGGTCTACGGTGGTGTACCAAGGCCACTTGGCAAGCCTCGTCCATTCCGAGAACGTTTAACACCCGCTTACGAAAAAGAGACAAGAGGGGTGCGTCGGTGCATGTAGGAGTGTTGGATTGCAAAACGAACAACGGGGAAAATGCTCGGATGCATGAGACGAACACGTATGCAAATGAGATGCACATGATGACATGATATGAGATGCATGACATAAACAAAATGCAAAATGAAAGACAAAAACCCAACCACGGAGGGAATACCATAGCACATAGCCGAAAATGGCAAGAGTTGGAGTTACAAATATGGAAAGTTACATCCGGGTGTTACAACACTCCACCACTACAAGAGGATCTCGCCCCGAGATCTAGGACTGAAAGAACTCCGGATATTCGAACGGAGGTGATCCTCGCGCCCTGTGTGGCTTCTCGGTCGGAATGGTGTGACCACTTCACTTTCAGGAATTTGATTGACTTGTTGCAGTCTTGCGCCGTTTCTTCAAGAATAGCAACGGGTGCTCATGATAAGAGAGATATTCTTGGAGGTCAATTTCTTGAAGTTGATAGTGCACTCAAAGCGTCTTGAAGCACTTTGCGGTTGTGACACGTGAAACACATCGTGCACGTTCGCGAAGTTGGACGGAAGCTCGTTGATAGGTGAGGTCGCCTTTTGCCAATGATCTTGAAAGGACCCACGATCTAGGGGCAAGCTTCCTTTGATACCGAAGTGACGAGTGCCTTTCATTGAGAGACGCGAGGTAGACATGGTCTCCGATTTCAAAAGCCACATCACGGTGCTTGTCATCATAATAGTTTTCCGGGCGCGATTATGCGGCTTTGAGATTCTCACGAATGAATTTGCACATTTCTTCGCTTCGGATCAAGTCGCTGCCAAGAAGTTGGCGCTCACCTGTCTCGACCAATTGAGAGGAGTACGCACTTTCTCGCCATAGAGAATTTCGAATGGGGCCTTGCCCAACTCGCTGGAAGCTGTTGTTGTAGGAGAACTCGCATATGGAAGACAATCTTCCCACTTCATACCAAGGAAATGACACAAGCCCCGGGCATATCTTCAAGGATTTGATTGACTCGCCGACTTGGCCACTTGTTTGAGGATGGAAAGCTGTGCTGAAACGAATGTTGGTGCCCATGGCCTTCAAAAGAATCCCAAAACTTGGAGGTAAAGAGGCTGCCACGGTCCAAGAGATCAATTGTGGAATGCCATGCAAGGAGACAATCTCGAGGTGTATAATTCTGCCAACCGAGCTGCTGTGATGGATTCTTTGATAGGAAGAAAATGAGCCACTTTAGTAAGCTTGTCAATGACAACGAAGATAGCATCATTTCCACGCTTGACTTAGGAAATCCAGTCACGTAAGTCCATCTCGATATGATCAAACTTCCATTCCGAATAGCAAGAGGTTGGAGGAGACCAGCTGGTCGCTGGTGTTCTCGCTTTCACCCTTCTCGCAGCATCACACTCATTCACGAATTGAGCAATTTCTCGCTTCATTCGAGTCCACCAATACGATCGCTTGAGGTCATGGTACATCTTCGCATTTCCGTGATGAATGGATAGAAGGGAATTGTCCGCCTGCTCATAATGACTTTACGAGATCACCCTTTGGAACCACAATCCGTCCTCAAGAAAAGAGTATCTTTGTCATCAATGTGGAAGCACTTGTATTTGAAAATGCCCTTGTCGATACCACGCTTCACCTTTTTCACCATGGTATCCAGGAGTTGAGCCTCACGAATTTGGTCTTCCAAAGTAGGAGAGACTATGAGGTTGGCAAGAAAACCTTGAGGAATAACTTGAAGATTCAGCTATGGAAAGCTTCACAAAGGTCCGTTGGAAAGGCTTGAGAATTAAACTGCTGCAATAAGCCTTCCTGCCAAAGCATCTGCAATCACATTGGCCTTGCTCGGAGTATATTCAATACTTGGGTTGTACTCTTGAATCATTTCACCCATCGAGTTTGCCTCGAGGTTGAGGTTGGGTTGAGTGAAGATATACTTGAGGCTCTTGTGATCGGTGAAAATGTCCACTTTCCTTCCCAACAAGAGATGTCTCCATGTTATTAATGCATGGACAATCGCCGCCAACTCAAGATCGTGAGTGGGGTAGTTCTTTTGTTGGGCTTCAATCAAGCGAGAGGTATAGGCCACAACTTTCTTCTCTTGCATTAACACAGACCGAGACCTTGAAGAGAAGCATCACGTAAAACTTCAATGGCTTGGATTCATCAGAGGAGTCAAGACAGAACTGTGACAAGTTTCTCTTTGAGAGTATTGAAAGCAACGCCACACTCGGGAGACCGTACATACTTCACATGCTTTCGAGGAGGTTGGAAAGAGGCTTTGCAATCTTAGAGAAATTCTCAACGAATCTTCGCAATAGCTTGCAAGTCCAAGAAAACCGTGAAGCTGCTTGACATTCGAGGAGGTTCCCAATTCACAACCGCAGACACCTTCTGGATTAACAGCGATGCCCTTGGCGGAGATGATATGACCAAGGTAAAGAACTTCATCAAGCCAAAATTCACATTTGGAAAACTTCAGATAGAATTGATGCTCTCGAGCTTGTCGAGCACCAATCGCAAATGTTTGGCATGATCCTTCTTATTCTTGGAGAAGACCAAAATATCATCAAGATAGACCAAGACGAATTCATTGGTATAGGGGTTGAAGATGAAGTTCATCATTCGAGAGAATGTTGGAGGAGCATTGACAAGGCCGAAAGACATGACAAGATATTCATAAGAACCAAAACTTGTTTCAAAGTCTGTCTTGGGAATATCTTGTTCACGAATGCGAATTTGATGATAACCCATACGAAGGTCAAGCTTTGAGAACACTTTAGCACCTTTGAGTTGCTCGAAAAGCTCATTGATGTTGGGAAGTGGATACTTGTTCTTGATTGTCTTCTTATTCAATGGACGGTAATCGACGCACGTCGGTCCGCGCCATCCTTCTTCCGGACAAAATAACACCACAACCCCAAGGAGATGAACTCGGTCCGATCGACCCAGACGCCTTGTTCATCGAGCTGTTTCTTCAATTCCTTCAACTCATTAGGTCCAAGCTTGTATGGACGCTTGTAAACGAGTTCAAATGCCGTGCTCAAGATCGATAACGAACTCAATCGCCGATGAGGAGGCATTCCCGAAGCTCTTCCGAAAGACATCTTGATACTCGCAAACGATCGAATCGAGAGATAGCATCCAACTCGCCCTTCTCATTAAGAGAAAACAACCAATGGTTTCATCACGAGCGCATAGATGATCACATCCTCGTAAGAGTGAGTCAATTGAATTTCCCGGCAGCACAATCAAGTTGAGCTTTGTGCTGAGAAAGCCACCCATCCCAAGAATAAGATCAATATCCGAGTCACCAAGGACAATTGTTTTAGCCAGAAATCTATAGTCGCCCATCTTGATAGAGACATCGAGCAATCAAACTAGAAGTCATAAGCTCGGGAGAAACAACTTGCATAACTTTGGACAAAATCTCAGTGTCAACATTGTGCTTCATGCAAAAGGATATGACATGAAAGAATGCGATGCACCAAAGATCAAATAAGACTTTTGCAGAATATCATTAATCGAGAGATTACCCATTATCACATTAGTAGATTCCTCCGCTTGAGCTGCATTCATCATGTTCACCTTTGCGACTTGGGATTATGCTTGACCACCGCATTGCTGGAAGATCTCACAGAGGAGGAGGCGGAAGGCGCCTTTGGTTGAAGCACTTGTTCGCAGTAGTGACCTTTCTCACGACATTTGTTGCAAGTCACCCGAGAGCGGACGGTGATAAGGAGCATTTGACCTTGGATCTTGAGAATTAGACTTGTTCTCGATAGCCTGGTTGGGCGGGTGGGAAGATCCACGACCACCTGAGTTCTTCTCACTGGTAAGGCCGATTTAAACGGAGGAGGAGGAGGCAACAGAACTTCGCTGCTTAGCTGCCATTAGTGAGGAAGAAGAAGACTGAACTGCATCCCCGACTCTCTTCTTAGAAGCCTCACACTTGAGTTGGGCAGCTTCTTCAAAGGCCATGTTGTAGAATTCATCATACTTTTCTCGCTCAAAAAGCACGAGAGCTAATTGCATATCTTCTCCGAGGCCACCTCCGAATTGATAGATCATACTCTTTTCATCGGGGACATCTTGCTTAGCGAAGCGAGCGAAGCTCGAACTGGATATTGTATTGATACGACATGCCGCCTTGCTTGAGATTGCGGAACTCCTCACGCTTGCTCTCAACAACACTTTGCGGAATGTGGTGAGCTTTGAAGTCTCTCATGAACTCATCCTGTAATTACACGACCTCCTCCGAATCTTTGTATTGTCGATACCACTCGGCAGCTTGGTCCTTGAGTTGAAACGAAGCAAACTTGACAAAGTCCTCGTGTCCGACATTGCTACATTCAAAATGTTTGCAGATGTCCACAAGCCAATCGTCGGCGCCTCTGTGGCCTCGGCACGAAGTTGAAAGACTTCGCTGATTAGCGAGGAACTGATTGAGGGTGGCGGCGCGGCTGGTTGTTGCCTTGGCCTTGATTTCCTTGATTGCCTTGCCCTTGGGTACGCTTCTTGCAAGAGTTGCAAAATCATCTCGAGCATTTGCGTTGGTGGCTGCCATGATAGTTGCCATGCCTCCGGAGGCGGAGGTGGAGGTGGAGGGTTCGACCGACTCCCATCATTGCGCTCCGGATTCATACGCTACGGAGCCATCCTCAAGAGGGTGACATCCGTTAGCACTTTGATAGACAGATAGACAAGTTGAATCAACGGATAGAAATTGCAACATATAGTCTTCACAATAAACATTCAACAAGGATGAACGAATGAATTCAAGTTAACATCACACGCCCATTAAGGTGAGAAGCCACTTGATTAAGGGTTGATGAAAAAATTACAAGGTACGATCGAACAAATAAGTGGTAAGGATTACCCAATCACAAACCAAATATCTCAGGGAAGAAATGCTAAGAGCTACTTGAATCCCATTTATAAACTCCCAAACTTTCCGTTATGCAATCAGGTGTTGGGGATACAGCGACACAAAATATATCACCCAAACTAACAATACCTAGATCCAATTGTATCCATCCGTCAACACATAACCAAGAAACCTTCGAAATCGTGGTACCTCGACCTTCAAAAGCAACCGTTATATGAGTCATGGCAATACTCCCGAGCTCGCCTCAAGATCGGGTTATCGGGTTATCTCACCAACAACTGTACAAAAGATATTTTCGATGTCGGCAAAGCTCGTGTATTCCAGAACTGCAACGATAAAATTGTGACGACAACACCTCGAGCTCAACTCCCGGACACCGCCACAACCCCTAAATGTCGAGGCACCAAGAACAATGCTCTCGCCACAAAACCATCGAACGATTCCAAGATACCCGCGTGATCCTAAAAAAAATTTAGTGAAATTTGAGGAGAGGAGAGTCAAAACTTCTACGCCAGAGACCTCACCAGAGCGATTTAAGGACTGGGAGTAAAAGAATCCTACTCTCGATATATATAATCCTAAGACTCAAAACATTTTTGTTCTAGACTCCACAACGCCAAAGAAACAATCAAGCAGGGCTCCTAAGTCGGGATGGCTTTTGTAACGCCTCGATGCGGCTATATCTCCCACGTGTCAAGCACGACTTAGAGGCATAACCGCATTGAAAGCAATGTCGCAAGTGAGGTAATCTTCACACAACCCATGTAATACATAAGGGAAAGAGATACATAGTTGGCTTACAATGCCACTCCACACAATACATAAATAAACATCCATCATCCAGATTACACTCAAGGTCCGACTACGGAACCAAAATAAAAGAAGACTACCCCAAATGCTACAGATCCCCGATCGTCCCAACTGGCTCCACTATCGATCATCGTGAAAGACACATAGTAACGACCACGCTCCTCGCCGAACTCCCACTTGAGCTCGGTTGCGCCACTGACCGCATCGTCGGCACTGCAACTGTTTTGGTAGAATCTGTGAGTCACGGGACTCAGCAATCTCACACCCGCGAGATCAAGACTATTTAAGCTTATAGGAAGGACAGAGTTGTGAGGTGGAGCTGCAGCAGTTTACTAGCATATATGGTGGCTACATTCGCACAAGAGAGCGAGAAGAGAAGCAAGGCACGGTCGTGAAGCTAGTAGCGATCAAGAAGTGATCCTGAAACTACTTACGCCAAACATAACTCCAACATCGTGTTCACTTCCCGGCTTCACGAGAAGAGACCATCGCGTTACACACGCGGTTGATGTATTTTAATTAAGGTCAACTTTGGGTTTTCTACAACCAACATTAACAAATTCCCATCTGCCTCATAACCGCGGCACGGCTTTGAAAGATAATACCTCGCAGGGTGTCCCAACTTAGCCCATTATAAGCTCTCACGGTCAACGAAGGATATTCCTTCTACCGAAGACCCGATCAGTCTTGGAATCCCTGACTACAAGACTTTTCGACAATGGTAAAACAAGACCAGCAAAGCCGCCTGACAGCCGACAAATCCCGATAGGAGCTGCACATATCTCGCTCAGGCACATCCGGATGAGACATCCTACGAGTAAAACCAAGCCTCAAGTCTCCCCAAGGTGGCCCCGCAGTCTGCTCGTCTCGGACCAGCACCCATAGGAGCACTGGCCCAGGGGGGCTAAAATAAAGATGACCCTTGGGCTCGCGAAAACCCAAGGGAAAAGGTGTAGGTGGTAGGCAAATGGTAAAACCAAGGTTGGGCCTTGCTGGAGGAGTCTTATTCAAAGCGAACTGTCAAGGGGTCCCATAAATCACCCAACCGTAAGGAACGCTAAATCAAGGAACATAACACCGTATGACGGAAACTAGGGTGGCAAGAGGAACAAAACACCTGCATAAGGCCGAGTCTTCCACCCTTTACCAAGTATATAGATGCATTAATTAAACAATAGATATTGTGATATCCCAACAAGTAAACATGTTCCAGCAAGGAACAACATCTCCATGTTCCAACAAGGAACAAACTTCATCTTCACCTGCAACTAGCAACGCTATAAGAAGGGCTGAGCAAAGCGGTAACATAGCCAATCAACGGTTTGCTAGGAAAGGATGGTTAGGGGCTTGACATGGCAATATGGGAGGCATGATAAGCAAGTGATAGGCATCATAGCATAGGCATAGCAAAAGAGCGAGCATCTAGCAAGCAAAGATAGAAGTGATTTCGAGGGTATGGTCATCTTGCTCGCAAGGTTCTCGAGTTGTCGAAAGCTTGATCCTCGTAAGCGTTCTCAACAGGTTCCTCGCTCACGCACTCGCCTCCGGCTCTACCCAAAACAAGAACACAAGCAAAGGACCAACAATCAATCACGGGCGATGCACAACAACATGATGCAAAACATGGCATGATATGCTAGATGAGATGCAATGCGATGCGTTCGAAGGAAACTGATGAACAAGGCATCAACTTGGCAATCCAAGTATGCCGCTGAAAGGTGAGATGATTTCGTTGAAATCGATATAAAGATCACCGAATCGGATGCACGGTTTGCAAATGACAAGCAAAACAAGAATGGCACAAATCTGCCATTAACAAAGATGATGCCACTTAGCAAGCAACAAGAAATTAAGCTATCGCACCCAAACATACCAACAAAGCATATGGAAGTGATCTACTCAAGATGATTGACAAAAGATGAACACTGATCTACGGCTAAATCACACCATAACAGGTCCAAACAAGCATGGCAAAAGTGCAAAATATATCAGCTTCACAGACTTTGTGAAAATACTGAACATGGCAGAATCAGCATCAGGAAGCAATGTTCAGAGCAAGCAAACAACATGCTAAAGGAACTTATAATAGTAAAACAAGGCACGGTATGAATCTACTCAAAGCATAGAACAAAAGTCCCTTACTGACCATGAGCCAAAAAGGATCAGATGATATGATGGCACCCACGTAAACATAGCAAGTTTCGTTACAGATTTCAGGCTTAGCAGAAAACTGGACATGGCAAAAACAGATAACAAGTAGGCATGTTTAAGAGCCCGATGCACTCACTACAGAGCATTTCATGATAAACTAAGCATACATCCATCAAGAAGACATGGCATAGAAGCTACACATGGCAAGAACAACATCATAGCATACACGGATCAACTACAACAACCTTGGCAAAATTGAATAACATGTAAACATCCTGCCAGGAAACATTTTATAGCAAAAGTAGAGCTCGACTGACTCAAGATATGGCACTCCATAATTGCAAACAAGGGCATGGATATATAGATAATACCCATATGTTCAAAACATCCTTACTGAAGTATCTCAAAATAAGCATGGATCTCTCAGAGCATCAAGTTTACATGGCACAAAAATATCGCAATAAGCAGGCTGAAATCAGCAACATCATGAAGCTTAGTTTGCATGCTTGTGCTAGTCACCACAGAGATCACAAAAATACATGGCATACACCCATGTAAAGATGGCATGGCATATTACAAAACACATGTAGGACTCAAGTTCATAGGGTGCACACATCAATCATGGGAAAAATGACAAAAGTGCATGTTCTGATAAGAATCTGAAACTAACATCACATAGCCCTATTCTAACAGCATTTCGGGCATCAAGATGAGCTCAAATGAAAATTATGCAATGAGAATAAATGATTTACTCGTCGAGGCGAATAATTCGGTATGCTATACGCCCAAAACGGAGACACGGGTGCAAAGTTATGATGCTATGAACATGCGACAAAATATCTGCAGGAAAAAGACTTAGAGGATTTCAAGGTCAACCGTAGCGATTTAGGGTTCGTTGGATCGAAAGGCCATGAACCGAGGCGAAGCGGGATCTCGCCGAGCAGGGGGAAGACGGCCGAGGGAGAGAGGGCCGAAGGAGGACGGGCCGCCGGGCGACGGCGGCCGGGCGGCGACGCGCGGGCGGCGGGGCGATGTGGTCGGCGACGGGCGAGGGCGGCGGGCGGCGGGCGCGGCCGAGGACGAGGCGGCAGAGGCCGGCGGGTCGGGCGCGGGCGGCGGGCGGCGGAGGCGGGCCGCGAGGGCCCTGCTGGGCTCGCGGGCCGGGCGGCGCTGGCTGGCGGGCACGCCCACGTGGCGGCTCCCTGCTGGTGGGCGGCATGGCGGACGTGTCCGCCCGGTCCGGACAAGCGCCCGGCGGCGCGGAGAGGAGCGGGCTAGGGTTAGGGGTGGAGTTGATCCGAATTTCGGGAGGAGGTGTTTTATAGGTAGAAGGAGCTAGGAAGCTCCAAATGAGGTGTAGTTTTTACCACACGATCATGATCCGACGACGGAGAGCATGGAAGTGACTTAGATGGGTTATTGGGCTGTTTTGAAGGGTGTTGGGCTGCAACCCAAAAGAGGCCTTTATGTTATGCGGTTACCTTGAATATTAAACGACCTCCAAATGACACTAAACTTGACAGGTGGTTCACGGTGGTGTACCAAGGCCACTTGGCAAGCCTCGTCCATTCCGGAACGTTTAACACCCGCCACGAAAAAGAGACAAGAGGGTGCGCCGTGCATGTAGGAGTGTCGGATTGCAAAACGGACAACGGGAAAATGCTCGGATGCATGAGACGAACACGTATGCAAATGAGATGCACATGATGACATGATATGAGATGCATGACATAAAAAAAATGAAAAACGAAAGACAAAAACCCAACCACGGAGGGAATACCATAGCACATAGCCGAAAATGGCAAGAGTTGGAGTTACAAATATGGAAAGTTACATCCGGGGTGTTACATTACAGCTCCTCCCAACATCATCGATCTCCCAGACGATGATGAAGACGAGCCATGGAGGCCCTTGGGGAGAAGAAGCAGGAAAATGTCCGCCGGCAAGACGCCCCAGTCGACGCCGATGGTGGAACCGGTAATCCAGGAAGCCGGCGATGCCAATCGGACCTCCGTCATCTTCGCCATACCACTATCGAGTGCTCAGCCTTCAGCGTCAGCCGCGCAGACTCCCGCCGATCCACCTTCACTTTTTGCTGCACATCACGTCCCAGAGGACCAGGTGGGTGCTGCCAAAGAGGCTATACGCCAGGCGGGCATTATGATGGAGAAGATGAAGATGGTGCGGGAAGCCAGCCAAGCTGCTTATGATGCCAGCTCCGCTCTCTAGAGCAACGTCCAAGTTAGCAGATTGCCGACTGACTCTTTTAGCTTGTTCTGTTAGGATATGCTACCTGAAAAACTTTCTTTCAAAGAATCTTTCCATCTGTCTGCGCTTCGCATCTGTACAACCACTGGGTGTTTTGATTTGCCACTGAGCCAACTTGTATCTTGGGTCGACTAGGTTGTGTCGATTGGATTATTGAACTAGTGGGGGCACGCTGAGTGCACCCACTTGGTGTAGTCCCCGAGACCATAGTTGATCGCGGTAGTCGATCGTGGTCTCGAGAAGCTAAATTTTCCACTCGGTCCGGACGGACCGTGTCGAGTGGAAATCAACGAACGATGGGGGCACGCTAATGCACCCACCGGTGTAGTCCTCGAGATCGTGGTCGATCGCGGCAATCGACTAGGTCTTAGATCCTCTTTTTACACTCGCCCGGATGTACCAAGTCGAGTGGAAACTGGACCAGTGGGGGCACGCTAAGTGCACCCATTGGGTTTAGTCCCCGAGACCGTGGTTGACTGCGGGCAGTCGACTACGGTCTGAAAACATCTTGGATTTATCGGACCATTGTTCTGAAGCAACTAATCTTTCCATCTGTCGATTGACTGTCTCTTGATTACAGAAATCTTGTGAACGCGGAGTTCGTTTTGCTGAATTGGAGAAAAAACAGATTCAGCTCAACCTTGATCTGGAACTGGCCAAGACAAATCTACAGTAGGCCAAGGATGAAGCTACTGGTAAGAGATAACTTGCCGACTGATTTGTCTCTGAACCGGATTCTATTTTGCATTTTCTAAACTGAGCGTTGTTTCTTTCAGAGAAAATGAATCAAGCTCTGGTGAAGAAGGACCAAGATCTTGCAGCCGCACATAAAGCAGCTGACAAGAAAACTACACTCGCCGAACAGAAACTAGCTTCAGTCGGCAAACTGGAGGAAGAAAACGCCAAGCTGAAAACCGCCCTTGATGAAGCCAATAAGGAAGCGACTCGCCTGAAGAAGGACAAGAACAATCTGAACAAGAAGATGGAAGGCATTGCTCGCAAGAGGGACGATCTGGAGAATTATCTGGGAGGTCTTGCCAAGAATCTGTTCATCATGCTTGACGGTATTTTCTTTGAACCGACTGACTTGTTATTGTCGACTCGATATTCAACCACTGACTCATCTTTGAATTGTACGTGCAGAATTCTGCCGGAACTTCGAGGAAGAGACTGGGCGAGTTGAGACAAGATTGGACCCCATCCATTCGCCAGTGAAAGACGAGGCTGCCATGAATGTACTCTGATTTGGAATCTCGTGTTGTTGGTGTTGTTGATTATCTTGCTCGATTGAAGGTCGCAATGTCGCGAATCGACACAGCACTCTGGCCAGGGGTAACGCTCCAGAATGACCTCGAGTATCTGATGACTCGACTTAATGAGATTCTCGGTCGAGTACAAGAATGGAAGAAGTCTTCTGCCTGGTGTGACGCTGATGTGGCTCTGTCTTTGGTTCGTGTCCACTGCAAGGAAGCCCGAGAAGAGAAGCTGGCAGCGATCAAGGTTGCCAACACAAAGAAGCATGACTTCCAATCTTTCATGGAGACCTTCATTGTTGCTGCCACTTGGATTGCCGATGAATCAACTCGACGAATTGCCGAGCCTGCCAGCCCTCCTCTCCGCGGAGTGAACAAACTTTATACCTCACCTTAAATTTGCCTCGAATGCCGAAAGTGATTTTGTAATCAAGAACTCCTTCGGGCGTGATGCCCGAGTACTTTAATCCGCGGTCGAAACCTTAGGATTTATCTGAATTTGGTTTATCTCCGAATATGCTTGTGCTTGCCTTTGAGTGGAATTTGTTCTTCACTCGGAATATTTTTTGTACACGAGATGCAGCTCTGGGGAAGAGGTTCCAGTCGACCTGCACCTCATCGTCCTTGCAGATAAGAATGGAGCACACATTGTATTTGTGGCGTAGCTCCGAGGACAAGGTTGCAGTCGACCTGCGCCTCATCATCCTTGCGGATAGGGATGGAGCGCACATTGTACTTGTGGCGCAGCTCTGAGGAGAAGGTTGCAGTCGACCTGCACCTCGTCGTCCTTGCGGATAAGGATAAAGCACACATTGTATTTGTGGCGCAGCTCTGAGGAGAGGGTTGCAGTCGACCTGCACCTCGTCGTCCTTGCGCATGAGGATGGAGCGTATGTTATACTTGTGGCGCAGCTCTGAGGAGAACGTTGCAGCCGACCTGCACCTCATCGTCCTTGTGGATAAGGATGAAAAGCACATTGTATTTGTGGCGCAGCTCTGAGGAGAGTGTTGCAGTCGACCTGCACCTTGTCGTCCTTGCAGATGAGGATGGAGCGCACGTTATACTTGTGGCTCAGCTCCGAGGAGAAGGTTGCAGTCGACCTGCACCTCACCGTCCTTGCGGATAGGGATGTGTTTCAAACTTAGGCGAGTACTGGACTGCAGCTAAGCCCTCGAGTGGGAGGGTTGCTCACCACTCGGTGGGATTTTTCAAACTTAGGCTAGCATCGGATCAGCTAAGCCCCGAGTGGGAGGGTTGCTCACCACTCGGTGGGATTTTTCAAACTTAGGCTAGCATCGACTGCAGTTAAAACCCCGAGTGGGAGGGTTGCTCACCACTCGGTGGGATTTTTCAAACTTAGGCGAGCACTGGACTGCAGCTAAGCCCCCAAATGGGAGGGTTGCTCACCACTCGGTGGGATTTTTCAAACTTAGGCAAGTATTGGACTGCAGCTAAGCCCCGAGTGGGAGGGTTGCTCATCGGCCGGTAGGATTTTTCAAACTTAGGCGTAGCATCGGACTGCAGCTAAGCCCCGAGTGGGAGGGTTGCTCATCACTGCAGGATTTTTCAAACTTAGACGAGTCTTGGATCAGCTAAGCCCCGAGTGGGAGGTTGCTCACCACTCGGTGGGATTTTTTCAAACTTAGGCTAGCATCGACTGCAGCTAAGCCCCAGTGGGACAGCTTGCTCACCACTCGGTAGGATTTTTAAACTTAGGCTAAACGGATTCATGGCTAAGCCCCGAGTGGGAGGTTGCTCACCACTGACAGGATTTTTAACTTAGGCTAAACGGATTGGCTAAGCCCCCGAGTGAGAGGCTTGCTCACCACTCAAGAGGATTTTTCAAACTTAGGCTAAACGGATTCGCTGGTAAGCCCCCCGAGTGAGAGGCTTGCTCACCACTCGGTGAGGATTTTTTAACTTAGGCTAGTAATCGAACTGCAGCTAAGCCCCGAGTGAGAGGCTTGCTCACCACTGTAGGTTTTTTCAAACTTAGGCGTAGCACCGGATCTCAGCTAAGCCCCCGAGGGAGGGTTGCTCAACACTCGAGGGGATTTTTTCAAACTTAGGCGTAGTAATCGATCTGTAGCTAAGCCCCGAGTGGGAGGGTTGCTCACCACTCGGTAGGATTTTTAAACTTAGGCGAAACGGATTCGCGGCTAAGCCCCCGAGTGAGAGGCTTGCTCACCACTCGGTAGGATTTTTCAAACTTAGGCGAAACGGATTCGCCACTAAGCCCCCGAGTGGGAGGCTTGCTCACCACTCGATAGGATTTTTAAACTTAGGCGAAACGGATTCGCAGCTAAGGCACCCACTGGGGGATTTGAAACATATAAAAAAAGAAACAACCAACAATTAGGAGACTATAAAACTGTGTCTTTGATAATTAAACTAGAAGGTATTTCTTATTACATATGAATGCTTAAGTATAAAAGGGGCGGATGTAACGCCCGGCTAATTAAGCTACAGTGAAACTCTGCTAATTATGCCACATCACATTCATTACTCTTGCTAATCTCTCGTTAGTTCAAAAACCGATTCAAAAATCAAATACAAAATATGTCAAACAACAAAAGTTTTCAAACCTTGAAACAAAAATGTTCGGTCGGTGCCAAATATTGCATTGGTAATTATTATGGAGAAAACATTTTTTATAAAGTGCCTAAATATTTTAAAGGAAATAAAGAAAATAAATGAAAGAACTAAATAAAAAGGGAAACAACCCCCCCGCCACGGCCTAGCAGGCCACCAGGCCGCCCGACCGGCCCACCTGGCCCAACCAACCGGTCGGCCCACTCCCAAACACTAGCCCCCCGCCGCCCCACTCGCTTCCACCACCTCGATTGATCTCGATCGAGGAGCCCGATCCCTCGCCTCCACCCCGATGCCGACGCCAACGCCCGAGCTTCCTCACGGACTACATCCTCCTCCTCACCGCCTACCTCCTCTTCGCCAGATCGTCCCTGCCTCCCGCCGAGCACCGCTGCCCTGCTCTCACAGACGCCGGTGAGGCCCCCGCCTCTTCTTTCCTCCTCGCTTCGCTGTCGCGGTCGTCGCTCTCGCGACGCGACGCGCTTAACGGCCGTGTTTCAGCGGCCATGGTTGCGCGCCTGCCCATGTCGCATGTGCGCGCGCCCATCAGACTTTTCGCCGCGCCGCCACACCCGGCAGCCCAGCGCCGCCGCTGCCCCGCACCCACGTTCGCCGCTTCTCCGCGCTCAACCGCCGCCGCCGCCGCGGCACACCATCGCGCCACAAGACGCCCACTGCTGCTGCAGGTCCGCTGTCGCCGCCCCATGAGACCGCTACAGATCGCAGCCCCACGCCGCCGTGTCCATCGCGACCAGCCAGCGCCGCAGCGCCTCGCCGCTTCGCCCGCGCGGCGTGGCGCGCCCTTCCGCTTACGGCCGCCGCCACACGCGCACCGCCAGGACTCTGTCCTTCCTCGCGCGGCCCGTGCCGCTGCTGCCTTCCGTCGGCGCCCCACTCCGGCGATCGCCAAGGCCGCCGCCGACCACGCGCTTCGCGCGCCGCACCTCTCGAGCCCGCCAGCCTTTCCTAGGTCGGGCGCCAGCCTAGCCCAGCCCGCACTCAGGGCGCCCAAAGATCAACTCCACTATGGCCTCGGGCCACGACATGTGGGCCTAGCCCCTTAACTAATTAAAAACAAAGATTAAATATATATATATATATGAAAATAAATTTAATTAATTAACTAATTAATTAAAACTGATTAATAAAACAAAGTAATCATAATTAGATTAATCTAATCACTAATTAACCTAATTAACTTTTAGTTAATTAATCAGTCAAAGACAGGCGGGAACCTCCGTCAGTTTGACCAGTCAACACCTTCGTTGACTGCTGATGTCATGCTGACATCATGATGACGTCAGCGTCCACTATTCTGGACAATGTTGAATTAAATTAATTAAACAAATTCTAAAAATGATTTAAAACTTTAGAAAATCATATAAAATAAACCGTAGCTCAGATGAAAATACTTTCTACATGAAAGTTGCTCAGAACGACGAGACGAATCCGGATACGCAGCTCGTTCGTCCGCCACACATCCCTAACCTATCGAACACGCAACTTTCCCCCTCCGGTTCATCTGTCCGAAAACGCGAAACACCGGGAATACTTTCCCGGATGTTCCCCCCCTTCGCCGGTATCACCTACTACCGTGATTAGGAACACCTAGCATCACGCTTTGTCATGCCATGCATCGTCATGCATTTGTTTGCATTGTATTTATTGTTTCTTCCCCCTCTTCTCTCTCTAGACACCGAGACCGACGCCGCTGCTACCTAGTACGACTACGGTGTTGACGACTCCTCCTTCTTGCCAGAGCAACCAGGCAAGCTCCCCCCCCCCCTCCCCTGATCACTAGATATCGCCTATTCTTCTCTATACTCTTGCATTAGAGTAGTGAAGCATGTTACTACTTTCCGTTAATCCTATTCTGCAAGATAGCCTGCTTTGCCACTCATCGTTGTTACCTTTACCGCAATCCTACATGCTTAGTATAGGATGTCGGTATTCCATCTGTGGGCCCTACATTCTTGTCCGTCTGCTGTGCTATATTATCGGGCCGTGATCACTCGGGAGGTGATCACGGGTATATACTATATACTTTATACATGATACATGTGGTGACTAAAGTCGGGTCGGCTCGTGGAGCACCACGATTGATTCACGGATTGGGGGCTGAAAGGATCTTTGTCCCGACGGCCCTATGGGGTGGATCTTTGTGGCGGAGCGACAGGGCAGGTTGGGACCGCCTAGGTGAGAGGTGGGCCTGGCCCTGGCCGGTGTCCGCGGTTACATCAATTAACACGCTTAACGAGATCTTGGTATTTGATCTGAGTCTGACCATTTGGTCTATACGCACTAACCAACTACGTGGGAAAGATATGGGCACTCGACGTCGTGGTATCAGCCGAAGCCTTCGTGACATCAGCGACTAAGCGGCGCGCGCCGGGTTGGACCGTGTAACGCAACTTCCTTTGAAATGGAGGTTGCTAGGTCTGCTCTCCGGCCGCGTACACAACATGCAGGTGTGCAATGGGCGATGGGCCTAGACCCCTCACAAGATAGGATTTAGAATGGCATGTCGACCTCTCTCACAGCCTAGGTGGGGTTGCGACGTGTTGATCTTCCGAGGCCGCATGACCCAGAAAGTGTGTCCGCCAAATGGGATCGAGCGTGTTGGGTTATGTGGTGCACCCTTGCAGGAAGTTTATCTATTCGAATAGCCGTGTCCCTCGGTAAAAGGATGACCCGGAGTTGTACCTTGACCTTATGACAACTAGAACCGGATACTTAATAAAACACACTCTTCCAAGTGCCAAATACAGCCCGGTGATCGCTCTCTCACAGGTCGACGAGGAGAGGATCGCCGGGTAGGATTATGCTATGCGATGCTACTTGGTAAACTTACCATCTACTCTCTCCTACATGCTGCAAGATGGAGGCTGCCAGAAGCGTAGTCTTCGACAGGACTAGCTATCCCCCTCTTATTCTGGCTTTCTGCAGTTCAGTCCACCGATATTGCCCCTTTACACATATGCCCATGCATATGTAGTGTAGCTCCTTGCTTGCAAGTACTTTGGATAAGTACTCACGGTTGCTTTTCTCCCTCTTTCCCCCCTTTCCCTTCTACCTAGTTGTCGCAACCAGATGTCGGAGCCTCAGAGCGACGCCACCGTCAACAACGACTTCTACTACATCGAGGTGCCTACTATTACGTGCAGGTCACGATTTACCACCAAGAGTAGTTTAGAGGATCCTGTGCAGAGGCCCGCGCCTCTTTCGATATGTTTCCCAGTTTATGCTAGCCGCCTTATGGCAACTTGTTTACTTATGTCTCACTCAGATATTGTTGCTTCCACGACTGCCTATGATCGAGCACTTGTATTCGAGCCCTCGAGGCCCCTGGCTTGTATTATGATGCTTGTATGGCTTATTTATGTTTTAGAGTTGTGTTGTGATATCTTCCCATTAGTCCCTGATCTTGATCGTACATGTTTGCGTGCATGATTAGTGTACGATTGAATCAGGGGTGTCACAAGTTTGTATCAGAGCCGACTGCCTATAGGAATCCCCCTTCCACACTCCTTGGCCGAAGTCGAGTCTAGACATTGCAAAACTTTTACTAACATGCCTGTGTGTCTTACGGGCCCACGTCGCCATTGGGTGGTACTAGGATCTTTTACTCCTCGACCTTTACTCTGGGACTCTGAACTCTCTTCTACTCGGGTTAAACGAATTTACTAACTCTAACACTAGGTTCCCGTGACCACATTCACCCCAAAGTTGGATAAGCCATAGTTATTTCTTAGAATAGTATTTTGAAAAATTCCCACACTGTCATTTGACTCCTTTGAAACATCTTTGCTTTCAGATTGAACCCACGAGGCAGGTCGTGCACCACACGACGGCCATTGGTGCCTCGGGATCACCTGTTGTGCTAGCTAAGATGATGACCTATCTAGGTTATCGCTGGCACCCTAAGTACACCGTCTTCGAGGAGTACCAGGACTTTAACCAGGAGCAGTATCATGCCATCGTCCACCTCTACTCTCGGGAGTATGACTCCACTACTATGTTGCGCACTGCTCATGGTGTTGGAGTGACCATCGATATGGCAGTTCGCAATGCTGCTTATGCTGCTCTGACACGTCTTCGTGGAGAGTATCGGGAGTTGGGTACCTCCCCTTTCAGGCACATTGCTATCGCATCCGATGTTGGTGCGGAGGGATACTACACCACCGCTTACTCCATCGTCACCCGAGAGCCCTTCTACCATCGTAACTTGGTTCGCATGCCGATGGGCTGGATCGAGCTAACCGAGCTCTTCGCCACGAGTTGTACACCACCCACAAGACCTTTACTGCGGCTCGATGTTGTTGCACCCCTTGTCTCGATCCGATGGTCTCATGGCGCTCGCGATCTACACAGCCAGGACCGTGATGCCACAGGGTGTCGGCTGGCCAGATGTGGGAGGCTACTCTCCCGCACTTGGTCCTCTTCTACCACTTGAGCGTCAGGTTCTTCACCAGAGTATCCGCGGACCCTGGTTGTCGACGTGGAGTTCCTGGCGCGACACTACCAAATGTCAGTTACACCTACCTCCACAGTTCCTCTTGGGACTGATGTAGTCTTGCTTATTAGTGTTAGACGCATTCACAGCGAGCCTGCGTGCCGCCTATGATGCCTTTAGTCTGTGTACTGAACTCTGTGTACCGAACTCTATGCATGATCCCTTTTGTAAGTTATGTCGACTACTATGTAGTAGCTATCTTGCTCCTTTCATTATGCATGTTTCATCATGAATGATTCTTGTCTTTGAAAATTTCTCAATGTTGAACTACCCCTATTGTATATTAGCAGGATGGCTAGACCAGGTGGTCGTGGTCGTGGTGGCGATCCCCCACCACCGCCTGAGTACATGGCTGGTATGATGCAACAGTTCGAGCTGAATCATCAGTTCATGGAGAACATTATGGCTCAGTTTCCTCGCCTAATATGAACCAAAGAGCCAGCCCCGGTGACTCGCAGGATTTCATGCGCCTCAACCCAACTGTGTACCGCAGCTCAACTCAGCCTATGGATGCTGATGACTGGCTCTGTGACATCACCTATGAGATGGAGTCTGCTGATGTAGCCCCTGCCACCTATGTCACCTTTGCTTCCTTCTTCTTGAAGGGACCCACGACTCAATGGTGGGGCAGCCACAAAGCGTATTTCGCCGGTGGAACAATCATCACCGCTAGACTTCCAAGTTGTTGCGCCTGCCCATTCCTCGTGGAGTCATGGACCGGAAGAAGCGTGAGTTCCGCAACCTCACCCAGGGCAATAAAACTATGGAAGCTTATCAGCGGGAGTTTCTGGACTTGTTCCGCTATGCTGAAGAAGACATTGCAACTGATGCACGCAGACAGGAGAAGTTCCGTGGCGGCCTTCAAGCTGACATGAAGCTCGCACTTCTAGTGCATGACTTTGCTGATTTTGCCACCTTGGTGAACAAGGCCATCAATGTCGAGACTGGTCTGCAGGAACACAGAGCACTCACAAAGCAACTGTGACATGGGCTCATCTTCGGCCCGCCGCAGGCTGCAAGATATGGATCCCAACAGCATGTACCGTCCAAATGCACCGCCCCAAGGCGCACTCTATGTTGCACCTCGCCCCGCCTCCTCCACCATCTAGGCAGCCAAGACTTCTAGCTCCACCACCCAAGCTCCTGTTCCCACTCCCAATAATGGTCTGTGCTACAAGTGTGGTCAACCAGGTCACCTTGCCAGGAACTGCTATCGTAATCAATCGCCCTTCCCATGCTGGCCGTGGAAGCAACCAGCCCCGCAACAACAATGCCAAGTCTTATGGTCATGTTCATGCCAACCACGTTGATCTGAACGAAGCTCAAGACCAGCCTGCTACTGTGATGGGTACACTCCTCATTAATTCAGTACCTGCATCTGTTTTATTTGATTCAGGAGCATCACATTCATTCATGTCAGAAGATTTTGCATACAAGCACGACGTTAAATGTGAGCAGATGAACACTTCGGTAGTGGTAAAAACCCCCACGGGACAATGTCGGACCTCCATGGTTGGCATCGACGTCCCTGTGGAAATCGAAGGGTTGGAATTTCGCGCCTCTCCCATTATTCTGAAGTCTTCCAATATTGACCTCATATCGAATAGATTGGTTGAAAGCGATCTCGCATCTATAGTTTGCACCACTAAGACCGCCCATCTATTACACCCTTCCGATGAGATAGTTAGTTACCAAGCTCATCTCGTGCAAAATGCCGAGGCACCACTTTATGCCTTGAATGCATTGAACGCTGCACCACTCGAGGGCATTGAAAACATCCCCGTCAGGCGCGAATTCCTCGATGTCTTTCTGAAGAACTTCCAGGATTCCCTCGCTAGAGCTGTCGAATTCATCATCGACTTGAAACCAGGCACCACTCCTATAGCCAAACGACCCTACAAGATGCCGCCGCATGAACTCATTGAGCTTAAGGAGGAAATTGACAAATCTCTTCAAAGTGGTTTCATTCGCCCAAGTTGCTCTCCTTGGGGAGCACCTTCTCTATTTGTTAAGAAGAAGGATGGGACAAACCGATTGGTCCAAGACTACCGCCCTATTAACCAAGCTACCATTCAGAACAAATATCCTCTTCCTCGGATCAATGATCTATATGATCAACTGGCTGGTTCATCAGTGTTCTCCAAACTCGACTTGAGGTTGGGTTACCACCAGATCCGTGTTCATGAAGAGGATATCCCAAAGACCACCTTCGTGACTCGATATGGTTCATACGAGTACACCATCATGTCATTCAGCTTAACCAATGCTTCAGCCACCTTCTCTCCTCTGATGAACTATATATTCATGGAATACCTCGACAAGTTCGTCGTGGTTTATCTGGATGATATCCTGGTATTTTCCAAGAACAAAGAGGAACATGCTGAACATCTTCGTCTTGTGCCGAAAAGCTACGAGAGCATCGGCTATATGCCAAGTTCTCCAAGTGTGAATTCGGCACCAAGTAACCTATCTTGGGCATGTCATCTCTAAGGATGGTATTGCCGTCAACCCCGAACGAGTCCAGGCTATTCTCGATTGGACTCCTCCAAGAATGTCAAGCAAGTCGAAGTTTTCTGTCTCGCCCACTATTGTCGCCGATTCGCCGAGAACTTCTCCAAGATCGCCAGCCTCGACTAACTTGTTGCATAAGGGCGCAAGTTCCAATGGATGGACAAATGTCGAAAGTTTCCGTGCACTCAAAGACAAGTTGACTTCGCTCCAAAGGCTTGCTCCACTCGATACTAAGAAGGACTTCGTCATTTATCGCGATGCTTCCGCCAAGGATTAGGCTGTGTCCTAATGCAAGACCGCAGTGATTGCTTATGCCTCCGTCAATTGCACCCTCACGAAGAGAACTACCCAAAGACACGACCTCGAGCTTGTTGTTGTCATTCATGCAATCAAGCGGTGGTGACATTACCTTCTCAAGAATCATTGCGAGATCTTCACCGACCACCAAAGTGCAAGTATCTCATTTACTTAGCTGACACTGAGCCTCGGTCAGCAGAGATGGATGGAGATTGTTGCGACTTTGACTTGGGTATTTCCTATACACGAGTGCAAGGCTAATGTAATGGTTGAAGCCTTGAGCCGCAAGTCTTATCGCAACCACCTCCCGTGTTCGCAAAGTTCAGCCTTGCTTGTTGAAGAATTCAAGCTGAACCTCCATATTGTTCCTCCGTGCACTCGCCCTCCTAAGGAGTTTCGCAAGATGAACCTCCGTGTTGTTTCCTGTGGTTCCCTCAATACCCGGCTGTCGAACCAGATCTCTTGGACTCCATCAAGAGAATATAGGGATATGACTCTGAAGCCCACAAGATTAAGTGCTACCTTGCAGAAGGAAAGCCCTCATTCTTCACTATTGCTGATGATGGCACTTTGTACTTTAAGGGCCGCCTAGTGGTGCCATGTTCAGAGAAAAACCTGGATATGACACAGGAGGTTATGAAAGAAGCTCATGATACGCCTCTGTCTATTCATCCCGGTAGCACCAAGATGTACCAAGACATTCGTCAGAGATTCTGGTGGTCTAATATGAAGTAGGACATTGCTTGTTATGTTGCTGAGTGTGACGTTTTCCGTCGTATCAAAGCAGAACATCAAAGGCCTGCTGGAACTCTGCAACCTATCTCTATTCCTGAATGGAAATGGGACCATGTCGAGATGGACTTCGTCACTGGATTTCCCAAATCGCAGAAAGGTAATGATGCAATTCTTGTAATTGACCGGCTTCCTAAGGTTGCACATTTTCTGGCAGTCAAAGAAATGATCACTGCTAGTCAGCTGGCAACACTCTATATGTCCAGGCTTGTTTCACTCCATGGTATTCCATTGGTTATCAGCTCAGACCGTGGCAGCTTATTCACTTCAAGATTTTGGGCAAGTTTCCAAGAAGCTATGGGAACTCATGTGTCATTCAGTACTGCGTTTCATCCTCAGTCGCAAGGGCAAGTTGAACGTGTCAACCAAGTTCTCGAAGACATGCTTCGAGCTTGTGTTATTTCCTTCGCAAGAAATGGGAGGAATCTCTCCGATGCTGAGTTCTCTTATAATAATAGCTATCAAGCTAGTCTCAAGATGGTCCCTTGAAGTGTTATATGGACGAAAGTGTCGAACCCTCCGAATCGGGTCGGAAACGGGGAACGCCCACTCTTTGGTCCGGATATTATCCAACATGCCAAGAACAAGTCGCATTATTCGCGAGAATCTCAAGATCGCTCAATCGCGTCGGAAAGAGTCAAGACGACCGTAAGCATAAAGACATGGTCTATCAACTTTGGCGAAAAGGCTTATCTTCGAGTTACACCAATGAAGGGTGCTCACCGCCGGATCAAGGGCAAGCTAGCTCCTCGCTATATTGGTCCATTCACTATTCTCGAAAGGCGGAAGAGTGGCATATCAATGGAACTTCCACGAACCTTTCTCGAGTTCACGATGTGTTCCACGTGTCACAGCTCCGTCGTTGCTTCAAGGACCCAATCCGAGCAGTGGATCATGAAGTGCTCGAATTGCAACAGGACCTCTCCTATAAAGAGCAACCAGTCCGCATTCTCGACCAAGCTGAACGCCGCACATGTCAGAAGGCGATCAAGTTCCTCAAAGTCCAGTGGTCTCAGCATTCTGAAGATGAAGCCACTTGGGAATGCGAGGATCGCCTACGTGATGAATACCCCGCGCTGTTTCCTTCTACCTCCTAAATCTCGGGGCGAGATTTCTTGTAGTGGAGGAGATTTGTAATGCCCAGATAATTAAGCTACATTGAAACTCTGCTAATGATGCCACGTCACCTTCGTTAATGTTGCTAATCTCTCGTTAATTCAAAAACCGATTCAAAAATCAAATTCAAAATATGTCAAACAACAGAAGTTTTCAAACCTTGAAACAAAAATGTTCGGTGGGTGCCAAATATTGCATTGGTAATTATTGTGGAGAAAACATTTTTTATAAAGTGCCTAAATATTTTAAAGGAAATAAAGAAAATAAATGAAAGAACTAAATAAAAAAAGGGGAACAACCCCCCCCGGCCACGGGCCTAGCAGCCACCAGCCGCCTGACCGCCCACTGCTCAACCAATCGGTCGGCCCACTCCTCTCCATAACCCCCCCGTCGCCTCACTCGCTCCACCACTCCCTCTCGATTGGATCTTGATCGGGAGGAGCCCGATCCTCGCCTCCACCCGACGCCGACGCTTGGCGCCGAGCTTTCCACGGACTTCCTCCTCCTCCTCACCGGCCTGCCTCCTCTTCGCCGCATCGTCCCCGTCTCCCCGCCTCGAGCACCGCTGCCCCGTTCCCTACAGACGCTCGGTGAGGCCCCCGGCCTCTTCCCCCCCCCCCCGACCCCGTCGTCGTGGTCGCCGCTCTCCGCACGCACGCGCTAACGGCCGTGCCCACCGCGTCGTGGCTGCGCCCCCCCCCTGCCCCGCCGCATGTGCGCGCCCCAGCTACCGACTCACCACGCCTAGCCACACCCCGGCAGCCCAGCGCGCTTCGCGCGGCCCCGCACTCCACGTTCACCGCTTCTCCCGCTCAACCCGCCGCAGCCGCCGGCATCCCGCCGCCCGTGCACATCACTGCGCCCTCGCGTGCACGCCCACATGTTGCCGCGTCCGCTGCTGCCGGCCCCATGAGACCGCGCGCATCGCAGCCCTAGGCCGGCCATGTCCGTCGCGACTAGCCAGCGCCCACGCAGCCTCGTGCTCGTCGGCTCGTGCATGGCTGATACGTCCATTTTGCATCATGCTTTTATATCAATATTTATTGCATTATGGGCTGTTATTACACATTATATCTCAATACTTATGGCAATTCTCTCTTATTTTACAAGGTTTACCATGAAGAGGGGGAATGTCGGCAGCTGGAATTCTTGCTGGAAAATGAGCAAACGTTGGAAACCTATTCTGCACAACTTCAAAAGACCTAAAACTCCACGAAACAACTTTTTGGATTTAATAAGAATTTATGAGCGAAAGAAATAGGCCAGGGGGCCCACACCCTGTCCAGGAGACAGGAGGGCCCCCCATGTAGGGTGCGGCCCCCTATCTCCTGGGCCCTCGGTGGGCCTGGCGTCCATCTTCGCTATATCATCACTTTTACCCCGAAAAATCATGGGCAAGCTTACGGGACAAAACTCCGCCACGAGGCGGAACCTTGGCGGAATCAATCTAGGGCTCAAGCGAGCTGTTCGCGGGGACACTTCCCGGAGGGGGAAATCATCACCAACATCATCACCAACGATCCTCTCATCGAGAGGGGTCAATCTCCATCAACATCTTCACCAGCACCATCTCCTCTCAAAACCCTAGTTCATCTCTTGTATCCAATCTTGTATCAAAACCACAAATTGGTACCGTGGGTTGCTAGTAGTGTTGATTACTCCTTGTAGTTGATGCTAATTGGTTTACTTGGTGGAAGATCATATGTTCAGATCCTTTATGCATATTATTACTCCTCGGATTATGAACATGAATATGCTTTGTGAGTAGTTACGTTTGTTCCTGAGGACATGGGTGAAGTCTTGCTATTAGTAGTCATGTGAATTTGGTATTCGTTCGATATTTTGATGAGATGTATGTTGTCTTTCCTCTAGTGGTGTTATGTGAACGTCGACTACATGACACTTCACCATTATTTGGGCCTAGAGGAAGGCATGGGGAAGTAATAAGTAGATGATGGGTTGCTAGAGTGACAGAAGCTTAAACCCTAGTTTATGCGTTGCTTCGTTAGGGGTTGATATGGACCCATATGTTTAATGTTGTGGTTAGGTTTACCTTAATACTCCTTTTTGTAGTTACGGATGCTTGCAATAGGGGTTAATCATAAGTGGGATGCTTGTCCAAGTTAGGGCAGTACCCAAGTACCGGTCCACCCACATATCAAATTATCAAAGTATCGAACGCGAATCATATGAACGTGATGAAAACTAGCTTGACGATAATTCCCAATGTGTCCTCGGGAGCTCCTTCTTCATTATTAGAATTTGTCCAGGCTTATCCTTTGCTACCTAAAGGATTGGGCCACCTTGCTGCACTTTATTTACTTTATTTACTTTTTGCTCGTTACTATTTATCTTATCACAAAACTATCTATCACCTACTATTTCAGTGCTTGCAGAGAAAACCTTATCTAAAACCGCTTATCATTTCCTTCTGCTCCTCGTTGGGTTCGACACTCTTACTTATCGAAAAGACTACGATAGATCCCCTATACTTGTGGGTCATCAAGACTCTTTTCTGGCACTGTTGCCGGGGAGCGTAGCGCTCTTGGTGAGTGGAAGTTGGTAAGGAAACATTTATATATTGTGCTGAAATTTTCTGTTACTTGTCACTATGGAAACTAATCCTTTGAGGGCCTTGTTTGGGGTATCTTCACCCCAACCAGAAGAGCAAAGAGATGCTCCTCAACCTGCTGAACTTTATGAAAATATTCACTTTGAGATTCCTTCGGGTATGATAGAAAAACTATTAGCTAATCCTTTTGCAGGAGACAGAACATTGCATCCTGATTTACACCTTATCTTTGTGGATGAAGTTTGTGGATTATTTAAGCTTGCAGGTATTCCCGACAATGTTGTCAAAAGGAAGGTCTTCCCTTTATCTTTGAAGGGGATGCAATGACATGGTATAGGCTATGTGATGATATGAGATCTTGGAATTATAGTTTATTGAAGTTGGAATTTCACCGTAAGTTCTATCCTATGCATCTTGTTCATCGTGATCGTAATTACATATATAATTTATGGCCTCATGAAGGAGAAAGCATCGCCAAGCTTGGGGAGGCTTAAGTCAATGTTGTATTCATGCCCCAATCATGAGCTCTCTCGGAAATGATTATTCAGAATTTTTATGCTCGGCTTTCTCTTGATAATCGCAACTTGCTCGATACTTCTGTGTTGGTTCCTATATATGTCAAGAATATTGATTTCAAATGGGACTTATTGGAAAGAATTAAACGCAACTCTGAAGATTTGGGTTCCGACGATGGTAAGGAGTCAGGTATGACACCTAAGTTCGATTGTGTTAAATCTTTTATGGATACCGATGCTTTCCGTGGATTTAGCTCTAAGTATGGACTTGACTCTGAGATAGTAGCTACTTTTTGTGAAACTTTTGCTACTCACATTGATCTCCCTAAAGAAAAGTGGTTTAAATATAATCCTCCTGTTAAAATGAAAGTAGTTGCACCCATTACAGTCGAAGAAAATACTATTACATATAGTAATCCTATTATTCCTACTGCTTATGTCGAAAAACCTCCTTTTCCTATTAGGATAAAAGATCATGCTAAGGCTTCGACTGTTGTTCGTAAGAGTAATACTAGGACCTATACACCTCTTGAGCAAGTTAATGTTGAACCTGGTATTGCTATGATTAAAGATCTCTTGGATGAGGACTTAGATGGGCATGTTATTTCTTTCGTGGGTGAAACTGCTAATATTGCTAGACCCGATACTAAGACACGTAGACCTGTTGTAGGCACGCCTGTTATTTTTGTTAAAATAGGAGATCATTGTTATCATGGCTTATGTGATATGGGTGCTAGTGCTAGTGCGATACCTTATGATCTTTATAAAGAAATTATGCACGATATTGCACCTGTTGAATTGGAAGACATTGGTGTTACTATTAAGCTTGCTAATAGGGACACCATTAAACCTATTGGGATTGTTAGAGATGTTGAAGTCTTGTGTGGGAAGATTAAATACCCTGCTGATTTTCTTGTTCTTGCTTCCCCACAAGATGATTTTTGTCCCATTATTTTTGGTAGACCCTTCTTGAATACTGCTAGTGCTAAGATTAATTGCGAAAGGAAGGTCGTCACTGTTGGCATAGTTGGTATGTCTCATGAGTTCAATTTTGCTAAGTTTAGTAGACAACCTCGTGAAAGAGAACCACCTAGTAAGGATGAAATTATTGGTCTTGCTTCCATTGCTGTTCCTCCAACCGATCCGTTAGAACAATATTTGTTAGACCATGAAAACGATATGTTTATGAAGTAAAGGGGAGAAATAGATGAAGTGTTCCTTAAACAAGAACCTATGCTGAAACATAACCTTCCCGTTGAAATTCTTGGGGATCTCCCTCCACCCAAGGGTGATCCCGTGTTTGAACTCAAACCTTTACCTGATAATCTCAAGTATGCTTATCTTGATGAAAAAGAAATATATCATGTTATTATTAGTGCTAACCTTTCAGAGAAAGAAGAAGAAAGATTATTGAAAACTCTGAAGAAGCACCGAGCTGCTATTGGATATACTCTAGATGATCTTAAGGGCATTAGTCCCACATTATGTCAACACAAAATTTCAGTGGAAAAAGATGCCAAACCAGTTAGGGATCCTCAAAGACGATTAAATCCCAAGATGAAGGAGGTGGTAAGAAAGGAGATTCTAAAACTCCTTGAGGCAGGTATTATTTATCCCGTTGCTGATAGTGAATGGGTAAGCCCTGTCCATTGTGTCCCTAAAAAGGGAGGTATTACCGTTGTTCCTAATGATAAAGATGAATTGATCCCGCAAAGAATTATTACAGGTTATAGGATGGTAATTGATTTTTGTAAGTTAAATAAAGCTACTAAGAAAGATCATTACCCTTTACCTTTTATTGACCAAATGCTAGAAAGGCTATCCAAACACACACACTTTTGCTTTCTAGATGGTTATTCGGTTTCTCTCAAATACTGTGTCGTGAAGGATCAATCTAAAACTACTTTTACTTGCCCTTTTGGTACTTTTGCTTATAGACGTATGCCTTTTGGTTTATGTAATGCACCTGCTACCTTTCAAAGATGCATGATGGCTATATTCTCTGATTTTTGTGAAAAGATTTGTGAGGTATTCATGGATGACTTCTCCGTCTATGGATCCTCTTTTGATGATTGTTTGAGCAACCTTGATCGAGTTTTGCAGAGATGCGAAGACACTAGTCTCGTCCTGAATTGGGAAAAGTGTCACTTTATGGTTAATGAAGGCATTGTCTTGGGGCACAAGATCTCCGAGAGAGGTATTGAAGTTGATAAAGCCAAAGTTGATGCTATTGAAAAGATGCCATGTCCCAAGGACATAAAAGGTATAAGAAGTTTCCTTGGTCATGCCGGTTTTTATAGGAGGTTCATTAAGGACTTTTCTAAAATCTCTAGGCCTCTGACTAATTTATTGCAAAAAGATATTCCTTTTGTCTTTGGTGAGGATTGTGTAGAAGCATTTAAAACACTTAAGAAAGCCTTGATCACACTGAAAAAGAGTTCTTAGCAGTTGTGTTTGCATGTGATAAGTTTAGACCTTATATTGTTGATTCCAAAGTTACTATTCACACTGATCATGTTGCTATTAAATATCTTATGGAAAAGAAAGATGCTAAGCCTAGACTCATTAGATGGGTTCTCTTGCTCCAAGAATTTGACTTGCATATTATTGATAGAAAGGGGGCTGAGAACCCCATTGCAGACAACTTGTCTAGGTTAGAGAATGTTCTTGATGACCCACTACCTATTAATGATAGTTTTCCTGATGAACAATTAGCGGTTGTCAATGCTTCTCGTACTGCTCCTTGGTATGCTGATTATGCTAATTACATTGTTGCTAAATATATACCGCCTAGTTTCACATACCAAAGAAAAGAAAAGTTCTTTTATGATTTAAGACATTACTTCTAGGATGATCCACACCTTTATAAAGAAGGAGTAGATGGTATTATTAGACGTTGTGTGCCTGAGCATGAACAGGAATAGATCCTACGCAAGTGTCACTCTTGAATCCTATGGAGGACACCATGCTGGAGATAGAACTGCACACAAGGTACTACAATCTGTTTTTTATTGGCCTACTCTCTTCAAAGATGCTTGTAAGTTTCTCTTATCTTGTGATGAATGTCAAAGAATAGGTAATATTAGTAGACGTCAAGAAATGCCTATGAATTATTCTCTTGTTATTGAACCGTTTGATGTTTGGGGCTTTGATTATATGGGACCTTTTCCTGCCTCCAATGGTTATACACATATTTTAGTTGCTGTTGATTACGTTACTAAGTGGGTAGAAGCTATTCCAACTAGTAGTGATGATCATAACACTTCTATTAAAATGCTTAAAGAAGTTATTTTTCTGAGGTTTGGAGTCCCTATATATCTTATGACTGATGGTGGTTCACACTTTATTCATGGTACTTTCCGTAAGATGCTTGCTAAGTATGATGTCAATCATAGAATCGCATCTCCTTATCACCCACAGTCTAGTGGTCAAGTAGAGTTGAGCAATAGAGAGCTCAAATTAATTTTGCAAAAGACTGTGAATAGATCTAGAAAGAATTGGTCCAAAAAACTTGATGATGCATTATGGGCCTATAGAACTGCATACAAAATCCTATGGGTATGTCTCCATATAAGATGGTTTATGGAAAAGCATGTCATTTACCTCTTGAACTTGAACATAAAGCATATTGGGCTATTAAAGAGCTCAATTATGACTTCAAACTTGCGGTGAGAAGAGGTTGTTTGATATTAGCTCACTTGATGAATGGAGAACCCAAGCATATGAGAATGCCAAGCTTTTCAAATAAAAAGTCAAACGCGGCATGATAAGAGGATACAAAAGCGTGAGTTTAACGTAGGAGATTATGTGTTATTGTTCAACTCTCGTTTAAGGTTTTTGCAGGAAAACTTCTCTCAAAATGGGAAGGTCCCTACGTTATCGAGGAGGTCTATCGCTCGGTGCTATAAAATCAACAACTTCAAGGCACAAACCGAGGGTGGTAAACGGTCAAAGAATTAAACATTATATTTCAGGTAATCCTATCAATGTTGAAACTAATATTATTGAAACCATAACCCCGAGGAATACATAAGAGACACTTTCGAACGTTCCTGGACTCGAAAAGGCATAGGTACATGGTACGGTAAGTAAACCGACTCCAAAACAACTCTAATGGCAATTTTTATCAGTTTTGGATTATTTAAGAATTTTAGAAAGAAAGAAGTAGTCCAAAAGGGACACAAGGCTCCCACGAGAGAGGAGGCCGCGTCCCCTGTAGGGCGCCCCCCCCCCCTGTCTCGTGGGCACCTCGTGTGCCTCCCGGACTCCGTTTTCTTGTATGTTACGTATTTTGGTCGGTAAAAATTCATTATATATACTCCCGAAGGTTTTGACCATCGTATCACGCAAATATCCTCTGTTTTCGTTTCGAGCTGTTTCTGTTTCAGATCTAGAGCATCATGTCGTCTCCAAGCGCTCCCAAGGATTTTCGAGAGAGTTATCAACCCCTATCTCGCGGAGGTGCTGCATCATCCTCAAACCATTGAGATGCGTGAGGGGGTGCTGCACATCCGCGATGTGGAGGGACCAAGGCGTACCGGGAGCGTGGAGACAAAGCTCGAAGCCGTGGAGCAAGAAGTTTTCAAGTGTCAAGGGATGGTGGAGCGTGGACTCAACGCCAACCAGATGATGATCACGGAGTTCACCAACAACCACAAGCTGGATGCCAAAGTCATTGGGAAACCATCTTCAAACTTCAAGAGAAAATCGAGCACCTCCAAGCCCAGATCTATGACCTGCAAAACCAGAACTGTGAGTATGAATATAGATTCAAGCGAATGAGTTTGGTTGCAGATTTAAGGATCCCGGAGACTCGATCATCCTTTTATGATGGAGAGTCGATGCCCTGGAAGACGGACGACAAGCCTACATCATCAACAACTCCTACTTCACCACCTCTGAAGAAATAATCACATGGGTATGGGCACTCCCCTTGGCAACTGCCAAGCTTGGGGGAGGTGCCCCGGTATCGTATCACCATCACACTCCTATCTTTACCGCTTTATTTAGTTCGATCCTTTTAGTAGTATCTTGATCTAGTAGTTTGAAGTTTTTGATATCAAGTAGTTTTGAGTTTTGCTTTGTGATCTCTTTATGTAAGCGAGTCCGTGTGCTTTCTATAATAAAGATTAGTGTTGAGTCAAGGGCTTTGCTATGTTGCTATGATCTTGAGAAGGTATAAAGAACAAAAGAGTTCATATTGATCTTATGGATAGTGATAACTTCACACAAAGAAAGTATGAGGCATAAAAATTGTTGAGAGTTGATGAACGTAGCCTTGGTCATCGTTGCAATTAATAGGAAGTGATATGGAAAGAGGGGTTCACATATAAATATATTATCTTGGACATCTTTTATGATTGTGAAGCACTCATTAAGTATGACATGCTAAAAGAGTTGATGTTGGACAAGGAAGACAACGTAATGGTTTATGTTTTCCGACATCTCAGTTAAAGTATATTGTCATTGACCTTCCAAACATGTTGAGCTTGCCTTTCCCCCTCATGCTAGCCAAAATTCTTGCACCAAGTAGAGATACTACTTGTGCTTCCAAATATCCTTAAACCCAGTTTTGCCATGAGAGTCCACTATACCTACCTATGGATTGAGTAAGATCCTTCAAGTAAGTTGTCATCGGTGCAAGAAATAAAAATTGCTCTCTAAATATGTATGACTTATTAGTGCAGAGAAAATAAGCTTTGTACGAACTTGTTGTGGAAGTAATAAAAGCGACGAACTGCATAATAAAGGTCCACATACAAGGGGCAATAAAAAGTGACGTTCTTTTGCATTAAGATTTCGTGCATCAACCCTAAACGCGCATGACAACCTCTGCTTCTCTCTGCGAAGGGCCTATCTTTTACTTCATGTTTTACTTTATGCTTGAGTCAAGGTGATGCTCACCTTTCCCTTTTTATTTTTATCCTTTGGCAAGCTCCTCGTGTTTGAAAGATCATGATACATATATCCAATTTGGTGTAAGTTGGCATAGGCTATTATTGTTGACATCACCTAAAGGTGAATACGTTGGGAGGCAACACAATACGCCCCTATCTTTCTCAGTGTCCGGCTGAAACTCTATAACCACAAGTATTGCGTGAGTGTTAACAATTATAGGGGACTACGAGATAGTTGAGTATGTGAGCTTGCTGAAAAGCTCTATTATTGACTCTTTCCGATGTTACGATAAATTGCAATTGCTTCAATGACTGAGATTATAGTTTGTTAGTTCCCAATGAAGTTTTTGAACCATACTTGACATTGTGAATTGCTTATTACTTGAGCATAGGAAATCATATGACAAAAATCTATATATGTTGCTATTATTAGAATGATCATGATGCCCTCATGTCTGTATTTTATTTTTATCGACATCTCTATCTCTAAACATGTGGACATATTTTTCGATTTCGGCTTCCGCTTGAGGACAAGCGAGGTCTAAGCTTGGGGGAGTTGATACGTCCATTTTGCATCATGCTTTTATATCAATATTTATTGCATTATGGGCTGTTATTACACATTATATCTCAATACTTATGGCTATTCTCTCTTATTTTACAAGGTTTACCATGAAGAGGGGAATGCCGTACAATTGGAATTCGGTGGAAATGAGCAAACGTTGGAAACCTATTCTGCACAACTCCAAAAGACCTAAAACTCCACGAAACAACCTTTTGGATTTAATAAAATTTATGAGCGAAAGAAATAGGCCAAGGGGCCACACCTGTCCAGAGGGAGGCGCCCCAGCAGGGCGTGGTCCCCTATCTCCTGGGCCCCTGGTGGGCCTCCGCGTCCATCTTCTCCTATATCATCACTTTTACCCCGGAAAAATCGTGGGCAAGCTTACGGACGAAACTCCGCCACGAGGCGGAACCTGGCGGAATCAATCTAGGGCTTTGGCGGAGTTGTTACTGGGGACACTTCCCTCGGGGGGAAATCATCACCAACGTCATCACCAACGATCCTCTCATCGAGAGGGGGTCAATCTCCATCAACATCTTCACCAGCACCATCTCCTCTCAAAACCCTAGTTCATTTCTTGTATCCAATCTTGTATCAAAACCACAAATTGGTACCTGTGGGTTGCTAGTAGTGTTGATTACTCCTTGTAGTTGATGCTAATTGGTTTACTTGGTGGAAGATCATATGTTCAGATCCTTTATGCATATTATTACTCCTCTGATTATGAACATGAATATGCTTTGTGAGTAGTTACGTTTGTTCCTGAGGACATGGGTGAAGTCTTGCTATTAGTAGTCATGTGAATTTGGTATTAGATTCGATATTTTGATGAGATGTATGTTGTCTTTCCTCTAGTGGTGTTATGTGAACGTCGGCTACATGACACTTCACCATTATTTGGGCCTAGAGGAAGGCATGGGAAGTAATAAGTAGATGATGGGTTGCTAGAGTGATGAAGCTTAAACCCTAGTTTATCGTTGCTTCGTTAGGGGTTGATATGGACCCATATGTTTAATGTTGTGGTTAGGTTTACCTTAATACTCCTTTTTGTAGTTACGGATGCTTGCAATAGGGGTTAACCATAAGTGGGATGCTTGTCCAAGTTAGGGCAGTACCCAAGTACCGGTCCACCCACATATCAAATTATCAAAGTACCGAACGCGAATCATATGAACGTGATGAAAACTACCTTGACGATAATTCCCAATGTGTCCTCGGGAGCTCCTTCTTCATTATTAGAATTTGTCCAGGCTTATCCTTTGCTACCTAAAGGATTGGGCCACCTTGCTGCACTTTATTTACTTTATTTACTTTATTTACTTTTTGCTCGTTACTATTTATCTTATCACAAAACTATCTATCACCTACTATTTCAGTGCTTGCAGAGAAAACCTTAACAAAAACCGCTTATCATTTCCTTCTGCTCCTCGTTGGGTTTGACACTCTTACTTATCGAAAGGACTACGATAGATCCCCTATACTTGTGGGTCATCAGTGGCCGCATCCTTCCGCCTACAGCCGCTGCCGCCACACGCGCACCCGCTCGCGACCCTGTCCTTCCTCTCGTCGGCCCATGCCCGCTGCTGCCCTTCGCCCGGCGTCCCACTCCAGCGACCGATCACCAAGCGCCCGCCGACCACGCGCCGGCGCGCGCGCGCCCTCTGCGCCCGCTCGACCCTCTCCTAGGTCGGGCGCCCACACCCGCGACGCCCGCAGTACCGAACCCACTATGGCCTCGGGCCAATGACATGTGGGGCCTAGCCCAGAACGAACTAAAAAAAGAAAGATTAATATATATATATATACGAAAACAAATTGAATTAATTAACTAATTAATTCACTGATTAATTAAACTAATTAATCATAATTAGATTAATCTAATCACTAATTAACCTAATTAACTGTTAGTTAATTAATCAGTCAATGACAGGCGGGACCCTCACGTCAGTTTGACCAGTCAACACCTCCGTTGACTGCTGATGTCATGCTCACGTCATGATGACGTCAACATGCACTATTCTGGATAATGTTGAATTAAATTAATTAAATAAATTCTAAAAATTTAAAACTTTAGGAAATCATATAAAATAAACGTAGCTCAAATGAAAATACTTTCTACATGAAAGTTGCTCAGAACGACGAGACGAATCCGGATACGCAGCCCGTTCGTCCACCACACATCCCTAACCTATCGAACTCGCAATTTTCCCCTCCGGTTCATTTGTCCGAAAACGCGAAACACCGGGAATACTTTCCCAGATGTCCCCCCCCCTTTGCCGGTATCACCTACTACCGTGATTGGGCACACCTAGCATCACGCTTGTCATGTCATGCATCGTCATGCATTTGTTTGCATTGTATTTATTGTTTCTTCCCCCTCTTCTCTCGCTAGACACCAAGACCGACGCTGCTGCTACCTAGTATGACTACGATGTTGACGACCCCTCCTTCTCGCCAGAGCAACCAGGCAAGCTCCCCCCCCCCCCCTTGATCACCAGATATCGCCTATTCTTCTCTATACTCTTGCATTAGAGTAGTGAAGCATGCTACTACTTTCCGTTAATCCTATTCTGCTGCATAGCCTGTCTTTGCCACTACTGTTGTTACCTTTACGCAATCCTACATGCTTAGTATAGGATGCTAGTATTCCATCTGTGGCCCTACATTCTTGTCATGCATTTGTGCTATACTATCGGGCCGTGATCACTCGGGAGGTGATCACGGTACATACTATATACTTTATACATGATACATGTGGTGACTAAAGTCGGGTCGGCTCGTGGAGCACCGCGAGTGATTCCGGATTGGGGCTGAAAGGACCTTTGTCCCGACGGCCCCTGGGTGGATCTTTGTGGCGGAGCATTGCAGGCAGGTTGAGACCGCCTAGGTGAGAGGTGGGCACAGCCTGGCGGTGTCGTGGTTACATCAATTAACACGCTTAACGAGATCTTGGTATTTGATCTGAGTCGGCCATTTGGTCTATACGCACTAACCAACTACGTGGGAAAGATATGGGCACTTTCGGCGTCGTGGTATCGGTAGAAGCCTTCGTGGACGTCAAGAAGCGAAGCGGCGCGTCTTTGGGTTGGACAGCGAACGCAACTTCCTTTAAAATGGAGGTTGCTAGGTGCTCTCTCGACGACGGCAACGCGTGTGTGTGTGCAATGGGTGATGGGCCCAGACCCCTATGCGCATAGGATTTAGACCGCGTGCTGACCTCTCTGTTGTGCCTAGGTGGGGCTGCGACGTGTTGATCTTCCGAGGCCGGGCATGACCCAAGAAAGTGTGTCCGGCCAAATGGGATTGAGCGTGTTGGGTTATGTGGTGCATCCTTGCAGGGAAGTTTATCTATTCGAATAGTCGTGTCCCTCGGTAAAAGGATGACCCGGAGTTGTACCTTGACCTTATGACAACTAGAACCGGATACTTGATAAAACACACTCTTCCAAGTGCCAGATACAACCCGGTGATCGCTCTCTCACAGGTCGACGAGGAGAGGATCGCCGGGTAGGATTATGCTATGAGATGCTACTTGGTAAACTTACCATCTACTCACTTCTACATGCTGCAAGATGGAGGCTGCCAGAAGCGTAGTCTTCGACAGGACTAGCTATCCCGCTCTTATTCTGGCTTTCTGCATATGTAGTGTAGCTCCTTGCTTGCAAGTGCTTTTGATGAGTACTGACGGTTGCTTTTCTCCCTCTTTCCCCCCTTTACCTTCTACCTGGTTGTCGCAACCAGATGCTGGAGCCCAGGAGCCAGACGCCACCGTCAACAACGACTCCTACTACACTGGAGGTGCCTACTACTACGTGCAGGCCGCTGACGACGACCAGGAGAAGTTTAGGAGGATCCCAGGCAGGAGGCCTGCGCCTCTTTCGATCTGTTTCCTAGTTTATGCTAGCCATCTTATGGCAACTTGTTTACTTATGTCTGTACTCAGATATTGTTGCTTCCGCTGACTCGTCTATGATCGAGCACTTGTATTCGAGCCCTCGAGGCCCCTGGCTTGTATTATGATGCTTGTATGACTTATTTGTGTTTTAGAGTTGTGTTGTGATATCTTCCCATGAATCCCTGATCTTGATCGTACACGTTTGCGTGAATGATTAGTGTACGATTGAATCGGGGGCATCACAGCGGAGCAACTCCGCATTCCAAGCGCGTGGCTCGTCTTTCTTGTGCTCGACATTGTAAAAGTGGTATGCTCCATTGTGGAGCACTCTTGTGATGATGAAGGGGCCTTCCCAAGCAGGAGCAAGCTTGTGTGGTTTCTGCTGATCCACTCGAAGAACCAAGTCTCCCTCTTGAAATGCTCGACCCCTCATGTTTCTGGCGTGGAATCAACGCAGGTCTTGCTGATAGATGGTCGACCGGATCAGGGCCATCTCTCTTTCCTCTTCGAGGAGATCAACTGCATCTTGTCGTGCCTGTTCTGCTTCATCTTCTGAGAAAAGCTCAACTCGGGGTGCATTGTGAAGCAAGTCACTCGGGAGTACAACTTCAGCTCCATAGACCAAGAAGAATGGAGTTCGGCCAGTCGACCGATTGGGAGTTGTTCTCAATCCCCAAAGTACAGATGGAAGTTCATCGACCCAGGCGCCTGCTGCGTGCTTGAGATCACGCATCAGTCGGGGTTTCAGTCCTTTGAGAATCAATTTGTTTGCTCTTTCAGCTTGTCCATTCGACTGGGGGTGGGCGACTGAAGCATAGTCGACTCGAGTGCCTTGGGAAGCACAGAAGGCTCTGAACTCATCATAATCGAAGTTCGACCCATTGTCAGTGATGATATTGTGCGGAACACCATATCTGAATGTTAAGTCTCTGATGAAGCTGACAGCAGTACTGGCTTCAAGACTTTTGATAGGCTTGGCTTCGATCCATTTGGTGAACTTGTCAACTGCCCCGAGCACATGAGTGAAGCCGCTCCTTCCAGTCCTCAGAGGTCCAACCATATCCAATCCCCAAACAGCAAAGGGCCAGATGAGTGGAATGGTCTTCAGGGCTGATGCGGGTTTGTCAGACATGTTGGAGTAAAACTGGCAACCTTCACATTTGTCGACTATTTATTTTGCCATCTCATTTGCTCGCGGCCAATAAAATCCGCTCGGTATGCTTTGGCCACAATGGTCCGAGAAGACGCATGGTGACCACAGGTCCCCGAGTGGATGTCATTGAGGATCACTCGACCTTCTTCTGGTGTTATGCATTTCTGGTAGACTCCGGTCACACTTTCTCTGAACAACTGTCCTCTTATCACAGTAAAGGCTTTGGATCGACGGACGATCTATCGAGCCTCTTCTTCATCCTCTAGGAGTTCTTTCCTAAGGATATATGAAATGTACGGCACTGTCCAGTCGGGAGTGATGACCAAAACCTCCATGATCAAGTCGACAACGGCTGGGACTTCGACTTCAGTCGGATCAGTGGCACTTTTTGGTTGTGGGGGCTCTTTAGTGAAAGGATCTTCTTGAATTGAAGGCGTGTGAAAATGTTCCAAGAACACATTGCTGGGAATGGCCTCCCTCTTGAAACCTATCTTTGCCAGATCATCGGCTGCTTGATTTTTCAGTCGGGATATGTGATGAAGCTCTAACCCCTCGAACTTCTTCTCTAACTTTCTCACTGCGTTACAATAGCCAGTCATAGCTGGGCTTCTGACGTCCCACTCCTTCATCACTTGATTAACCACCAAATCCGAGTCGCCATAGACCATGAGGTGACGGACGCCGAGTGAAATGGCCATACGCAACCCGTACAGAAGTGCTTCATATTCAGCTTCGTTGTTGGAGGAATCAAAATGAATCTGGAGAACATAGCTGAGTTTGTGACCTCGGGGGGATAGCAATACCACCCTAGCACCGGAACCATTCAACATCTTGGATCCATCGAAGAACATGGTCCAATGCTCCGAGTGACTCTAAGTCGGCAGTTGCTATTCAACCCACTCGGCCAGGAAATCTGCTATTGCTTGGGACTTGATAGCTTTCTTTGCCTCAAACTTGATATCCAAGGGAAGGAGTTCAATCGCCCACTTTGCCACTCGACCAGTTGCATCTCTGTTGTTCAGGATCTCTGACAATGGTGCGTCGCTGACGACTATAATGGAGTGATCATAGAAGTAATGTGCAACCTTCTTCGTGGTCATCTAAATCCCATAAACAAGCTTCTGATAATGTGGATATCTTTGCTTAGATGGAGTCAAAACTTCAGAAAACATAGTATACTGGGCGCTGAACTTTATAGGCTTTACCTTCTTCTTCCCCCTCGACCGTGAGCACCGTACTGACAACTTGTCCTGTGGCTGCAATATATAGCAATAATGGCTCTTTGCTGATTGGGGCAGCAAGCACCGGCTGGGTGGAAAGCAGGACTTTGAGTTCTGCAAACGCTGCGTCAGCTTCATCTGTCCACTCGAACTTGTCAGATTTCTTCATCAGTCGGTA
The DNA here is from genome assembly GCA_021605205.1 of Aegilops longissima. NCBI lineage: Eukaryota > Viridiplantae > Streptophyta > Magnoliopsida > Poales > Poaceae > Aegilops > Aegilops longissima. Next base: position 150,570,910 of record CM038680.1, read on the forward strand.
AAGAGGCAGGGCCTTTTCACCGAGGTGAGATATGAATCGACTCAAGGCGGCCAAACAACCAGTAAGCTTCTGGACATCATGTACACGCACAGGGCGCTTCATCCGAAGTATGGCACCAACTTTCTCTGGATTTGTATCGATCCCTTGTTCGGAAATGAGGAAACCGAGTAACTTTCCGCCAGGGACTCTGAATGTACACTTTGATGGGTTAAGCTTGATATCAGAGCTAGGTCAGTCAGCAGGTCGAAACCCTTCCGTGACTTGACCACAATGTCATCCATGTATGCTTCCACATTCCGACTGATTTGAGTGAGTAGACACTTCTGAATCATCCTCATGAATGTGGCTCCAGCGTTCTTCAGGCCGAATGGCATGGTGACATAACAGAAGCATCCGAATGGATTGATGAAAGCTGTTTTTATCTCATCGGGTCCATATAGTCGGATCTGATGATACCCGGAATAGGTGTCCAGAAAAGACAATCGCTCACAGCCCGCAGTTGAGTCGACGATTTGGTCGATGCGGGGGAGAGGAAAATGATCTTTCGGGCAGGCCTGATTAATATGTTTGAAATCAATGCACATGCGAAGTGAGTCGTCCTTCTTAGGGACCATGACAACATTGGCGAGCCACTCGGAGTGGTAAATCTCTCGGATGAACTCAGCTGCCAGGAGCCGAGCCACTTCTTCACCAATTGCTTTTCTCTTTTGTACGGCGGATCATCGAAGATGTTCCTTGACTGGTTTTAATTTCGTGTCGACTCACAAGTGATGCTCAGCCAGTCCCCTGGGTACACCCGGCATGTCAGAAGGTTTCCATGCAAAGATGTCCCAGTTCTCACGGAGGAACTGGATGAGTGCTTCTTCCTATTTGCTGTCAGGTGATGTTGAGATATGAGTAGGAGCAGCATTAGGGTCCGTCGGGTGAATATGAATCGGCTTGGTTTCACCGGACGACTGAAATGCCGAATCAGTGGCAGGCTTCTTGGAGTGCAACAAATCACTCGAATATGCGTTCTTCCGGTATTCTTGCATTTCGACGGCTGCCATTTGTGCATCGGCAATTTTTGAGCCCTTCTGGAAGCACTCTTCCGCCTTCTGCCGATTTCCAGTGATAGTGATCACTCCTCTGGGACCAGGCATTTTCAACTTGAGGTACACGTAACATGGTCGAGCCATGAAACGTGCATAGGTAGGCCTACCCAGAATGGCATGATAAGCACTCTGGAAATTCACTACTTCAAATGTCAACTTTTCTTTGCGGTAATTCTTGGAATCACCGAAAACCACATCAAGGGCGATCTGGCCAAGTGATTCAGCCTTCTTGCGTGTATGACGCCATGGAAACTCATATTGCTTTCACTAAGCTTGGACATCGGAATGCCCATTCCTTCAAGGTCTCAAAGATACAGGATATTGAGCACTACCACCATCCATCAGCACTTTAGTCGTCGAGTGCCTTCAACAACGGGTCGACTACGGTAGCTTGCCTCCCGGGGTGGCTACGTCTTTGGATGGTCCGATCGGTCGAATGTGATGGCGATGCAGGACCACTTCAAATAACTTGGTGTTGCCGAGCAACCATGTTCACCTCTGTTTATAACTTTCAATTGAATTTTGCTTTCAACATCGGCAAAAATCATCAGTGGAATTGGCGTTGGGAAAACCATCATCGTCTTCTTCCTTATCCTCACCCTTGTCAGACTCCTTTTCCTTCTCCTTGGGTTGTTTCTCTCGGGCCGATGGATCGGGGAGCCGACCTTTGTCGAGTGATGTGTCTAGGGTAAATTAGATTACCCTCTTCATCCTTCTTGATGTGAATGTGACAAGGTAAATCCAACACATCATTTCCGTCTTGATCTTTCACTTTCTTGGGGTTCCAGGGCCCTTTGGGCTTCCCCTTGAACTTTCCTTGAGCCACAACTAAAGCCTTACCAGGTGCAGCTGGTTCGGCCTTGTGCTTTTGCTTCCGACTGGAATTCCCTCCTCCAGTTTCCTGGGCGACTGTTTTATGCTTGCCACTCCGGACTCGGTCTTCCTCCTCACCATTAGCATACTTGGTGGCGATCTCCATCATCCGGGTCAGAGACATATCTCCTGTCCGACCGAATTTCAGATTTAACTCTCGATACTTAACACCCTCCTTAAAGGCACAAACTGCTTGGTGATCTGACACATTCTCCACTGTATGGTGCAATGTGATCCATCTCTGGATGTAATCTCCCAAGGTCTCATTCGGTTTACGCAGATCGCAATTCTGTTAACCACATCGGCCGTTTGCAAGTACCCTCAAAGGTTTCGACAAACACTCGGGCGAAGTTCTTCCCAATCATATATTTGCGGTGCTAGCGATAACCATGCTCTGGTGAGCCTTCCAACATAAGAGAAAGGTGTTTCATGGCCACTTCATCATTGCCGCCACCAATCTGCACAGCCACTTGGTAGTCCTCAAGCCAAGTGTCAGGCTTGGACTCACCGGTGAACTTGCTGACTCCAGTCGCCAACCTGAAGTTGGGAGGAATCAGCGCAGCCCTGATGGCTCTGCTAAAGCACTCTGCGCCTGAAACATGTACTCTGCTGCCAGTCGGGTGATCTCTGTCATGACCCTCTCTATGTGCTATGTTTCTGTCGACCAGACCTTGAACAAGAATAGATCTCGCATCAAAGCCCGGCTCCCTGGGATCGACTGGAATTCTTTGCCCACCACTATGAGGGCGTCTGTCATCGTGCTGCCGATGCGCATATGACCCACTCCTCAGGGAAGGTGTGGGCACTCGACGACGGTCATCGTGGTCGAGTCGGCGATCATACTGCTCACGGTTTACTGTCTCGATCTCGCGGTCCCCATGTCCCTCACGCCCTGAGGCGATCTTGGGTTGTGAGCCGATGAGCGTATGCGACATCACGACACTGCTATGAATTCTATTCCGTGGCTGTGATACTATTGTGTTACGCTCTCCGCAGCCCGGAGTAAAGCTTCGGATCTGCATCAAACCTCTGCCGACTTCCATTGGGAAGGCTGAATCGACTCGCTATTCGGGTTCGGTGTGAGATTTTGAATTGGAGTTGGTATACGAGTTGGAGGCGGAAAAAGCCGTCGCCGATTGGACTCGAGAATCACCGCCGAGCACTCTCGTCGAGTACGTCTTTGGAGGTTCTCGGTCGAGTCGCTCACCAAGTTGGCCGGTAGCGCCTCCTCAAGGCCCGGCCTCGGAGTTTCTCCAACGATAGGAGTGTGAAGTGCATCCATGTTGCGGCAATGAAGCTCTTCCCTCTGCTGCGAAGAGGGGCTCGGGCGGTATTCCTCGTGGACGTCGACGGATCACCACCGCTTCTCGCCACCGTCGTCGCTGGGAAGCCAGAGGACCGCACGATCCGTTGACCATCGGGACTTTCGCCCGCGGGGTCATCATTGTCGACTTTCGGATGCGATCTCGACGAGCGGTCGGACAGTCGAACAGTCAGAGAGTTTCGTCGGGCTCGATTACGCGACTTGTGGGTGGCGATTGGCCACCGTGATGCCTCACCCAGCTGGAGCGCTGACCGACCGGGCGCTTGCACCGCGATCAATGGAGGCGGGGCGCCACAGAGCCGGCCGATCTTCGAGTCGGCGGCTGCCGAAGAAGGACGCCTTGCAGACGACGCAGCGAAAGTCGTTGTCCGCGGACGGGAGTGCCTCGGCGTCGAGTGGAGCCTCTTGGAGCCAAGCGAGTCGTCGGCGATTTAACACGCAGCGCCGAGGCGGATCTCGTGGCCTCGGCCAATCCTCCGCCGGAAACCATGATGATGGGAATCGGAAAATCGCCTTCTCCAACAAGTCGCTAAGACACCTGCCCCACGGTGGGCGCCTAAATCGTCGTGGATCTAAGGACCAGCGAGAGAATGGGGGGTAGGTATGAGGAGGCAAGATCCTAGCTATGGCGAAGTTGTACACGCGAGTTTTACGAGTTCGGCCCTTCAGCGGAGGAAGTAATAGCCCCTCGTCTCGAGCCGGAGGCGGTTGGTGGATTATGCGTGTGAGTTCTGAGGGTCCAAACCCTTGTCCCGAGAGGAGGGTGGCTTATATAGAGTCGCCGGGACCCGGCTCCCTCCGTTACACAGGTTCAATGTGCATAAAGAAGGGGCGTTACGGGTAACTCGTAATAAAGTGCTATAAATGATCATTAAGTCTAAGAGTAAACTTGAACCGTTGCCATGCAGGTCGGCTTTAGATCTTACGTATGTCAGTGGTTTCCGTTACGGTCGAGTGACTGTGATTCTTCCGAGTGGAATGTTTCTGGTCGAGTGGATGATGGTACCCTTCGAATACTTCTGGCTTTAGGGTGATGTCCTTGGGGCGGGTGTCTAGGTCAGGCCTATGACCCTACCCTAGGTACATAGCTTCATCAGCCCGTGCGCACGGGGTCACCTGGGACTTCCAGTCTTGCTGCCTTTGGCCTCCTTCTTCCTCCTTGGCGACTTGGGGTGCTTCCCCTCCTCCTTGGTGGTGCTCCTTAGCTGCTTGTGAGTGTCCTTCTTCATACCTAATGATACATAGAGCATTTTGGTGAGGTAGCAACCAAGTTTCACTTGTATCCACATGCATGTCAAGTAGGAAGGAGTTCACCTCGGTTTTCATTGTGCGTGCTCGAGCTCTTGTCATGGGCCCACATGGTGCTTGATGCGTTGGTGTAGAGTCCATGAGGATGATGGAAGGATGCTCCGCGACCAATGGCCAGAACATTGCGCCAAACATAGCGTTCAAGAAGATCAATCGAAACAAGATCAAGATGACAGAATGAAGATTTGATCGTTTCATGTAATGCAACGTCATCTATTGCTTCAGAATGCATATAATCTTTTAACAGCGTCTTGCGACCTACGTGCCCGTACCCTCTTATATTCCAAAACAGGCATCACATCTAAAGAATTCGGCTGTGAATGCGAACTCCCCTAGAGCTCACAACTTTTGCCACATGCCTCACTTTCAACCGCGCGCGGAGAGGGAGAGGTAGCTGCCACAACTGCTAGCTCAGCCTCCACCGGCGCAACTATGAGTGGCACAAAACCCCCAAATTCCGCAACCACCGCTGCCACTTTGGCCACCGTGGCCTCTGTTAAGGCTGCCTGCGCAATTTCCTTAGCACGAATGAGCGAATGAGCGAGATAAGCTCGCTGGAAGAACTCCCACCCTTGAAAACAAGATCACAATCATCTAAAAATTCCAAGCAAATGATCATCCAAAAAGACATTAAGGACGATGTAGCGGAGGATAGGGTTACCTGGCATTTTCAGAGGAAGTATTTTATTAGTTAAAATATTGGAGAAAAATCATTGAGATGCCGCTGGCCTAATTTTTTCATAAGAAAAATCAGAGTCAAAGCTAGACAGCTAGTTGAGCCGTGGATCAGTCAGCAATCTCGGCCACTGCTCTTCTCAGTTTCTCACGGTGCCGCAGCTACTCGCGCCCTCAAAATAAAGCCACGCTTCCACACGGCCGCCGCCACCCGCCGCCGCCGCCACCACCACCACGACCTCTGTGCCCATCGCAGAAACGGGCGGCTCCCGCTCTCGGCTCCAGTGGGGTCTCTCGCGGTCGCCGCTGCGGATTTGTTGATCTCGCCGGCGGCGGTGCTCGCCTGACTTCCATCGAATATGTATGGACTGTGAGGTACCCTGCTCTACTTGTCAGCTTCTGCAGTGAAATTTGCTGGTGTTTTAGAAGCATTAGTGTGGTGGCACCGCGGTGTGGTAAGTGGCGTGTTCCTTCACATGGATTTTGCTGGATAAAACCAATTGTGTACCCGCTAATCTGCTACCATCGTACTGTCATAGTTGACACCATAGATCTTACTGAAATTAAGGTGACAACAATAATAAAAGCAACTGTTTACCTGCTAGCCTGCTTCTTTTACAGGGCGATTTCATATAATAAAAGCAATCTTAATTAACCAGTTGTCATAGTCGACAAGTTTCATGATGCATAGAGTACTCTGATGCATACTTGTTACGGGTATGCTTGCTTTTGGAGAATTTGACTGTTCTACGCAAACCAAATAGTTTACTCTTGATGATCAAGAAAGCACAACTTTCTTGATCATCAAGAGTAAACTATTTGGAGGTCTTCAATGTCGGCCGAGACGAGGCGAGGGGCTCGGTGTTGGGTAGGCTTTTTGTGTCGTAGCCGTGTTGTTGTGTTTGGTTGTCCTTGTACGAACCGGGTGTGGAGCTGGTCGCCTTTGTTCTCCGTAGCGAATGGTAGACGTTGTTGTATGTCTTTTTTCTCTCCTTCTATAAAGCTAAGGTACGCAATTTGCGTACCCTCAAAAAAAAAAAAAAAGCACAACTTTTATGTGCATATGCAGACACGTAGTGATCTTTATTTGTTAGCGGGGTACAACTAAATACTGGCTCATCTGACCCACTGGATTAGAGGCAACGAACGATGCATATAGATTAGTGTGTCCCGAAGTCGGGAGCCCTACTATTTGTTGTATTGTGCATGAATTGATGCTTTCAAAAGGCATAAAGTAACTTCCATGAATCATGCGACTCGATTCATAATTCCAGTTCTAGTAGACTTAGTTAGTGTAGCAACTCAAAGGTATATTCAACCCATAATTCCAGATCTTCTATTCTAGCAATGGTTCGACTGAATCTGGTACAATTGGATAAATAGCATGGCTATCATTTTTTCTAGCATTCTTTTGTATTTTGGTTGGCAATTGACACTTCTGAAGTTATGACTGTAATTATGGTTGTTATTCAGTAGGATACCGACAGACCTCTGTGATGATGCATACATATATCGGCAGGTGTTTGCTTTGTCGTGCTGAAGCTTGGGGCCATTTTCTGCAAAACTGGGCATTTTGGTAGTACACTCATAAAGCATCCAACAGATGGTGAGCGCCTTGGCAGGGGTGATGACCTCTGTCATCGGCAAGCTGACCACCCTGCTCGGGGAGGAGTACGCAAAGCTGAAAGGTGTGCACAGGGAGGTGGAGTTCATGAAAGATGAGCTGAGCAGCATGAACGCGCTCCTTCAGAGGCTGGCAGAGGTGGACTGTGATCTTGATGTGCAGACAAAGGAATGGAGGGACCAAGTCCGGGAGATGTCTTATGACATAGAGGATTGCATAGACGACTTTATGAAAAGCCTTGGCCAAACTGACATTGCTAAGAGAGCAGGGCTTGTCCAAAGTGTGATCCAGCAGCTCAAGGCGCTGAGGACGTGCCATCAAATATCCAGCCAAATCCTGGGACTCAAGGCACGTGTTGAAGATGCAAGCAAGCGAAGTATGAGGTATAAGCTCGATGAGCGCACCTTTGAGCGTGGCATCTCAAGGGCCATCGACCCTCGTCTTCCATCGCTCTATGCTGAGCCAGACGGGCTTGTCGGTATTGACAAGCCAAGAGACGGTCTCATCAAGTGCCTAATGGAGGGGGTGGGTGCATCGGTGCAGCAGCAAAAGGTGATATCTATTGTGGGTCCTGGGGGCCTCGGTAAAACTACACTTGCGAATGAGGTGTACCGTAAACTGGAAGGCCAGTTCCAGTGTCGAGCTTTTGTTTCTTTGTCGCAGCAGCCTGATATGAAGAAGATCCTAAGAAGTATACTCTCTCAAGTCAGCCAGCAAGAGTATGCTAACATAGATGTCTGGGATGAGGAAAAGCTCATCAATGCAATCCCAGAATTTCTAAAGAACAAAAGGTACTCATAAATTTTGGATGGATCCCGTCATACTTTGATCAACGTCCACATCTATTCAGTTGCTTAAACACTTGTTTGATTTGCTGGGTGTACATATATAACACATTCTATTAGTTTCTACTGTTGTTCAATTAAATTAATAGAAAATAGAAAAATGTTTTTCTGCTTGTAGAGAAAGGCAGATATACTGAGGAGGCGACCATATTTCATTCTGTTTATGATTATTCTGGTTTTGGTTTCAGGGGGATTTAGGAACTTCACATTTTCACTTATTTCTACAGTAGAACATTAGGGGATAATTATCATTAGAGACATATAAAATAGAAGTGATTCAGTACCCAATTAACTGATAATTGTACAATACTGTTTCAACCCGCAAAAAAAAGCATGATTCTTGAAGCACACGTTCTTTGTGTAGCACAGAAGCATTTTTCCTTACTTAGTTACTACATCCTCGTCTGTTTCACTATATCCATGCCCGGCCTTGGGAAACTCCGTTTCAATATGTCTGTTCATTGAGGAAATAAAGGGTGCAGCTACTGCAATGTTCTCACTGTATAGTTTATAATACTCCTATTTAATTGCTCTGGAAATTATCCTACAAGCTTTATTTATTTATTTTTTTCGAGAAAACGCAAGAGACTTTGCGTTTCATTTCATTGAACAGGAAGACATCAGGGGTACAACCTCCAGAAAGGAGGGACACACACACACACACACAAATACACGACCGTCCTCACCAAGTGACTACAACTAGGTGAGGAGGTGCCCTCAACTACAGACACGCAACGACATTAGGCCTCGCCCAGCAGGGCAGCGTCACTGCCATTGCCAGACAGCTCCAGGGACGATTGCAGCTCCAGGACTGCCCAGGCCAACGTACCTCTCACCCATGTGCCTAGAGAGTCGGCGGGTGAAGGGCAGGGCTCAACAGGAACTGGTGTAGCAACCGTTGGAGAAGCGCGGGCGCTGGCATACATTGCGATCCGCTCCCTGTGTAGCAGTCTACGCCAGAGCGATGCATCACCAGCCTCCATCTGCCGCATCAAACTCCACTTGCAGCCAAAGCAGCGCCTACAAGAGGGAGCGGCGCTGAGATGCGCCGCTGCCGGTCCGGGAGGCGGACCTGGGATTTCTCCGGTGCTCGAGGAGGAGATCTGGTCAGGGTCATGCCAGCGCCTCCAAGGAGGTGGCGGCACCCTCGGCGTCGCCGTTGACAGCGCAGGCCGTCGCCGCTGGGATTTCGCCCGACCCATGAACAAGGACCTCAGATGCAATGGCAGACCGGACTTGGAGAAGAACGTCGGAGAAGACCAGCACACATGGAGGATGCCTAGGAGCGTTGTAGTCGCAGGAGGAGCACCGACCGGCGCAGCGCCAGCAGGCGGCCACCGCCGGGAGCGCGACGAGCAGGCGACCACAGCCACCTGCACCGCGCCGCGCCGCGCCGCCCGCAGCCTCCACCGCCAGGAACCGCTGGGCACAGCAGAGCAGCAGCCGTCAGGACTGCAGCGCGCAGGCGCACCCGCCAGCGGCTACCACCGGCGGCGGCCGGGAGGGTGGAAGGAGGGACAGGTGGGTTGGGGCAGAAGCGCGCAGCCCAGATCTGGGCGCCCTCATCTCTGTAGCTCGCAGCAGCGACCGGCCGCTGCCACAGCAGCGCCACCGCGCATGCGTTCCACACCATCACGGCCTCCCCTGAGCGCAGACGACCGCCTGCCTCGCCACCGCGCGCTCCCGCCGCTCCAGCGCACAAACAGCAGCGCGCGAGCCCACGGACAAGGGCCCCGCCGCCGCCGTCCACCGGCGAGGGCTTCGCCTGCCGGTATCCTCCGGCGACAGCGAGGGGAGGAGGGGAGTTTGAGGTGGCGGCTAGGGTTTCGCCACCCGAGTCGCCCCCTGGGAGCGACGCGGGGGCCGGGGCCCTGCAAGCTTTATCATTTGGCATTCAGGAGGCGTACCATTTTTATGCTGTTAACACTTCTTCATTTATAATAGCTTTATGGAGTAGGCATTTGAATTTTCCTATTGTAGGTACTTTGTGTTAGAATAAATCCGAGGCATACCGTCAATCTTTCGAGGACCAAGCAATCACACGAACACGACACCGAGATTTGTTAACGAGGTTCACCGATATGGCTACATCCCCGGGGCCTGACTACGGGCGCTCCTCCCCGTGACACCGTCACAATACCCTTACACCGCACGCCGCGGCTCCCCCTTGCGCCTGTGCTATTATGTTGGCATAGGTTACATCGTGTGTCTACCCCCGCTATATAAGAGAGGCCTAGGATACAAGTGTCCTACTAGGACACGACTCCACATCCTATGTAAACACGATACAACTACAAGTCCAACTGTAACCTACCTTGTACACTATATTCGACACAACTCTAACACTTTGTCATCATTGATGATATTTGGAGTAATCAAGCATGGAAGATTATCAAGTGTGCTTTGTTTCCAAATGATGTTGGGAGCAAAATAATGACAACAACTCGCAGTATTACTATAGCCAAGTTATGTTGCTCTCCTCAGCATGATCATGTCTATGAAATAATGCCTCTTACTGAAGCCAACTCTAAGAGTTTATTTTTGAAACGTATATTTGGCTCGGGAGATATGTGCCCTCCTAAGTTGGAAGAAGTCTCCTCGGAGATATTGAAGAAATGTGGTGGTTCACCCTTGGCGATTATTACAGTGGCTAGCTTGCTGGCTAATAAAGCTAGTACAAATGAAGAATGGGAGAGGGTATATAACTCAATCGGTTCAACACTGGAAAAAGATCCCGGTGTAGAAGAGATGAGAAAAATATTATCCCTCAGCTATGATGATCTTCCCCATCATTTAAAGACATGTTTACTATACCTGAGTATATTTCCAGAAGACTGTGAGATTAAGAGGGATCAATTGATAAGGAGGTGGATTGCTGAAGGATTTATTAATACGGAGGGTGGACAAGATTTGGAGGAGGTAGGAGATGGGTATTTCAGTGACCTTATCAATAGAAGTATGGTTCAGCCAGTGAGAATTCAATATGATGGTCGAGTTTATTCATGCCGAGTCCATGATATGATTCTTGATCTTCTTATATCCAAGTGAATTGAAGAAAATTTTGTTACCTTCTTTGGTGGCCAAAATCAGAAATTAGTGCTACAACATAAGATTCGTAGGCTATCTCTGAACTGTTATTCCCAAGAGCACATCGCAGTTCCATCAACAGCGATCATTTCTCATTGCCGGTCGCTCAGTATATTTGGGTATGCTGAACAGATGCCTCCTCTTTCAAAGTTTAGAGTTCTGCGAGTACTTGATATAGAAAATGGTGAGGACATGGAAAGCAGTTTTATTGAACATGTAAGCACTCTTCGTCAGTTGAAATATTTGCGGCTCGATGTTAGAAGCATTTCTGCATTCCCTGAGCAATTAGGAGAACTACAGCATTTGCAGACTCTGGGTATAAGATGGACAAAGATACGAAAATTGCCCAAAAGCATTGTTCAACTGCAAAATATGACATGTTTGCGTGTCAATAATCTTGAATTACCTGAAGGAATTGGGAATCTGCATGCTCTTCAGGAGCTAAGAGAGATCAAAGTCAAGTGGGACAGTTTGGCATCTTCTTTGCTGGAACTGGGCAGCCTGACTAAATTGAGGATTCTTGGGCTGCGCTGGTGCATCATCGATACACACGGTAACAAAGAAATTTTTGTGGAGAACTTGGTCTCATCACTCTGTAAACTGGGTAGACTCAACCTTCGATCTCTATGCATTAAGAGTGACTATGGTTATTCCATTCCTCTAAAAGAAATGTATGGTTATTCCATAGATTTCTTGCTGGATTCTTGGTTCCCATCCCCTCATCTCCTCCAGAAATTTCAGATGGACGCGTACTATTTCTTTCCCAGAGTTCCAGTTTGGATCGCGTCACTTGACAACCTCTCGTACCTAGATATCAATATTAACCCTGTAGAAGAGGAGGCATTAGAGATCCTTGGAGGGTTACCTGCTTTGCTGCTTCTGTGTTTGTCATCAGAATCATCTGCTCAAAAACAAAGACTTGTTATAAGCAGCAACATGTTCATATGCCTGAAGGATTTCCGCTTCACCTGCTGGAGCAATGGCAACGGACTGATATTTGAAGCTGGGGCCATGCCGAGTCTTGAGAAGCTGGAGGTTCCATTAGACGCAGGCAAGGATCTTGATTTTGGCATCCAGCACCTCTCTTCCCTTATGCATGTTACCGTGAAGATCATTTACGGTGGTGCCACGGTTCGGGAGGTGGAAGCATCGGAGGACGCCATCAGGAGCGCAGTTACTCTCCTTCCGAACCACCCCACACTGGAAATTCGAATATGGGGTGATGAAAATATGGTGGAGGAGGACCAAGGGAAGGCTGAAGAGGAGATCCAGACAAGCACACAACTCATCTGACAAATTTTTAGGTTTTCTTTTGCCTCCCTTAGTTAGGCTGCATAACTTTTGTAATTTTCCTTGGAGCAAATTACACATGGATCACTGAACACGTTGCAAATTACATATGGATCACTGAACACATACTGCTGGTTCTAGTATGTCTCTGAACTCCAAACTTGCATATTTAGGTCACTGAACTTAGTGGGTCAGTCTAGGAGTCTAGATCAGTACCATTTTCTTGTTTCATATGATGCATAGAAAGTAAACCAAAACCATGATGCTCCTAAGAATGAATAAAAGAAGGCTTAGTTTAAACACTAGAAATTGAATGAGCATTTCAATAGTTTCAGTTGCCTGTATTACTAATATCTAGCAGTACAGACATTTAATGGTTTAATTTGATAAATGCCACTCCAACTTCTGCATGCTTCAAAGAATGCCACTATGACCATCTGAGCATAAACACTTGTCAATACCACTGTCATATTCGTGCCCGTATTTTCATAGGGACCAAATGCCCTTGTCCTCATATTTAATTGATTTGGCACGCCTTGTTTCGTTTCCGGAAGATCCAACACTTGCTGTCCTAGCAGGTACTCCCTCCGTTCCAAATTACTCGTCGGAGAAATGGATGTATCTAAAACTAAAATACATCTAGATACATCCATAAATGCGACAAGTAATTCGGAACGGAGGGAGTAACACTTTACAGTCGGTCTAGCGGAAGGAAGCAAAGGAACAAAGTGAATTTCCAGGTGATTGAATCATGGACCTCTGGCCAAAGCATCACCCTCGATGTCAGGGTCTTCCTTCAGGCAATCAGCAATTCCCAAACGATCTGATTGCTCAGGTCGTGCTGCAGATCTTCTATTTCGTTGTCTGGCAGCGCCGCTGCAGCAGAGCGCTTCTCTCTCCGGCAATGCTTAAGCATCCAGGTATGAACCGAGGTTGCCTCAGCGATGAGATCCTTGCCGAGTGCCACGCCCCAAACGCAACACGCTGAAGAAGAGAAGCGTAAGCTGAAGCAGACTGACGAAGCTGAACCAGTGCAAGTGCAGGGTGTTGGTTTTTGATCTTGATAGATCAAATTCCCCGGAGAGGAGCAGCAACACACGTACGGGTAAGCTAGCTCAAAGAAGCAACCAAGCTAGTAGCTTAATTGATCTACAGGGAACTAGTTGTACGTGCGTCTAGCCATAGCCTCTCGTACGTGAGTCTGCGTGGAGCAGCTCTAGCTGGATCGGATCGATCTACTCTCTTCGGAACACTTGCGGCGACTTCTGTAACTTGCGAATGATAAAACTGATCGATGGCCAAAGGCTCCTGTCGAGCCTTTCAATAATCTTTATTGCTTTTTTGATTCGATACACAGATTACACGGGGTACATGTATATATATTACTAACCTGGACCTAACCCAAACCGATTAGGACTAGATATCCTACATGGATACCCAAGACACGGACACGAGATTACCTCACATTCACCCCCTAATCACGATGTCCACACTACGACCTGGATCCCAAACACGATTGCTGCTCGAAGGTGTTATCATCGGCACTGCCTTCGCTATTCCTTGCAGCACTTTAGGGACTGACTTTACTTTGAGTTCCAAACTCTTGGCGCTTGCTTCAGCCCATAAAGTGCCTTCTTGAGCTTGTAAACTTTCCCTTCTTCGCCTTTCTTCTCGTAGCTGAGGGGTTGTTCCACGTACACTTCTTCTTTGAGGTCGCCGTTGAGAAAAGCGGATTTAACATCCGTATGATGAACTTTCCAATCCTCTTGTGCTGCCAAAGCTAGGAGCACTCTCATCGTCTCGATTCGAGCAACCGGTGCAAACACCTCCTCATAGTCAACTCCTTGACGTTGTACGTAGCCCTTTGCGACAAGTCTTGCCTTGTGCTTCACAATGGCACCCTTCGTGTCCTTCTTCAACTTGTAAACCCACTTCAAATCTATGGCCTTTTGGTTCGGAGGTCGGGTTACCAAAGTCCACGTGCCATTGCTCTCGATCGCCTTCATCTCCTCATCCATGGCGTGCATCCAACTTGAACTTTGCTCGCCTCTACAAAGTTCGCTGGCTCCTCAACTCGAGTAAACACAAATCGGAGTACTCGAGTGTAACTGGCATTGCGTACTTGTAGACTTTCTTGAGGGGCTTGTAGCGACGAGGCCCGGAAGAATCCGTCGTGGCTTGCGAAGGAGGCGACACAAATTGTGTCGGCGTCGATGCACTTGAGGAAGACGGTTGAGTCTCGAGCGTGGTAGATGCCGGGTCGTTGGCATCCGCGTTGTTGGCGTAGTCGTCGTGATCGTGACCATCATCTTGATTGTCATCATCACTATGCGCCTTATTGTCGAGATCTCCGCCTGTGTCGTGCGCGTCGTTGTCGCTATCACCTTGCGACCCATGCGCGTCGTCATCGGTGTCGGCACCATGGTGATCACTGCCATTGCGGTCACCTTGGTTGTGCGTCTTGCCAACCACCTGGATGTCTTCCCTGCATCATCATCAGCTGGAAATTCAACTGTGAATATATTGCCATTTGGAGCATCGTCGGCTGCTGCGCTCCAATTCCACGCTTGATTTTCCTCAAACACGACGTCGCGTGAAATTCGTAGACGCTTGGTTCGTGGATCGTAGAAGCGGTATGCCTTGTGTGACGTCCGGATAATTAAGCTACAATGAACCTCTATTAATGATGCCACGTCACCACAATTACTGTTGCTGATCTTGCGTTAGTTCAAAACGATTCAAATTCAAATTTAAGTTAAAGGCAAACCGCAAAAGTTTTCAAACAATAAAACTAAAATGTGCAGGATGTGCCAAATAATTCATAAGTAATTATGTTGGATAAACCACACTTTTATGAAATGTTTAAATACTCTAAAATAATGAAAACAGTAGTTAAAGCAATTGAATAAATGCTTTTTAAATTGTAGAAATATTAAACTATTTTATTTTGAAGCCAAACTAATTGTGGCAGTATCCTAATTAATAATACTAATTTAGGGGCTAAGTTCATAATTTACAAAACTAAAAATAAAGTGTAACTAAAATAAAATAGAAAAGAAATAAAAACAGAAAACAAACAAATACAAAAGAAACAAACATAGAAGATCCCTCACTGGGCGTTCGGCCCAACCGCGCCACTTACTCCCCAGGCGCCAGAAACCCTAGCCGGTCCACCCATCCCTGCCCCCACAAGACGATCCCACTCTCCTCCTCTCCCCGTCGAATCGAGGCAGGAACCAGAGGAGGCGCCGACGCCGCCGCTGGTGCCGCCTCGACCCGCCCGCCTCTCCATCACGGACGCCTCGCCTTCCTCCACTTCCTCTCCTCTCGGTCCCATCTGGATCGGGAGAGGCCGACCGTCGCCCGGATCCGTTAGGCGGAACGCCCTCGCCGCCCTCTCCTCAACGGACCTCGTCATTGGATGCCTCTGTCGTCATGCCGTCTCCGTCCTCCCGAGCCCATTGCCTCGAACCCTACTCGCGCAGTGAGCACACCACACGCCCTCCTCTCTCTCCTCGTTCCTGCTGCCGCTCGGGGCAGCGCCCGCTTCTGCCCACAGCGTGCCGCAGCCGGGACACGACCTCGCCTCGCCGACCCGGCCTCACGCCTCGCGCCTCGCTTCTCCATCGCCGGTGGGGCCCGCCCTCCTTCTCTTCTCCGCCCTCCCGCCTCCATCTGCTGGCGGCGGACGGCGAGCCCGTAGGCGGCAACGTCGTCTGCACGCCTTCGCCGCTCACTTTCAAGGCTGGGTCAATTGCCGCCACAAATTGACACCATGTGTGTTGTCGTGGCAGCGCCAATGGTGGCACCTGCTGCCTCCGTCTGGCAAGACTCCATTTGGCCCTTTGGGCCCATGCGGCAATGGCCCCGCCTGTAACGATTTTAAAATAAAAATAATAATAATAATATATATATGTGGAAAAAAATAATAAATAAAAATAAAAATGAATTAATAAAATTAGTTATTAATTAATTATTTATCTAATGAATTAATTAGGTTAATTAATCATGTTTAATTAAATTAATTAACCAGTTAGGTTAATTAAATATTAATTAAATTAACTAATCTCTAATTAACCTAAACAGTGTATGACAGGTGGGTCCCATTGGACCCACTGTTCAGGTTGACCAGTCAACCCCTGTTGACTGCTGACGCCAGCATGACATCATGCTGATGTCATAATTCCATTTTCCATTTAAATTATATAATTAATTAAATTCTAGAAATTAATAAAATCTTTAGAAAATCATATCTTTTAATCCGTAACTCGGATTAAATTATTTTCAGCATGAAAGTTGCTCAGAACGACGAGACGATTCTGGATACGCAACCCGTTCGTCCGCCACACCCCCCTAACCTATCGAACTCGCAACTTTTCCCCTCCGGCTCCTCTCGTCAAACGCTAAACACCGGGATACTTTCCCGGATGTTTCCTTCTTCACAGTATCACCTCATACCGCGTTAGGGCACCTCTAGCACCGTTACTTGTCTTGTCTTGCATTGTTATGCATTTGTTTACTTTGTATTCATTGTTTCTTCCCCCTCTTCTCTCGCTAGACACCGAGACCGACGCCGCAGCTACCCAGTACGACTACGGAGTTGACGACCCCTCTCTCTTGCCGAGCAACCAGGCAAGCCCCTTTGATCACCGAGATATCGCCTACTCTTCTCTATCTGCTTGCATTAGAGTAGTGTAGCATATTCTTGCTTTCGATTAATCCTATCTTGTTGCATAGCTTTGTCCTTGCTACTACTGTTGTTACCTTTACCGCTATCCTACTGCTTAGTATAGGATGCTAGTGTTCCATCGGTGGCCCTACATTCTTGTCCGTCTGCCATGCTATACTACTGGGCTGTGATCACTTCGGGAGGTGATCACGGGCATATACTATATACTTTACACTATTACATTACGAGAACGGCGTTGGTGCGGACGGGCTCGCGCGCTCTCGATAAGCGGACCAACGACTTGCTGACGTGTAGCGTACTGTATTCAACACTAACGTACTCGTATACAGCGAGAACGGGTATGGATCTGTCGCACTTAACCGGGCGATAACGCCTAAGATGGAGCTGTTCCGTTGGAACAGCTCGGGCGAATCGGTACATAACACAATCCGTCTTCCACGTCCGTCGCGCAGACGCCGCCCATCCAATCGGTAAGTGGGTACCACAGTGTGGGCCTAAGATGAGGTGGGCATGGCTGAAAATTAAAACAACTCTATCCCCTCCCTTCCAGCGACGACAAATACCAGGAGCTCGTGGCTATGGAGATGGCGACCGCCGGAGATGGTGAAGTGGATTTTTTGTCAGATCCGGTCGACAGGTAAATTCTTCCGCTTTCATTTTCTATTCCCTGTGGTATTTGCTGCATTTAGATCATTTCCCATATTGATTTGTTCGCTCCTTTCACAAAGATTTCCCCTGCCGGATTTCGCCGGACCAGAGCCCTTGGTGGCGTACGACACATACCAAGCGCTTGTGTGTGCGCCCGCTGAGTCCAGCATTGGTGATGCCGGAGATGCTCCGACGAATTCCCAATTAGAGTTGAACAGCACCTGCGATGGAAATGCCCTGTTGGTACCAGCCGCTGAACGATCTGCAGGAAAAACCAACGTTTTTCAAGCCCCAGGCTGGACGAAGAGGTAAAATAATCTGACAAATCTGCATATATCGTCTAATGTACAAATGACCTCTCCACACAAATAAATTAGATCACATTGGGCAAACCATCTAGGCTACTGAATTATGGCATATACTTCCTAAAGACAGTGGAATATGATTCTGAATTCTGAATTACATTCTTGTAAACGATGCAGAATAAGTGTCCGATGTTCCCCAACTGAACGTCCCCCTTGTGCTGCCAGGATGAGTGCCTTGGAAGCAACACTCCGAAGCTATGCAGAAAAAAAGACTGACACTGTGATAGTTCCTGCTGTGGGAAGCAACTTTGATTCACTGGGAGAAGCCTAAGATTACTACAATCTCTATTCCTGGGAGATTGGCTTTGGAGTAAGATATGGAAGGAGCAGGCTAAATGTCGAACGAACAAAATGTATGCAGGAGATAGTTTGTGGCTGCTCCGTAAGTACTAATTTCAGTTCAGTGTCACACGGCTATCTCATAGCTACTGCAGTATAGTCAAAAAATGTCTCAATGGCCCTTGTTGTGGTTCTTTTCAGGGGATCCCAAAGAAGAGTAACATAAGGACTTGCCGCTGTAGATGTCCTGCAATGATAAGATTGCTTCGATCAAGCGACAATGGGTGGTACATAAATGAGTATAGGCCAGACCACAACCATGCATTGACAGAAAAATATGGTGAAAACATATGTTTCAGCTAGTTGTTCGATGCATCTCTTTGTTCGCCAGTACATGCAACTTCTTTTCGATAGAGAGGCAAACAAGAACTATGAAGAGAGCGAACAAAGATAGTAAGTATATATAAAAGTATATATATATATATATATATATATATATATATATATATATATATAGACACACATTTTTTTATGCTATTCAATGTTTCTGTTGTGGACAGCATCTTATACATACACATGTGCAGGTAGCACCCGTCATGAAATGGAACACGCCACTCGAGCTGCATGCAAGCAAGATCTACACACAAGCCATCTTCGAGAAGTTTGGAGAAGTCATATATGAAGCAGGACAATACAGGGTGGAGGAGATTAGTAAAGGTAAAACATATGTGGCCAGACGATACCATCCAGAAAAGCATGAGAAATGATGCAGGATATTATACAAAGTGGAAGTTGTTGATGAAGAAGCAGAAATCATATGTGAGTGTGGCAACTTTGAACACACTGGACTCCTATGTTGTCATGCTGTCAAGGTGTGATCCTGTTTCTTTTCATTTTTCTGGTAAATTAATTTATTCCTTATGTCATGAAAAATGTTCATAATGCAAAAAAGGGTGCATTTCACAGGTACTTGATTTCATTGGCATAGACCATATACCTGCGAAGCACATTGTGAAACGTTGGAGAAAGGATGCAAGAGATGTGCTGCCCACATATCATACCTTCAAAGGGATAGCATTTCAGTAAATTCAGTAACATTAGACATGCAAATCTGTACACACATGCACTTGAAGTAGTGAGATTAGGGTATACAAATCTAGAAGCATATGAGTGCGTGATGGAGATGCTTAAGATAACAATCGATAAATTGACACTCATTACTGGTGGGACGCGGCTCCTCTAACGTACGGCCCACACACTGCCGTGTGGGCCCGGACCCACCTGTCAGTGGCCCCACGTCAAGGGGCCGTACGTCAGGGGATCCTGCTCCTTGCTGGTGTTCGTGATGGCATGGGACTGGAAGACCGGAATCAGCAACTTAATAATAAAGGTAAAGAAATTATACTAGCAATAGAGCACCGAAGTGGCACCGGAAGTGATGCATAAGGCAGTGCGATTGGGGATTTCATAGGATTAAAAGCTCCAGAACGGAAAAGGAAGGCTGGCCGACCAACCACCAGCAGAGATAAACCTCCATATGATGACCGAGGCGGGAGAAGCAACAAGTTCAGGCGACAGTCAGCTGCAGAGGGTGCTGAAAAATGCGGCACAAGCAAACGAACACGCTTCTGCAGCATATGCCGAGCACCAGGACACAAGAGCACAACTTGTCCACAAAGAGTAGATCTTCCACGAAAAGAAAGAAAAGAGGCGAGATGCTCAAATTGTGGCGTCGGTGGGCATAGGAGAAACACCTGCAGCAACCCAAAACTTGTCCTGCATGTTGTCGAGAAGACTACTTTGGGAACAATCGGAAATTGTTAATGTCTCCACAGTTAGTACTAAATCAATTTTCTGTACTAGTATGCAGCATCGTTTATGAGTATTGCCTGTGACATGTTGTTATGTTTCCATCAGCACCTCGACTATCTCATAAGTTTGTTAAACGTTTTGTGTAATTGAACTGCTGAAGTCTACTTAGTTTGTTTTCAGATTGGCACGTTTCTGCGTTTATATTGTCATCAATCTCTGCCGAAAGGATAAGCATTCATTATCCATCCCCCCAGTTTGATTTTCAAACTACATGGGCGGGCTGAGTGCAATGAGCTTTATTTAAGGACGAACTGAGTGATCTCTTCCTGTCTAAGGAACTATCCTGTTCGAGACTTCCATTCTGCTCCTCGTGCTATCTGAGAAAGGGAAAAAACAGAGTAGAAATTAGAGAGCGCTCAGCCATAGATGTCTGCAAGGGCTTCTAGCGTATGCTCTGTTACGCATGTTTCCTCCAGTTTTCTCCTTCAGATGCGGGTGCAGCGACAAACCAGCACGAGCAGAGTACACTGTAGCCCCACCCATTGCGGGCCGTTCCCGTACCACGGTACATGAAGGTACAGAACAGTGAACAAACGACCCATTATAAAACACCGTCAACGCTTTCCGCCGTCGACCCCAATGTCCACTCCCACGTCGTCTCCTGCCTGTCACGTACGCGAATTAACTCACCTCAACTGCCACCTGCAATACAACCAACGTCCCGCATCTCCAGGGAAACGAGTGCCTCGCGATACCGAGACCGCGCGAGCTCGTCCGCTCCAAGCAATTTCCGATTACATTACCTGTGATACTGTTCGGAGATGGGGGCTGAAAGGACAGGTGGCTCCATCCCGGTAGAGGTGGGCCTGGGTTCCGACGGCCCCAAGCTGTTACTTTGTGGCGGGCGGCAGGCGAGTTGAGACTACAGGTGAGAGGTGGGCTGGCCTGAGTCGGCGTTCGCGGATACTTAACACGCTTAACGAGATCTTGGTATTTGATCCGAGTCGGCCATTTGGTCTATCGCACTAACCATCTACGTGGGAGTAGTTATGGGTATCCGGCGTCGTGGTATCGGTAAGAACGCCGTGACGCCGTGACGGGCGCGGCCGGATTGGATCGAACGCTCGCTAGGCTAGGTGCGCTTCGGCCGCCCTCATAGCGTCTTGGTGTGCTATGGGCGATGGGCCCGGACCCCGCGGCGCTTAGGTTTAGACCGGCGTCTTGACCTCTCTGTTGTGCCTAGGTGGGGCTGTGGCGTGTTGATCTTCAGCGGCGGGCATGACCCGAGAAAGTGTGTCGGCCAAATGGGATCAGCGTGTTGGGTTATGTGGTGCACCCTCCGGTAAGTTAATCTATTGAATAGCCGTGATCTTGATAACAGGGCGACTTGAGTTGTACCTTGACCTTATGACAACTAGAACCGGATACTTAATAAAACACACCCTTCCAAGTGCGGATACAACCGGTGGTCGCTCTCTCTCGGGTTACGAGGAGGGATCGCCGGGTAGGTTTATGCTATGCGATGCTACTTGGAGATGCTACTTGGAGGACTTGATCTACTCTCTTCTCATCGCTGCAAGGCGGAGGCTGCGGAAGTGTAGTCTTGACAGGATTAGCTATCCCCTCTTATTCTAGCATTCTGCGATTCGGTCCTTGATATGGCCCTTTACACATATATCCATGCATATGTAGTGTAGCTCCTTGCTTGCAGTACTTTGGATGAGTACTCACGGTTGCCTTGTTCCCCTTTTCCCCTATCTCTACCCGATTGCTGCGACCGGATGCCGGAGCCGAGAACCGAGCGCCACCGATCGGCGGCGACCACTACTGGAGGTGCCTACTACTACGTGCAGCCCATGGACGACGATCGGGAGTAGTTAGGAGGATCGAGCGGGAGGCTGCGCCTCTTCGTCTGTATCCCGGTTTGTGCTAGCCATCTTATGGCAACTTGTTTAACTTATATACGTACTCAGATATTGTTGCTTCCGTGACTTCGTCTATGATCGAGCACTTGTATTCGAGCCCTCGAGGCCCCTGGCTTGTATTATGATGCTTGTATGACTCATTTTATTTGTAGAGTTGTGTTGTGATATCTTCCCGTGAGTCCACGATCTTGATCATTACGCGTTTGCGTGTATGATTAGTGTACGATTGAATCGGGGGCGTCACAAGTTAGTATCAGAGCCGACTGCCTGTAGGAATCCCCCTTCCAACTCCTTGGCCGAAGTCGAGTCTAGACTTTACATAACCTTTACTAACATGGCTGTGCGGCCCATGGGCCCACGTCGCCATTGGGTGGTATTAGGATCTTTTACTCCTCGCCTATACTCTGGGACTCTGAGCTCTCTTCTATTCGGGTTAAATGATTTTGCTAAAAACAAAACTAATTTTAGGTTCTCGATAATACTTTCTCCCGGAGAGCCCCTCACTTCAGATGATCGCCTGCTGCACTAGAAGATTCCGAAGTTACTCTACGATGTTCTCTCGAGTCTTTGTGCCATCGCATTTGCGATTTCTTTCCACCGTCAACCCCTATGAAAAACTGCTTACACTTGCCATTCATACAATCATTCCCCGTTGATCTTTTTATTACAAGATGTCCCGAAATACTCTTTGTTGTTCCGAAAATCCTTTAAGCTTACTGCCTTGCAGTTCTTTACCACATGAATATCCCTATTGAAAATTCCTCGCACTTTGAGTATCTGTTCATCTCCAGTTGTTCGTATGCTTCATAAGATACTCTGAAATACTATCCGACCTTCTGAGCATCCTCTTCAAACTATTGCTCGGCAAATACTTGTATGCTTACATTATGGATGCTCCCATATCACTAGCAATATTCACTAGTATCTTTTGACACCGTCGTTTTGATCCTTTGATTCAGCATGTGCGAATGCACACAATCATCTATCAACCCTTCTAAATTATCTTTCCGGCTCGGGCGTCATTTTGAACATGAGCTGGTTCTCGACCAAACTATTTGTCGTCAATTTTGCCTCTGGTCTATCAACTTATCCATCCTTGATCGGGCGCCCGCTTCGATCCTTTGTTTTGGAAATCATAATTCCTTTGTTAGCTAAGCATCGAATTATTCCAATGTTCTATAATATGATGCCCGTGCATTCTTTCTGGAGTACCGATACTCACATCAGCTCCGTTGCGGATCGCCCGATCCATTGTTGGATTTCATCCGACATCGTCCTTCATATTCAATCACTTTGGAAGTTCTTTCTCCATTGGTAAATCCTACCCTCTGATTGACCAACCATGCTCTGCTTTCGAGCTAGTGGTATTTACTATTGAAGCTTGTGTTATATGTTTCCATGATACCCTGACGGGTTGAACCTATGCCTTCATTATATGTGTGAACTCAGAAGTTTTCACGAGTCATACTCATCTGGTATTTTACTAGGTAAAACTTTTAACACTAATACCATTATCGAAACGAGAAGTGAATGTAAGGTTATGCTTTGGAGAAGTGGGAGTCGACCTTGAACTTTTTGTTCATGCCCATGGACCCGAGGTGGAACTTATCAAGGAAGCTTCTTGTAGTAATAATAATCCCCTTATTATAACTGCTTCTCTTATCTATGCTTGGTCTTTTGCGACCATGGTTCTGACCATATTTTCTTCTTGATTCCATTTCTCGGACAAGTTAGAGTACTTGTCTTCTGCAGAGAATTAACCTAGTCCAACCTCTACTTGATCTGTCGTTGAATATTACCCCCTGGTATCTCAAGATTATCACGGAACTGCATAACTTCTTATGAGTTCTCCATCAAGTGCTACATTCTCACTGATTCCAATTTTTCACGGGACCTGAGTTATTAAACACTCAAAGACACCGATAACCGACTCGAGTCCGCATCGCGATTAAGGAACTATTGGTAACCTTCATTACTTACGAGTTTGAACTCAATCACGTCATTCCTAGCCTGCTTGGCTATATCCTTGTCGTGCCGATTTTAACTGTGCTACTTGGTCCTTAATCCCGAAGCACAACTTTCGACGATGAGCTAAGCTTACGTCGATCTTTCTCGTCATATAATTTCACCTTAAAAACAACAAGCTTGAATTCGAGTTTGTGTCGTATCTGTGGCTCCAATAATCTTTTGTTGCATCAGTCCTTTTGCTTGATGCAGTCACTATTCAATTTCTTCTTCGTGGATCCTCTTGACAGAATTTGTCGTGATCATCATCAACATTTTGAGCTCCTCCAGGATATCAATCAAATACATGATGGGAAATACCATCCTTGCCCCTCGATGACTGTGTTATCATCGACAACATTCTTGCCTTCCCCCAACAAAAACTTGTTCATGTTATGGATGCTACTTGCTATCCAGCTTGTATGATGTTCTACCTTGAAGTATTAATGTCCTTTATGACAAGGATGTTGTGTGGATTGCTCCACCTCTTAAGAATTCTTGGTATAGTGATGCTTCTCAACGTCACCCTTCTTTCTTGGTCACCGTGTTGATTCTAACCGGGGTACCAACAAGTGAACGGTGCTATTTGGATTCTGCCCTTCTAGCAACCCTATTGCTTTAAAGTTAATGGTCGACCGTTCATTCTTAGACTATCGATTATTGAATCACCATTCCAATGTTGGCCGTGCAACCCAGCCCATATTTCGGGTGCACCTTTCAACCAATGTTTAATTGTGTATGTTTTCCTCGAGCATACATCATTATACCATTTGATATGACAAATGTTATCTCCTTGTTCACATAATTGTGGAAATCCACCTTTTTTTGGAAATCTCAAGGATTGTTACTGACTCCATCAGCTCCCCCGTCATCCTCTCTTTGGTTTAAATGATGAACTCTTGAGTTGAAACTTGCTTCCATAGTACATTCCCCAATAATCTTACAATGTAGTCTCGTCAATTTGTCTTGCACCTTTTCTTCTCGGGCATCCTGAGTCTGAGGTATCCTGACACCAATCAGATCTGAATCTCGGTCAGATATGGTGGCCGGGACATATTTCCAAGAGTTATAACATTAGCATTTGACCCGATAAGGTGATGTCATGCCTAGCACACCTGACCGGAGGACCTATTGTTATAATTTTCCTTTTAGCAATGCTATCTATTCTTCCATGGGAAATGGTAAGACTTATTCTATAAGTTGTTCCTGATGAATCCTTCGTGTATCCAGAGTCTGACCTTTTGCTTGAAGACCATGTCAATGCTATCCTAAAGCATGTCTGTGGTACTCCGATTTACAACAAGAACATTTGAAGCCCAATGCTAAATGTTTCTTGCTCAATTATCAAACACCGTTGTATGGGTAATGTCATGAAAATTCTCTCCGTACCTCTGAGTTTTCTACAGTATATCTGTCATGGACATCATGCTCGCTTGTCCTTGGGAAGGATATACCCTTGAAATATGTGTTTAAACACATTTTCCTTTCCGTTTTCTTGTTCAAACTTTCTTATAATCTACTTAACTGAGCAGTGGTAATTCCCTTCTTAGGTAAGCACCTCGTGGTACAACTCTGCCAGTAAGACCCTGTTACTATTGTTGGTGACATTTCGGTAACCACCGATGGACGAGAACTTTGTCAATTGTTTCGACTCATTCAACAAGTAGGAAAGTTGCTCTCTTCGTTCCCCATCCTTGGTACCGACATTGTTGCCGGCATAGCTGACAAGCTATTCACTGACATGCCTCCTGTGCGGCTGTGTAAGATGTCACCACCCTTCCTACTTTCAACCCATATGGTGGGCCCATAAACCACAGGTCCTTTGGATCAAAACCTGACTCTTCTTTACAACCCGGATTGAATGTATCCTTTGCACAACTGGCTTCGTATGTGATTGACTTGCTAAATTCTATACCATTATTCATCCTGGAATCAAACACCATGTTATTCTCGTTGTTCAAGCCCCCATTCCAGCTTCTGTATAGGCATCGAACGAATGCCTATCCGTTTGAAACTTCTCGTGGTACCTTCTTACTTTGCTCTCGATATCTTCTTAAGTTTCAATTCGAGAGATACTTATGCTTCTTCCCCTGAGATTAACCGTCTGATGCTCGATCTTGTTAGAATCCGTCCTTATGAAGTTTTCTCTTCTTACCCTTCGTAAGTACGGTGAAGATCCTGAAGGAAGGATGACAACTTCATCAAGATGACCTAAAGCATAGAAATGAAGACATCAACATAATGGACCGATCTCTTCGAGAAGAGCAACCAAGACCGAGAAGATCCGTTAGATTTTTCGTAACCCAATTCCTCCCCCCTTGCTTCCCTCCTAAATCTCGGGACGGGATTTCTTGTAGTAGAGGAGAATTGTGACGTCCGGATAATTAAGCTACAGTGAACCTCTATTAATGATGCCACGTCACCACGATTCTTCATTCTTGATCTTGCGTTAGTTCAAAACGATTCAAATTCAAATTTAAGCTAAAGGCAAACCGCAAAAGTTTTCAAACAATAAAACTAAAATGTGCAGGATGTGCCAAATAACTCATAAGTAATTATGTTGGATAAACCACACTTTTATGAAATGTTTAAATACTCTAAAATAATGAAAACAGTAGTTAAAGCAATTAAATAAATGCTTTTTAAATTGTAGAAATATTAAACTATTTTATTTTGAAGCCAAACTAATTGTGGCAGTATCCTAATTAATAATACTAATTTAGGGGCTAAGTTCATAATTTACAAAACTAAAAATAAAGTGTAACTAAAATAAAACAGAAAAGAAATAAAAACAGAAAACAAACAAATACAAAAGAAACAAACATAGAAGATCCCCTCCACAGGCCGCCAGCCGCCCAACCGCGCCGCTACTACTCCCACCGGGCGCCAAAACCCTAGCAGTCCACCCATGCCCCCCAAGACGATCCCCTCTCCTCTCCTCTCCCGATCTGAATCAGGCGGGGAACAGAGGAGGCCCCGACGCCAGTCGCCGCCGCTGGTGCCGCCTCGACCCGCCCGCCTCTCCATCGTCGGACGCCTCGCCTTCCTCCACTCCCCCCCCCTCTCCTCTCGGTCCCATCTGGATCGGGGAGAGGCCCGACCCCGTCGCCCCCGGATCCCGTCGGCCGGAACGCCGCCTCGTCGCCCTCCTCCTCAACGGACCTCGTCGCCGGACTACCTCCCCGAGCCCATTGCCCCGAACCCTACTCCGCGCCGTGAGCACCCCCCTCCCTCCCGTGCCCCTCCTCTCTCTCGCTCGTTCCCTGCTCGCCACTCGGGGCCGCGCCCCGCGCTCTGCCCGCGCGTGCACGCGCCCGGGACTACGACCTCGCCTCGCACCGACCCGGTCTCCCACGCCTCGCCGCCTCGCTTCCTCCATCGCCGGTGAGGCCCGGCCTCCTCGCCTTCTCTCGCCCTCGCCGCCTCCATCTGCATGGCGGACGGCGAGCCCTGATGTGGCAACGCCGTCGTCTGGTCCGCCTTCCCGCTCCACCTGGCGATGGGGTTGTCGCCCTACCGCCACTTGACCCTTGTGTGTTGTCCGTGGGCAGCGCCCAATGATGGCACCAGTTGCCGTCTGTGGCCGCACCATTGGCCCTTTGGGCCCCAAGCAATGCCCCCCCTGAGCGATTTTAAAATAAAAATAAAAATAATAATATATATATGTGGAAAAAATAATAAATAAAAATAAAAATGAATTAATAAAATTAGTTATTAATTAATTATTTATCTAATGAATTAATTAGGTTAATTAATCATGTTTAATTAAATTAATTAACGATTAGGTTAATTAAATATTAATTAAATTAACTAATCTCTAATTAACCTAAGCGATGTATATGACGGTGGGTCCCATTGGACCCCTTGTTCAGAATGACGATCGACCCACATTATTCTTGGCCTTGACATGACATCATGCTGATGTCATAATTCCATTTTCCATTTAAATTATATAATTAATTAAATTCTAGAAATTAATAAAATCTTTAGAAAATTATATCTTTTAATCCGTAACTTCGGATTAAATTATTTTCAACATGAAAGTTGCTCGAGCGAGCGAGGCGATTACGGATCGCAACCCGTTCGTCGCCACACCCCTAACCTATCGAACTCGCAACTTTCCCCTCGGCTCCTCTGAAAACGCGAAACACCAGGGATACTTTCCCGGATGTTTCCCCCCTTCACCGGTATCACCTCATACCGCGTTAGGGCACCTCTAGCACCGTTACTTGTCTTGTCTTGCATTGTTATGCATCTGTTTACTTTGTATTCATTGTTTCTTCCCCTCTTCTCTCGCTGAACACCGAGACCGAGCGCTTGTGACTACCAAGACGACTCACGGAGTTGGCGACCCTCTCTCTTGCCCGAGCAACCAGGCAAGCCCCCTTTGATCACCGGATATCGCCTACTCTTCTCTATCTTTGCTTGCATTAGAGTAGTGTAGCATATTCTTGCTTTCAGATTAATCCTATCTTCTTTGCATAGCTTTGTCCTTGCTACTCTTGTTGTTACCTTTACCGCTATCCTCTTGCTTAGTATAGGATGCTAGTGTTCCATCGGTGGCCCTACATTCTTGTCCGTCTGCCATGCTATACTCTTTGGCTGTGATCACTTGGGAGGTGATCACGGGCATATACTATATACTTTACACTATTACATTACCGTGATCTTGTTAGGAGATGGAAATTTGAAAGGACGGTGGCTCCATCCGGTAGAGGTGGGCTGGGTTCCCGACGGCCCCGATTGTTACTTTGTGGCGGAGGCGGCAGGCAGGTTGAGACTACAGGTGAGAGGTGGGCTGCCCTCAGTCGGCGTTCGCGGATACTTAACACGCTTAACGAGATCTTGGTATTTGATCCGAGTCGGCCATTTGGTCTATACGCACTAACCACCTACGTGGGAGTAGTTTTGGGTATCCCGCGTCGTGGTATCAGCCAAAACTTCGTGACGCCCGACGAGCGGGCGTGGGCGGATTGGACTGGAGCGCTCGCTAGGCTAGGTCTACTTCCGTAGCCGCCCTCTTAGCGTGCATGTGTGCTATGGGCGATGGGCCCGGACCCCGTGCGCTTAGGTTTAGACCGCGTCTTGACCTCTCTGTTGTGCCTAGGTGGGGCTGCGGCGTGTTGATCTTCAGCGGCGGGCATGACCGAGAAAGTGTGTCGGCCAAATGGGATCAAGCGTGTTGGGTTATGTGGTGGACCCTGCAGGAAGTTAATCTATTGAATAGCCGTGATCTTGATAGCAGGACGACTTGGAGTTGTACCTTGACCTTATGACAACTAGAACCGGATACTTAATAAAACACACCCTTCCAAGTGCGGATACAACCCGGTGGTCGCTCTCTCTCGTGGTTACGAGGAGGGATCGCGGGTAGGTTTATGCTATGCGACGCTACTTGGAGATGCTACTTGGAGGACTTGGTCTACTCTCTTCTCTTGTTGCAAGGCGGAGGCTGCGGAAGCATAGTCTTGACGGGATTAGCTATCCCCTCTTATTACGGCATTTGCAGTTGAGTCCTTGATATGGCCCTTTACACATATATCCATGCATATGTAGTGTAGCTCCTTGCTTGCAGTACTTTGGATGAGTACTCACGGTTGCCTTGTTCCCCTTTTCCCCCATCTCTACCCGATTGCTGCGACGGATGCCGGAGCCGAGAGCGACGCCACCGCCGTCGGCGGCGGCTACTACTACACCGGAGGTGCCTACTACTACGTGCAGCCAGCAGACGACGATCGGGAGTAGTTAGGAGGATCGAGCGGGAGGCTGCGCCTCTTCGTCTGTATCCCGGTTTGTGCTAGCCATCTTATGGCAACTTGTTTAACTTATATACGTACTCGGATATTGTTGCTTCGGCCGACTTCGTCTATGATCGATCACTTGTATTTGAGCCCTCGAGGGCCCTGGCTTGTATTATGATGCTTGTATGACTCATTTTATTTGTAGAGTTGTGTTGTGATATCTTCCGTGAGTCCACGATCTTGATCATACGCGTTTGCGTGTATGATTAGTGTCTGATTGAATCGAGGCGTCACACCTTGGTGCCGGAACTCCTCTTGTATCCGATGAACACCATCTTGGTGCTACGATCGGCAAGCTTTGAGAGATCTTGGCTCGCCGTCTTCACATGTGCCACACACCCAAGCGTCCGTAGATGAGACACATTCGAGCTTCCGTCAAGTAAATTGCTTCATACGAAGTCATGCCGATCCTTTGCCTTCGTTGGAGCCGGTTGAGAAGATAGACCCGCGTCGAGACAGCTTCTCCCCAAAAGTCCCGGCAAGTTCTTGCTCTTGAGTAAACTTCTCGCCATGTCAGCGATGGTTCGATTAAGCCTTTCAACAACCCTGTTACATTGCGGCGTATAAGGTGTCGTGAGGAACCTCTTTATGCCAATCTTCTCGCGAGTAGTCGTTGAACTCGTTTGGCGTAAACTCTCCGCGCGATCTATCCGTAGAGCACGAACCTTCACTTGTGTTCCATCTCCGTTGCAGTCTTGACTTTTGAGCGCTTCAAGCGCCTCATCTTTAGATCGTGGGAGAGCGACCCACATGTATCTCGGTAGTCATCTACCACAAGGAAGAAGTACTTCTTTCCTCCGTGAGTTCTTTGGGGTGATAGGGCTACATAGATCACCATGGAGCAGCTCGAGTGCATCACTTGCACGATAGGTAGGTGAAAGAGGAGCGGCTGCGGTGCTGTTTTCAACCAAGCACCCGTCACATACTCGATCAACATGGTCGATAAGCGGCATCCCGGATACCATCTCCATCTTGACATCTTCTTCAAGGCGTAGAAGTTAACATGTCCAAATCTAGCATGCCATAACCACGAATCATCATCACTCTTGGCGAGCCAACACTCGGTTGAGATTGATCAAGGTTGAGGATATAGAGCCTGTTCAGCGTGCGATTCACACGCGCTAGCGCGTTTGGAGGTTGTCGAAGATCGTCATCACTCCGTTCTCAATATCCACCTTGCATCCATTCTCATCAAGTTTCCGCAGAGATGATGTTGTTGTGAAGCCGTGGGATGTAGTACACTCCGGTGAGTATGCGATGTTCTCATGTGAGACCCTCGAAGAGGATGAGCCTTGCCCGCAAATCTCCACATTTGAACCATCACCGAACTTGACCGAGCCTTGAACATCATATTCCAGCTCGAGGAACTTCTCCTTGCACCCGTCATGTAGTTCTGGCACCTGTGTCTAGATACCACGACACGTTACAGCTCCGGATAACTTTGGTGTTACCTTTTTCTCATGAAGTAGCACCTTCGGTTTGGTTTACAACCGCTGTTTGGGCGAGATCACAAACTTCGCCATCGGAAGACCTGGACGTTCGTCTTCTGCCGCCAAATTTGCCTTAATCTCCGCTTGTTAGGCTCCGGACAATCCTTTGCAAAGTGACCCATCTCGTTGCGGTTATAGCACTTGACCTCGGACATATCCAAGTTAGTGGCTTCCGCTCTTTAGATCGGTCCGCCTTACCACGACCTCGTGGCTTGCCTTTTCCTTTGCCTTCTTTGGTTTGTCCGCCGTGCTTGGCGTTGCTTGAGCCTTCGCCAGCGTTCCGCCTTCCTTTGCTACTTAGGGACTCCCAATCTGCTGGCAGTACATGAGTTGGTCACCACCTCCTCCTTTGCCTTTCCGGCAACCACGAGCATTCTCTTCCCATGTCCATAGCGTCGATCGCCTCCGTTATGGTCATGTCGTCGATGTCGTAAAGCTGCTCGGCGTGCCAATGATGTACGTGAATTTATCAGTCACCGAACGAAAAACTTCTCCACAATCTCGGTCTCCTTGAGCTTTGCACCAAGCGCGGATCTCTCCCACCAATGTAGTCGACGCGCATGGCATAGTCGTTCACCGATTGATTTCCTCCATCGCAACTTGTGAAATTGGTGCTTGACACTTGTGCCCGAGCCTTGGTGACGCGATCTTCTCCGATCCTCATCTCTTTGAGCGTTCCGCCTCTCTTCTTTATCTCGAACTCCGCCAATGTCATCGGACGGAATCCGCACAGTTTGGGCTATGGCGGCCATGGCACCTTCGTCGACTCCTTGTCGGCGTCGTCGTCCGTGATGGCCTCCCACACTCGAAGGGTTGGAGAATGATCTTCATCTTCACCGCCCACACGCCGTAGTTGGCGCCGGTGAGCATCGGTTCTTGGATGGGGATGTTACGATGTGCTCAGACGTTGGCGCCGCCCGTTCCGCCACCACTTGTTGCTGACTTGCGCCCTTCTTCACATTGTCGCCTTTCTTGTTCGCCTTGGAACCGCCATTGCGGACTTGACCGACTCAAAGATCGCTGTCCGTCATCGTAGATCGTAGATCGTCGAGGCTCTAGATACCAATTGTTGGTTTTTGATCTTGATAGATCAAATTCCCCGGAGAGGTGCAACAAAGACTGCGTGCGTGTAAGCTAGCTCAAAGAAGCAACCAAGCTAGTAGCTTAATTGATCTATGAGGGAACTAGTTATGCGTGCGTCTAGCCGTAGCCTCTCGTGACGTGAGTCTGCGTGGAGCAGCTCTAGCTGGATCGGATCGATCTACTCTCTTGAACACTTGCGGCGACTTCGTAACTGCGAGCGATAAAGCGATCGATGGCCAAAGGCTCTGTCGAGCCTTTCAATAATCTTTATTGCTTTTATGATTCGATACACAGATTACACGGGGTACATGTATATATATTACTAACCTGGACCTAACCCAAACTGATTAGGACTAGATATCCTACATGGATACTCAGACACGGACACGAGATTACCTCACACAGGGCACCATTCAGAGTGAAGCAACGACTGGTGAGCTGGCAGGCGGGACCCGCAAGTCAGCTCGATCCCCATCCCCGTCCAAGAGATATTCCAAAGATGCGACGCCCCCGATTTAATCGTACACTAATCATGCACGCAAATGTGTACGATTAAGACCAGGGACTCACGGGAAGATATCACAACACAACTCTACAAATAAAATAAGTCATACAAGCATCATAATACAAGCCGAGGGCCTCGAGGGCTCGAATACAAGTGCTCGATCATAGGCGAGTCGTGGAAGCAACAATATCTGAGTACAGACATAAGTTAAACAAGGTGCCATAAGATGGCTAGCACAAAGCGGGATCTGATCGAAGAGGAGCAGGCCTCCTGCAGGATCCTCCTAGGGCACTCACGGTCGTCGTCGTCGGCCGCTGCGTAGTAGGAGGCGCCTCTGAGTAGTAGTCGTCATAGGCGGCGGCGTCGACTCAGGCTCCCTCGTGCAGTTGCAGCAATCGAGTAGAGATAGGGAAAAAGGAGGAACAAGGCAACCATGAGTACTCATCCAAAGTACTCGCAAGCAAGGAGCTACAATACATATGCATGGATATATGTGTAAAGGGCCATATCAGTGGACTGAACTGCAGAATGCCAGAATAAGAGGGGGATAGCTAGTCTTAACGAAGACTACGCTTCTGGTCACCGGTCTTGCGACAGACAGAGGAGGACAACGGAAGTCCTCCAAGTAACATCACATAGCAATAATCCTACCCGGCAATCCCCTGCTCATATCCCTGAGCGAGAGCGACCACCGGTTGTGTCTGGCACTTGGAAGGGTGTGTTTTATCAAGTATCCGGTTCTAGTTGTCATAAGCTCAAGGTACAACTCCAAGTCGTCCCTGCATCAAGATCACGGCTATCCGAATAGATTAATCTTCCAGGGTGCACCATCTTACCAAAGACGCTTGATCCCATTTGGCGGACACACTTTCTGGGTCATGCCCGCCGCGGAAGATCAACACGCCGCAGCCCCACCTAGGCACAACAGAGAGGCCAACACGCGGTCTAAACCTAAGCAGGGTGCGGGCCCATCGCCTCGAGCACACACTGCGTTGCGTCTGTGGCCGGAAGCGAGACCTAGCCCAAAGAAAGCGTTCGGTCAATCCGGCGCCGCTCGTCGGCCGACGTCTGAAGTACTTGGCCGATACCACGGCCGGATACCCATAACTACTCCCGCGTAGATGGTTAGTGCGTATAAGCTCAGAGCTAACTCGGATCAAATACCAAGACCTCGTTATGCGTGTTAAGTATCCGCGAACGCCAGGCCAGCCCACCTCTCTCTAGGCGGTCTCAACCTGCCTGCCGCTCGCCACAAAGTATCGATCGGGGTCGTCGGGAACCCAGCCCACCTCTAGGGATGGAGCCACCGTCCTTTCAAACCCCATCTCCTAACAAGTACCACGGGTAATGTAATAGTGTAAGGTATATAGTATATACCGTGATCACCTCCCGAGTGATCACGGCCCGATAGTATAGCACGGCAGACGAACAAGTATGAAGGGCCCAGATGAATGTACTAACATCCTATACTAAGCATATAGGATTGCGGTAAGGTAACAATGAAGTTACAAGGACAAGGCTATGCAAAGAAGATAGGAGTATCTCAAAACAGAACATGCTACTCTATTCTAATGCAAGCAGATAGAGAAGAGTAGGCGATATCCGTGATTAAGGGGGGCTTGCACGGTTGCTCGAAAAAGAGAGGGTCGTCGGTGGCGTAGTCGATCACGAGGACATCGGCATCGGTCTCGGGTCTATCGGAGAGAAGAGGGGAATCTGATAAATACATAGCGAGCAAGTGCATGTCAAGACAACGAGCGAGCTAGGCGTGTTCTAACGGCGCTAAGCGATCTTGGCGGGGGAATCATCCGGAAAGTTTTCCGGTTACGACGTCTGTCGACGGAGGGACCGGAGAGGAAAGTTTGCAGGTTCGATAGGTTAGGGGTGTGTGGCGGACGAGCGATGCGTGATCCGGATTCGTCTCGTCGTTCGAGCAACTTTCATGTTGAAATTATTTTAATCCGGATTACGGATTAAAAGATATGATTTTAAAAGATTTTATTAATTTCGGAATTTTATTAATTATTTAATTAATTTCGAAAATGCATTTATGACATCGACATGATGTCATCTCGATATCAAGACCAATGTGGTTGACTGAGTCAACCCGGCAGTGGGTCCGCATGTCATTCTCTCATATCTAGTTAACCTAATCAAAGTTAATTAACATTAGTTAATTAAGTTAATTAATGATTAGGGTTAATTAATCGAATTAATTAGATTAATTAATTATTTAATTAATTAATTAGTTAATTAGTTTTAATTTATTTTCATTTTATTTTTATTTCTGTTTTAATAAAACATTATGGGCGGGGCCCTAGTCGATGGCCCCGGGGGGCTAGCGGGCCTGGCGGTGCGGGTTCGGCGCAACCCGCACCCGTCGATCGGCGCCACGCCTGTGAGGTTTAGGCGGAGCGGCAGGCGAGGCGAGCGAGGGGGCGGTGGCCTGGCGCCGGCCACGGCAGGCGGACGATCGCCGAGGAGGAGCGCCGAGAGGCAGCGGCGGCGGCAACAAGTCTGGCCGGCGCGTGTGGCGGCAACGGGATGGCGTCGGCGGCGGCGGGCACAGCTTCGCCGGTGGCCGTGGGTGGTCGTGGTCGGGCGGGGCGGAGCTAAGCGGGAGGAGAAGGAGAGATGCTCACGGGGAGGGGCGCGTAGGGTCTAAGCGATGGGGGTGAGGAGGGCGTCGGGGACGACGCGTCGTGGAAAGCCGGCCGGCGAGGAGGTCCGGCGGCGGCGATTCGGGAAGACGGTGTAGGGGCTCGTGGCGCGGTCCTCTCGGCGAGGGGCGAGGTAGCTCGGGAGCGTCGGTGTTGAGCGGCGGCGGCGGGACGAAGCGTCGTCCGTCGGGGACGAACAGCGTCGGCGAGGCGTAGGAACTCCGATCGTGGAGGAGGGCGAAGACGGCGGCGGCAGCGGTGTCGTCAGGCGATAAGGGTCGTCGGTGCGGAGTTGGGCACGAGGAGCTCATCTCCAGCGTGTGTGTGGTGTGGTGGCGGCGGAGTGGGAGGACGAGGAGAGGTGGGGGCGTCCGCGAGGTGGCCTCGGTCCAATGGGTGGGCTGGCGGCGGCGGCGGGGGCGGGTCCTTGCCTCGATCGAGCGGGAGAAGGGAGAGGTCGAGGGGAGTGGGGATCGATCGATCCGGATGGGATCGAGGCGAGGGGTGGGGCGAGTGGGGAGCGGGAGGAGTTAGGGTTTCGGGGTGTGGGTGGCCTAAAGGCCAGGGCTGCTGGGCTGGGCAGCAGGCGGCTGGGCGGCTTCTTTGGGCAAGCCCAGTCAGGGGCTTCTCTCTTGTTCCTTTTTTTGTTTCTGTCTTGTTTTAGTTCCTTTTCCTTTTACTTATTTACTTTTCTTGTTTTAATTCAACTTAGGGCATATAAGTATTTTACAAATTTGTGTTTTCTTTACTATAATTACCCATGTATTATTTGGCACTAACCGAACACTTTTGTTTTGATGTTTGAAATTTTTTGATGTTTGACAATATTTAAATTTTGAGTTTGAAAGTTTCGAACCGACGCGAGATTATTAGCAGTAACCGAGGTGACGTGTCCTCATTAACGTAGGATTACTGTAGCGTAATTACCCCGGGCGTCACAAAAGATGTCTTGTGTTAGGGGTGGGGTACGCTTGTTTTTTTTGGAGGGAGCGGTGGGGTACGCTTGTAAGTGTCAGTAGTTGTATAGTGTCAGCCGGCGGCCAGCCCAGCTTGCGCGCGCTCTTTCTCTCGCCTTGACGAACTCAAGAACACGATGATTTGCGCAGCGCAGAAAACCCGTGGGTTTTTTTTTTGAGGATCAAACCCGCTGTTTTCTGTTTCTCTTCGTTTCTTTTTTTCAATAAAACTACTGATTTATTTATGTTCGATCATGACAGTACAACGAAAAATTACATTCAGATCAGTGGACCACCTAGCGACAACTACCAGCACATTCAAAGGCGCGTCGTCGTTATCGCACCTCCCTTGCCGGAGCCGGGCAAAGACGGCCGGGAAGTCATTGTGCTAGGCCCATAGGACCAATGCACCAGAGCATAAACCGCCGCCGATGAAGAGTGGATTAAATCGGAAGGATCCGACCGAAAGACACACGAATATAGACGAACAATGACCAAATCTGAGCAGATCCATCGGACACATACATCCACACGTCCACCGAAGATGCTAGACGCACCACCGGAGAAGGGGCTAGGCGGGAAGAACTTTATTCCATCTTCAGAGAGCCAATGCACCGTCTCGCCTTCCTGAGCAGGGCACAAACCCTAACAAAGAAACATAAAAAAAACGGAGCCCTCCTTCCGGCAAAGACCAGGATCCACCACGCGTCCCATGGCCCTAAGGCCACCGGAGACGAGGCGGACCGGCGGCAACGACGGCGAGAGGCAGAGGAACCCTAACTTTTCTTGAGATAGGAGGAACCTTCTGCTCGTTCCTTTTATTCTGCAATGATGCAACAACCTTGGCTTGACAAGCATGCCACAACTCCGCTAGTTCGAATCCGGTTATCATCGCTTCTTCTAGATGAAACACAAGAGCTATCCCCCCTCCCCCCTCCGAAAAAAAATCGTAATCCAACTGTGACGCCCGGATAATTAGACTACAGTAATCCCAAGCTAATGATGCCACGTCATCTTCGTTACTGTAATTAAACTCACGTTGATTCGAACCCGATTCAAATGCAAATTTAAAACATAGGCAAACAACAAAAGTTTCCAAACTTTAAAACTAAAATGTTCGGAGTAAACTAAATAATGCATAGGTAATTATGGTGGAGAAACCAAACTTTGATAAAGTGTTTAAAGGCTCTAAGATAATTAAAACAGTAGTTAAAACAATTAAATACATTCCTATTGAATTTTATAAAATATTAAACTATTTTATTTTCGATTGAGAATTACGGTGGCAGTAGTATATTTATAAATACAAATTTAGGTGCTACTGTTTATTTTTATAAAAAACTGTAATAAAAGGGAACTTAAAATAAAATAGAAAAGAAATAGAAAACAAAAAGAAAAGACCCCCCCTCTCCCCTGGGCCAAGTGGCCCGATTAGCCTGTTGACCAGGCCGACCAGGCCACCCCCTTATACCCCCCACCACCACGGTAACCCTAGCCCACTACTCCACCACTGCACCCCACTCCCCCGATCCCTTTTCCCCATCCGAGCAGGATCGAGATCGCCAACGCCGTCGCCGCCCCCAACGCCGTCACTCCTCAACGCCACGCCTCGACAGGCGCTCGATCAGATCGGACAACGGCGCCCGACCCATCGACCCAGCGCGCTCGCCGCCGGAGCCACCGCCCAGCGTCGCCGTCACCATCCCCGCCGAACCACCCCGCCAAACGTCGTCGCGCGGTCCTCTTAAATCCCGGCGCCTCCTCGCCACCGGGCGCCACCGCTTCCCTTGTCGTCAAGCGCCGCCGACCTCCTCTTCCTCCCCGACGAAGTCACCGAGTAGGGCGCCTCGCCTTGAGCTCGTCGGCGTCTTCTTCAACCTTGGCCACCTGCGCCGTCGCCGATTCGTCGCCGTCGAGCCTCCCCGAGCCGCTGCGCCTCTACAGCTCAACGTGAGCCCCCTCCTCCTCTCTCTCTCTCTCGGCCGTCGCTAGCTGTACACGCCGCCCTAACTTGCCCGAGCTCGCGTTCACCACAGCCATCGTGGCTCTGACTCGGCATTGCGCCAGCCGCCCACGCCCGGGCGTCCTCGTCGGCCGCGCCACTCGCCTCCATCTGCGCCCCTGCTCCGACCAGGCCATAGGCGCCGGAACCCCCGCCGACGCCCCTGCTCCCCACGACGCCACCTCGCCGCTTTTGCCACTGGGCTAGCCTAGCAGCTTGGTCTCCAGGCTTTGTTAGCGCTCGGGCACCCGCTAGTGCGTGCACGCCCGTTCGGGCCACGCCCGATAGGCCCCTGGGGCCTATGACAGATGGGCCCCATGCCCAAAACGTTTTCATAAAAAAAATAGAATTAAAAAGAATTAGAAAATAATAATAATAATAAATTTAATTAATTAATTAATTAAGTTAATTAAGTTAGTTAATCTTTAATTAAATTAACTAACCCTGTTTAGTTAACTAAGTCAATGACCAGTGGGACCCACACGTCAGCGACCCAGTCAACACCTCTGTTGACTGCTGACGTCATGCTGATGTCATGATGACGTCAGCATGTACTGTTCTGGATAATGTTGAATTAAATTAATTAAATAAATTCTAAAAATGATTTAAAACTTTAGAAAATCATATAAAATAAATCGTAGCTCGGATGGAAAAACTTTGTACATGAAAGTTGCTCGGAACGACGAGACGAATCCGGATACGCAACCCGTTCGTCCGTCACACACCCCTAACATGTCAAACTCGCAACTTTCCCCCTCCGAGCTCCTGCTCGAAAACGCGAAACAGGGATGCTTACCGGATGTTTCCTTCGCTTCAGTATCACCTCCTGCCGCGTTAGGGCATACCTAGCACGCGTATTACCTCGTTATGCTTTGTGATGCTTTGATTGCTCTGTTATTTATTGTGTTCCCCTCCGATACTTCTTTCCAGTAGACCCGAGTGCAAGCGACCCTGATTCGACTACGGTGTTGACGACCGTCCTTCTTGCCGGACCAACCAGCAAGCCCCCTTGATCACAGATATCGCCTATTCTACTCCATCTGCTTGCATTAGAGTAGTGTAGCATATTCTTGCTTTCGATTAATCCTATCTTCTTGCATAGCTTTGTCCTTGCTACTCTTGTTGTTACCTTTACGCAATCCTACATGCTTAGTATAGGATGCTAGTATTTCCATCTGTGGCCCTACATTCTTGTCCGTCTGCTTTGTGCTATACTATCGGGCCGTGATCACTCGAGAGGTGATCACGGTATATACTATATACTTATACATGATACATGTGGTGACCAAAGTCGGGTCGGTGGTGGAGCACCATGAGTGGATCTTTGTGGCGGGCGGCAGGCAGGTTGAGACCGCCTAGAGAGAGGTGGGCTGGACCTGTTCGGCGTTCGCAGATACTTAACACGCTTAACGAGATCTTGGTATTTGATCTGAGTTGGCTACGGGCCTATACGCACTAACCAACTCGTGGGAAAGATATGGGCACTCGGCGTCGTGGTATCGGTAGGCACTTCGTGACGTCGGCCCGGCGGCTAGCCGAATTGGATCGAACGCCACTAGGCTAGAGTGCGCTTCGGCCGCCCTCGCAACGTCTTGAGTGTGTTCGGGGTGATGGGCCCTGACCCTGGCGCCTAGGTTTAGACCGCGTCTTGACCTCTCTGTTGAGCCTAGGTGGGGCTGCGGCGTGTTGATCTTCCGCGATCGGGCATGACCCAGAAAGTGTGTCCGCCAAATGGGATCAAGCGTGTTGGGTAAGTTGGTGCACCTGCAGTGAAGTTAATCTATTGAATAGCCGTGATCTTGATAGCAGGACGACTTGGAGTTGTACCTTGACCTTATGACAACTAGAACCGGATACTTAATAAAACACACCCTTCCAAGTGCGGATACAACCGGTGGTCGCTCTCTCTCGGGGATACGAGGAGGGATCATGGGGTAGGATTATTGCTATGTGATGTTACTTGGAGGACTTCAACCTACCCTCTTCTACATTGCAAAGCGAAGGTGACGAGCGTAGTCTTCGATAAGACTAGCTATCCCCTCTTATTCGGCATTCGCAGTTCGGTCCACCGATATGGCCCTTTACACATATATCCATGCATATGTAGTGTAGCTCCTTGCTTGCAGTACTTTGGATGAGTACTCACGGTTGCCTTGTTTCCTTTTTCCCCTATCTCTACTCGATTGCTGCAACCGGATGATGGAGCCGAGTCGACGCCACCGTCGATGACGACTACTACACCTGAGGCGCCTACTACTACGTGCAGCCCGGCGGCGACGACTGGGAGTAGTTTAGGAGGATCGAGGCGGGAGGCTGCGCCTCTTCGATCTGTATCCCGATTTGTGCTAGCCTTCTTAAGGCAAACTTGTTTAACTTATGTACGTACTCAGATATTGTTGCTTCCACGACTCGTCTATGATCGAGCACTTGTATTCGAGCCCTCGAGGCCCCTGGCTTGTATTATGATGCTTGTATGACTTATTTTTATTTGTAGAGTTGTGTTGTGATATCTTCCCGTGAGTCCCTGATCTTGATCGTACACATTTGCGTGCATGATTAGTATACGATTGAATCGGGGGCGTTACACCAACACATTTGTAGGTCGGCCAATCTTCGAGCTCATTCAAGCTTCCTTATCAGCAACCTATTGACTAACTGCAACATGAATGCATTAGTTGAATATAAAGCTCTCAAGTTTCCTGCAAACGGTTTGGCCCATCTCCGATGGCCTCTGAGCCATGGAGGTACGGCCCTGTTTTTGTTGTTAGATTTAGCGTCTTTGGTTGGGGCTGTGTGGCGGTGGCGATGTCACTTAGTAGGAATAAGGCCAACTCCACCGCGCGACCCTATCCTGTCCGCCCCCGTCCGTTTGGGATAAAAGGGACAAACGAGACGGCCCAACGCGCGGGCGCAAACGGACATTTGTCCGCTTTGTGTCCGCTTTCGACCCATCCGCGGCCCAAGTTTGCGCCGCTTTTGGGGTGAACGGACACCACGCGGACGCTTGCCGATCGTCTACGTGTCCTCCTTGGCCCGCCCATCGGTGGCACAGGGGCGGGCCTTTTCTATCCGCCCTCCTCCCTCCGCCGCATCCACTCCACTCTTCCCTCTCTTCCCCTCGCCGCCGCCGCCCGCTGCCATTGCAGTGCGTGCAACCTTCGGACGACGCTGCTTCAACCCTTCCTCTCGCCGCCGCGAAGCTACCCAAGCACGGCCACCTTGTTTGCGTTCGCCGCCGGATTTGGGGCGGATCCGGTCGGTCTTGAGCTCGCCCATTTGGGAGGCGGGCCGCGCCATGGATGGCCGGAACCTCGCCGGAAGGCCCGGCAGGTCGCAAGGCCACATGCACGCATGGCTCGTCCTCTAGCCGCTCGGATCTCCACCGTCGGTGGCCCGCCCGCAGATACGCGAATGGCGGCGGGCGGGCTCGGTGCTTGCCCAAAGCTCGTCGGCGCACCGTTGCCCCTCATCAAGTGCGACCACCGCCTAAGCGGTCGTGCGCGCTTGCGTGTCTACAACTCCGGAGCATCCTGGATGGGTGTTTATCAAGTGCTTAAACGATGGGGTATGTGCTCTTTTAGCTTCGGTTTTGTGCTTTCGATTAGACTAGTGGTGCTAACTTTAAGTTTTATTGTGTAGAACGGATGCAAGTTTTGGTATTGGGAAGAAGAGTACATCGATATGTTGATAGAGCGAAATGTATTGCATGTTCGTGCACTTTTAGCTAGCCTAGAGGCTTTAGATGAGACAAGTACACTTGTTGCTAGATTAGAGGCTAGGCACGATACTACGTGCGAAGAAGCAACAAGGCACGATACTACGTGTGAGGAAGCAACGTCGACTTCTGGCTTGAAGAAGAAAGGAGGATGCAACGTCGTGCCTCCTCCACAGATCAACAATGAGTGCATCGAGAAGGCCCTAACCCAACTCAAGGGAGCAGTTATGGAAGTTGGGTATCTTCTCAAATGTATTCTTGTGGTTCTTGTTTTCTTTGGCCTTGCTTTACTAGTCAAAATGTGATGATGTATTGTCATGTACCAAAATGAATGATAAAAAAGTTTAAGGACTTGCAAAGAAATATACGCAGACGGGATGGGGCAATGGATGCGGTCGCAGCATTGGCGACGGCCACCGTGATCCCAGACAGCCCGGATACGACCCCAAATCCCTATCCAAATGGACAGAAACCGGACAAAACGGACGTCCGTTTGAGGTCGCGCGGTGGAGTTGGCCTAATATCTTTCACGTTCTATCCCCGCCCGATGGTAAGTCTACCATTGTCGGAGGGCGTGTGGAGGTTTGTCCCCTTCGGATCTCACGGATTCGGGCGGTGCTGGTCTTCGATGGGTCTGTTTGGATCCGACCTTCATTCATCTTCACTTGAGTATTTACAGATTTGATCCTTCTGACCTACCACTTTATTCTTCGGCGATGTTTGCTACTCTGGTGCGTTGGCCCGCACGAACACTTCCCGATTGTCTACTACAAAAAGGTTTTTCCGACTCTAGTGGCAGAGGGGGCGATGACGGCGGCGCGCCTTCGTCTCGCTTCAGTGCTTGTAGTCGTCGCTAGGTGGTCCATGGACATGGTTGTGATTTTATTACCTCTGTTCTCTGTACTGCCATGATTGAAGAGGAATAGACTGAAAGTTTCTCGTAAAAAAAAGTTTCCCGCAATTTTTTTAAACTCTATTGGAATAAACTCTTTTAAAAAACAAGGGAATCGAAAAAAGTCCTCAAATCGATGCTTCCTCGAAAGTCACATTTTAAGCACCGGATAAATGGAACGAGGACAAGAAATTTGGCGTCTTTTTTTTTAGGGTCAAACACTGCCGCTTTATTTAAAACATAAAGTTCGGAATGAAAATTTGGCGTCTGAAAATCGTGACATGCGGCTGCCTTCCCGGTCACAAACAACCTCATTTTTGAAAACAAAAATCAGAGGCAAACGGAAAATCCTCACCCGTTCGATTAAAAATCGGACGGCTGTTAGGCCTCCGTTTATCCCCTCCCATATCCTCTTTCCGCTCTGTCGCTCTCTTCCTCGCTGCCTCAGTTGGCAACTTGGCGCTCCCTTTGTCTCTCTTCTTCTCACTCCTCCTCCGCCCCTTCTTCCACCTCAACCTCATCAGGATAAGGTAGCCAGTGGTAAGGCACGCTTCCAGAAGCTCCCGCCGGGCCCAATCCCGCCGCCGGCGCCCGGTCCTTGAGAGGCTGCATGCATGAGTAGTCGCGCCGCCGCCGCCGCCGCCGCCGCCGAAGAGGAGCCATGGGGATGGTTACCGCTGCCGCCCTCCTCGCCTCATCGCCGCAGACGCCTCTCCTCCGCGGGTATCTCCCCGGCCTGCCGAGGCTGCGCCTGAGGCCCGCCTCCCCCTGCGTCAGCGCGCTCAGGTGACTGCTTGCTGTCTGCTTTGCGTCTGTTTGAGATGCTCTGGATGCTTGGCGCTAATTGCACGCCAGATATTGGATGTTTAGCATGAGAAGTTTTAGCCGGGGAAGGGATTGAAGGGACGCAGGCGTTTCTTACTTTGGATTATTGGTTTGTTACGGCCTTATGGACGGTCTAGAGATAAGTTCAAGCCAGGGCAGATTTAGGCTTCTCCGGTAGCTTAGCTTGGTATAGGACCTAGCAAATGCAGTTGGCGTTGGCACTTCACTTATGGGTCTATTGTTTACTAAGTGACGACTGAGTTTGTAAGGAAGAGTGTACATTAGTTAATGCGATGAATACTTTCTTGTCAGTATGTTTTCGCTTGACCATGCGTGCTGATTCCTACGTTGTCATTTAGATCATCCACAATTGAATTAGCAAGACGTTAGTAGGTTGATGTATGCCAAGTTAGTGGATTGATGTTGCTTTTGTTCTTGAGTTACAATGTTTCAACTTTCAACTAACATGTTACTATTTTCGCAGGTCAAACAATTTTGTTCAAAGGTGTTACATAGCAAATGTTGAGGTTGATGTTAGCAATGTAAATAAGGAAGAGGAGGCTTTCGATGATCATCCATCATTACCACCAGGCTGCTCTATTCCAGTTGTCAATATCCTAGGAGATGTTCTAGATTCTAGTCCTTTCCCACCACATGATAGTACTCAGCACCATGCCGATTTTGAGGAGCTGCCGGTATGAATTTTCTTTCCTCCACCATGGTCTTCGTCAAATAGTTTTGTTTTGTTTTCTTCTGACAGTCTGTTCATAATTCAGGTCTTATCTGAAGGAGAGCAACAAACACTGGCCGCCACTCCAGCTCACCCTGCTGGACTATATGGTAAAGGCATTTTCATGGCACCATAGTTGGATTATCTTTATATACTGTTTACACTTTACGCACTAAGCCATGCAGTTAATAATTAATAATGCTGTTCCTTTTTGAGGAATATGGGTTCATTAACCAAAGTATCTGCTATTGTAA
Organism: Aegilops longissima; assembly: GCA_021605205.1. NCBI lineage: Eukaryota > Viridiplantae > Streptophyta > Magnoliopsida > Poales > Poaceae > Aegilops > Aegilops longissima. The sequence continues at coordinate 150,615,666 of CM038680.1, forward strand.
TATTTCATAATTTGCAGCTGATTAATGTTTTCAGTTTTCAACTCCTAGTATGTGACAAGCAGGGCATACCTACCGCTAGTGATTTTTTTAATCTTTTTACAAAAAATTAAAATAATTGATGGGCAAGCCTCCCGGCAATCCATCTATCATGGAACTTAATACCCCTTTAACATCATTTATGCAGCTCTCTATGCTAGCTATTTGTTTGGTAACCTTGTGGAACAGCTCTGGAATTTTGCATGGCCGGCTGCCCTGGCAATTCTTCATCCAAGCCTATTGCCTGTGGCTATTGTTGGTTTCTTCGGAAAGGTACCCACCGCTGTGCTAAATTCAAGAGATGTTAGTAGAATCAACAATCTAAATTATTTTATGATTTCCAGCTCTCAGTATTTCTCGGGGCTCCAATAGTTGGCAAACTTATGGATCATTTCCCGCGAATACCCATGTACACAGGATTGAATGCTGTCCAGGTACTTGCTTTATTTTCTCTGCTTTCTTATGTTATGGGCAAAGAAAATAGATTGCTCTAGATTATAATTTTATGCACAATGAAAAATAGTTTATGCCAGTTTTCTTCTCAACCCGACTATGCAGGTGTCCACTCAGTTAATATCAGCTGCAATGGTCATATATGCTCTCAAGAACGCGGGCCGTACTTCTACGTCAGCTTTGCTTCTCAGGCCTTGGTTCATTGTGCTAGTGATAGCCGGAGCTATTGAAAGGCTTGCAGGATTGGCACTAGGAGTTTCCATGGAGAGGGACTGGGTTGTGCTGGTATGGTTGCTAATCCACATTAATTTTGCAGATTCTTTCCTATTTCTTAACAATGAAATGCATTCCACTCCTAAAATAGCAAGTGTTAGCGATTTAGCAATGAAAACTTGTCATTGTAAGAAACACTTATGAATACAAATAGCTTGTTTTCTTGTCGGTTTTGACCAACTGTATGCCTCACTGTTCTTCTTTCTCTATGAAGTTAGCAGGAACAAACAGGCCTGTTGCATTAGCTCAAGCTAATGCCATGCTTAATCGACTTGATCTTCTTTGTGAGGTGAGATAGTCCTAAGTCCTAACGATATAGAGCTTGCATCTTTTTATATTTATGAAGACTTCGGGAGATGACAAGATTGTCTGTTTGGTGGATCTTGTTATCTTATTATTCTGTACTTTAATCACAGCATGCAATCAATTTTGAGTGGAAATTATAGTTGCATAACATGCATAACCATTTTGGATGTCGCAGACTGTTGGTGCTTCAGTTTTTGGCCTTCTGCTCACCAAATACGACATAGTAACCTGTTTGAAGATTTCCTCTGCTCTAATGATATGCAGTTTTCCCATTCTGGTATACCGCATATATCTTTAAGCTGAATCTTGAATCACCAGATTTAGCATACATTAGCATACTCACAAGATGCTGTATGGTCTTTTTAGGTTATGTTGGGTCAATTAATTAACAGCGTCTCTTGTCATGCGCTTGATTCCTCGAGAACCCCCAGTGATGAATCTATTTGTGCTGATCTATTGGATGTCCGCAAGATAGGTGAGGAAGTTTTTCTTAGAGAATGTGCAAAAGCTTTGCCCATGTTACCATTAAGCAGAAAATCAAGTAATATACTAGAGTCCAGGCACAAAATGTTTTTTCACCCATTTAAAGGAAAACCCAGCACCAAACATAGCAACACATCATAATGCCTAATCTCACAGTGAATCGTCCCAGTGAGGAACTTAGATCAAATTAGTTATTTAAGTTCAGTTATATGTGGATGTTCTGATATTCTCTCTACCATTCAGTTCAAAATGGCTTAAGTTCTATCAAGCATGGCTGGAATGAGTATAAGCAGCAGACAGTTCTACCCGCAAGTGTTGCTACCGTGTTTCTAAATTTCAACGTAGCACTTGCTCCTGGCGCGATAATGACTGCATTGTTGATGCATCGGGGTATGTTTCACTTTCCCAGCTCAAATTTATCAATTTCAGAGAAATGTCTACAAATTAGTAACAGCTGTTTAACAGGTATTAGTCCATCTATCGTCGGTGCTTTTAGTGGATTGTGTTCTGTTATGGGTCTTGTTGCAACATTCATCTCCTCAAGCCTGGTGAAAAGAGTTGGAATTCTAAAGGTTGGATCTATACTTTTTTTCCATGTCTACACTATTTGTCACAATGATGCTAACTTACCTCAATTTGCTTTGGCGCATACTGTTATGTTATAAATACCAGGCGGGAGCAGCTGGATTGATATTTCAAGCTTCTCTCTTGTCAATTGCTCTCACAGTGTATTGGGCTGGACCCATCTCACAGAGAACACCTCTGCTCATCTTCCTCGCTTCCATTGTGAGAACAAGACCTTAGCTACAAATTACCCTTCGATTAAGAGTTTGACGAGTACAATAGACTAAACATTGCGGCGGTTTCCTGTTAATTTTCAGGCATTATCTCGGTTGGGGCACATGTCTTATGATGTTGTGGGGACACAGATCATCCAAACAGGAGTTCCTGCTTCAAAAGCAAACCTTATTGGAGGAATGGAGGTTTCAATTGCAAGCCTTGCAGAGTTAGTCATGCTTGCGATGGCTATAATTGCAAATGACGTCTCTCATTTCGGCTTCCTGGCGATCCTGTCTGTCTCATCCGTTGCTGGGGCAGCGTGGATGTTCTGTCGGTGGTTGAGAAATCCAACGGATGAACAGAGGGAACTCTTCATTTTCGATCCTCACTTCCAACTTCAAGCAACGTAAGTTCTAATTCGTTCCATTAGCCCATTATTTCATGAAGAACATACCAGTGTCCAAAACTATCGGACTTCCATATTAGAGTTTCACTGCCAAGTGTTGTGTCTTGAGAGCTTCATAGTTTATACTCCCTCCGTTCGGAATTACTTGCCGCAGAAATGGATGTATCTAGACGTATTTTAGTTCTAGATACATTCATTTCCGAGACAAGTAATTCCGAACGGAGGGAGTACAACTGTTTTTCCAGTAGGCCATGTAAAACTGGAACCGTAAGCAGGATCATCAAGGTAAAAAAGGTGTTACGTGGTCATGATAAGACATGAACATCAAATCGACATGCAAACAAATGTTTATGATTGAGCTGTCAAGGTGGTAGTTTAACATCCCAGCAGAACTGTTACTGCTTACAAATGACACTTATATAGAGCATCCCCATCTTATCTTGCAGATAAAAGCAGGAGCAGAGCAGTGGGCGATCGAGCGCCCAGTTGGCTTGCTGCCGCTTGTGCTCAGAGTCATACAGCATACCCCCATCTCTTGTCTTGCAAATAGAAGATGCACCAACCAAACGCACGCATGCTTGGACCCGGAGTCGAAATGGGGCTTGCGCTGCAATGATCTGAAGATGTTGTACAGAGTTGCTGTTACATCTTTGACTGAATACAACACACACTTAGGAATTAGACACAGAGACACCCATTTGTTCGTTGTAGTCTGAGCCACCCAGCAGAACTCAACTTGTACATCTCATTTTCTTTTCTTTCTCTATCTGCTGTATAGACCTACTATCAGTTACATCGTTGCCTGTTCTTGCTGAGGTAGAACGAACTTGACTGACGCTAGTTGTAAATCAGTAAGGTTTCGTTCTTGGATCTGATACCTGCACTACAGCTGCTCCCTCAGAGAATTTTCCCGCTTCGGTCTGATTTTGAGTGGTGGTGCAGGACAGAAGGTGATGGATCTTTCACGGATTTAGGTGCGGCTGTGCGTGTGATTAACTAGAATTACTGTATTGTCTGATGATCCTGTATTTGTGGGCTCACGTGCTGTACATGCCAGCGCTCAAGTATATATAAAGTACTACTCCCTCCGTTCCTAAATATTTGTCTTTTTAGAAATTTTAAATAAACTACCACATACGGATGTATATAGACATATTTTAGAGTGTAGATTCACTCATTTTGCTCCGTATGTAGTCACTTGTTGAAATATCTCTCTAGAAAGACAAATATTTAGGAACAGAGGGAGTAGAAATGCATAACTACAGGGTATGACATTAAGCTGGGATGGTTAAAAGGACAATGGTATTGATGCAAAAAAGAAAAAGGAAAAAAAAAGGACAATGGTATCCCAGCCCCCTCTCTCGGAACTATCTCCTACGTTCTTTCTAAGCCAACAAGATTATAATAGCATCAATTTTAGTACCTAGTCTCAATGATGTGAAAAGGATCGACACTTTTGTGATGCCCGGATAATTAAGCTACAGTAACCATCTGCTAATGATGCCACGTCACCTCGATTACTGTTGCTAATCTCGTGTTAGTTCAAAATCGATTCGAAATACAAACTTAAAATAAAGTCAAATGGTGAAGATTTTCAAATATTAAAACTAAAATGTTGGGGTGTTGCCAAATAATGCATAGCTAATTATGGTGGAGAAACCACATTTTGATAAAATAGTTAGATGCTCAAAAATAAACAAAACAGTAACCAAAAACTAATAATAAAATGCCTTTGGAATTTTATAAAAAAATATTAAACTATTTTATTTTGGTTAAGAATTAATGTGAGTGTAGTATATTTAGTTATACTAGTTTAGGAGCTACCTCTACATATTTTTAAATTGCAAGTAAAGTAAAAACAGTAAAGAAAAAGAATGAACAAAAGCAAGAAGGAAAAACGATCAGAAATAAAAAGAGGGGCAAGGCACCTTTCCCCCCTGGGCCGTTTGACCCACCTGACCACTAGCAGGCCGCCCACCCCGTTGCCCCTGGCCTATATGGCCTATTTCCCACGACCGAACCATAAATCTCGATCCCTCCTCCCCGAAGCGCCTCTTCCCCACCTTCCGCCAGACGCTCGAGGGTGCCCTGACGCCGCCCGAGTCCCATCGCCACGACGCTCGAGACGCTCCCGACACTGCCGCCGTTGTTTCCCCAACTCTTCCTGTCGGACTCGTCTCCGCCTCGACGCGCCGACGACGACGCCCGTCCTCGTCCTCCTCCCCCCGCCTCCTCAACTCTCGCCGCCCTGCACCTCCCCGAGTCGCCTGACCTTCCTGTGAGCTCCCGCTGCCCTCTCCTTCCTCGACATCGTCGAGGCCGTCGTCCACGCCGCCCATTCTTCCGACCGAAGCCGCAGTCGCCGTGCGCCCTCATCACGGTCGTCGCGGTGGTTGACGCGCCCCCACGTGCCTGTGGTCCTGCTTGTCGTGCACCGGCTATGCCCGGACCGCGTCCCGTGCGTGCGCCCGCGCCCGCCCGCGATGTTGCCTACTGCTGCCTTACCGCTGAAGCTCTGCTACTCCTCTTGCTAGTTGCTGCTGCCCTGCTATAGCTGCTGCTGCTACTGATGGGCACGACCATGGCCATGGCCGTGGGTGTGTGTTGTGTGTGCGTGTAGTGTGTGCGCGTGCGTGTGTAATTAGCTTAGGGACTAACTACTAGTTAGTTTAACTACTAGCCTATGACAAGTGGACCCCTAGACTAATTAATCTAAATTAACTAATGTTCTAGTTGCTGCCTATGTCATGTGGGCCACACCCTCCTCATTTGATCAGTCTAGTTGACTTGGTCAACTCGAATTAACATAAATCCAGAAATTCCAGAATATTGCTAAAACTTTAAATAATAATAATAAATAATAAAATTAATTAATTAATTAACTAATCATGTTTAGTTAACTAATTAACTCTAATTAACCTGCTAATTAAATGTTAACAAATTGTTAGTCTTCAGCCTATGACATGTGGGATCCACACGTCAGTTTGACCCAGTCAACCCCCTGTTGACTGCTGACGTCATGATGATGTCAGCATACACCATTCTGGATAATGTTGATTTAAAATATTTAAATCAATCCTAAAAATGATTTAAATCTTTTAAAATTAATATAAAATAAACCGTAGCTCAGATGAAAATACTTTCTATATGAAAGTTGCTCTGAACGACGAGACGAATCCGGATACCCAGCCCGTTCATCCGCCACACATCCCTAACCTATCGAACCCGCAACTTTCCCTCCGTTCATCGTCTAAAACGCGAACACAGGAATACTTTCCGGATGTTCCCCTTCACTGGTACAACCTCCCACCACGTTAGGGCACACCTAGCACCGCGCTTTTGTCATGTCATGCATCGTCATGCATTTGTTTGCATTGTATTTATTGTTTCTTCCCCCTCTTCTCTCGCTAGACACCGAGACCGACGCCGTTGCTACCCAGTACGACTACGGAGTTGACGACCCCTCCTTCTTGTCTGAGCAACCAGGCAAGCCCCCCCTTTGATCACCGGATATCGCCTACTCTTCTCTATACCGCTTGCATTAGAGTAGTGTAGCATGTTATCGCTTTCGATTAATCCTATATCGCTTTGCATAGCTTGTCCTTGCTACTATCGTTGTTACCTTTTACCGCTATCCTCTCGCTTAGTATAGGATGCTAGTGTTCCATCAGTGACCCTACACTCTTGTCCGTCTCGCCATGCTATACTATTGGGCCGTGATCACTTGGGAGGTGGTCACGGGCATATACTATATACTTTACATCGTTACATTACCGTGATATTGTTAGGAGATGGAAATGAAAGGACGGTGGCTCCATCCCGGTAGAGGTGGGCCTCGGCCCCGACGGCCCCGATCGTTACTTTTTGGCGGTTTACAGGCAGGTTGAGACCACCTAGGAGAGAGGTGGGCCGGCCTGGTCGGCGTCATGGATACTTAACACTCTTAACGAGATCTTGGTATTTGATCTAAGTCCGGACATTTGGTCTATACGCACTAACCATCTACGCGGGAGTAGTTATGGGTATCCCGACGTCGTGGTATCACCGGCACTTCGTGACGTCGCCGCCGAGTGGCGCGCGCCGGATTGGACCGAATGCTCAGAGGCTAGGTCTGCTTCCGCCGCAGACGCAACGTGTAGGTGTGCTAAGGCGATGGGCCTGCACTTCGTGGCGCTTAGGTTTAGACCGCGGTTGACCTCTCTGTTGAGCCTAGGTGGGGCTGCGACGTGTTGATCTTCGCGGCGGGCATGACCCAGAAAGTGTGTCCGCCAAATGGGATCAAGCGTGTTGGGTTATGTGGTGCACCCTGCAGGAAGTTTAATCTATTCGAATAGCCGTGATCTTGATGAATGGACGACTTGGAGTTGTACCTTGACCTTATGACAACTAGAACCGGATACTTAATAAAACACACCCTTCCAAGTGCCGATACAACCCGTGGTCGCTCTCTCGTGGTTACGAGGAGGGATCGCTGTAGGATTATGCTATGCGATGCTACTTGGGGACTTCACCGCTCTCTTCTACATGTTGCAAGACGGAGGCTGCGAGCGTAGTCTTCGACGTGATTAGATATCCCCTCTTATTCGGCATTCGCAGTTCAGTCCACCGATATGGCCCTATACACATATATCCATGCATATGTAGTTTAGCTCCTTGCTTGTAGTACTTTGGATGAGTACTTACGGTTGCCTTGTTCCCCTTTTTCCCTATCTCTATTCGATTGCTGCGACTGCACGATGGAGCCCAGGAGCGACGCCACCGTCGATGGCGACTACTACACTGGAGGCGCCTACTACTACGTGCAGCCCGCTGACGACGACCAGGAGTAGTTAGGAGGATCTCAGGCAGGAGGCCTGCGCCTCTTTCGATCTATATCCCAGTTTGTGCTAGCCATCTTATGGCAAACTTGTTTAACTTATGTCTGTACTCAGATATTGTTGCTTCCGCTGACTCGTCTATGATCGAGCACTTGTATTCGAGCCCTCGAGGCCCCTGTCTTGTATTATGATGCTTGTATGACTTATTTATGTTTTAGAGTTGTGTTGTAATATCTTCCCGTGAGTCCCTGATCTTGATCGTACACGTTTGCGTGCATGATTAGTGTACGATTGAATTGGGGGCGTCACAACTTTCAACAACAAAACCGAAACAATTTTTCTTCTTCTCCAACACTGTACTCCCTCCGTCCGAAAAAACTTGTCATCAAAATGGACAAAAAGAGGTGTATCTAGAACTAAAATACATCTAGATACATCCCCTTTTATTCATTTTGATGACAAGTATTTTCGGACGGAGGGAGTATTAGACAGAAAAAGGTCAAGATGACGCCAGATACAAACAAAGGCCAAAGGCCATAAACAGACAACGAAAACCTAGAGCCTACGTGATATTAGAAGTCAAGATATGCATCACTCATCAGTTCCAACTTCCAAAGACGAATATCATAAAACCATTCTTTCGAGTTAAAAACACACAGAACAATTTATACCATCTCTGAAGAATTTATCTGTATTCGATGTCAGAGTGACCAAGCCAAACAGCATCAAAATAGTGGCAATGAAACAAAAAAGAAGTGGGTCCAGAGTTGGCTCTGATCGTCAGACAGAGGTCTGCATTCTGCAAAGGAGCTGTACAACAGTCTACTTGATGACCTCGAAAAATAGAACTTCAGGCTGGAGCTTGCAGTCCTTGAAACGTTCTAGCAAATGCTCCCAGCTATCTTCTCTCTGCATGGAGGAAGTTCACACCAACAAATCAGCAAGTTAACAATAAAATGGCTACAAGAAAGAATACAGGGCCTTGATCAACACCCAGGAGTCACGAGTAACTTACCTTGACAGTCTCAAAGCCATAAATGACCCACTTGTCCTCGTCGCGAGCAAAGCAGACGTAGCGGTCATCAGCATAGCAGATCTGCAAGAGTTTGGATTGCAAGCTAGCATAAGATGGATGCTAAATTGAACTGCATTTGCAAGGAGTGACTATGCTTGCATATATAAGCAGGCAAATTAAGTAACCAGAGCATTAAACCAACCTTGCAATAGGCCTGTACTAATACTCAAAGCAACAGAAGAGTAAACAGAGACAGAGAGATAGGAAGTGTGCATATAAAAGGTTACTCCAGCAGATGTTCTGCAACCACTCCATGTGATTTGATGAGGCCATTTCCTATTCGCTATAAAGGGAAGGAAAATAATGCAAAATATACTTGTGAGAGCAGCAGACTTTAAAAGGTCTAACCAGTTTACCTACATATGGTACTTCTTCAACCGTTCAATCAATGGAACGTTTATAAAAAGAACTCAGCGACATAAGGATCACACAAGCTACTGATTCTTGCTGAAATTCTTCTGTCGAGTCTTCTAAATATCTTGACATAAGTGAAGTAGGCAGGAAAAAATATGCCACAGATAGGACCATTCAAAAACTTGCAAATATCTCTCCAACTCCAAGTACGAACCAACTCAGATATGATGTATCATAGTTTAAACCTTCTATCCACTTCTTTAGAAATAGCAGCAAAATGCCTTGTCAATGTAACCTAGGCAATTTGAACCGGGTGACAACGCCATTTAACCATGATTCGTTTAGTTCCACAAAATAAGAACCTTGCTTCAGTCTTAGAACAATACCAACTTGGCCTCCGGTAGCAGTCAAGGAACAGTAAATAATTAGCAACACAACTTATAAAAGGTCATGAACGTCAACCAATACAAATAGCTCATTGCTTTTTATTTTTCTCATTAACAATTCAATTTAGGAAAATAGAATAGTTTGCTGTGCACGTACCATGGAGGTGACAACATACATAGCTGCAGAATGAGCACTTCTGCAAAAGAACTCGGTGTCAAGGGGAGACGTGATGCCAGCCAGAACTTCAGATAGTGCGTCCTGGCTTTCACTGCCACCCAGCCAGTTCAAAACTGCCAACATGATGAATATTTGTTGGTGTAAACTACTGCAAGCTATGATGCTTGAATAAAATAAAAGCCAACTTATAATTTGAGACAAGTAGCGTTACCTATTGTAAAGAAGTGTGGTGTGTTTGAAAGAAAGAGATCAATATTCTGCAGACTTCCACAATGGTCGCATTTGTTGTCCTCGCGAAACTGTTCATCCAATAGAACCGGAAGCTCTGCAAAGGACTTGATCTGTACAAGGACAATTAAAATGTACAAGGATAATTAAAACCTCTAGTCAATATTTCCTATTTTCTAGAATACTCTTGCGTCAATATCCACCTATACAATGTTGGCTAGGCAGAAAACTATTGCAGACAGCATACCTTTGCTGTTTGAGGTGAACTGGCATCAAGTTTATGGAAAAGTGTGGTATACAGGTATTCACCGCCAGACTTCCCACAGCTACAGCTGATTTGAGCATCGAATTTGATCCCAAAAAGATAATGTGTTGGGCATTTGCAATCTCCGCACGTGATTCGGTTCACTACATGTCTCTCGGTCTCCTTGTTTTCTCTAAAACGCGAACAGGTTTCTGAAATATGCAATTCAATGAGAATTGTGGCCACAATCTCAGAAGCAAAAGTATTCCCAACCTGCGGAATTGATTCACCAGGAATTCAGAATTACTAATTGCGTGCATGATCATATAGGACAGACGCAGAATGCAGTTGTTTTCAGGTCAATACTTTACACACAACGTAAAAGAAACACAACAGCGATGCAAAACACAACAGAGCTTACAATAACAACATACTCCCTCCCTAAAGAAATATAAGAGCGTTTAGATCACTAACTCTTATATTTCTTTACGGAGGGAGTACCTAAATTCGCCCACTCTAGTGCATATACTTGGTATCAATATTCAGCATGCATAAATATACAGTAAATAACAAGAAAAAACAAGTTAATTCTGGTATGAACTAGGACTGTTTCCCTCTGTGGAGTGTAAGATACCACATCTATGTTTTGTTCAAAACAGTTCCAGACCTCCAAAATGACCACAAAGTAAGAAATGAACACATGCAAATAAAATAAATTGAAGGTAGCATCAGCACCGAACTGGATTACATTCTCTGCTTTCACTTTGTAATCTAACTTCAATTAATTTTTGTTTAAAGGTCTTGCAAATATATGCAATGGTGATCATGGTCTAACCTTTTCAGTGCTGCAATCTACAACTCTGAAGAGACGAGTCTTCATGCAAGTCAGTACAACATCGGTTAAGTGGTGGTCGTTTGTCTCCCAAGAAGAGAAGATTTCATAAAATTGCTGTACAATGCAGGGATTTTCAACTGACGGGATCCATACAAGTGGCTCCATCAGAAGTTTATCTCTGAAATGCCTCAGATTGCACAATGACTGCACACATACAAAGGAAATTGTAGGCTGGTTTTTCAGATTGCCCAATGACAGGAAGACATACATAGGAAATTATAGGCTGGTTGTTAAAAGATTAGATGACCAGATGCGAGTGTCTCTTACCTGTATGATTATACTCAAGATAGACAATTCTTTATCAGCATTGTTCTTGTTGGAAACAGTAAGGCTTTGTTGAGAACTGGAGGTGCTTGCCATTTCCTTGACAGATTGGCCAGAAGTTCCTGTATTATGAAATTGTAAGAAGTATTAGTGACATAACAGAGCATATTTTATATTGTAAAACTGGGAGCATGCAACAACATATTTGTTAATTCAAAAAAGTATTTTCCAAGAGGTTAGACTGAATGGAAGTTTTCCTTTGGAACTGAGTGCAAAGTGGCCTATAGGAAAAGAGGACATCCTAAGGATTCAAATCCTACATACCAGATAACTTCTAATAGAATATTACACTGTAAAAAACCTCTAATATAGTGCTCCCTCCGTCCCAAAATAAGTGTCTCAACCTTAGTACAATTTTGTATTAAAGTTAGTACAAAGTTAAGACACTTGTTTTGGAACGGAGGGAGTAGTACTCAAAATTCCTAAGGATGGAAATACTAATAAACTACATAGAAATTCCTCTGAATCAAGGAGGCATAAAACAAGCAGACTAGGGCAATGCCAGGTTTAGATCGCTGAGATATAACTTAATTATTTGCTATGACAGCAGAGGAACAAAAAGCTCCTGGAAAAGTCAATGTGACATGAGTTAACACAAATTCATTGCGCAGCAGGAATTTTACCGCATATAATATCAATATTGGCATCAGCAAATCCAATACGCCTAGTACCAGGATGATTTAGATAAAAAGGAATCCGTTTCTTCAACTCTATCTGCAAAGATGGTTATCAGTTAGCACACAATATGGGCAGTTGAGCCAACAAATGGGCATATATAACTATAAAACTAATCACTGCAGATGTTAACAGACCCATTGGTATGATCTCTAAGGGAAGAATGATTTCACGATAGTCCACAACAGTAACTTGAAGAAACTTTAGCCACAATTTCTCTATTCCAGAACAGCACTCCTGAAACTGCAATCAACAAGCAAGCCAATCATTAGTGTGATAAACATCACTATCAACAGAACAGTAAACTAAGGAAGAATGCTAAATTGAAACCATGCCATATGTAGAAGTGCTAGACCTCAGTGCTAAGTGTATCTTTAGGCAACATCCTCAGCTTCTCCCTGATGCTCCCAAGGATCTCAGATCCTTCTCTGCATTTCCTTTGTCGCATTTCAGCGAAGGGCTCTGCCTGTATTCCAACAGATGGTGAAAGCAGCAAGGATTCAAACATATCCTGCACCCTTGGTAAAAGGAAGGTGCCAGACTGGCGGCTGAGAGTTATCCCAACCAACGAGTGATCATCCTGTGATGTATTCTCATAATATACTGGATCTATAAGTGACTGCAGCTTCCCCCAGAGCTCATCTCGGTGCTTGCTGCACATGTGTTGCCAGAGCGAACTAGTGTCCGAAAACTTCTTGCCATCACAACGGGAATTGAGGCAAATCCAGAAACTCCATGACTCCTGATTCTTGAGAAAGCGCGATGCATCAGAAATGGTCTTTGCTGCCGACTTGTCGATTCCATCATAGTGCGCATGCAGGGTGTCAACCGTCACTGATACAACGCGTTGGCCCTGCGGTGCATTCTTCATGGAGGACCAGTATAGTGCAGCCACAACTATGATCTGCTTGAGCAAGACACGGAGCTGCTTCTTGACATAAGATACTCTGGCATCAGAATCTGCCCCAAGAGCAGCCATGGGAGGTATGTCATCCCACTTGGGGTCATTCGGCGTCTCGATGCGAAGTGCCCGGCGGCACTCTCTCTCCGCAGCATCAAAGTTATCCAGGACGAACAAGAGCTTGGCGTGGAACAAGGCAACCATGAGCGAGTGGTCGAAGTTTTCTGCCGCTTGAGACACGGTGGTGAGCGCGCGGCGCAGAAGCTGCTTCTTGTCCATTGCCGGATCGAGGGCGCGGACTGGTGCCAAGTCGATGTACGCGCGGAGTAGCTGGGCGCGCGGCGAGTAGGGGTAGGTCTCGGCGAGAAGCTTTGCACGGTCTCGCGCTTCATCGGCGGCAGGCCCGCCGAGATTGCTGGCGTCCAGCAACTTGGCGGCCTCCAATGGCAGAATCCTGTGGTTGATTCTTTTCGCGAAGCGCTCCATGGCGATGCTGGCGCTCTTCACGGCGTCGCGCCTTCTCTCCTTCGAGCTCGAGTCCCCGCTCATGTCGTACACCACGTTGTACAGCGCCGGGTCGGCTTGGTCGTTGTTGGCGACCGTGTCGAGCATGCGGAGAAACTCCTTCTGCGCGTCCTCGAAGCGACGGCAGTCGGCGAGCGCGTCGGCGTGGTCGGCGTTGGTGACGACGCAGCCGGGGGCGAGCCGCGCAGCAGCGGAGAAGGCGTCGAGGGCGGCCTGGCGGTGGTACTTCTCCAGCGCGGACGCGTTCTCGTCGTCGTCTTCGTCGTCGCTGTGGGCGCCCCTGTCGTTCCGCGCGACGAGGAAGGCGTGGCGGTGGATCAAGCCGGCGAGGTTGAGGGCGACCGCGGAGCCCGGGTGCACGGCGGCGAGCACTACGGCGCGGGCCACCGCAGCCTCGTGCTGGCCATCGTAGTGGAGGTTTAGAACCTCCCGGGCCTCGTTGCGGATGGACGCGGCCTCCGCGGCCTCGTGGTTCGCCATCTTCGGGGCGCTCGGAGAAGTTGCCCGGCTGGCGTGGAGATGCGCGCGAGGTGTTCGCCAAATTGCCGCAGAGCGCGAGCGGCGGGAGGGGGAGCGTGGCGGTGGGCTTGAGGCCTAGGGTTTGGGTGGAGGAGGCGAGTGGTGGGCGGAAACGGGAGGGGAGGTGGAATGTGGGATTGACGAGGCGGCGGTTTTGAGTTGGTGAAGCGTGCACGGGGCGGAGGAGGAGGAGGAGGAGGTTTTTATATTCGGCGTCGGGAAGAAGACGGGTGGTGGACTTGACGACTTTTGGAAGGCCAGATCATCGATTTCTTTTTCAAAAGGACCACCTATCGAGTCGAATTGCCAGGTGTGACCGCCAACACGTGTCACCTGCCGCTACATAGACCGGCGGCAGGCCCTGCCGTCACAGGAGCAGGCGGCAGCCCGGGCTTCACAGGTTTTTCTATCCCTGTGCATGCTATAACGGAACGGACGCAAGTGATAGGCCCGCCAACAGATCGCCAGCGGTAGCCATCGCCGCTGCGCGCTGCGCGACGACAAAGGTGGGTTTTGCCGCCACCGCCCAGCGGCAGCCGCAGACTCCACTTCGCCTAAAAACGCAGATGGTCGGATGGATGATGCTATAGTGCATCCGAGCTGACTCGTTCTTGAACGTCGTGTGGCGGCACATGCATGCAGCGATGCAGCTTGGCTTCCATCCATCCATATGCGTGCATGCATGGCGTTGAGGCATGACAAAGCCACGCGCCTCGCACCCGGAGTTGCCGTCCGATCCGCCGACATCACGTAGCGGCCGCCGCCTCGACTTGTGGGGCAGGGCCCAACACTTCGATCCGTTCGTTGCATCCGACGTGGGTGGAAAAACACATTACGCTTCAGTGCCGCCGCACTGTGGCGGCAAGGCTGCCGCCCCCTTTGTGGCGGCAGGTGCCACGTGTCGGCCGGGCGCACCGCCGCCACCCGCAGTGCGGTGGTCTTTTTGTCAATTTGTTTCAGAGATGGTCTTTTCTGGCAATTCGGCTAGGCAGGTGGTCTTTTTAGACAAAAAATCCAGATCATCAGGAACAGCAAGAGTGCCGGTGATCGAAGCGGGAGCCGCTGCAGTTTGCTAGCCAAATCTTTTTTTCTTCCTAAAACAGGGAAAGGCCCGAAGGACCTGGATGCTTCATCTATATTGACCAAAAAGGTTTTGGTTCGCTTTATTATATTATAAAGCAACATCACCGACAACAAATTCATCATCCAAAAAGTTCAAGATTCAAGTGTGAGAAGGAAAAACAATAGTCTTGCTGGAGGGCACAGCACAACAGACCCCCTACATAAATCAATAAAGCTAGCCAGGCACCGGGGGAGGCGGTGAAGTGAGATGCGAGGCGGTGGAACGAACCCCGACAATGATCCCGTCGATGTTGTCTTGATAGTGCCGCTTGCTAAATGGCCCCCATAGCTATAAGAAGCCACACATTTTATATATCGCGTCACTCACAAAATGAAATGTTCAATCACAACTTATTGCGAATGTTCCATAGTATCCAGGCAAGGATGCCCACAACCACCCAAAGGGAGGGCCGCATGGTTGGTTGAAAATCGAGGACCTCACGAAACATATCCAGGAGATTGTCATGGCACCATTTGCCACCCACAACCTCCCGAAGACAGCCCCAGAGGAATCAAGCCGCGGGGCAAGAGAAGAATATGTGGTTGGAGTGTTGGAAATATGCCCTAGAGGCAATAATAAAAGTGTTATTATTATATTTCTTTGTTCATGATGATTGTCTTTTATTCATGCTATAACTGTATTATCCGGAAATCGTGATACACGTGTGAATACATAGACCATAACATGTCCCTAGTGAGCCTCTAGTTGACTAGCTCATTGGTCAATAGATAGTCATGGTTTCGACTATGGACATTGGATGTCATTGATAACGGATCACATCATTAGGAGAATGATGTGATGGACAAGACCCAATCCTAAGCATAGCACAAGATCGTAGTTCGTTTTGCTAGAGCTTTTCCAATGTCAAGTATCTCTTCCTTAGACCATGAGATCGTAACTCCGGATACCGTAAGAGTGCTTTGGTGTACCAAACGTCACAACGAATCGGGTGACTATAAAGGTGCACTACTGGTATCTCCGAAAGTGTCTCTGGGTTGACATGGATCGAGATCGGATTTGTCA
The DNA here is from genome assembly GCA_021605205.1 of Aegilops longissima. Taxonomy (NCBI): domain Eukaryota; kingdom Viridiplantae; phylum Streptophyta; class Magnoliopsida; order Poales; family Poaceae; genus Aegilops; species Aegilops longissima. The sequence goes on from CM038680.1 coordinate 150,631,670, forward strand.
CTCCGTATGACGGAGAGGTATCTCTGGGCCCACTCGGTAATGCATCATCATAATGAGCTCAAAGTGACTAAGTGGTTAGTCACGGATCATGCATTACTGATGACGAGTAAAGTGACTTGCCGTAACGAGACCGAACAAGGTATTGGGATACCGACGATCGAGTCTCGCAAGTAATGTACCGATTGACAAAGGGAATTGTATACGGGTTTGATTGAATCCTCGACATCGTGGTTCATCCGATGAGATCATCGAGGAGTATGTGGGAGCCAACATGGGTATCCAGATCCCGCTGTTGGTTATTGACCGAGAGGCATCTCGGTCAAGTTCAGATATCTCCGAACCCGTAGGGTCTACACACTTAAGGTTCGGTGGACGCTTAGGGTTGTAGAGATATTAGTATGCAGTAACCGAAAGTTGTTGAGTCCTGATGAGATCCCGGACGTCACGAGGAGTTCCGGAATGGTCCGGAGGTAAAGATTTATATATAGGAAGTCCAGCCGCCACCGGAAAGTTTTGGGGTCACTGTATTGTAATGGGACCACCGAAGGGTCCTGGGTCCACCGGTGGGGCCACCTATCCGGAGGGCCCCATGGGCTGAAGTGGCGTGGGAACCAGCCCCTGGTGGGCTGGTGCGCCCCACCCAAGGGCCCAAGGCGCCTAGGGTTGGGGGACTGTTGCCTCGAGGGGCATGCGCCCGGTTGAAACCCTAGGGGCCGTTGCCCTCGAGGGGCATGCGCCCCTGGTTGAAACCCTAAGGGGCCGTTGCCCCCGGGCCGCCCCCCATATCTAGATGGGATCTCCAAGGGGCATGCGCCCCTAGCCCCTATATATAGTGGAGGGAGGAAGGCAGCAAGACCCGCATCTTGGCACCTCCTTCCCCTTGCTACACCTCCTCCTCCCGCAGACGCTGGCGGCCTGCCGGGTCCTCGCTGCATCCACCACCACGCCGTCAGGTGCTGCTGGATCTTCATCAACCTCTCCTTCCCCTTGCTGGATCAAGAAGGAGGAGACGCCACGCTGACCGACGTGTGTTGAACGCGGAGGTGCCGTCTGCTCGGCGCTAGGATCTCCGGTGATTGGATCACGCCGTGTACAACTACCTCAACCCCGTTCTTTTGAACGCTTCGCCGCGATCTACAAAGTGGTATGTAGATGCATCTCCCATGACTCGTTGCTTAGATGAACTCATAGATGGATCTTGGTGAAACCGTAGGAAAAATTTTAATTTTCTCGCAACGCTCCCCAACAAAGGGCATCATGAGCTAGGTCTATGCGTAGTTCTCTTTGCACGAGTAGAACACAATTTAGTTATGGGCGTGGATCTTGTCAACTTACTTGCCGCTACTAATCTTATCTTGCTTCCGCGGTATTGTGGGATGAAGCGGCCCGACCAACCTTACACGACGCTTACGTGAGACCGGTTCCACCGACTAACATGCACTAGTTGCATAAGGTGGCTGGCGGGTGTCCGTCTCTCCTACTTTAGTTGGAGCGGATTCGATGAAAAGGGTCCTTATGAAGGGTAAATAGAAGTTGACAAGATCAGGTTGTGGTTATTCAGAGGTAAGAAAACGTTCTTGCTAGAACCCAATTGCAGCCACGTAAAAGATGCAACAACAATTAGAGGACGTCTAACTTGTTTTTGCAGCAATTGACATGTGATGTGATATGGCCAAGTTGTGATGAATGATGAATGACATATTGTGATGTATGAGATCATGTTCTTGTAATAGGAATCACGACTTGCATGTCGATGAGTATGACAACCGGCAGGAGCCATAGGAGTTGTCTTTATTTTTGTATGACCTGCGTGTCATTGAAGAACGCCATGTAATTTACTTTACTTTATTGCTAAACGCGTTAGCCATAGAAGTAGAAGTAGTCGTTGGTGTGACAACTTCATGGAGGCACAATGATGGAGATCATGATGATGGAGATCATGGTGTCATATGCCGGTGACAAGATGATCATGGAGCCCCGAAGATGGAGATCAATGGAGTTTTATGATATTGGCCATATCATGTCACTACTATATAATTGCATGTGATGTTTATTATGTTTATACATCTTGTTTACTTAGAACGACGGTAGTAAATAAGATGATCCCTTACAGCAATTTCAAGAAGTGTTCTCCCTAACGTGCACCGCTGCTAAAGTTCGTCGCTTCTAAGCACCACGTGATGATCGGGTGTGATGGATTCTTACGCTCACATACAACGGTGTAAGACAGATTTACACACGCAAAACACTTAGGGTTAACTTGACGAGCCTAGCATGTACAGACATGGCCTCGAACACGGAGACCGAAAGGTCGAACACGAGTCGATAGAAGATACGATCAACATGAGAATGTTCACCGACGATGACTAGTCCGTCTCACGTGATGATCGGACACGGCCTAGTCGACTCGGATCGTGTATCACTTAGATGACTAGAGGGATGTCTAATCTGAGTGGGAGTTCATTGTAATAATTTGATTAGATGAACTTAATTATCATGAACTTAGTCTAAAACTTTTGAATGATATGTCTTGTAGATCAAATGGCCAACGCCATGTCAACTTGAACTTCAACGCGTTCCTAGAGAAAACTAAGCTGAAAGATGACGGCAGCAACTATACTGGATCGGGTCCGAACTTGAGGATCATCCTCATAGCTGCCAGAAACAATATGTCCTAGAAGGACCGCTAGGTGACGCCCCGTCCCTGCAGAACCAAGACATTATGAATGCTTGGCAGTCTCGTCTTGATGATTACTCCCTCGCTCAAGGCGGCATGCTTTACAGACTTAGAACCGGGCTCCAAAAGCGTTTTGAGCATCACGGAGCATATGAGATGTTCGAGGAGCTGAAACTTGTTTTTCAAGCTCACGCCCGGTCGAGAGATATGACATCTCCGACAAGTTCTATAGTTGTAAGATGGAGGAAAATAGTTTCGTCGGTGAGCACATTCTCAAGATGTCAGGTTGCACAATCGTATGACCCAAATTGAATATTAACCTCCACGATGAGGCGGTCATTGATGAATCCTCCGATCGCTCCCACCAAGCTACAAGAGCTTTGTGATGAATTACAATATGCAGGGGATGGTAAAGACCATTCTGAAGTATTCTCTATCTTGAAGTCACCGAGGTTGAGATCAAGAAAGAACATCAAGTGTTGATGGTCAATAAGACCACTAAGTTCAAGAAGGGCAAGGGCAAGAAGAACTTCAAGAAGGACGGCAAGGAGGTTGCCGCGCCCGCAAGCAAGTTGCCGGAAGAAGTCAAAGAATGGACCCAAGCCCGAGATCGAGTGCTTTTATTGCAAGGGAAGAGTCATCGAAGCGGAACTGCCCCAAATACTTAGCGGACAAGAAGGCCGGCAACACCAAAGGTATATTTGATATACATGTAATTGATGTGTACCTTACCAAGATCGTAGTAACTCCCGGTATTTGATACCGTGTCGTTGCTCATATTTGTAACTCACAGCAGGAGCTGCGGAATAAGCGGAGATCGGCGAAGGACGAGGTGACGATGCGCGTCGGGAATGGTTCCAGAGTCGATGTGATCGCCGCCGCACGCTACCTCTTCATTTACCCACGGATTAGTTATAAACCTTAATAATTGTTATTTGGTGCCAAGTTTGAGCATGAATATTGTATCTGGATCTCGTTTAATGCGAGATGGCTACTCATTTAAATCCGAGAATAATGGTTGTTCTATTTATATGAGAGATATGTTTTATGGTCATGCTCGATGGTCAATGGTTTATTCTTAATGAATCTCGAGCGTAGTATTACACATGTTCATAGCGTGAATACCAAAAGATGTAAAGTTGATAACGATAGTCCCACATACTTGTGGCATCGCCGCCTTTGGTCACATTGGTGTCAAGCGCATGAAGAAGCTCCATCTTGATGGACTTTTGGAGTCTCTTGATTATGAATCATTTGACACATGCGAACCATGCCTCATGGGCAAGATGACCAAGACTCCATTCTCGGAACAATGGAGCAAGCAACCAACTTGTTGGAAATCATACATACCGATGTGTGCGGTCCAATGAGCGTTGAGGCTCATGGAGGATATCGTTATGTTCTCACTCTCACAGATGACTTGAGTAGATATGGGTATGTCTACTTGATGAAACACAAGTCCGAGACCTTTGAAAAGTTCAAGGAATTTCAGAATGAAGTAGAGAATCAACGTGACCGAAAGATAAAATTCTTACGATCGGATCGTGGAGGAGAATATTTAAGTCACGAATTTGGTACACACTTAAGAAAATGTGGAATCGTTTCACAACTAACGCCGCCGAACACCTCGGTAGAACGGTGTGTCCGAACGTCGAATCGCACTCTATTGGATATGGTGCGGTCTATGATGTCTCTTACTGATTTACCGCTATCATTTTGGGGATACGCCTAGAGACAGCTACATTCACTTTAAATAGGGCACCGTCTAAGTCCGTTGAGACGACACCGTATGAATTATGGTTTGGGAAGAAACCTAAGTATCGTTTCTAAAAGTTTGGGGATGCGATGCTTATGTCAAGAAACTTCAACCTGAAAAGCTCGAACCCAAAGTCGGAAAAATGCGTCTTCATAGGATACCCTAAGGAAACCGTAGGGTTTACCTTCTACTTAAGATCCGAGGGCAAGATCTTTGTTGCCAAGAACGGATCCTTTCTCGAAAAGAGTTTCTCTCGAAAGAAGTAAGTGGGAGGAAAGTAGAACTCGATGAAGTACTACCTCTTGAACAGGATAGTAGTGCAGCTCAGAAAATGTTCTGTGATGCCTACACCAACCGAAGAGGAAATTAATGATGATGATCAAGGTACTTGGATCAAGTTGCTCTTGAACTTCAGAGGTCCACTAGGACACGTTCCGCACTGCAGTGGTACGGCAACCTGTCTTGGAAATCATGTTGTTAGACAACAATGAACCTTCGAACTATGAAGAAGCGATGGCGGGCCCAGATTCCAACAAATGGCTAGAAGCCATGAAGTCCGAGATAGAATCCATGTATGAAAACAAAGTGTGGACTTTGACTGACTTGCCCGATGATCGGCGAGCGATAGAAAACAAATGGATCTTTAAGAGGAAGACGGATGCGGATGGTAATGTCACCATCTATAAAGCTCGACTTGTCGCTAAGGGTTATCGGCAAGTTCAAGGGATTGACTACGATGAGACTTTCTCTCCCGTAGCGAAGCTTAAGTCCGTCCGAATCATGTTAGCAATTGCCGCATACTATGATTATGAGATATGGCAGATGGACGTCAAAACAGCGTTCCTTAACGGATATCTTAAGGAAGAGCTGTATATGATGCAGCCGGAGGGTTTTGTCGATCCTAAGAACGCTAACAAAGTATGCAAGCTCCAACGATCCATTTATGGGCTGGTGCAAGCATCTCGAGTTGGAACATTCGCTTTGATGAGATGATCAAAGCATTTGGGTTTATGAGACTTATGGAGAAGCCTGCGTTTACAAGAAAGTGAGTGGGAGCTCAGAGCATTTCTCATATTATATGTAGATGACATACTTGATGGGAAATGATATAGAATTCTTGGACAGCATTAAGGCCTACTTGAATAAGTGTTTTTCAATGAAGGACCTTGGAGAAGCTGCTTATATATTAGGCATCAAGATCTATAGAGATAGATCGAGACGCCTCATAGGTCTTTCACAAAGCACATACCTTGATAAGATTTTGAAGAAGTTCAAAATGGATCAGTCCAAGAAGGGTTCTTGCTCAGATTGCAAGGTGTGAGATTGAGCTCAGCTCAATGCCCCACCACGGCAAAAGATAAAGAAGAGATGAGTGTCATCCCTATGCCTCAGCCATAGGATCTATTATGTATGCCATGCTGTGTACTGGACTGATGTAAACCTTGCCGTAAGTTTGGTAGGAAGGTACCAAAGTAATCCCGCAAGGAACACCGGACAGCGGTCAAGAATATCCTGAAGTACCGAAAAGGACAAAGGACATGTTTTCGTTTATGGAGGTGACGAAGAGCTCGTCAGAACGGGTTACGCCGACGCTTAGCTTCGACAGATCTGGATGACTCTAAGTCACAAACCGGATACGTGTATATGTTGAATGGTGGAGCAAGAAGCTGGTGCAAATGCAAGCGAAAGCGCCGTGGCGGGATCTACATGTGAAGCGGAGTACATGGCAGCCTCGGAGGCAGCGATGAAGCAATTTGGGTGAAGGAGTTCATCACCGACCTAGGAGTCATACCCAATGCGTCGGGGCCGATCAAACTCTTCAGGACAACACCGGAGCTATTGCACTTGCCAAGGAGCCCAGGTTTCACAAGAAGACCAGCACATCAAGCGTCGCTTCAACTCCATCCGTGAAAACGCTCGTGATGGAGACATAGAAATTTGCAAAGTACATACGGATCTGAATGTCGCAGATCCGCTGACTAAACTCTCTCATGAAAGCAAAACATGATCAACACCGTAACTCTATGGGTGTTCGATTCATCACAATGTAACTAGATTATTGACTCTAGTGCAAGTGGGAGACTGTTGGAAATATGCCCTAGAGGCAATAATAAAAGTGTTATTATTATATTTCTTTGTTCATGATGATTGTCTTTTATTCATGCTATAACTGTATTATCCGGAAATCGTGATACACGTGTGAATACATAGACCATAACATGTCCCTAGTGAGCCTCTAGTTGACTAGCTCGTTGGTCAACAGATAGTCATGGTTTTCGACTATGGACATTGGATGTCATTGATAACGGCATCACATCATTAGGAGAATGATGTGATGGACAAGACCCAATCCTAAGCATAGCACAAGATCGTAGTTCGTTTTGCTAGAGCTTTTCCAATGTCAAGTATCTCTTCCTTAGACCATGAGATCGTAACTCCCGGATACCGTAAGAGTGCTTTGGGTGTACCAAACGCCACAACGTAATCGGGTGACTATAAAGGTGCACTACATGTATCTCCGAAAGTGTCATTGGGTTGACATGGATCGAGATCTGGATTTGTCACTCCGTATGACGGAGAGGTATCTCTGGGCCCACTCGGTAATGCATCATCATAATGAGCTCAAAGTGACTAAGTGGTTAGTCACGGATCATGCATTACGGACGAGTAAAGTGACTTGACGGTAACGAGACCGAACAAGGTATTGGGATACCGACGATCGAAGTCTCGGGCAAGTAACGCATCGATTGACAAAGGGAATTGTATACGGGTTTGATTGAATCCTCGACATCGTGGTTCATCCGATGAGATCATCGAGGAGTATGTGGGAGCCAACATGGGTATCCATATCCCGCTGTTGGTTATTGACCGAGAGGCATCTCGGTCATGTTCAGATATCTCCGAACCCGTAGGGTCTACACACTTAAGGTTCGGTGACGCTTAGGGTTGTAGAGATATTAGTATGCAGTAACCCGAAAGTTGTTCGAGTCCTGATGAGATCCCGGACGTCACGAGGAGTTCCGGAATGGTCCGGAGGTAAAGATTTATATATAGGAAGTCCAGCCGCCACCGGAAAGTTTTGGGGTCACTGAGATTGTCTGGGACCACCGAAGGGTCCCGGGGTCCACCGGTGGGGCCACCTATCCGGAGGGCCCCATGGGCTGAAGTGGCGTGGGAACCAGCCTGGTGGGCTGGTGCGCCCACCCAAGGGCCCAAGGCGCTTAGGGTTGGGGACCGTTGCTCTCGAGGGGCATGCGCCTGTTGAAACCCTAGGGGCCGTTGTTTCGAGGGGCATGCGCCCCTGGTTGAAACCCTAAGGGGCCGCTGCCCGGGCCGCCCCATCTAGATGGGATCTCCAAGGGCATGCGCCCTAGCCCCTATATATAGTGGAGGGAGGAAGGGCAGCAAGACCCCGCATCTTGGCACCTCCTTCCCTTGCTACACCTCCTCCTCCCGCAGACGCTGGCGAAGCCCCGCCGGGTCCTCGCTGCATCCACCACCACGCCGTCAGGTTGCTGGATCTTCATCAACCTCTCCTTCCCCTTGCTGGATCAAGAAGGAGGAGACGCCACGCTGACCGACGTGTGTTGAACGCGGAGGTGCCGTCTGCTCGGCGCTAGGATCTCCGGTGATTGGATCACGCCGTGTACAACTACCTCAACCCGTTCTTTTGAACGCTTCCGCCGCGATCTACAAAGTGGTATGTAGATGCATCTCCCATGACTCGTTGCTTAGATGAACTCATAGATGGATCTTGGTGAAACCGTAGGAAAAATTTTAATTTTCTGCAACGTTCCCCAACATGGAGTCCTCTGGAACTACACACAAGGGGCAAATTCCATCACTAGGTCCAGTTGCCATAAGAATATCCTCTACTCCCGAAGGAAGGTGGCTACAGACCAGTTGCCTTGGGAATATCTTCTTCAAAGGCAATTTCATCTCCCACAGGAGATTTAGTTCCTCAATGATGGCTTTATAGAGGGATTTGGCCGAGAACAAACTATTCGGTTAAAGTTGCCAGCTAACCGAGTCTTGTTCAAGGGAGGGTGAGTGTAGAGCTACACACTCAAGCAAATCCTCCCATTGGTCCCGTTCCAGGGGGGCAAATGTGCGTATAAAGGTAATGTTGCCAAGGTTGGCCAGGGCGGCATCCACCAAAATGTTGCGTGTCGTGCAATTGCTGAAAAGCAGTTGGAACCGCACGGCGAATGGTTGTTGTCCCGACCAACGATCAAGCCAGAACAAGGTGTTGGTTACAAAGCCGATAGAGATGGACCAACCAATTCGTAGGACCGAAAGCAATTGGATGATGGAGTGCTAGAATTGGGATCCACCAGAACGCTGGGCAAATTCAACATCCAAAATGTTCAAGATTCAAAATGCGAGAAGGGGCGAGACGATAGACGATCCGGGTCTCTGAGCGCCTCCCCTCTTTGCCAGTGACGGCTGCCACCCAGACGCTGGTAGCCACCCCATCGTCGGCCACGACTTCGGTGTTGTCGACCACCCCATATGGCCTCGCGGGTGTCCCTCTCGGCGGAGTCCTCCTCCTCGGCTGAGACGTCGCCCTCCCCGCCAAGGCCACCCCTCCGCTCCACCATCGATGTCCTTGAGGTGCTGGACACGGCGTTTGGGCCCATCATTCAAGGTGGCGCCGGAGGTGGTCCTTCGCAGCCGGCGGAGCGGGCTTGGCAGACCAAGACTAGTCGCTGCCCCCGCAGCCCAGGCTCGCCCCCGCATCGGCCTGCTACCCAGCGGCGGATCTTGCCACCGCTGCCTACCTCGCGGTCGCCGCGGACCCGCATACCGGCTTCCCTGCACGGCTGTTGCTACAACTGCGGCGATGATCGTCACATATCTTGGTTCTGCACCAATGAGACTCTTTGTGTGCATTGCGGTGGTACCGGGCACATCACCCGGGAGTGTGAGGTGTGGAGGAGCTCCTCGCCGGTGGGGCCGCAGGGGCGCTGTAACATCCCAAATTTCCTATTTGGAATGTTTTACAATTATAGCTAAGCATCTATGCATTCTGTTTGAATTTGAGTGGCATTTGAAGTTTCAGAAGTTTTGGAGTTGTTGGAATTTGAATTCAAATTTGGTAATGGGAATCATTTCAAAAACTATGCCTGATAAATACTTGAGAAAAAGTATGAGAGGAGTAAACATGACACTCCAAAAATATCAGAGGAAAAACATTGCCAAAAGTTTGAATTCAAATTTGAGTTTTATTTGGATTTTTAAAAATGAATTTTTATAAAGTTTGGATTTTGCCTCGAAAATGTTCAAATGATAGGAATATTCCCGATCATTTTGATATATATATGTCTTATATAAAATATTTATATTTATATATTTTATCCTCTCTATTTATTCAAAAAATGGAAAAAAAAAAAGTCCTGGCGCTGCCAGCCAACTGCCCAGCTAACACCCAGGCGGCCCACCAGTGAGCGACCACCGCCCACCAGCGCTTAGCCAGCGGCCCAATGAGCCAACCGACCGAGCCCTCGCCGAATCGGCCGCCTCGGCCGACCGACCCGCCCCCGCTTCCCCCTCGCCGACGGGTGAACCCCACCGTCACCTTCCTCGCCCACGCCCATTGCCACGCCACGCTTCGCCAAGATCCGCGATCTCCGGATCTCACCCGATCCGCCGCCTGACTTGCCCCTCGTCCAAGCCGTGCCCTACCCCTATATATACCCCTCGACCCATTCCCCCCCTCGCCTCCTCGACCCTCTCCTCCCTCGAACGCTCGCGGAGCACCCGAGCGCCGCCGCCGCCATTAGCTCCGCTCCGACCCACTCCGGCCACCCCGATCTCGCCCGACTCCACCAAACCCACCCCCTCGCCCGTCCGCACCCGCCGGAGGTCTCCGCCGACGCCCGACCACCGGAGTCGCTGAGCACTCGCCGCCCGAAACGCTGTCGCCGTCGCCGCCTCAGTAACTCGCGGACCCCTCCCGCCGTTGGATCTAAGTGTACGGTTAGGATTAGAACCCCGAAGGGGTACGGTCTATTTTAATAAACCGGGTTTTAGTTCCGGTTAGATCGATTAGTTAGGTTTTTATTTAAACCGGCCGATTCGTTTTAAACCCTAGGGCCCGTTTAGTTAAGTTACGCCTGTATGCTAGTTAGCCCATTAGGCCGCTTTTTCTTTATTTTTCATTTTCTGTTTTAGCGTAATAGTTTCAGATTTGAAAAATTCATATCTTTTAATCTACTTAATATTTTTAAGTGATTCTTTTTTGTTGGTTTGCAAATTTCTTATAGTTTCTGTAGAAAATATAATTAGTCATGTTAAAATTGTTTAAAATTGCTTTATTTTAGATTTAGACAAAATAGTAAATCTGCTATAAAAGGAGTTAGGAATATTATTTTTAATGATTCTTTTGTCACAACTTTGTTTTGACATTACCTAACCGTAGGAATTTATTTGGGCATTTTAGGATTAATAAAAAATAGTTTTAATCAGAATCATGTTATTCTTAATTAATTAACTAGCTACTATTTTCCTATTGTTTTACCTAGCAAATAAATTTATTTTTCCTATGTGATAGATTATTCTAGGTTAGTTTCTGTAACTTTAGAGCATGAACTTTTATTTATAATAAATAAAACTTTTATTTTATTTTTCTTACTAGAATTTGTTTTAGGCCTAATAGGAGTTTTATAATAGCTTTTAAGGTGATTCTTTTTGCTACTAGTTGATTGATGAATTCTTTTCTGTTAGATAACATAAACCCATGTTTAGGTTCTGTTAAGAAAAATTTTGTTATGTAAAACTATTTTAGTTGTTGCTTGATGTAGGAAAACTTTGAGTTGGATTTCTTTGAGTTTCCTTTGGGTTTTTGATTCGTTTGTTTGGTGTGTTTCATATTACTATGCTGTTATGTAAGTGATCATTTGTTGTATGCTTATTGTGATTATTGTTTGCCTCGGTAGAATTTCCGGAGTGCGAAGCTTGCTACCACGAGTCCCTAGCTTACTTAAGATCGTCGGCAAGGCAAGTCATTGATCATGTTCTTTATAATACCTATGATTTTTATTGCATTAGAATTATACCTCCCCACCATGCATGCAGTAGTTGAAATTTTGAAGTTATTGTTCTTGAGTAGTATCATGTGGTAGGATGAACCAATTTCCCCTTGTTACCATGACCCGGGACGAAGTAGTTTAATTTTGCTATGCTCGTAGACGGGGTTGGTTGAGTGAATTCATAAGGGAGATGTGAGAGACAAGATGATGACAACCCCATGAACTTCAAGCTCAAGATGGACTTCGGAATTCACTACTGGGTGGAGGACGGTTGACGGGCACCTGGAGAACCCGGTGGTTGGCGGGATGCATGGAGAAGCGCCATGACATCTTATGGAAAGCTTCACCCAGCCACGAAGAGACGGATGTATACCCCATTGACCGGAAGCTTACAGTGCAGCCGCAAGCCAATATGGGCTCGGCTTGGTCAACCCTAGTTGTGACTCTGGCCGGACGGTACTCACGAGATGTAGAAGAACGGTAGGATTGGATGGTACCGGCGGTGGCGTAAGAACTCTTGGAAGACCCTGTTTTGTTCGTCCGTCTTCAAACACCATGAAGTGCGAAGACTTAAAAGGAGGGAACGATTCTTGCGGGTAAAGTCATAAACCTCTGCAGAGAAAAGATCTAATCGATTAGCCGTGTCCCCTTACGGACAATTTGAGCCTCTGGAACTTGGAAGTATTCGGAAATCTCAACATTAAAATTAATACATTAATTGAGGGGGTTATAACTTAATAATTTGGGAATGAGACATTGGTTGGCGGAACCATCTCAATAATTACCAACAATTTTGTAGTATTTGCAAGCAAGTCCATGTTGTAGGAAAAACGGCTTTTGCAAAATAGTGAAACCTAGAGCCCCTGACCAAATTGCATATAGTGTTAGTAAATTTTATTGTTGTTCTCTCTTATTGACTTGCCAAAGATATTCAAAATGTGACCTACACGGCCGCAACGCCTTATGTTGCAGAGGAGTATTCCGATCGGGAGTGAGGCTACGCCCGCTTGGCGATTGCCCTTTGGAGTCGGATGGACTCGCTATTCTACGCTTCCGCATGTTTTACTTAGTTTGTTTCTCATGAGTTGGCCTTCGGCCGAATTTATTCTATTGTAATAAAGACTCGATATGAGAATCTGTAATAAATTCAGGTGTGATTGAACTTTGATTATTTCATCAATGTACCGTGAGTACCAAAGATGATCTTGGGATGGTATGCATACACGAGACTTGACCGATTTTGGGTCGGGTCGCTCTGAGAGATGGTATCGAGCACACGTTGACCGTAGGACGAACCCCTAGGATCGGAAAGCCATAGGAAGAGAATATTTACTTTATATCCTTATCATTCCGTAATTCTCCCTGCTCATTTCTCGACTTCTCTCCGATTTTCAACATTCTAGATGGCACGAAGTTCACCCCGTTTTGCTACGGAGTTTTGCCACCAGATGAGACGATGCCCTTCGGCAGAAGCTGGTCCAGATCGTGAAGAAGCTGAAGATTGCTCGCCCTCGATCACCGGAAGCCTACCAATGCACTTCCGCGGATACCCTTCTGTGATTGAGGTGCATATTCCAGGAGAACCTTCGGAGGACATCTGAGCCTATTGACTTTGAGTTTACTGATTTCAACTGGATCCTCAGAAGAGACATGGCGATATATCGTGCACTTGGACATCTCCGAGAAGAGTACAGGGCTAAGCTCGATCCATCAGACCTCGCCATGGTTTCTCGCAGAGCAAGGAATGGAGATATCATCCGTATCGTGAGGACGACTCCATTCTCTCGTATGTCCAAGACTTGGAGTGTCTCCTCAGAAACAGGAGATCCGGATCGCCGTAACTTCAAGGTACACAGGAGGCTGTTGTTTCGTGAACTGAACTGGAGGAGAAGGCACACGCAGACTTCCTTGACCATGAGGAAGAAATCGCAGACTTCATGGAGAGAGTCGACGACCAAGATGAAGGTTGCCGCATTAGAGGAAAAGATGGACTTGGGAGAGGATCTTTTTCCGAGTGGAGATGACGGACCTCTCGTGAGCAATGACCAGGATTATGAAGGGAGTTCCACTCGAGAAAGCCGCAAGAGGAGGCGCCGCAACAGAGGACGCCACACCGGAGGACATCGCACCAGAGGACGCAAGGATTATTGATGAAGACATTTAGTCGACCATCATGTTATTTTACTTTTTCCGTCGATCAGTTAGGCCGTTATTTTCGATTAGTTGTGAGCATTTTGTAATCGAGATTGAACCATGTTTGAGTGGATTGAATAAATGATTGGTGTGATTATGATTGTGCATTCATATGGGTAGTGATATTTCTCATTAGACCATTGTTCTATTCTAATTTTCTCATCCACTCCAAAACACCAGATGCCTCCGAGACGTGACCCGGTCTCAACTTCCCGCGGAGCTCACCCCGCTGATCCAGCAGCAGAATGCCCTCATGCGAGATGCTCATTCGTAACGAACAACAACAACAACAACAATCCACCGCCACCACCCCTCGCTGACAACTTGACTCGGTTCCTAAGGCTGAATCCGCCGGTGTTCTCTAGCAGACCGAGCCGATTGTGGCCGACGATTGGCTCCGCAAGGTCGGAAGGTTGTTAGTCACTGTTGGATGCACTGATGCAGAGAAGGTGCGCTTTGCCGCACATCAACTTGATGGACCTGCAGCTTCTTGGTGGGAGAACTACACCGCCACTTATCCCATCGGCACCATCGTGGGATCAGTTCCAGAAGCCTTCCGCACCGCCATGTTTCAGCTGGAGCCATGAGTCTCAAGAAGCGTGAGTTCCGCAACTTACGCCAGGGGAACCGTACTGTGGGGCAGTACGTGGATGAGTTCAGCAAGTTAGCTCGCTATGCCCCGGATGATGTGGCCACAGATGCCGCAAAGGAGGAGAAGTTTCTCGAGGGACTCAATGACGAGCTGGGTATGCAGCTTATGGTGGCTACCTTCACTAACTACCAGGAGCTGGTAGACAAGGCCACCATACTTGAAGGCAAGCAGCAGCAGATTGATAGTCGCAAGCGGAAGTACAGCCAGGGAAGTACAACTCGAGCTCAGCGAAGCCCGATATGCCCCATACTCGGGAGGGCATACCCATCACAACCATGGAGGACATAACCATGGAGGAAATGGGAACAACCGCAACCAGACAACAAGTCGCAATGGGAATGGCAATGGAAACGGTAATGGAAACCAGCATCGCCCTGCCCGGCTCAGAAGGATCTGAGTCACATCACTGTTTCAAGTGCCGTAAAATAGGGCACTATGCCACCGATCGCCCGGAGGCCAAGCAGAGGAATGGAAACGGCAATGGAAGCTCGAGAAGAAGCCCAACCCATTCCCTCGTGCTCGGGTGAACCACATTGACGTGGAGGACGTCTATGATCAGCCGACAACCGTGGTTGGTAAGTTTTATTGAATTCACGTTCAGTATTGGTACTCTTTGATTCGGTGCAACGATTCATTCATATCAAGGGTAGTTGTGGAAAAGTACAGGTTGCCCACTAAAACCCTTAGAAGCCCCTTGGCGCCGGGCCCGCAGAGGAGAAATGATGGCGAGCTTAGGCTGTCATGCAACCTCAACATCGGAAATCATAAATTTCCGCAGACCACAAGATTGGAAACCCGGACCTTGGATGTAATCCTAGGCATGGACTGGTTGACGAAGTTTGAAGGAAACATAGATCGTGCTCAAGAAGTCGATTCTCGCTCACCACCCGGAGCGTAAGAGGATCAAGTATGTATCCGTGCATAGCCGATGAAGAATCAGTAAATTCCCTCACGGGAGTTGTTCAGGAGGAAGTGCCAGTAGTGCAAGATTTTTTCGATGTGTTTCCAGAGGAATTACCAGGAATGCCACCGGATAGGGACATTGAATTTCTGATTGAGTTATTGCCCGGCACAGCCCCGATATCCAAGAGACCCTATCGGATGCCACCGAACGATTTGAAAGAGATCAAGAATCAAATTAATGAGCTATTGGAGAAGGGATATATTCGGCCAAGCTCATCACCTTGGGGAGCCCCAGTTCTTTTGGTAGAGAAGAAGGATGGAACCTTGAGAATGGTTGCGGATTATCGTTCGTTGAACGACGTGACCATCAAGAACAAGTACCCTCTACCGATGATTAATGATCTGTTTGATCAGCTAGTTGGAGCCAAGGTATTCTCCAAGATCGATCTTCGATCAGGGTATCATCAGTTGAAGATCCGTGAAAAGGATATACCCAAAACAGCATTCACTACTGTGTATGGTTTATATGAGTATACCGTCATGTCATTTGATTGACTAATGCCCTGCATACTTCATGAATTTGATGAACAAGGTATTTATGGAATATCTGGACAAGTTTGTCGTGGTGTTCATCTATGATATACCGATATTCTCCAAGAGCGAGGAAGAGCATAAGGAACATTTGCGCCTAGTTTCGAGAAACTTCGAGAACATCGGTTGTATGCCAAGTTCAGTAAATGTGAATTTTGGTGAAGGAAGTTGGATTTCTGACATGTTATTTCAGGAGAAGGAATAGCGATTGACCCGCCAAGGTTGAATCAGTCACCGATTGGCGATCACCCACCTCGACCAAGGAGATCCGCAGTTTCCTCGGACTCGCAGGATATTATCGGAGGTTTATTGAAAATTTTCGAAGATTGCCAAGCCCATGACCGAGCTGTTGAAGAAGGAAGCCAAGTACATTTGGACCGAGGATTGTGAAGCCAGTTTCAGGAATTGAAGAAACGTTTGGTTACAGCCCCAGTGCTGATTTTGCGGACATACACAAGGATTATCGGTATATTAGACGCTTCTCGTCGTGGACCCGGAGGAGTACTCATGCAGGAAGGAAAGGTTGTAGCTTATACCTCCGCACAGCCACGACCTCACGAGTTGAATTATGCCACACATGATTTGGAGTTAGCAGCAGTAGTGCATGCACTCAAGACTGAGACATTTCCTTATCGGAAACCGTTGTGATGTTTACACAGATCACAAGAGCTTGAAGTATATCTTCACGCAAAGAGTTGAACCTCAGCGAGAGGACATGGCTAGAGTTAATCAAGGACTATGACATGAGATTGCATTATCACCTGTGGAAAGCTAACGTTGTAGCAGATGCTTTGAGCCGTAAGAGTTATGTGAATACTCTTACAGCAGGAGGATTACCCCAGAGTTAGTCGATGACCTCGTAGATCTCCGATCGGAGATAGTTCCGAGAGGATATGTTGCAACTCGAAGTTCAGTCCACTTTGGCGAAAGGATTCGTGAAGCCCGTAAGTCGGACAAGGAAATTGATGAGATAAAGAAAAAGATGAATGAAGGAAAAGCTAAAGGGTTCCGTAAGGATGAATACGGAGCTATATGGTTCGAGGATCGATTTATGTGCCAAATGATCCCGAACTCGGGAAGCTAATTCTTCAGAGGCTCATGATTCACCATAGTCGATTCACCCCGGTAACACCAAGATGTACTGGATTTGAAGGAAAGTTTCGTGGGCGGTATGAAGAAGGATATTGCCGAGTACGTAGTAAAGATGCGATGTTTGCCAACGAGTAAAGGCGAACATCGGCCAGCAGGATTACTTCAACCTTTGCCGATTCCCGATTGGAAATGGGAAAAACTTGGAATGGACTTTATCACAGGATTACCCAGACCCGCTCAGTTATGATTCCATCCGGGTAGTGGTTGATCGTTTGACCAAGGTAGCTCACTTCATTCCCGTGAAGACTACCTATACCAGTGCTAAGTTAGCCAAGATATACATGACCAGGATCGATGTCTCGCATGGAGTTCCGAGGAGTATCGTGTCGATAGAGGAACATGATTTACCTCAAAGTTTTGGAATCGGTTGCATGAAACTTTGGGTACGAGGCTGGAGTTCAATCTGCTTTTCATCCGCAGCAGATGGACAGACCGAGAGAGTCAACCAGATTACGGAGGACATGTTGAGAGCTTGTGTGCTAGACTATGGGTCTAGCTGGGATGATAATTTGCCGTACGCAGAGTTCTCATACAACAACAACAGCTATCGATCCCATCGAAGATGGCCCTTTCAAGCTCTATACGGAAGGAGGTGAGAACACCATTGCTGTGGGATGGTGTTGGAGATCGAACACTTTTCGGTTCCGACCTTATCGAGATTCAAGAGAAAGTCAAGCTGATTCGAGATAGACTCAAGATAGCACAATCGAGACGTAAGAGTTATGCCGACAAGAACGCAAGGAAGTAACTTACGAAGCGGAGACCGAGCATATCTCGTGTGTCTCACTTCGTGGAATCAAGAGGTTTGGTGTCAAAGGAAAGTTAGCACCCGATTCATTGGCCCTACAAAATCCTCGAACGTCGTGGCGAAGTTGCTTACAAGTTGGAATTGCGGAAGGATTGTCCGGAGTTCATGATGTCTTCCATGTTTCTCGGTGAAGAAATGTCATGCCGACATGGCCGATATTCCGTTGAGAGACACAAGGCCCCTAGAGGCCATACAGCTCGACAGTGATCTGACTTATAAGGAGAAACCCGTCCGAATTCTCTAGAATGCAAACAGAGTCACTCGCAGCAAGATCATCCAGTTTTGCAAGGTGCTGTGGAGTCACCACTCCGAAGAGGAAGCCACCTGGGAGCGAGAAGAAGACCTCCTTCGAGACCACCCGCACCTATTTGCTAGCCAACCCGAATCTCGAGGGCGAGATTCATCTTAAGGTGGGTAGGTTTGTAACATCCCAAATTTCCTATTGGGAATGTTTTACAATTATAGCTAAGCATCTATGCATTCTGTTTGAATTTGAGTGTCATTTGAAGTTTCAGAAGTTTTGGAGTTGTTGGAATTTGAATTCAAATTTGGTAATGGGAATCATTTCAAAAACTATGCCTGATAAATACTTGAGAAAAAGTATGAGAGGAGTAAACATGACACTCCAAAAATATCAGAGGAAAAACATTGCCAAAAAGTTTGAATTCAAATTTGAGTTTTATTTGGATTTTTAAAAAAATGAATTTTTATAAAGTTTGGATTTTGCCCCTGGAAAAATGTTCAAATGATAGGGAATATTCCCCTGATCATTTTGATATATATATGTCTTATATAAAATATTTATATTTATATATTTTTATCCCTCTCTATTTATTAAAAAAATGGAAAAAAAAAGTCCCTGGCGCCGGCCCAGCTAACCGCCCAGCCTAACACCCAGGCCCACCCCAGCGAGCCAGCCACCGCCCACCAGCGCCACCAGCGGCTCAATGAGCCAACCGACCGAGCCTCGCCGAATCGGCCGCCTCGGCCGACCGACCCGCCCCCGCTTCCCCTCTCGACGGGTGGACCCCACCCGTCACCTTCCTCGCCCACGCCACGCCAGCGCCATCGTCACGGAGATCCGCGATCTCCGGGATCTCACCCGATCCGCTCGCCCGACTTGCCCCCTCGTCCAAGCCGTGCCCTACCCCTATATATACCGCCCCCTCGACCCATTCCCCCCTCGCCCGACCCTCTCCTCCCTCCGCAAACGCCCGCCGGAGCACCCGAGCGCCGCCGCCGCCATTAGCTCCGCTCCGACCCACTCCGGCCACCCCGATCTCGCCCGACTCCACCAAACCCACCCCCTCGCCCGTCCGCACCCGCCGGAGGTCTCCGCCGACGCCCCCGACCACCGGAGTCGCCGGAGCACTCGCCGCCCGAGCCGCCGTCGCCGTCGCCGCCTCGGTAACTCGCCGGACCCCTCCCCGCCGTTGGATCTAAGTGTACGGTTAGGATTAGAACCCCGAAGGGGTACGGTCTATTTTAATAAACCGGGTTTTAGTTCCGGTTAGATCGATTAGTTAGGTTTTTATTTAAACCGGCCGATTCGTTTTAAACCCTAGGGCCCGTTTAGTTAAGTTACGCCTGTATGCTAGTTAGCCCATTAGGCCGCTTTTTCTTTATTTTCATTTTATGTTTTAGCGTAATAGTTTCAGATTTGAAAAATTCATATCTCTTAATCTACTTAATATTTTTAAGTGATTCTTTTTTGTTGGTTTGCAAATTTCTTATAGTTTCTGTAGAAAATATAATTAGTCATGTTAAAATTGTTTAAAATTGCTTTATTTTAGATTTAGACAGAATAGTAAATCTGCTATAAAAGGAGTTAGGAATATTATTTTTAATGATTCTTTTTGTCACAACTTTGTTTTGACATTACCTAACCGTAGGAATTTATTTGGGCATTTTAGGATTAATAAAAAATAGTTTTAATCAGAATCATGTTATTCTTAATTAATTAACTAGCTACTGTTTTCCTATTGTTTTACCTAGCAAATAAATTTATTTTTCCTATGTGATAGATTATTCTAGGTTAGTTTCTGTAACTTTAGAGCATGAACTTTTATTTATAATAAATAAAACTTTTATTTTATTTTTCTTACTAGATTTTGTTTTAGGCCTAATAGGAGTTTTATAATAGCTTTTAAGGTGATTCTTTTTGCTACTAGTTGATTGATGAATTCTTTTCTGTTAGGTAACATAAACCCATGTTTAGGTTCTGTTAAGAAAAATTTTGTTATGTAAAACTATTTTAGTTGTTGCTTGATGTAGGAAAACTTTGAGTTGGATTTCTTTGAGTTTCCTTTGGGTTTTTGATTCGTTTGTTTGGTGTGTTTCATATTACTATGCTGTTATGTAAGTGATCATTTGTTGTATGCTTATTGTGATTATTGTTTGCCTCGGTAGAATTTCCGGAGTGCGAAGCTTGCTACCACGAGTCCCTAGCTTACGAAGATCGTCAGCAAGGCAAGTCATTGATCATGTTCTTTATAATACCTATGATTTTTATTGCATTAGAATTATACCTCCCCACCATGCATGCAGTAGTTGAAATTTTGAAGTTATTGTTCTTGAGTAGTATCATGTGGTAGGATGAACCAATTTCCCCTTGTTACCATGACCCGGGACGAAGTAGTTTAATTTTGCTATGCTCGTAGACGGGGTTGGTTGAGTGAATTCATAAGGGAGATGTGAGAGGCAAGATGATGACAACCCCATGAACTTCAAGCTCAAGATGGACTTCGGAATTCACTACTGGGTGGAGGACGGTTGACGGGCACCCTGGAGAACCTAGTGGCTGGCCGGGATGCATGGAGAAGCGCCATGACATCTTGCGGAAAGCTTCACCCAGCCACGAAGAGACAGATGTATACCCCATTAACCGGAAGCTTACCTGTGCAGCCGCAAGCCAATATGGGCTCTGGCTTGGTCAACCCTAGTTGTGACTCTGGCCGGACGGTACTACGAGATGTAGAAGAACGGTAGGATTGGATGGGTACCGCAAGTGGCCGAAGAACTCTTGGAAGACCCTGTTGCTCGTCCGCCTTCAAACACCATGAAGTGCGAAGACTTAAAAGGAGGGAACGATTCTTGCGGGTAAAGTGCGCAAACCTCTGCAGAGAAAAGATCTAATCGATTAGCCGTGTCACCGGTTACGGACAATTTGAGCCTCTGGAACTTGGAAGTATTCGGAAATCTCAACATTAAAATTAATACATTAATTGAGGGGGTTATAGCTTAATAATTTGGGAATGAGACATTGGTTGGCGGAACCATCTCAATAATTACCAACAATTTTGTAGTATTTGCAAGCAAGTCCACTGTTGTAGGGAAAAACTGGCTTTTCGCAAAATAATGAAACCTAGAGCCCCACAGACAAATTGCATATAGTGTTAGTAAATTTTATTGTTGTTCTCTCTTATTGACTTGCCAGCATATTCAAAATGCTGACTGCAGAGGAGTATTCCGATCAGGAGTGAGGCTACGCTCCGCGCTTGGCGATTGCCCTTTGGAGTCGGATGGACTCGCTATTATTCTACGCTTCCGCATGTTTTACTTAGTTTATTTCTCATGAGTTGGCCTTCGGCCGAATTTATTCTATTGTAATAAAGACTCGATATGAGAATTGTGTAATAAATTCAGGTGTGATTGAACTTTGATTATTTCATCAATGTACTGTGAGTACCAGCATGATCTTGGGATGGTACAGACACAGAGACTTGACCGATTTTGGGTCGGGTCGCTACAGGCGCTCGCCCTCGGAATCCAATGCTCGCTTTGTTCCCCCCACAGGTGGATCACATGCCTGCTTCGGAGTCGGCGGTGCTCCCGCCGCCCCCGCCGGGGCCACCCCCCCTGCGCGCGCAGATTTGAGAGGTCGTGGAGTTAGGTAGTTCGGGACGGCGCGGAGAGGAGCGTTGCCGGACCGAGCTCCTCGGTGCCTTTCGAGCCGGCGAATGAGGTCCTGCCGGCGCTGCCGGAACGCCGTCCGACCATGGATGATGTGGATTGCTGCTACATGGAGGAGGCAGAGGATCTCTGGCAGATGGAAGCAAAGCTGTCCAAGGAGGTCGTTGTGACTGTCACAGGTACCAGGCCATCGGTGCACCTGGTGGCGGTGGCGGCGCTGCACGAGGAGTTCCGCATTGGGCCTATGGACATGTCAATTAGAGCATTTTACCCGGAGGATTTCCTTGTGCTATGCAGGGAGCAGAGCGCCCGTGACAGGATAGTCCGGCAGGGCGGCTTGTCGTCGTCGGCAGTGGCAGGTTTCACCCTGTCACTGCGGCCTTGCACTGGTACATCCAGGTGCTATACAAACGGTTCTTAACCCCTTTCCGTGATGGCGTTCTGAACCGTCGCCTAGTGAGTGACTGAGACAGGGGGGTCCTTCCCACACGACCCGGAAACCGTCGGGGATATGCC
The DNA here is from genome assembly GCA_021605205.1 of Aegilops longissima. Taxonomy (NCBI): domain Eukaryota; kingdom Viridiplantae; phylum Streptophyta; class Magnoliopsida; order Poales; family Poaceae; genus Aegilops; species Aegilops longissima. The sequence continues at coordinate 150,653,861 of CM038680.1, forward strand.
CTCCTGGCACACACACTTGGCAAAATGAGGTCGTGTGCGACCGACGAGCGATCAAATATGGTTATACGTATAGTAGTGCTAAAAAATACAATTATACAGGCGAAATCGTTTCCGGTCGTAAGTACATACCACACAGTCAATCCCCGCTAAATGTTTCCGTTCATATGTACATTCCACAAAGTCAATCCAAGGAATACGTTTCCGTTAGTATGTACATCCCACACGGTTAATCCAAGAAGTATGTTTCTGTTCATATATACATTCCACACAGTCACTCCAAGGAAAACGTTTCCGTTCGCAGGTACATCACACACAATTTTCCCCATTAAATCTTTGTGATAGCGTTGCCATTGCACACGATATTAACAATTCTATCGTTTGCGTTATTGAATGCATCACACACGGTGCGTAGAAGAAACTGTGTGGCAAAGACTGTCCATCACACACACTTTTTATGTGGTAAACGTTTGTGCAAGGTGGCCTAACGCAAACAGTTTTTAAGAGGATGTCGTGTGTGATTGTTCATTGATTCAACATGGTTTATTCCTAGGAACTGTGTGCGTTGCCTGAGGTCATCGCCCACGGTGTTTTCTCAATAACCATTTGCAATAGAAAAACCCAATTAGCAGGCTAATTGCCCTATTATTAATAATCCATTTATTAATCTAATTGACATTTCATATTAAGCACACAATATATTTTATTCCCATATTAAGGAAGCAGGATTTCATAGTTGAAATACATCAAAGTACAACATCATATATCTTCAGCACTCAGCTACCTCATTACACAACTACACCAGCACCAAGTTTCACATGCAACATCTACAAACTTTCGAAATTAGCATCATAGACGGAACATAGACAGATGAATCTCATCTGGAAAACTGCTGAAGTGGAAGGCAAATATTGAGCCTTCATTGATGTTGAAGGTCTTTGCAACTTTAGGCCAGTGCCTATGGATGATTGACCGTCCATCCTTTGTCCTCTTCAGGAACACTTCAATATTGAATCGTGGGTGTTGTATGAAAACCTTCCTCGCCTCCTGACCATACAGGTGGTTTGAGAGGTAATCATTAGTGAACTGTTTTGGAAAGGCTTGAAAACAAGGATATGCATAAATATCTTCTCCGGATTTGAAAATGGCGCAAACGAATTAAAAAGACAAGGTATAACAGCTAGTACCATACCGTAGTGAACTGATGTCTCCTTCATTATGCAGACAAAGATCTTATTGTTTTTTGTTGCTAATTTCTTTACCATAATAATCTTTCTGAGTGTCTTGACTTGACTGATATTAATGGACAACTCATTTCCACATATGCAAAAAGGGTCAAACAGTGGGTCAAAACCTCTGACAGCAGGACCTACATGTGCAAGACCAAATTGTTAAAAACCTAATATTTAAAAACAAGAAGTGGAAATGTGTGTTACTAACTGCAACAGGCCTAATATTTAAAAACAAGAAAACATAGTCATTCAAACTTGTATTGTGTAGGTCTAAGTACACTAGTTATTGGCCCTGTTTGGATCCATGGGTTAGAGTTAGTTTGAGCTAGTTTGGGCTCAAATAGCCCTAAAGTATCCAAACATGAGGGCTAGTTTGAGCTAGTTGCGTCAAACCCACCCAAAACAACTATCCCACCCAAGAGGTGCTGATTGGGGCTAGTTCTCCTAGTGCATTTATTGTCAATCTAACACTGTCATCCAAACACCTCTCTGGCTAGAGTTAGTTCAGGGTTAGTCATTGTTGAGTATCATTGTTATTTAGGAAACGTAGGATAGTGTAGGATTTATTCTACCTTGACTTGTACTCCAAGATGACCATGTACTCCTATACATATGCTCACGAGGCTCAAGCAATACAATCAACTATTCCACCAATCTCTCTCTCTCTCTCCCTTTTAACTGTCATGAGCTAGAAACTAACTCTAATCTCTAGCTAAGTTAGAGTATCCAAACAGTTCCATTGTTAAATCAAATGGAAAGGCGTGTTCAATACTCCCTCCGGTCCTTTTTACTCTGCATATAAGAATTGTCTGAAGTCAAACGTCATAAAGTTTGACCTTATTTATATGAAAAAATATCAACATCTAGCATGCTAAAGTTATACAATATGAAAATTTAAGTCATGACACGTGTACTGACATTTATTTCATATTGTGAATGTTGGTATTTTGTTTTATAAAGTTGGTCAAACTTTAAGAGGCCTGACTTTAGACAAATCTTATATGCAAACTAAAAAGATTCGGAGGGAGTATAACAAGCTTAACAACAACCAAATATAGTCATTCATAGAACTATTGTTAAATTTGGTATTGATGAAATTGAACTACACAGTTCATACTAGCACATATAGAACATCACACTGTTAATAGCTGAAATAAACAAGGCATACTATGAACAGCCAAAGATGGCAATTGAAACTGGACATATGCTAACTACAAACAACCGAACAACCAAAAACCATAGAAATAAACAAGGCATAACGCAAACAACCTAATAGAGCAATAAATATTGGACAGGTTCTCACTACAAAAGGGGTTCGAGAAAACAAATCATGGGCTTCCTCACTTGTCACAGATTGGTTCCTCCTCGTGGTCGCCGTCAATGAGGTCTGACTTGCCAGCTGAGGATCCCAGGCCAGCGTCGCAGAACGTGTCCTTTAGAAATGACAAAAGGGGCTCCATGGCGATGAAGGATGACAAATTGTTCATAACGAGCCGCAGGAGATCAGCGGTAGGGCCATCGATGAGATCGACGGCTGTCGAACCCGGAGGGTTGGGGGTGGGCAACTTAACCTGTGACATAACCCGCGTCAAGCCGTCGGTGTCGACAACCTCGATGTTGTAGCCGGCGTCCATGACATGCTAGAATACTCTAGACCACTAATTGAAAGGCTCAATCTAGGTCCAGTCATCATTGTCAGCTTCCTCGGCGGCCACCTCGCTGACGTTGGGCGAAGAGGCCGCGGTAAAGCTCTTTTGGGCCATTTGCTCCTCGAGCTCCCCGGGAAGCATAGCCGGGCTTAGGCTATGATGCTCTGGAGTGGGGGAGGAGGTGGGGATGGGGACCTCTAGGAAAGGGGGCGTTTCGCAGGTGTCATCTAAGAAACTCTGGGCGGCGAGGGTATGCATATCGGTGGGTAAACTGCACGGGAAGACCGGCAGAGGTTGACGATGGAGGCAGCACGGTGGCGGCGGTGGTGACCTAGCTAGGTTTGGAGTGAGGAAGGGGTGGTGTGTATGTGTGTGAGCGGGGGATTTGGGGTGAGCGAAGGATTTGGGGGTGTGTGTGGAGGGTCCAAGGTCTTTGTTTGAGGAAATGCATGGTAGTCTGAAAATTTTACTAGGCGGGAGTAAAATGGCGGGGCTACCGAAAATTTGGATCAAGGGATTGAAGCAGAGCGAGGCGGGAGTAAAATGCCAGGGCTACTGAAAATTTGGATCTACTGATTGAAGCAGAGCGGGAGTAACAGACATCGCACACGGTCCAGACATACTAATCGTGTGCTATCAAACAAAAAACCGCACAGGGTGGTTTTATGTTCAAATACCCAATGCACAACTTTGATGTGGCACCTGTCGCACAAAGCGCACGTTATTATTGCTAGCCCCCCAAACACACACACACACACACACACACACACACACACACACACACACACACACACACACACACACACACACACACACACACACGCACGCACGCACGCACACACACTTCATGTTGTCGGGAGGGGAATCCTAGCTATGAACGCATGCCCCCAAATAGCTAGGTCTGACATCTCACTGTACCGTAACACAAAACCGAAAGGAGTACATCAACCCCCTCCCCCTTTGCTTCTGACCAAATGTGGACCATGTGCGGGTCCACAGATGTGTTCTTCTAGCGTTAAATGGGTGACACCACTTACCAACCATGCCTGTGTGTGTGCGTGCGCGCGCGTGTGTGTGAAAACGATGTGTTCTGATATTTAAATTACCAAATCAGAAATTTGATGTGGCACATGTGCATCGCAAATTAACCGGGCATCCCCAACCCCACGGAGGTTCATCTAGCACGAAGTATTACTGTGCCCCCCAGATACGTCCATTTTGCATCATGCTTTTATATCGATATTTATTGTATTATGGGGTGTTATTACACATTATGTCACAATACTTATGCCTATTCTCTCTTATTTCACAAGGTTTACATAAGGAGGGAGAATGCCGGCAGCTGGAATTCTGGGCTGGAAAAGGAGCAAATATTAGAGACCTATTCTGCACAACTTCAAAAGTCCTGAAACTCCACTAAAGTTATTTTTGGAAATAATAAAAAATACTGGAAGAAGAATCTACGTCAGGGGGGCCTCCACCTGTCCACGAGGGTGGGGGCGCGCCCTACCCCCTGGGTGTGCCCCCTGCCTCGTGGGCCCCCTATTGGCCCTCCGGTGCCCATCTTCTGCTATATGAAGTATTTCGTCCGAAGAAAAATCATAAGGAAGATTTCGGGACGAGACTCCGCCGCCACGAGGCGGAACCTTGGCGGAACCAATCTAGGGCTCTGGTAGAGCTGTTCCGCCGGGGACACTTCCCTCCGGGAGGGGGAAATCATCGCCATCGTCATCACCAATGCTCCTCTCATCGGGAGAGGGCAATATCCATCAACATCTTCACTAGCACCATCTACTCTCAAACCCTAGTTCATCTCTTGTATCCAATTCTTGTCTCCAAGTCCGGGATTGGTACCTGTAGGTTGCTAATAGTGTTGATTACTCCTTGTAGTTGATGCTAGTTGGTTTATTTGGTGGAAGATCATATGTTCAGATACTTTATGCATATTAATACTCCTCTGATTATGAACATGAATATGCTTTGTGAGTAGTTACGTTTGTTCCCGAGGACATAGGAGAAGTCTTGCTATTAGTAGTCATGTGAATTTGGTATTCGTTCGATATTTTGATGAGATGTATGTTGTATATCCTCTAGTGGTGTTATGTGAACGTCGACTACATGACACTTCACCATTATTTGGGCCTAGAGAAAGGCATTGGGAAGTAATAAGTAGATGATGGGTTGCTAGAGTGACAGAAGCTTAAACCCTAGATTATGCGTTGCTTCGTAAGGGGCTGATTTGGATCCATATGTTTCATGCTATGGTTAGGTTTACCTTAATACTTTTGTCGTAGTTGCGAATGCTTGCAATACAGGTTAATCATAAGTGGGATGCTTGTTCAAGTAAGAACAGCACCGGTCCACCCACATATCAAATTATCAAAGTACCGAACGCGGATCATATGAACGTGATGAAAACTAGCTTGACGATAATTCCCATGTGTCCTCGGGAGCGCTTTTCTCTATATAAGAGTTTGTCCAGGCTTGTCCTTTGCTACAAAAAGGATTGGGCCACCTTGCTGCACTTTATTTACTTTTGTTACTTGTTGCTCGTTACAAATTATCCTATCACAAAACTATCCATTACCTATTATTTCAGTGCTTGCAGAGAATACCTTGCTGAAAACCGCTTATCATTTCCTTCTGCTCCTCGTTGGGTTCGACACTCTTACTTACCGAAAGGACTACGATAGATCCCCTATACTTGTGGGTCATCAAGACTCTTTTCTGGCGCTGTTGCCGGGGAGTGATGCGCCTTTGGTAGGTGGAATTTGTAACTAAAAATTTATATAGTGTGCTGAAATTTACTGTCATTTGTTACTATGCAAAGTAATCCTCTGAGGGGCTTGTTCGGGGTATCTTCACCCCGAGCAGTAGAGCAAAGAGTTTCTCCTCATCATACTGAACCTACTGAAAATGAAAATGTCTACTTTGAAATTCTTTCGGGTATGTTAGAAAAACTGCTAGCTAATCCTTTTGCAGGAGACGGAACAAAGCATCCTGATGAGCACCTAATCTATGTGGATGAAGTTTGTGGATTATTTAAGCTTGCAGGTATACCCGGTGATGTTATTAAGAAGAAGGTCTTCCCTTTATCTTTGAAGGGAGATGCATTGATATGGTATAGGCTATGTGATGATACGGGATCATGGAACTACAAACGATTGAAATTGGAATTTCATCAGAAATTTTATCCTATGCATCTTGTTCATCGTGATCGCAATTATATATATAATGTTTGGCCTCGCGAAGGATAAAGCATCGCTCAATCTTGGGGGAGGCTTCAATCAATGTTATATTCATGCCCCAATCATGAGCTCTCAAGATAAATGATTATTAAAAAAAATTATGCTCGGCTTTCTGATAACAATCGCACCATGCTCGATACTTCGTGTGCTGGCTCTTTTATGATGAAGACTATTGAATTCAAATGGGATTTATTGGAAAGAATTGAACACAACTCTGAAGATTGGGACCTCGACGAAGGTAAGGAGTCAGGTATGACACCTAAGTTTGATTGTGTTAAATCTTTTATGGATACCGATGTTTTCCGTAAATTTAGCACTTAATATGGACTTGACTCTGAGATAGTAGCTTACTTTTGTGAATCTTTTGCTGCTCATATTGATCTCCCTAAGGAGAAGTGGTTTAAATATCATCCTCCCATAGAAGTAAAGGTAGCTGCACCTATTAAAGTTGAAGAAAAGACTATTACTTATAATGATCCTGTTGTTCCTACTGCTTATGTTGAGAAACCACCTTTCCCTGTTAGGATAAAGGATCATGCTAAAGCTTCAACTATGGTTCGTAAAAGCATTATTAGAACTTATACACCTCCTGAGCAAATTAAGGTTGAACCTAATGTTGCTATTGTTAAAGCTCTTGTCTGATAATATTGATGGGCATGTTATTCATTTCCGTGATGAAACTGCTAGAATTGCCAAACCTTGTGCTAAAGATAAACATATACCTGTGGTAGGCATGCCTGTTATTTCTGTTAAAATAGGAGATCATTGTTATCATGGCTTATGTGATATGGGTGCTAGTGCTAGTGCAATACCTATTGACTTATACAAAGAAATTAAGCATGATATTGCACCTACTGAGTTAGAAGATATTGATGTCACAATTAAACTTGCCAATAGAGATACTATTTCACCAATGGGAATTGTTAGAGATGTTGAAGTCTTGTGTGGGAAAACTAAATATCCTGCTGATTTTCTTGTTCTTGGTTCCCCACAACATAGCTTTTGTCCCATTATATTTGGTAGACCCTTCTTGAACACCGTTAATGCTAGGATAGACTGTGAAAAGGATGTTGTTACTGTTGGTTTGGGTGATATTTCTCATGAGTTTAACTTTTCTAAATTTCGTAGACAACACCGTGAAGAGGAATTGCCTAGTAAGGATGAAATAATTGGTCTTTCTTCTATTGCCGTACCTCCTAGTGTTCCTTTAGAACAATATTTGCTAGACCATGAAAATGATATGTTTATGAATGAAAGAAGGGAAATAGATGAAGTATTCTTTAAACAGGAACCCATCCTGAAACACAATTTGCCTGTTGAAATCCTAGGGGATCCTCCTCCACCCAAGGGTGATCCCGTGTTTGAGCTTAAACCGTTGCCTGATACTCTTAAATATGCTTATCTTGATGAGAAAAAGATATATCCTGTTATTATTAGTGCTAACCTTTCAGAGCATAAAGAAGAGGGATTATTGAAACCTCTGAAAAAGCACCGCGCTGCTATTGGATATACTCTTGATGATCTTAAGGGCACTAGTCCCGCTCTATGTCAACACAAAATAAATTTGGAGAAAGATGCCAAACCAGTTCGTGATCACCAACGACGGCTGAATCCTAAGATGAAAGAAGTGGTAAGAAAGGAAATACTAAAGCTTCTTGAGGCAGGTATTATTTATCCCGTTCTTTGATAGTCGATTGGGTAAGTCCTGTCCATTGTGTCCCTAAGAAGGAGGTATTCTCGTCGTTCCTAATGATAAAGATGAATTGATCCATAAATAATTATTACAGGTTATAGGATGGTAATTGATTTCCGCAAATTAAATAAAGCTACTAAAAAGGATCATTACCCCTTACCTTTTATCGATCAAATGCTAGAAAGATTATCCAAACATACACATTTTTGCTTTCTAGATGATTATTCTGGTTTCTCTCAAATACCTGTGTCAGCGGATGATCAATCAAAGACCACTTTTACTTGACCTTTTGGTACTTTTGCTTATAGACGTATGCCTTTTGGTTTATGTAATGCACCTGCTACCTTTCAAAGATGCATGATGGCTATATTCTCTGACTTTTATGAAAAGATATGTGAGGTTTTCATGGACGATTTCTCCGTTTATGGATCCTCTTTTGATGATTGCTTGAGCAACCTTGATTGAGTTTTGCAGAGATGTAAAGAAACTAATGTTGTCTTGAATTGGGAAAAGTGCCACTTTATGGTTAATGAAGGTATTGTCTTGGGGCATAAAGTTTCTGAAAGAGGTATTGAGGTTGATAAAGTCAAGGTTGATGCTATTGAAAAGATGCCATGTCCCAAGGACATCAAAGGTATAAGAAGTTTCCTTGGTCACGCCGGTTTTTATAGGAGGTTCATTAAGGACTTCTCAAAAATTTATCGGCCTCCGACTAATTTATTACAAAAAGATATACCATTTGTCTTCGATGATGATTGTGTAGAAGCATTTGAAATACTTAAGAAAGCATTGATTTCTGCACCTATCGTTCAGCCACCTGATTGGAATATACCCTTTGAAATCATGTGTGATGCTAGTGATTATGCTGGAGGTGTTGTTCTAGGGCAAAGAGTTGATAAGAAATTCAATGTTATTCAATATGCTAGTAAAACTCTAGATAATGCTCAGAGAAATTATGCTACTACTGAAAAGGAATTCTTAGCAGTCGTCTTTGCTTGTGATAAGTTCAAACCTTATATTGTTGATTCTAAAGTAACTATTCACACGGATCATGATGCTATTAAATATCTTATGGAAAAGAAAGATGGTAAACCTAGACTTATTAGATGGGTTCTCTTGCTACAAGAATTTGATTTGCATATTGTTGATAGAAAGGGAGCTGAGAACCCCGTTGCAGACAACTTGTCTAGGTTAGAAAATGTTCTTGATGACCCACTACCTATTGATGATAGCTTTCCTGATGAACAATTAAATGTTATAAATGCTTCCCGTAGTACTCCGTGGTATGCTGATTATGCTAATTACATCGTTGCTAAATTTATACCACCTAGTTTCACATACCAGCAAAATAAAAAGTTTTTCTATGATTTGAGACATTACTTTTGGGATGACCCACATCTTTATAAAGAAGGAGTAGATGGTGTTATTAGACATTGTGTACCTGAGCATGAACAGGAACATATCCTACGCAAGTGTCACTCCGAGGCTTATGGAGGACACCACATGGAGATAGAACTGCACATAAGGTATTGCGATCCGGTTTTTATTGGCCTACTCTCTTCAAGGATGCCCGTAAGTTTGTCTTATCTTTTGATGAATGTCAAAGAATTGGTAACACTAGTAGACGTCAAGAAATGCCTATGAACTATTCACTTGTTATTGAACCATTTGATGTTTGGGGCTTTGATTATATGGGACCTTTTCCTGCCTCTAATGGATGCACACATATTTTAGTTGTTGTTGATTACGTTACTAAGTGGGTAGAAGCTATTCCAACTAGTAGTGCTGATCATAACACTTCTATTAAAATGCTTAAATAAGTTATTTTTTTGAGGTTTGGAGTCCCTAGATATTTAATGACTGATGGTGTTTCACATTTTGTTCATGGTGCTTTCCGTAAAATGCTTGCTAAGTATGATATTAATCATAGAATTGCATCCCCTTATCACCCGTAGTCTAGTGGTCAAGTAGAATTGAGAAATAGAGAGCTCAAATTAATTTTGCAAAAGACTGTTAATAGATCTAGAAAGAATTTGTCCAAGAAACTTGATGATGCATTATGGGCCTATAGAACTGCATATAAAAATCCTATGGGTATGTCTCCGTATAAAATGGTTTATGGAAAAGCATGTCACTTACCTCTCGAACTAGAACATAAGGCTTATTGGGCTATTAAAGAGCTCAACTATGATTTCAAACTTGCCGGTGAGAAGAGGTTATTTGATATTAGCTCACTTGATGAATGGAGAACCCAGGCCTATGAGAATGCCAAATTGTTTGAAGAAAAAGTTAAAAGATGGCATGACAAAAGGATACAAAAGCGTGAGTTTAATGTAGGTGATTATGTATTGCTATACAACTCTCGTTTAAGATTTTTTGCAGGAAAACTTCTCTCTAAATGGGAAGGCCCTTACGTTATCGAGGAGGTCTATCGTTCCGGTGCCATAAAAATCAATAACTTTGAAGGCACAAATCCAAAGGTGGTGAACGGTCAAAGAATCAAACATTATATCTCAGGTAATCCCATAAATGTTGAAACCAATGTTATTGAAACCGTAACCCCGGAGGAATACATAAGGGACACTTTTCGGAATGTTTCAGACTCCGAAAAGGAATAGGTATGTGGTACAGTAAGTAAACCGACTCCAAAACATTTCTTATAGCATTTTTCCTCCGTTTTGGAATATTTAGAAAAATAGAAAAATAAGAAGCAGTCCGGGAAGGACACGAGGCCTCCACGAGGGTGGAGGCCCCCCCCCCTACCTCATGGGCACCTCGTGTGATCTCCGGACTCTATTTTCTTGCACATTACGTATTTTGGTCGGTAAAAATTCATTATATAATCTCCTGAAGGTTTTGACTCCTGTATTACGCAAATATCCTCTGTTTTCGTTTTGAGTTGTCCTGCTGCAGATTAGAGCAACATGTCGTCCCAGGATTCGGAAGGAGAAAGCTATGTGGCTGATTACCTTGCAGTCCTAAGGTCTATGGAGATGTAGAGCATTGTGGTTGGACTACGGAGGAAGAAGAGGACTATGAACCCAAGAGAAAGGAGGAGACGAGCATAGATGAAGATGAAGTCCAATTACCTCAACCTGGGGACATGCATGTGGAGTTCAAAAAGTCAAGCCTCCCTGATAGAGCAAAGAAACTTAAGGTCGAGTTTATCCCTTTTTGTCTCTTGCAGGAAAACAAGCAGGAACTACGCAAAAAGATATTAAGCCTGGAGCAGGAGATTGATGACTTGAGGGATCAAAATTCTGTCCTCAAGCGCAAATTAAGGAAGAAGCCTACGCCATAAACTAAACCATCATCTTCTTCACCAGCAAAGGAGACATAATCACATGGGTATGGGCACTCCCCTTGGCAACTGCCAAGCTTGGTGGAGGTGCCCCGGTATCGTATCACCATCACATCTCCTATCTTTTACCATTTTTCTTAGTTCGATCGTATTAGTAGTATCTTGATCTAGGAGAATAAAGTTTTGGTATGATCTAGTTTTGAGTTTTGCTTTATGATCCCTCTTTGTAATCGAGTCCGTGAGCTATATAATAAAGATTAGTGTTGAGTCAAGGGCTTGATTATTTTGCCATGATCTTGAGTGAATAAAAGAAAAGAGAAAAAGAATGAAAAGAAATAAAGAGATCATGTTGATCTTATTGAGAGTAATGACTTCACATAGAAAGAGTATGATATTAAAATTTGTTGAGAGTTGGCAAACATAGCTTTGGTCATCATTGCAATTAATAGGAAGTAATAAAGAAAGAGAGGTTTCACATATAAATATACTATCTTGGACATCTTTTATGATTGGGAGCACTCATTAAAATATGACATGCTAAAGAGTTGACGTTGGACAAGGAAGACAACGTAATGGGTTATGTTTTCTTATATCTGAGATAAAGTATATTGTCATGGATCATCCAACATGTTGAACTTGCCTTTCCCCCTCATGCTAGCCAAATTCTTTGCACCAAGTAGAGATACTACTTGTGCTTCCGAATATCCTTAAACCAGTTTTGCCATGAGAGTCCACCATATCTACCTATGGATTGAGTAAGATCCTTCAAGTAAGTTGTCATCGGTGCAAGCAATAAAAATTGCTCTCTAAATATGTACGATTGATTGGTGTGGAGGAAATAAGCTTTATACGATCTTGTGATGTGGAAGAAATAAAAGCGACAGACTGCATAATAAAGGTTCACAATATAAAGTGACATTCTTTCGCATTAAGATATTGTGCATCAAACCCTGAAAGCGCATGGCAACCTCTGCTTCCCTCTGCGAAGGGCCTATCTATTATTATTATCTTCTACCTTATGAAAGAGTCATGGTGATCTTCACCTTTTATTTTTACATTTTATCCTTTGGCAAGCACAAGATGTTGGAAAGATCCTGATAGATATATCTAATTGGATGTAAGTTAGCATGAGCTATTATTGTTGACATTACCCTTGAGGTAAAAGGTTGGGAGGCGAAACTATAAGCCCCTATCTTTCTCTGTGTCTGGTTAAAACTCCGTAACCACAAGTATTGCGTGAGTGTTAGCAATTATGAAATACAAAATGATAGTTGAGTATGTGGACTTGCTAGAAAGCTCTGACATAGACTCTTTCTGATGTTATGATAAATTACAATTGCTTCATTGACTGAGATTATAGTTTGTTAGTTCTCAATAAAGTTTCTGATTCATACTTTGCATTGTGAATAGATTATTACTTGAGCATAAGAAATCATATGACAATATCCATATATGTTGCTGTTATGAGAATAATCATGATGCCCTCATGTCTGTATTTTATTTTATCGACACATCTACCTCTAAACATGTGGACATATTTATCGTTATCGGCTTCCACTTGAAGACAAGCGAGGTCTAAGCTTGGGGGAGTTGATACGTCCATTTTGCATCATGCTTTTATATCGATATTTATTGCATTATGGGCTGTTATTACACATTATGTCACAATACTTATGCCTATTCTCTCTTATTTAACAAGGTTTACATAAGGAGGGAGAATGCCGGCAGCTGGAATTTTGGGCTGGAAAAGGAGCAAATATTAGAGACCTATTCTGCACAACTCCAAAAGTCCTGAAACTCCACGAAAGTTATTTTTGGAAATAATAAAAAATACTGGAAGAAGAAACTACGCCAGGGGGGCCTCCACCTGTCCACGAGGGTGGGGGGCGCGCCCTACCCCCCTGGGCGTGCCCCCCTGCCTCGTGGGCCCCCTATTGGCCCTCTGGTGCCCATCTTCTTCTATATGAAGTCTTTCATCTAAAGAAAAATCATAATAAAGCTTTCGGGACGAGACTCCGCCGCCACGAGGCGGAACCTTGGCGGAATCAATCTAGGGCTCCGGTAGAGCTGTTTCGCCGGGGATACTTCCCTCCGGGAGGGGGAAATCATCGCCATCGTCATCACCAACGCTCCTCTCATCAGGAGAGGGCAATCTCCATCAACATGTTCACCAGCACCATCTCCTCTCAAACCCTAGTTCATCTCTTGTATCCTATTCTTGTCTCCAAGTCTGGGATTGGTACCTGTAGGTTGCTAGTAGTGTTGATTACTCCTTGTAGTTGATGCTAGTTGGTTTATTTGATGGAAGATCATATGTTGAGATCCTTTATGCATATTAATAATCCTCTGATTATGAACATGAATATGCTTTGTGAGTAGTTACGTTTGTTCCTGAGGACATGGGAGAAGTCTTGCTATTAGTAGTCATGTGAATTTGGTATTCGTTCGATATTTTTATGAGATGTATGTTGTCTATCCTCTAGTGGTGTTATGTGAACGTCGACTACATGACACTTCACCATTATTTGGGCCTAGAGGAAGGCATTGGGAAGTAATAAGTAGATGATGGGTTGCTAGGGTGATGAAGCTTAAACCCTAGTTTATCGTTGTTTCGTAAAGGGCTGATTTGGATCCATATGTTTCATGCTATGGTTAGGTTTACCTTAATACTTTTGTTGTAGTTGCGGATGCTTGCAATAGAGGTTAATCATAAGTGGGATGCTTGTTCAAGTAAGAACAGCACCCAAGCACTAGTCCACCCACATATCAAATTATCAAAGTACCGAACGCGAATCATATGAACGTGATGAAAACTAGCTTGACGATAATTCCCATGTGTCCTCGGGAGCGCTTTTCTCTATATAAGAGTTTGTTCAGGCTTGTCCTTTGCTACAAAAAGGATTGGGCCACCTTGCTGCACTTTATTTACTTTTGTTACTTGTTGCTCGTTACAAATTATCCTATCACAAAACTATCCGTTACCTATTATTTCAGTGCTTGCAGAGAATACCTTGCTGAAAACCGCTTATCATTTCCTTCTGCTCCTCGTTGGGTTCGACACTCTTACTTATCGAAAGGACTACGATAGATCCCCTATACTTGTGGGTCATCACCCCCCCCACACACACACACTTTGAGTCGGTGTGAGGGGGCATGTCACCAAGGCGTATTGCAGGACTGACCAAGAAGAATCACCATCTTGACCGTATAACCTCTCTTGTTTGTTGGGACAAAGTCATGCATTGATGTTCCACACGTAGCCCCACAAAATAGGCTAGCTTGTCGCCGATAACCACGCGAGGGAGTGCCTGAAGACAACCACTGCGTGCATGTGGCCCAAACATATGTATGAAGTGTCATGTGGTGTTTGAATATACCCAATGCAAAACTTTGATTCATGTGCATGTGAGCCCTCAAACTTAGGTCTCGAATCTCACCATGATCGATGTGTTGGGAAACATACAATGCAATTTCAAAAAAAAAAAAATCCTACGCTCACACAAGATCTATCTAGGAGATGCATAGCAACGGGAGGGGGAGAGTGTGTCCACGTACCCTTGTAGACCGAAAGCGGAAGCGTTTGACAACGCGGTTGATGTAGTCGAACTTCTTCTCATTCCGACCGATCAAGCACATAACGTACAATACCTCCGAGTCCTGCACACGTTCAGCTCGGTGACGTCCCTCAAACTCTTGATCTAGCAAAGTGTCGGGGGAGAGTTTCGTCAGCACGACGGTGTGGTGACGGGGATGGTGAAGTGATCCACGCAGGGCTTCGCCTAAGCACTATGACAATATGACCGGAGGCATAAACTATGGAGGGGGGCGCCACACACGGCTAGGAATCAATGTTGTGTGTTCTAGCGGTGCCCCCCTCACATATATATAGGTGGGAGAGGGAGGGGAGCGGCAAGGGGCGCCCCAAGTAGGAGTAATCCTACTTGGGAGCCTCCTCCAAGTCGGCCTCCTCCTTCCATAAGTATCGGAGGGGGAAGGAAAGAGAGGGGGAGAGAGGGAAAGGGGGAGGCCGAATCCTCCCCTTTCCTTCTCCCTTACCTCCTTTACTTCTCCCCCTATTTCGGCCTACATGGGATGCACCAGCACCCTAGGGGCTGGTCTATCCCCTTTTTGGCCCATTAGGCCCATGTAGTTGTCGGGGGCTTGCCCGAAACCCCTTCCGGTGACCCGATATGTACTCGGTACCCCCAGAACACTTCCGGTGTCCGAATATCATCGTCCTATATATGAATATTTACCTCTTGACCATTTCGAGACTCCTCGTCATGTCTGTGATCTCATCCGGGACTCCGAACAACATTCGGTCACCAAATTACATAACTCATATAATACAAAATCGTCATCGAACGTTAAGCGTGCGGACCCTACAGGTTAGAGAACTATGTAGACATGACCGAGACACCTCTCTGGTCAATAACCAACAGCTGAACCTGGATGCTCATATTGGTTCCCACATATTCTACAAAGATCTTTATCGGTCATAACGTAATGACAACATATGTTATTCCCTTTGTCATCGGTATGTTACTTGCCCGAGGTTCGATCGTCGGTATCTCCATACCTAGTTCATCTCGTTACCAACAAGTCTCTTTACTCGTTCCGTAATACATCATCCTGCAACTAACTCATTAGTCACATTGCCTGCAAGGATTATTATGATGTGCATTTGTCGGATTTCGGGTTCTGTCAGACCCTCTAGGTTCGAACTCTGGGGTGCGCACGGAGATCTCGCCCTCTACCTACCTGCACCTCGTCGCCTCGCTAGGATCTAAACTACCAAAGGAACAACACAAGAGACACAAGGTTTATACTGGTTCGGGCCACCATTGTGGTGTAACACCCTACTCCAGTGTGCGGTGTGGTGGATTGCCTCTTGGGCTGATGATGAACAATACAAGGAAGAACAGCCTCGCGAGGGTCTGTTCTTGGCTGGTGCGATGAACTGCTACGGGGAGTTTAGTCGCTTCTCTCTCTCTCTCTCTCTCTCTCTCTCTGCGATTGATCTCTCGATGCCTCTATCCTGTGGGTGGCTAGTCCTATTTATAGGCAGAGGCCCTGGGCCTCTTCCCAAATATTGAGCGGGAAGGGCGCCAACAATTGGCAATTTTGAAGGGGAACATCTAGTACACTTATCCTGACTAAAGTTGGTCCTCGCCTGTCAAAGGCTCTGGTGGTGACGCCAGCTTGGGCTCCACGATGACTTCCTTCCTGCCGTTGCGACGGTCTTGGTCTTGTTGCACCAAAACGGATGCCTTTGCTTGATGCTCTCGCCTGCGCTTGCCCCCTTTGCACCAAAGAGGAAACGAGGACACTGCGCGGGCTGGCGCCCGCCTGGCGCCCTTGGTCGTCATGGCTTGCATCATGGGCACCTCGTGAGGTACCCCGCCTTGATCTCTCCGCCTCCTCGCGAGCCAGCCTGACGAGGCCGTGCCTGAGGAAGCTTCCTGTCGTCCGCCTCATGAGGCTTGGCCTCGCGAGGGTCTTGAGCTTGTGCTTGATGAAGATGGGCGTCTTGGGCCACCTTGAGCCACGCCGCAGGCTGCAGGCGAGCAAGTCTGGGTACCCCGTTCCCGAACGCCGACAGAGCCCCGGGCCCAAAGCGCGCTGGACTTGGCGGCGGAGAAGCGAAGGGCAAGTCTGAGCGCCATGGGCCCTAACAGCCTGCGGCCTCGGGCGCCGCGTGGCCGTTGATTGGACGTGGGCGGCTCCGCTCCCCCACGACGCCTCGGCAACTGCACGAATTGACAAGTCCCTGCATGCAAAGCGGGTCATGATTACCTGCGATCGTGGAGGCCGGCGGTTCGCCTTCCCAGCTATAAGTACGAGACGGTGCCTGCCCTTCTAGTCCATCCCCTCTTGCTTCTTCTTCTTCTTCATGGCTCCGCCAAAGAGGTTCTAGGCCGCGGAGAAGGGAAAGGCTCGCCAGGTGGAGCCTGACTCACCCCCGCCCAAGCGCGGTCGAGGCCGTCCTCGCAAGCACCCCGTGGCTCCCATAGTGGCTCCTCGCGGCCGTGGAGGTGATCTCTCGCGCGGTGACGGGCGGCAGGCCCTTGATGGGGGGCGCACTATGGCCGCGCGACCCCCTAGGCCGTGCTTCCACTCGGCAGAGGTGCTGCCGGAGTTTGTTGTGTGGTCGGCGGAGCCGACCAGCGCCTGGCTCTAGCTTCCCCGCTTCCTCCTAGGTGAACTTTCGGCTGGCGCCCCGGGCGGCCTCTGGCTCCAGGTGGATGGTTGCTGCAGCCGGGCTTCCTGGGCTTCGCTGGAGGCTCCCCCGCCGGGAGCGTGGTCCTGACCCGCGGCTGGCAGACGTTTGCCCGCGCGCGTGGTCTGAGCCGATGGTGCACCCTGCACTTCAAGTTTGACGGTGATGCCACCCTCTACGTGAGGATGTTCGGGGAAGACGGTCGCCGCGCCGGGTGCTGCCCCGAGGGCGACGACCGCGGCCGTGGGCCTAGCCCCGGCGACGATCGGGGTGAAGGTGACGACGCGCGCGTGGTCGGTGGTGCTCGGGGTTCGTCGAGCTTCAGCGACTCCTCTTCAGGCAGCGGCTCCTCCAGCGGTGGCCATGCCCAGCCTCCGCGCCGCCGCGCCCGCCTGGGGGGAGGTAGCGGGTCTGCCCGCTGTTGCGCCTCGGTGAAGCACGAGAGGGAGTCCGCGTGAGCTCCGGAGGCAGTTCGAGCCTTCGCCGCGAGTTTGTGTCAAGCGGGCCTATCGCTGTTAATTATCGTACTACTTCTGCTATATCGGTATTATGCCTTTGTGCCACACGCCTGCGCGTAGAAATTACTTAGCTCGGGGGGCTGTCGTGGCCTTTGCTTCCCGAGGCCGAGGCCTCGTCGAACGCTTCATGTCCTTCAAATGTTAGTCAGGAGAGGTAGCTCCCGGCCTCAGCTGTGGAGACGACCGACCCAGGTCCTGTGTTCGTGTCGCGGTGCCCGTGGGGCATGGACTGGAGGGGTGCTCCTGTAGTGGACCAGGGTAGGGAAGCCTCAAATGATAAGGGAAAAAAACACTCGTGAGGGTGCCCGTGCTGCTCCCTCGCGAGACTTGCGCGAGAGAAATCGAGGCGGGAGAGCGAAAAGGCAAAGAGTCACAAGCCAAAGACGGCAACAACTTCAATAAAACCTCGAATGGGAATGGACAAGCCAACTACAGAAAGCAAATGAGAAAAGCCGCGTCTGGCACCTAATCTAGTCTTCGACGTCTTCTCACCAGTGCGGAGCTAAGTGCTGCCACTGGGCGTGGGAGGGAGCCCCAGGGCTTGAGGCCGGCGCTCCTGAGACTCCGGGGCGTGTACAGCCCCAACTCATTATTACGTGAGAGTGTCACGGGCGGCGAGCTTCACAGGCATTGGCCTTCTTCACAGGCTCCGGGCCTTTCTCAGAAAGATAAACTTCACAGGCGTTTGCCTTCTTCACAGGCACCGGGCCTTTTCCAGAAAGATAAACTTCACAGGCTCTGGGCCTTTTCCAAAACGCAACAGCTTCACAGGCATTCGCCTTCTTCACAGGCTCTGGGCCTTTTCCGAAACGCAACAGCTTCACAGGCATTCGCCTTCTTCACAGGCTCTGGGCCTTTTCCAAAACGCAACCCTTCACAGGCGTTCACCTTCTTCACAGGCACCGGGCCTTTTCCAAAACGCAACAGCTTCACAGGCATTCGCCTTCTTCACAGGCTCTGGGCCTTTTCCAAAATGCAACGCTTCACAGGTGTTCGCCTTCTTCACAGGCTCTGGGCCTTTTTAGGGGTAAAACCTCCTTAGGTGCTGGATGTTCCACGCGTTCTGGACGGGCACCCCCTCCTGAGTCTCCAAGCGCGCGGAGCCGGGCCTGGAAATATGAACAACCTTGAACGGGCCCTCACACATGGGAGAGAGCTTATGCAGTCCCTCCCTGGAGAGAACCCGCCTGAGCACGAGGTCCCCTACCTCAAGAGTTCGGGGGCGGATGTTGCGGCAGTGGTCTCGTCGTAGTGCTTGTTGGTACCTCGCCGCTCGTAACGCGGCTTCTCGATGATGCTCCTCCCCCAGCACGAGGTCCGTCCCCCGCATGGCGTCTTGCTGCGCCTCGTCGAACGCCAGGACCCATGCGCACGACAACTGACCTCGTGAGGGAGGACCGCTTCAGCTCCATAGACTAGGAAGAACGGGATCTCGCCAGTTGGCTTGGTCGCGGTCGTGCGGATGGACCACAACACGGACTGAAGCTCGTCGTACCAACCTCTGCCGCAGGCCTCCAGCTTCTTCTTGAACGTCCTGGTCTTGAGGCCTCTCAAGACCTCCGCGTTGGCCCGCTCGGTCTGACCGTTGCTCCGTGGGTGCGCTACTGAAGCGTAGCATACCTGCTTCCCAAGGTTAGCACAGTATGTTTTGAAGAGGTTACTGGTAACTGCGAACCATTGTCAGTGATGATGCGGTTCGGCACCCCGAACCAGCTCAAGATGCCCTTGATGAACTTGACCGCAGAACCTGCGGGGATGGTGCGGACGGCTTCCACTTCAGCCCACTTGGTGAACTTGTCCACGACGACGTAGAGGTAGCGATAGCCCCCTGGCGCCCGAGGAAATGGGCCCAGGATATCCAGCCCCCAGACTGCGAATGGCCACGAGAGGGGTATAGTTTGCAGACCTCCCGCCGGCTGATGGATCTGCTTGGCATGGAATTGGCAGGCCTCGCAAGCCTTCACCAGTTCGATGACATCATTGAGCGCAGTGGGCCAATAGAACCCGTTGTGGAACGCCTTACCAACGAGGGTCCGCGATGATGAATGATGCCCACAGTCTCCACCGTGTATATCTGCCAGCAGTTCCTTCCCTTGCTCCCTGGAGATGCAGCGTAGGGACACATCATTTGGTCGCTTTCGATAGAGCTCCCCATCCCTGATGCAGTATGTTGTGGCTTGCCGCGCCACACGCTCCACTTCCTCCTCCTTCTCCGGCAAGGTCCCTTGCATCAAGTAGCTCCGGAGCTCTGTGATCCAGCACCCCTCCTGAGGCTCCAGCGTCAAGAGCAAAGCGCGCCCCGAGGCCGGGCCATAGACCAAGCTCCCGAGGCTGGTGGTGGGGAGCTCCTCCCGAGGCTGCACCGCAGCAAGTGATGGCGTGGCCGAGGGCTTGAAGAGCCGCTCCTCAAGACGCCAGGGCTCCCGAGGTAGCCGCTGGATGCTCGTTTGGCGATGTCGTCGGCCTCTGATTGGTGCCACGGGCACATGCCGCAACTCCGGCCCCAGGCTGCTTCTCCATCCTGCGGACCTCCGCGAGGTAGGCTTCCATGTGCTCATCCCTCGGCTCGTATACCTTGTTGGAGAAGTTGATGAGGAGTTGTGAATCACCCTTGATGGTAAGGCGCTTCACTCCTAGGGCAGCTGCGGCCTTCAGGCCTGCTATCAGGCCTTCATATTCTGCTATGTTGTTGGAGACCTTTTCTCCGTGCTGGAAACAGAGCTGCACGGCGTAGTAGAGCTTGTCTTGAGTAGGAGATATAAGCACTACTCCAGCCCCCGCACCGTGCCTGGAGAACGCCCCGTCGAAGTACATGACCCAACCGTCCGGCGCTTCGCTTCCCGGGAAGAGGGATCGGTCCTCATCAGCCTTGAGGCTCGGTGCCTCCGTCCATTCTGCCACGAAATCTGCCAATGCGGCCCCCTTGATGACTCTGGTTGTGCTGAATTCGAGTTGAAATGCCTGCAGTTCGATGTTCCACTCAGCGACTCTTCCAGCTGAGTTGGGGCTCCTAAGCACCCTTTCCAAGGGGTACGCTGAGACAACCTTGATGGGGTGGCCCTGAAAATAATGCCGCAGCTTGCGCGAGGCCACCAACAGCGCGAGGAGGAGTTTCTGAGGCATGGGGTACCGCGCCCTCGCGCCCCGCAACCTTGTCTTGACGAAGTACAGGGGTGTTCAACGAGGTTGGGAATCTTGGTGTCGACGGCGCCCTCCGGAGGCCGTGGCGCCTCTGAGACGATGGGGCCTCCAACGGCCGATCGCTGTGGGAGGGTCTCTCTGTCCAGTCGTTTCCTGCGGCGGTGATCCTTCTCGGTTGTGGCAGCGGTCTCGTGAGTCTCCTTGATCCTGCCGCCTTGACCCAGCAGCTGCATGCTTTGGTCCGACGCTCCTCCCTAACCGCCACCAGTGCTGCGCTGGCGGAGTAGGGAGTGGCTGCAAGGTAGAGCACCAGGGGTTCTTGAGGGCGGGGCTACCATTACCGAGGGCTGGTTAGGTACCTCTTGACATCTTGGAGCGCTTTGTCGGCCTCTTGATCCATTCAAAGGGCCCTTTTTCTTCATCATTTGGAAGAAAGGCGCTTCGCTCCCCAACTTGGAGATGAAGCGTCCTAGTGCGGTCAAGCGCCCAGTGAGCTTCTGCATTTCTCTGAGGGTCTTTGGCAGGCTCATGTCCTCGACCGCCTTGACCTTTTCTGGGTTAGCCTCGATGCCTCGATGGGACACGAGGAAGCCCAAGAGCTTGCCCGAGGGGACCCAAAACACACACTTCTCCGGGTTGAGCCGCAGGTTCACTGCGTTGAGGCTCGCGAAGGTTTCCTCCAGGTCTTGTATCAGGGTTTTGGCCTCATGAGACTTCACCACAATGTCATCGACGTAGGCCTCAACATTCTTCCCGAGCTGCAGGCCCAAGGTGATGTGCATCGGCCACTGAAAGGTCGCTCTGCGTTATGCAGCCAGGCGGCATGCATGTGTAGCAGTACACCCCACACGGGGTCAGGAAACCAATTTTTTCCACGTCTTCTACCGCCATCTTGATCTGGTGATACCCAGAGAAGGCATCCAGAAAGCATAACAGGTCGCACTCGACGGTGGAATCGACGATCTGATCGATACGGGGGAGCGGGAATGGATCCTGCGGGTAGGCTTTGTTGAGGTTGGTGAAGTCGACACACATGCATTCCTTCCCCCCTTTCTTTGGCACAACAACAGGGTTAGCCAGCCAATCTGGGTATCGGACCTCGCGAATGACCCCTGCAGCTTCCAGTTTGCGGGTCTCTTGGACGATGAAAGCCTGCTTTTTAGTGGACTGCCGTCTCGCTTTCTGCTTCATGGGGCGTACGTTGGGGCACATGTTGAGGTGATGCTCGATTACGCCTCTAGGGATCCCCGCCAGCTGACCAGGCTCCCATGCGAACACCTTCCTGTTCGCGCGCAGGAACTTGACCAGGGCCTCCTCCTGCTCGGGTTCGAGGTTGGCGCCTATGGTGAAGGTGGCGTTAGTGGATCCGTCCTCGTGGACCAGTATCTGCTTGGTTTCTGCCTTGTCCTGGGTGAACAGCTGCTTCTTCTTGGCCGGCGCAGCCCCCTTGGGCTCAGGGGCATCTGAGCCGGCGGGCTGGGCCGCCGCCGCAGTCTTGAAGGCGAGCTTGAGTACTTGCAACGCATCCCCGGTGTCTCCGGACACGGTGAGGACGCCGTTGCTCTCGGGCATCTTCATGAGGTTGTACGCTGGGTGAGTCGCGGCCATGAATCTGGCTAGCGCTAGGTAGCCAAGGATGGCGTTGTATGGGAGGCCGATGGGGGCGATGTCGAAGTCGATCAGCTCCGTGCGGAAGTTGTCGTAGGTGCCGAAGGTTACCGGGAGACGGATCTGCCCCAGGGAGTTGGATGAACCGCCCCCGACGCCCAAGAAGGGCTTGCTGGGCTGAAGCCGCTCCGGCGGTATGTGGAGGAGGCTGAAGGTTTCAACCGAGAGCATGCTGAGGCCCGCGCCGCCGTCGATGAGAGTCCTGGTGATGGCCACCTGGCAGATGGTGAGGGTGGACAGCATTGGGAGCGCGCCCGAGCAGGTTGAGTTGGAGGGGTGGTCCTCCAAGCTAAAGGCCATATCGGCCTTGGACGCCGACCGACCTGGGGGAGCCCCCTGCCACGCGGAGGCAGCGCCGACCTGACGGACGAATGGCTTGACGTGGCGGCCTGAAGGTGGCGCCTGCGAGCCGCCCAGGAGAGCCGCGACTACTGGGGGCGCCGGCGCAGCGTGTTGGGCGAGGAAGTGATTGCGCAACTCCTCCCAAGAGGCCAAGGAAGCCGCTGGCAGGTGGAGCAGCCACATGCGCGGGGCTTCGGTGAGGGCCATAGGAAGCCAGTTAGCCATGACCCTGTCGTCGCCTCCTGCTTCGAGGACGGCCTCCTCGTACGCCAGCAGGAAGGCCAGTGGATCAGTCGTGCCGTTGTAGCGTGGCGGCATCTCCGGCTTGAACTTGTTCGGCCACTGCACCTGCCGCAAGGCTGGGGCCAAGGCTCGGAGCCCCCTGGCCCCCGCGCTGGCGCCGGCGGCGCGCTGCTCATCGTAGGGCGAGTCGCGGTGTCGGCGAAAGGGAAAGCTCTGGCGCACCCCTACCTGGCGCGCCAAATGTCGGATTTCGGGTTCCGTCAGACCCTCTAGGTTCGAAATCTGGGGTGCGCGCGGAGATCTCGCCCTCTACCTACCTACACCTCGTCGCCTCGCTAGGATCTAAACTACCAAAGGAACAACACAAGAGACACAAGGTTTATACTGGTTCGGGCCACCATTGTGGTGTAACACCCTACTCCAGTGTGTGGTGTGGTGGATTGCCTCTTGGGTGATGATGAACAATACAAGGAAGAACAGCCTCAGTGTGTCATTCTTGGCTGGTGCGATGAACTGCTATGGGGAGTTCAGTCGCTTCTCTCTCTCTCTCTCTCTCTCTCTCTCTCTCTCTCTGCGATTGATCTCTCGATGCCTCTATCCTGTGGGTGGCTAGTCCTATTCATAGGCAGAGGCCCTGGGCCTCTTCCCAAATATTGAGCGGGAAGGGCGCCAACAATTGGCCATTTTGAAGGGGAACATCTAGTACACTTATCCTGACTAAAGTTGGTCCTCGCTCCGCCTCCTCGCGAGCCAGCCTGACGAGGTCGTGCCTGAGGAAGCTTCCTGTCGTCCGCCCAGCGAGGCTTGGCCCCTCGCGAGGGTCTTGAGCTTGTGCTGATGAAGATGGGCCGTGCTGGGCCACCCCTTGAGCCACGCCGCAGGCCGCAGGCAGGCAAGTCTGGGTACCCCCGTTCCCAGAACGCCGACATCATTATCGAGAGGGCCCAGAGATACCTCTCCGATACTCGGAGTGACAAATCCTAATCTCGATCTATGCCAACCCAACAAACACCTTTGGAGATACCTGTAGAGCATCTTTATAATCAACCAATTATGTTGTGGCATTTGATAGCACACAAGGTATTCCTCCGGTATTCAGGAGTTGCATAATCTCATCGTCAAAGGAATATGTATATGACATGAAGAAAGCAATATCAATAAAACTTAACGATCATTATGCTAAGCCAACGGATGGGTCTTGTCCATCACATCATTCTCCTAATTATGTGATCCCATTCATCAAATGACAACACATGTCTATGGTTAGGAAACTTAAACATCTTTGATTAAAGAGCTAGTCTAGTAGAGGCTTACTAGGGACACGGTGTTTTGTCTATGTATGAATAATAAACATTTACCATGATATAAGGAAATATAAATAACAACTTTATTATTGCCTCTAGGGCATATTTCCTTCAGTCTCCCACTTGCACTAGAGTCAATAATCTAGATTACATTGTAATGATTCTAACACCCATGGAGTCTTGGTGTTGATCATGTTTTGCTCATGGAAGAGGCTTAGTCAACGGGTCTTCCACATTCAGATCCGTATGTATTTTGCAAATCTCTATGTCTCCCTCCTTGACTTGATCATGGATGGAGTTGAAGCGTCTCTTGATGTGTTTGGTTCTTTTGTGAAATCAGGATTCCTTCGCCAAGGCAATTGCTACAGTATTGCCACAAAAGATTTTCATTGGACCCGATGCACTAGGTATTACACATAGATCAGATATGAACTCCTTCATCCAGACTCCTTCATTCGCTGCTTCCGAAGTAGCTATGTCCTCTGCTTCACACGTAGATCCCGCCACGACGCTTTGCTTGGAACTGCACCAACTGACAGCTCCACCATTCATTATAAATACGTATCCAGTTTGTGACTTAGAGTCATCCGGATCAGTGTCAAAGCTAGGATTGACGTAACCATTTACGACGAGCTCTTTGTCACCTCCATAAACGAGAAACATATCCTTAGTCCTTTTCGGGTACTTCAATATGTTCTTGACCGCTGTCCAGTGATCCACTCCCGGATTACTTTGGTATCTCCCTACTAAACTTATAGCAAATCACACATCAGGTCTGGTACACATCATAGCATACATGATAGAATATATGGCCGAGGCATAGGGAATGCCTTTCATTTTCTCTCTATCTTCTGCAGTGGTCGGGCATTGAGTCTGACTCAACTTCACACCTTGGAATACATGGAAGAACCCTTTCTTTGACTGATCCATTTTGAACTTCTTCAAAACTTTATCAAGGTATGTGCTTTGTGAAAGTCCAATTAAGCGTCTTGATCTATCTCTATAGATCTTGATGCCCAATATATAAGCAGCTTCACCGAGGTCTTTCATTGAAAAACTCTTATTCAAGTATTCTTTTATGCTATCCAGAAATTCAATATCATTTCCAATCAACAATATGTCATCCACATATAATATTAGAAATGCTCTGAGCTTCCACTCACTTTCTTGTAAATACGAGGCTTACGCAAAAGTCTCATATAAAACCATATGCTTTGATCAACTCATCAAAGCGTATATTCCAACTCCGAGATGCTTGCACCGGTCCATAAATGGATCGCTAGAGCTTGCACACTTTGTTAGCACCTTTAGGATCGACAAAACCTTCTGGTTGCATCATATACAACTCTTCTTTAAGAAATCCATTAAGGAATACAATTTTGACGTCCATTTGCTAGATTTCATAATCATAAAATGCGGCAATTGCTAACATGATTCGGACAGCCTTAAGCATTGATACGTCTCCAACGTATCTAATTTTCCAAACACTTTTGCCCTTGTTTTGGACTCTAACTTGCATGATTTGAATGGAAGTAACCCGGACTAATGCTGTTTTCAGCAGAACTGCCATGGTGTTATTTTTGTGCACAAATAAAAGTTCTCGGAATGACCTGAAAATCCACAGAGACACATTCTGGAATTAATGAAAAATATTGGCGAAAGAATCAGCATCAGGGGGCCCACACCCTGTCCACGAGGGTGCAGGGCGCGCCCCCTGGGGCGCGCCCCCTGCCTTGTGGGTCCCCTGGGACTCCACCGACCTCAACCCGAACTCCATATATTCACTTTCGGGGAGAAAAAAATCAGGGAGAAGGATTCATTGCGTTTTACGATACGGAGCCGCCGCCAAGGCCTGATCTTCCTCGGGAGGGCTGATCTGAAGTCCGTTCGGGGCTCCGGAGAGGGGGATCCGTCACCATCATCATCATCATCATCAACCATCCTCCATCACCAATTTCATGATGCTCACCGCCGTGCGTGAGTAATCCCGTCGTAGGCTTGCTGGACGGTGATGGGTTGGATGAGATTTACCATGTAATCGAGTTAGTTTTGTTAGGGTTTGATCCCTAGTATCCATTATGTTCGAAGATTGATGTTGCTATGACTTTGCTATGCTTAATGCTTGTCACTAGGGCCCAAGTGCCATGATTTCAGATCTGAACCTATTATGTTTTCATAAATATATGTGAGTTCTTGATCCTATCTTGCAAGTCAATAGTCACCTACTATGTGTTATGATCCGGCAACCCCGAAGTGACAATAATCGGGACCACTCCGGGTGATGACTGTAGTTTTGAGGAGTTCATGTATTCACTAAGTGTTAATTGTCGAATCACGGGTTCCGGCAAAACCCTTAAGGTTCGAACTTTGGGGTGAGCGCAAAGTTCTCTCCCTCCTATCGATCCGCGTCCGAACTAGCTAAGATCTCAAGAACGAGCTCGACGAACTCACAATCACAAAGACACGAGGTTTATACTGGTTCGGGCCACCGTCGTGGCGTAATACCCTACTCCAGTGTGGTGGTGGTGGATTGCCTCTTGGGCTGATGATGAACAGTACAAGGGGAAGAACAGCCTCCTGAGGTTGAGGTGTTCTTGTGCTTGGTGTGCTTGAAGGTGAGAGGATGGAAGGTGGAATCCCCCCCTACTGTGGTGGCTAGTTCTACTTATATAGGCCCTGGTCCTCTTCCCAAATATTGTGCGGGAAGGGAGCCAACAATGGCCAATTTGAAAGGGGACAGCTAGTACAGCTTATCCTGACAAAAGCGGTCTTCACCTGCAAAAGGCTCTGGCGGTGACGCCGCCTTGGGCTCCATGGTGACCTCCGTCTTGCCGTCCTGCTGGTCTTGGTCTTGTTGCACCAATATGGAAACCTTTGCTTGATGCCTCGGTACTCCGCGCCTGCGCTCGCTCCCTTAGCACCAAAGAGAAAACAAGGACGTTGCGCACGCTGGCACCCGCCTGGCGCCAGCCTGATCTTGATCGTCATGGCTCACGTCACGAGAGCCTCGTGAGGTTTGCCCTGCCTTGATCTCTCCGCCCCTCGCAAGCTTGCCTAGTGAGGCCACTCCTGAGGAGGTCTTGTGTCATCCGCCTCGCGAGGCTTGGCCCCTCGCGAGGGTCTTGAATTCCTTGTTGGTGAAGATGGGCCGTACAGGCTTGCTAGCACAGCCACACCATGGGCCGCAGGCAGGCAAGCCTGGGGACCCCCGTTCCCAGAACACCGACAGTAGCCCGCGGGCCCAAGGCGCGCTCGGGCTTGGCTTCAAGGCGAAGCCAAAGGTCAAGCACGGAGCGCCGTGGGCCCCAAAAGTCTGCGGCCTTGGTTGACGCATGGCAGTTGATTGGACATGGGCGTCTCCGCTTCCCCACGCTGCCTCAGCAACTGCCCGACTTGACAAAAGGCTGGCGCAGACAGTGCTTGCCTTCATTGCTCCCCTTTGCCTTGCTCCATATCCCCTTTCTCGCTCCTCGCTGCCGAAACCTCCAGATCTTCTCCAACCTTGCTCCGCATCTGCGACCGATGGCACCGCGCAAGGTTAAGGCCTCCTCGGCGCTGGCTTGGTTCAAGCCAGCTCTTGAAGAGCCCAACATCACGGAGAAGAGCCTAGCCGCCACACGCTTGCTGACGGCGGGGGAGAGCAACGAGAGAGGGAAGACGGAGCTCCGGCTTGCCTCCGACGTGCCGGAACCCGAGGGAAGCACCATGTTCCCCTTCTTCACGAGCAACATCACCGCCTGGTTGGTTCCCCCCTTCTCTGACTTCTTCTATGAGGTCCTCGGCCATTATGGGCTCCAGGTGCTGTATCTTCATCCCAACTCCATCCTCCTCCTATCCATCTTCGCCTACTATTGTGAGGCGTATCTGGGTGTGATGCCGTCCGTGGCTCTTCTGAGCCACTTCTTCTTCATTCACGTCAGCGAGGGCCACATCTCCGGGTGCGGCAATTTCGTCGCAGCCGGCAAGGCCAACTTGATCTCGAACACAGGGAAGAGAGCCGACAACATCCGGGCCAAATGGGTCATGATGGACGCCAAGGGCGTCCACCCGCACTTGGCATTGCCGACGGAGGCGCCCCAGTCCAACAAGGGGTGGCCTCGTGCAGAGCTCACTGACGAGCGGGCGTTGTCGGTGTTGGAGCAGATGAAGACTGACTTGAAGCCAGGCAACGTGAAGGCGGCCAAAGTGACCGGGGCTATGCTCCTGAGGGAATTCTTGATGCTGCGCGTTGCCCCACTTCAGGCACGCGCGCACCCTTTGTGGGAGCTTGGAGATGAAGAAGACAAGATTCGCCTGAGGCCGGAGGCCCTGCCCGACGATGAGCTAGCTGCTGTCCTGTGCCTCTTGGTTGGGGACAACCAGGAGTACCCGCTGAGCGCCTTTGTTCCCTTGTTCCACCGCAAGGACTGGGAGCCGATCATGGCCTCCAGGCCGACCTTTGACGCGTTCGGGCTGGTGCTGCCACGCCCCCTGGAGGCCCTGCGGCGCCGAAGCCGGTGGAGCTGTCTTCTGAAGAGTCCCGTGGGGAGGAAGAAGAGGAGGTGGACTCGGAGGCGAACCCCGAGGAGATGGGGGAAACTTCTCCCTTGAGCAAGGCCGACCTCCTCCATGCCCTGCCAGACGATGCCGAGATCAACGCCCGCCAGGGGGACGGGGGGCTGCCCCTTATCCCGACAAGGGGCAGATCGTCGCTGGTCTCTCGAGATGCCGCCCCTGCCTTGACGCCGCCTGGAGCTGCCTCCAGCCCTTCTGCTATGCCGTCTTCTGCTCCCGGAGCCGTGCGCCCACTTCTCAGGCTCCGAAGCTTTCGAGTTTCAAGCTCCCCAAGCGGAAGGTGGACTATGTCGCGGTGGACCAGTAAGTGCTTCGAGCTTCATCTCGTTCCCGCCTGTGCTTGCTATTTTCTAACGTTCACCTTGGGTTGGTCAGGCCGATGCCTTCAACGAAGAAAAGGAAGGAGGACGGCGGTCGTGCCCCCTTCTGCGGAGAAAGGAGGCGACAGCACTCGCACCTCCCCGGCCTGGTCGCCCTCGCGATGCCAAGGGGAGCATCGTCGGGAGGAGTCAGCCCCCCACGGCCCCGCTGGCTCTGGAAGCGTCGGTGCCTGGCTCGGCTGATGAGGTCCCAAAGGCCCTGGAGCCCTTGATCTCCCAGGCTCTGGTAACGACGTTCCTCCTCCTCCTGCTGCGCCTCTGGCCCTAGGATCTTCTGCTTCCTCTGCCACCTTGGAGCACGTCCTTTCAGAGATGGCCCAGCTGCGGGAAGATCTCCTGGGCGCGGACCCACGCTTGGTGGACGGGCGCCTGGAGCTGGCCTCCGGCTGGTGATACGTCTCCAACGTATCTATAATTTTTTATTGTTCCATGCTATATTATATTCTGTTTTGGATGTCTAATGGGCTTTATTATACACTTTTATATTATTTTTGGGACTAACCTATTAACCGAATGCCCAGCCCAAATTGTTGTTTTTTGCCTATTTCAGTGTTCCGAAGGAAAAGGATATCAAACGGAGTCCAAACGGAATGAAACCTTCGGGAACGTGATTTTTGGAACAAACGTGATCTAGAGGACTTGGAGTCTACGTAAAGCAATCAACAAGGAAGGCACGAGGCAGGGGGCACGCCTACCCCCCTGGGCGCGCCCTCCACCCTCGTGGGCCCCTCGTTGCTCCACCGACAAACTTCTTCCTCCTATATATACCCTGGAAACATCATATACAGAGCCAAAACCCTATTTCCATCGCCGCAACCTTCTGTACCCGTGAGATCCCATCTTGGGGCCTTTTCCGGCGCTCCGCCGGAGGGGGCATTGATCACGGAGGGCTGATACGTCTCCAACGTATCTATAATTTTTGATTGCTCCATGCTATATTATCTACTGTTTTGGACTATATTGGGCTTTATTTTCCACTTTTATATTACTTTTGGGACTAACCTATTAACCGGAGGCCCAGCCCAGAATTGCTATTTTTTGCCTATTTCAGTGTTTCGAAGAAAATGGAATATCAAAAGGAGTCCAAACGGAATGAAACCTTCGGGAACGTGATTTTCTCATCAGATAAGATCCAGGAGACTTAGACCCTCCATCAAGAAAGCCACGAGGCGGTCACGAGGGTGGAGGGCGCCCCCTAGGGCGCGCCCCCTGCCTCATGGGCCCCTTGAAGCTCCACCGACGTACTCCTTCCTCCTATATATACCTGCGTACCCCCAAACGATCATAGACGGAGCCAAAAACCTAATTCCACCGCCGCAACCTTCTGTACCCACGAGATCCAATCTTGGGGCCTGTTCCGGAGCTCGGCCGGAGTGGGCATCCACCACGGAGGGCTTCTACATCATCACCATAGCCTCTCCGATGAAGTGTGAGTAGTTTACCTCAGACCTTCGGGTCCATAGTTAGTAGCTAGATGGCTTGTTCTCTCTTTTTGGATCTCAATACAATGTTCTCCCCCTCTCTCATGGAGATCTATTCGATGTAATCTTCTTTTTGCGGTGTGTTTGTTGAGACCGATGAATTGTGGGTTTATGATCAAGTTTATCTATGAACAATATTTGAATCTTCTCTGAATTCTTTTATGTATGATTGGTTATCTTTGCAAGTCTCTTTGAATTATCAGTTTGGTTTGGCCTACTAGATTGATTTTTCTTGCCATGGGAGAAGTGCTTAGCTTTGGGTTCAATCTTGCGGTGTCCTTTCCCAGTGACAGTAGGGGCAGCAAGGCACATATTGTATTGTTGCCATCGAGGATAACAAGATGGGGTATTTATCATATTGCATGAATTTATTGCTCTACATCATGTCATCTTGCTTAAGGCGTTACTCCGTTTTCATTAACTTAATGCTCTAGATGCATGCTGGATAGCGGTCGATGAGTGGAGTAATAGTAGTAGATGCAAGCAGGAGTCGGTCTACTTGTCTCGGACGTGATGCCTATATACATGATCATACCTAGATATTCTCATAACTATGCTCAATTCTATCAATTGCTCAACAGTAATTTGTTCACCCACCGTAGAAATACTTATGCTCTTGAGAGAAGCCACTAGTGAAACCTATGGCCCCCGGGTCTATTCTCATCATATCAATCTCCAATCACCTTATTATTGCTTTGCTTTTTTACTTTGCCTTTTATTTTACCTTGCATCTTTATATCAAAAATACCAAAAATATTATCTATCATCTCTATCAAATCTCACTCTCGTAGGTGACCGTGAAGGGATTGACAACCCCTAATCGCGTTGGTTGCATTGAGCTATTGTTTTGTGTAGGTACGAGGGACTTGCGCGTAGCCTCCTACTGGATTGATACCTTGGTTCTCAAAAACTGAGGGAAATACTTACGCTACTTTGCTGCATCATCCTCTCCTCTTCGAGGAAATCAAACGCAGTGCTCAAGAGGTAGCAAGAAGAATTTCTGGCGCCGTTGCCGGGGAGTCTACACAAAAGTCAACATACCAAGTACCCATCACAATCCCTATCTCTCGCACTACATTATTTGCCATTTGCCTCTCGTTTTCCTCTCCCCCACTTCACCCTTGCCGTTTTATTCGCCCTCTCTTTTGCGTTTGCCTTCTTCTTGTCTTCCCGTTTCCATGGCCGAAACAAAAAGAATGAAGGGTCCTTTCCAGGGTCCTAGTACCTTGGATGACCCCTCTATCCTCTCTAAGCTCATAAATAATGATGCTATTGAAAGACCCACCGGGGTTACCAATGAGAGTTTAAATAATTTTGATGAAGATGACTCTGGAATTTTTCGTTATTTACTTGATGAGTCTTTAAAAGATGCTTGGGATAGGTTATTGAGGATTAGGGCTAGCTATGTACCACAATATCAAATTGAGGTTTACTTAAAAAGTTTCTATGTTGGATTACACGCTTCTTTCAAGCAAGTGCTTGATTCTATTTTTGAAGAAGGTTTTGTTGAAGGGGATGCTATAGATACCTATGAAAGGATCAAAACTATATTTGGGCACCCCATGAATGATAAGGTTGAATCTACCACCCTCTTATGCTTCTATCAAAACGAAATTATCAAAGAGATGAAATCTAGTTTAGATGCAAATTTCCGTAACGTGCTTAATATTACTTCCTCCATTAATGGCAATGTGCTTTCCCAAAATAGCAGGATAAATGCCATAGAAAGGAAATTTGCTCTTTTCTTTCCTAGTACCAAAGATGGCAATACCTAGATCTATCCTTGCTTTTATGCCTAGCTAGGGGCGTTAAACGATAGCGCTTGTTGGGAGGCAACCCAATTTTATTTTTAGTTTTTTTTTTGCTTTTGTTTAGGAATAAATAATCCATCTACCTTCTGTTTAGATGTGGTTTTATCTTTTAATTAGTGTTTGTGCCAAGTTAAACCTATAGGATCTTCTTGGATGATAGTTATTTGATCTTGCTGTAATTTGCAGAAACTTTCTGTTCACGAAAACAATTGTTAAAAATCACCAGAACGTGATAAAATACTGATTCCAATTGCTGCTGATCAATAAACAAATTTTCTAGGTCGTCCTATTTTGGCTGATTTTTTGGAGTTCCAGAAGTTTGCGACAGACTGTTCTGTTTTTGACAGATTCTGTTTTTCGTGTGTTGTTTGCTTATTTTGATGAATCTGTGGCTAGTAAAATAGTTTATAATCCATAGAGAAGTTGGAATACAGTAGTTTTAACACCAATATAAATAAAGAATGAGTTCATTACAGTACCTTGAAGTGGTCTTTTGTTTTCTTTCGCTAACGGAGCTCACGAGATTTCTGTTGAGTTTTGTGTTGTGAAGTTTTCAAGTTTTGGGTAAATTCTTTTGATGGATTATGGAACAAGGAGTGGCAAGAGCCTAAGCTTGGGGATGCCCATGGCACCCCAAGATAATCAAGGACACCAAAAGTCAAAGCTTGGGGATGCCGGAAGGCATCCCTCTTTAAATCTACTTTCATCGGTAATTTTACTTGGAGCTATATTTTTATTCACCACATGATATGTGTTTTGCTTGGAGCGTCTTGTATGTTTTGAGTCTTTGCTTTTTAGTTTACCACAATCATACTTGATTTACACACCTTTTGAGAGAGCCATACATGAATTGGAATTTGATAAAATACTCTATGTGCTTCACTTATATCTTTTGAGCTTTATAGTTTTGCTCTAGTGCCTCACTTATATCTTTTAGAGCACGGTGGTGGATTTGTTTTAAAGAAACTATTTGTCTCTCATGCTTCACTTAGATTATTTTGAGAGTCTTAAATAGCATGGTAATTTGATTAAAAATAATAATATGCTTGGTATTCAAGATTTGTAAAACTTTCTTTTGAGTGTGTTGAATACTGACAAAAGTTTGATGCTTGATAATTGTTTTGAGATATGGAGGTGATAATATCAAAATCGTGCTAGTAGAGTAATTGTGAATTTGAGAAGTGCTTGTGTTGAAGTTAGCATGTCCCGTAGCATGCACGTATGGTAAACGTTATGTAACAAATTTGAAACATGAGGTGTTATTTGATTGTCCTCCTTATGAGTGGCGGTCGGGGACGAGCAACGGTCTTCTCCTACCAATCCATCCCCTTAGGAGCATGCGCGTAATGCTTTGGTTTTTGATGACTTGTAGATTTTTGCAATAAGTATATGAGTTCTTTATGACTAATGTTGAGTCCATGGATTATCGCACTCTCACCCTTCCATCATTGCTAGCCTCTTGATGCCGTGCATTGCCCTTTCTCACATTGAGAGTTGGTGCAAACTTCGTCGGTGCATCCAAACCCCGTGATATGATACGCTCTTTCAAACATAAACCTCCTTATATCTTCCTCAAAACAGCCACCATACCTACCTATTATGGCATTTCCATAGCCATTCCGAGATATATTGCCATGCAACTTTCCACCATACCGTTCATCATGACACATTCATCATTGTCATATTGCTTAGCATGATCATGTAGTTGACATAGTATTTGTGGCAAAGCCATGATACGTCTCCAAGGTATCTACTTTTCCAAACACTTTTGCCCTTGTTTTGGACTCTAACTTGCATGATTTGAATGAAACTAACCCGGACTGACGCTGTTTTCAGCAGAACTACCATGATGTTGTTTTATGTGTAGAAAAGAAAAGTTCTCGGAATGTCCTGGAAATCCACGGAGGCACTTTTTGGAATTTATAAGAATTTTTGGCGAAAGAATTAATGCCAGGGGGCCCACAGCCTGTCCACGAGACAGGGGGCGCCCCCCTAGGGCGCGGCCTCCTATCTCGTGGGCCCCCTAAACCTCCTCCGACCTCAACTCCAACTCCATATATTCCGTCTCGGGGAGAAAAAAATCAGAGAAAAAGTTTCATCGCGTCTTACGACACGGAGCCGCCACCAAGCCCTAATCTCTCTCGGGAGGGCTGATCCGGAGTCCGTTCGGGGCTCCGGAGAGGGGGATTCGTCGCCGTCGTCATCATCAACCATCCTCCATCACCAATTTCATGATGCTCACTATTGTGCGTGAGTAATTCCATCGTAGGCTTGCTGGACGGTGATGGGTTGGATGAGATTTACCATGTAATCAAGTTAGTTTTGTTAGGGTTTGATCCCTAGTATCCACTATGTTCTGAGATTGATGTTGCTATGACTTTGCTATGCTTAATGCTTGTTACTAGGGCCCGAGTGCCATGATTTCAGATCTGAACCTATTATGTTTTCATGAATATATGTGTGTTCTTGATCCTATCTTGCAAGTCTATAGTCACCTATTATGTGTTATGATCCGACAACCCCGAAGTGACAATAATCGGGATACTTCTCGGTGATGACCGTAGTTTGAGGAGTTCATGTATTCACTATGTGTTAATGCTTTGTTCCGGTTCTCTATTAAAAGGAGGCCTTAATATCCCTTAGTTTCCGTAAGGACCCCGCTGCAACGGGAGGGTAGGACAAAAGATGTCATACAAGTTCTTTTCCATAAGCACGTATGATTATTTACGGAATACATGCCTACATTACATTGATGAATTGGAGCTAGTTCTATATCACCCTATGTTATAACTATTGCATGAGGAATCGCATCCGGCATAATTATCCATCACTGATCCAATGCCTACGAGCTTTTCGTATATTGTTCTTCGCTTATTTACTTTTCTGTTGCTACTGTTACAACTACTACAAAAACCCAAAAACATTTATCTTTACTTTTGCTATCGTTACCTTTATTATCATATCACTTTTGCTACTAAACACTTTGCTGCAGATACTAAGTTATCCAGGTGTGGTTGAATTGACAACTCAACTGCTAATACTCAAGAATATTCTTTGGCTCCCCTTGTGTCGAATCAATAAATTTGGGTTGAATACTCTACCCTCGAAAGCTGTTGCAATCCCCTATACTTGTGGGTTATCAAGCCACCGTTCATAATTCTTTCATACATGTCACTCTTGATTCATTGCATATCCCGGTACACCGCCAGAGGCATTCATATAGAGTCATACTTTGTTCTAGTATCGAGTTGTAATCATTGAGTTGTAAATAAATAGAAGTGTGATGATCATCATTCTCTAGAACATTGTCCCAAGTGAGGAATAAAAAAAAGAAAAAGGCCATAAAAAAAGACAAGGCCCAAAAAAAAGAAACAAAAAAAATGAGAGAAAAAGAGAGAAGGGACAATGTTACTATCCTTTGCCACACTTGTGCTTCAAAGTAGCACCATAATCATCATGATA
This sequence comes from Aegilops longissima, assembly GCA_021605205.1. Classification (NCBI taxonomy): domain Eukaryota; kingdom Viridiplantae; phylum Streptophyta; class Magnoliopsida; order Poales; family Poaceae; genus Aegilops; species Aegilops longissima. Next base: position 150,690,105 of record CM038680.1, read on the forward strand.
GAGAGTCTCTTGTTTTGTCATTTTCATATACTAGTGGGAATCTTTCATTATAGAACTTGGCTTGTATATTCCAACGATGGGCTTCCTCAAATGCCCTAGGTCTTCGTGAGCAAGCAAGTTGGATGCACACCCACTTAGTTTCTTTTGTTGAGCTTTCATACATTTATAGCTCTAGTGCATACGTTGCATGGCAATCCCTACTCATTGCATTAACATCAATCGATGGGCATCTCCATAGCCCATTGATTAGCCTTGTTGATGTGAGATCTTCTCCTTTTTTGTCTTCTCCACATAACCCCCATCATCATATTCTATTCCACCCATAGTGCTATATCCATGGCTCACGCTCATGTATTGCGTGAAGGTTTCTGAGTTTGAGATTATTAAAGTATGAAACAATTGCTTGGCTTGTCATCGGGTTGTGCATGATGGCGCATTCTTGTGTGACGAAAATGGAGCATGACTAAACTATATGATTTTGTAGGGATAAACTTTCTTTGGCCATGTTACTTTGAGAAGACATAATTGCTTTGCTAGTATGCTTGAAGAATTATTATTTTTATGTCAATATGAACTTTTGTCTTGAATCTTTCGGATTTGAATATTCATACCACAATTGAGAAGATTTACATTGAAATTATGCCAAGTAGCACTCCACATCAAAAATTCTCTTTTTATCATTGCGTGAGTAATTCCATCGTAGGCTTGTTGGACGGTGATGGGTTGGATGAGATTTACCATGTAATCAAGTTAGTTTTGTTAGGGTTTGATCCCTAGTATCCACTATGTTCTGAGATTGATGTTACTATGACTTTGCTATGCTTAATGCTTGTCACTAGGGCCCGAGTGCCATGATTTCAGATCTGAACCTATTATGTTTTCATGAATATATGTGTGTTCTTGATCCTATCTTGCAAGTCTATAGTCACCTATTATATGTTATGATCCTACAACCCCAAAGTAACAATAATCGGGATACTTCTCGGTGATGACCGTAGTTTGAGGAGTTCATGTATTCACGATGTGTTAATGCTTTGTTCCGGTTCTCTATTAAAAGGAGGCCTTAATATCCCTTAGTTTCCGTAAGGACCCCGCTGCAACGGGAGGGTAGGACAAAAGATGTCATACAAGTTCTTTTCCATAAGCACGTATGATTATTTATGGAATACATGCCTACATTACATTGATGAATTGGAGCTAGTTCTATATCACCCTATGTTATAACTATTGCATGAGGAGCATCCGACATAATTATCCATCACTGATCCATTGCCTACGAGCTTTTCATATATTGTTCTTCGCTTATTTACTTTTCCGTTGCTACTGTTACAACTACTACAAAAACCCAAAAACATTTATCTTTACTTTTGCTACCGTTACCTTTATTATCATATCACTTTTGCTACTAAACACTTTGCTGCAGATACTAAGTTATCCAGGTGTGGTTGAATTGACAACTCAACTGCTAATACTCAAGAATATTCTTTGGCTCCCCTCGTGTCGAATCAATAAATTTGGGTTGAATACTCTACCCTCGAAAGCTATTGCGATCCCCTATACTTGTGGGTTATCAAGACTAATTTAAAGGCGCCGTTGCGGGAGCATAGCTCTATTCTCTGAGTCACTTGGGATTTATATCTGTTGATCACTATGAAGAACTTGAAAGGCGCTAAAACCAAGATTTTGCCCTCAACTACGAGGGAGGTAAGGAACGCCATCTAGCTCGCACTAGATTCTCCTTCCGTTATTAGTAGGCTTGCGACACCTAAACCTGCTACTGCTATGAATTTCGATATGTCGCATGTTATTGATGATGCTACTTCGCTATGCATGATGAAACTACTTACGTGCGTGATACTACTTTGCCATTAGGTGAATTTCTTGATGAACAACTTGCTAGAGTTAGGGGAATGATATTCTTGAAGATCCTATTATCGATGATAGTGATGATGAAGGTTCCCCAATGATTATGTATTACTGTTGTTCCTAAGGGTTATGTTATGAATGAAGCAGCTGCTATGGAAATTCTTGCTTGCAATGATAGAAATGATCTTAAGAAATTATTAGCTAAATGGAAGCAGCAGTCTCTTAATGCTAGAATGAAACCCGATCCTGCTTTTCTACTTCACCTATCGTATTCTTGATAAGGATTATGAATTCTCTGTTGATCCGATATTATTACTTTAGTTGAATCTGATCTTTTTTATGGCCTTGAATCTGAAAGTGTTGTGGCACATCTTACCAAGTTGAATGATATAGCCACCCTGTTTACTCATGGTGAGAAGTCCCGTTATTTATATATCCTTAAGATATTTCCGTTCTCATTAAAGGGTGATGCTAGGACTTGGTATAATTCTCTTGCTCCTGGTTGTGTGCGTAGTCCCCAGGATATGATTTATTACTTCTCTGCTAAATATTTCCCTGCTCATAAGAAACAAGCTGCCTTGCGGGAAATATATAATTTTCTGCAAATCAAAGAAGAGAGTCTCCCAAAAGCTTGGGGGAGGCTTCTCCGGTTACTTAATGCTTTGCGTGATCATCCTCTTAAGAAAAATGAAATACTTGATATCTTTTATAATGGACTAACCGATGCTTCCAAGGACTACTTGGATAGTTGTGCTGGTTGTGTTTTCAGGGAAAGAACAGTTGACGAAGCTGAAATGCTATTGAATAATATGTTGACTAATGAAAATAATTGGACTCTTCCCGAGCCAGTTCCTAAAGTAATTCCTGAACCAATTGAGCCAACTCCTGAGCCTATTCCTAAACCCACTCCGAAGAAGAGAGGTGTTTTATTTCTCAGTCCTGAAGATATGCAAGAGGCATAGAAATCAATGAAAGAAAAAGGTATTAAAGCTGAAGATGTTAAGAATTTACCTCCTATTGAAGAAATACATGGTCTTAATTTAGCGCCTGAAGAACCACATTGTCTTGATAACCCGACACAGGTAGTAAAGGTAAATTCTCTCTATAGATATGATAAAGTTGAAATACCCTCTACTAAATTTCATAGCCCATGCTTAGATGAATTTGATGATTTTATGGCTAGGCAAGAAAGTTTTAATGCTTATGTTGGTAGCGAGTTAAAGAATAATGCTTTCGAGATAGGGCGCGTAGGTGATAATCTGGCTAGATTTAAAGATGAACTTCACCGCGTTAGCAAATATGCTTCTATGGTTGCTACTCAAGCTGAGCAAGTACTCAAAGCTCAAAATGATTTGCTTGATGAATTAAATAATAAAAATGACTTTGCTGTTAGAGTGGCTACTAGAACTGGTAGAATAACTCAGGAACCTTTGTATCCTGAAGGCCACCCTAGGAGAATCGAGCAAGATTCTCAGAGAAATAATTTAGAGGCACCTAGTTCTTATAAAAAGAAGAAAAAGAAAAATGATAGGACTTTGCATGATTCTAGTGAACCTCACTCAGAGACACACGAGAATCCCAATGATATTTCTATCTCGATCTTTGAAACACAATCAGGTGATGAACATGAACCTTGTGATAATGTTAATAAGAATGTTCATGTTGATGCTCAACCTAGCAATGATAATGATGTAGAGATTGAACCTTCTGTTGATCTTGATAACCCACAATCAAAGAATCAACGTTATGATAAGAAAGATTTTGTTGCTAGGAAGCACGGTAAAGAAAGAGAACCATGGGTTCAAAAACCCATGCCCTTTCCTCCTAAGCCATCCAAGTCAAAGGATGATGAGGATTTTGAGCGCTTTGATGAAATGATTAGACCTATTTTCTTACGTATGCTCTTAACTGATATGCTGAAAGTAAATCCTTATGCTAAGTATATGAAGGATATCATCACAAATAAAGAAAGATACCGGAAGCTGAAATTTCCACCATGCTTGCTAATTGCACTTTTAAGGGTGGAATACCAAAGAAACTTGGAGATCCGGGTGTTCCAACTATACCTTGCTCCATTAAAAGAAATTATGTTAGAACTGCTTTATGTGATCTTGGAGCCGGTGTTAGTGTTATGCCTCTCTATTTATATCGTAGACTTGAATTGAATAAGTTGACACCTACTGAAATATCTTTGCAAATGGTGATAAATCAACTGCTATACTGCCGGTATTTGTGAGGATGTGCTGTTGTAGTTGCAAATGTCACTATTTTAACGGACTTTGTTATTCTTGATATTCCGAGGGCGATAGCATGTCTATTATCCTTGGTAGACCTTTTGTTAATACTGCAGGGGCTGTTATTGATTGCAACAAAGGCAATGTCACTTTTCATGTTAATGGTAATGAGCATACGGTACACTTTCGAGGAAACAATCTCAAGTTCATAGCATCAATTCTATTGAAAAAGTTCCAACTATCATTTTGGAGGTTTTGAATTTCCTCTTCCTCTTGTCAAGAAAAAGTATGATATTCTTATTGTTGGGGATTTTCATATCCCGTTGAGGTAACTTAGTGTTATTGAAATTTCTCGGTTCCGTGTTATTCGAATGAGTTTGTTAACAAGACTTGATCAACCTTGTTAGTGGATTCATTTTGATGATCACGAGATGGATGAAACTAGAAGGCACAACCTTCTGTACCCTCTTTTTACTTTCTGTTTTTAGAATAAATAAAGCAAAAATAGTATTATCATCATTTTCTGAATTATCCGTACATTAAAAATAGTCCGAAAATAAAAGTGCTCCAAATGCCATGCAAATCTAGTATGATTTTTCTGGAATATTTGAGGATTTTAGGCATTGAAAACATCAGTAGAAGGGCAAGCACCAGGCCACGAGAGAGGAGGCCCCCAGAGGCGCGCCCCTGTCTCGTGGGCCCCTGGTGGCTCCCCTCCACTTATGTCAGCACCCACACACTTCATCTCCTACCCAAAAAAATCCCCATCCAGCTCAAGCCCGAGTTCTAGCTCGTTTTGCTGCGATTTCCGATCTCTTAGCTCAAAGCTCCATCCACAAAACTGCTTTGGGAGATTGTTGCTTGGTATGTGACTCCTCCATTGATCCAATTAGTTTTTGTTCTAGTGCTTTATTCATTGCAAAATTTTCCTGCATAGGTGACCATGTTCTTGAGCTTGCATGTTAAAATTTTGAGGTCCCAAGCAATTCCAATGCATGATATAGGCTCTAGGCACTTGTAGGGGTAGTTGCTATCAATCTTGTTTAGTTTTATTCACTTTCATTTTGAAGTTACTAAAATTTCAGAAATTTTCAGAAAAAAGAAATATGCTTAGAAGAATGTACCAAGGAGGTTCCTCGGCAAAGAAAGGGCCAAGGATTGCTATACGTGAACAAGATGTTAATTTGCCAAGGGACGCAAATGTACGGGCTTGTGAGTGGCCATCCGATGATTTTATGGTCGAAGCAGGCTTCAAGGAGGAATTTGACGCGTATGTGCGTAATGCCGAGCTGGAGGACTTCTTACAAGATAAGTGTCCTCAGTACTATCAATTGACCTATTCCTATGTGCGGAGGTTCCAATATAACTGTGCGCGTAATTCTCCTAGTGTCATGTTTGATATTTATGATACATCTTATACCATGGATTTAGAGGATTTCACAACTGCTTGCAAACTCCCGCAGTGGGGTAATATTAATGATCCTCCCAAATCTGAATTTAGAGATTTTCTTGCTAGTATTACTGTGCGAGAATCTAGGGACGTAGCACAAGCTACCATAGGGAGCATTCATTTTCCTGCTATACATTACTTTGCTCTCTTTATTGGTAGATGCATTAACGGTAAGGACGAAGTATGTCACATGTGTGCTCCTGATCTTTGTGTCCTCAAGAGTGCTGTGTCAGGTTATAAAGGATATAACTTGGGGGCAATAGTTGCACGTAGGTTGCAGAATAATAGTAGAAGGGGAGATTTATTTGGAGGAATTTATGCAACCCGTGTGGCTAACTTTCTTAATATAGCTCCACGAGAGGGGGATATGATTGTACCTCCTGTTTATTTGGATAAAGAATCTATGTTTGATCATCATTTTCTTGAGAGGAATGAACAATTCCTCCATTATCGACTAATCTATGACAAGCGCAATGTCGTCCCTGTTACTCTTCCTACCCCCTACCTTTTTGATTATCAGGCAAAAGGAAGATATGTTGTCACTAGGGAGGAAGCAACTGAGTATGAGAGGGGAATGGAGGCAGCTCGCCAACACGCTGCTGCTCAGGAGGCGGTCGCCTCTGCATCTCAGTACAACCCCAGTTTCACTTATGGATATCAGCCAGGCGATCCTTGGTACTAGACCAACTTAGGCCAAAAGCCTAAGCTTGAGGGAGTACGTATTTCTCACCGACTTTACATTCATGTTCACACACTAGTCATCGGTGCTCATACTCTTTCATTGTATTATCCATGCTAGTTTAATTTTCTTTTTCTAGCTTTCTTCTTGTGTGTTTGATAAAAAAAAAAGAAAACCAAAAAAATTAGTTAGCTCAATTTCATGCTTGTAGTAGAATTAAAATGAAAACCCAAAAAGATTTCTCGTTCTTCTTTTACTTGTTGGGAGCTTTCCCGTGTAAATAGTTTTATTTTCTTTTCTTTCTTTTGGGGGTCGAGAAGACCATATTGAAAATGCTTAGTGGCTCTCATATGCATGATTGTTTATTTAACTTAGAGCCCATATTACCCTGTCTTCTCTCTTGAGTTGAATGCTTGCAGATTCCAGCTTAGTCCAATGCACGTGCACTCTTATTATTATACACATCGTTCGGTCGTGCGAGTGAAAGGCAATAATGACGACATATGATGAACTTATTGGGATGAGAAAAGCAGGTATGAACTTGACCTCTCTTGTTTTTGTAAATACGATGATTCATCGTTCCTGAGTCAGCTATTATGACGTAAACATATTTGCAATGACACTTAGATATTATAGTTACTTGTGCCATGCTTGATTAGCTATGAGTTATAATGGTTTACCTTGCGTGCCAACATGCTATTAGAATGATTATGATGTGGTATGATGGGATGGTATCCTCCTTTGAATGAATTGAGTGACTCGACTTGGCACATGTTCACACATGTAGTTGAATCAAATCAACATAGCCTTCATGATATTTATGTTCATGGTGGATTATATCCTACTCATGCTTGTTCTCGGTGTGAATTAATTTTAATGCATGTTTATGACTGTTGTCGCTCTCTCAGTTGGTCGCTTCCCAGTCTTTTGCTAGCCTTCACTTGTACTAAGCGGGAATACTGCTTGTGCATCCAAACTCCCTAAACCCCAAAGTTGTTCCATATGAGTCCACTATACCTTCCTATATGCGGTATTTACCTGTCGTTCCAAGTAAATTTGTATGTGCCAAACTCCAAACATTCAAATGAAATTCTGTTTTGTATGCTCGAGCAACTCATGTTTCAACTAGGGCTGCCTATATCTTCCATGCTAGGTGGGTTATTCTCAAGAGGAGTGGACTCGCTCTTCATTCACGAGAAGGGCGTAACAGGATGCCCAGTCCCATGATCCAAAAAGATCAAAGCAAATCAAAATAATTAAACAAAACTCCCCCAGGGCTGTTGTATGTTGGAGGCACTCGTTGTTTCGAGCAAGCCATGGATTGATTCTTGTTGGTGGTTGGGGGAGTATAAACCTTTACCATTCTGTTTGGGAACTGCCTATAATGCATGTAGTATGGAAGATACAGCCATCTCATAGTTGTTGCGCTGACAGCAAAAGTATGCCGCTCAAAATGTTATTCAATCTCTAATTTAAAATCGAGCTCTGGAACCTCTACAAATCCCTGCTTCCCTCTGCGAAGGGCCTATCTATTTACTTTTATGTTGAGTCATCACCCTTCTTATTAAAAGCACCATTGGAGAACTGCTTGTCGTTTGCATTCATTAGTATTGGTTTATTTTGGGTATGACTTGACTGGATCTCTTTTACCATGAATTACAATGTTTAGTCAGTCCTTGATCTTTAAAGGTGCTCTGCATTTATGTTTTGCGGTCTCAGAAAGGGCTAGCGAGATACCATTTTGTTATATCATGGTATGATTATTTTGAGAAAGTGTTGTCATCCGAGTTTTATTATTATGGCTCGCTAGCTGATTATGTTATTGATATGAGTAATTGTGAGACCTACGTGTTATTGTTAGTATGGTTAGTTCATAATATTTGCTGAAACTTGAATGCTGGCTTTTCATGTTTACAACAACAAGAGCAAATAGAGTTTGTAAAAGTTTTTCTTTATCACTTTCAGTTTATCAACTGAATTGCTTGAGGACAAGCAAAGGTTTAAGCTTGGGGGAGTTGATACATCTCCAACGTATCTACTTTTCCAAACACTTTTGCCCTTGTTTTGGACTCTAACTTGCATGATTTGAATGAAACTAACCCGGACCGACGCTGTTTTCAGCAGAACTACCATGATGTTGTTTTATGTGTAGAAAAGAAAAGTTCTCGGAATGTCTTGGAAATCCACGGAGGCACTTTTTGGAATTTATAAGAATTTTTGGCGAAAGAATTAATGCCAGGGGGCCTGACCTGTCCACAAGGCAGGGGCGCCCCTAGGCGCGGCCTCCTATCTCGTGGGCCCCCTAGACCTCCTCCGACCTCAACTCCAACTCCATATATTCCGTCTCGGGGAGAAAAAAATCAGAGAAAAAGTTTCATCGCGTCTTACGACACGGAGCCGCCGCCAAGCCCTAATCTATCTCGGGAAGGCTGATCTGGAGTCCGTTCGGGGCTCCGGAGAGGGGGATTCCTCGCCGTCGTCATCATCAACCATCCTCCATCGCCAATTTCATGATGCTCACTACTGTGCGTGAGTAATTCCATCGTAGGCTTGCTGGACGGTGATGGGTTGGATGAGATTTACCATGTAATCAAGTTAGTTTTGTTAGGGTTTGATCCCTAGTATCCACTATGTTCTGAGATTGATGTTGCTATGACTTTGCTATGCTTAATGCTTGTCACTAGGGCCCGAGTGCCATGATTTCAGATCTGAACCTATTATGTTTTCATGAATATATGTGTGTTCTTGATCCTATCTTGCAAGTCTATAGTCACCTATTATGTGTTATGATCCGACAACCCCGAAGTGACAATAATCGGGATACTTCTCGGTGATGACTGTAGTTTGAGGAGTTCATGTATTCACTATGTGTTAATGCTTTGTTCCGGTTCTCTATTAAAAGGAGGCCTTAATATCCCTTAGTTTCTGTAAGGACCCCGCTGCAACGGGAGGGTAGGACAAAAGATATCATACAAGTTCTTTTCCATAAGCACGTATGATTATTTACGGAATACATGCTTACCTTACATTGATGAATTGGAGCTAGTTCTATATCAACCTATGTTATAACTATTGCATGAGGAATCGCATCCGGCATAATTATCCATCACTGATCCAATGCCTACGAGCTTTTCATATATTGTTCTTCGCTTATTTACTTTTCCGTTGCTACTGTTACAACTACTACAAAAACCCAAAAACATTTATCTTTACTTTTGCTATCGTTACCTTTATTATCATATCACTTTTGCTACTAAACACTTTGCTGCAGATACTAAGTTATCCAGGTGTGGTTGAATTGAAAACTCAACTGCTAATACTCAAGAATATTCTTTGGCTCCCCTTGTGTCGAGTCAATAAATTTGGGTTGAATACTCTACCCTCGAAAGCTGTTGCAATCCCCTATACTTGTGGGTTATCAAGCCACCGTTCATAATTCTTTCATACATGTCACTCTTGATTCATTGCATATCCCGGTACACCGCCGGAGGCATTCATATAGAGTCATACTTTGTTCTAGTATCGAGTTGTAATCATTGAGTTGTAAATAAATAGAAGTGTGATGATCATCATTTTCTAGAACATTGTCCCAAGTGAGGAATAAAAAAAAGATAAAGGCCATAAAAAAAACAAGGCCCAAAAAAAAAGAAACAAAAAAAATGAGAGAAAAAGAGAGAAGGGACAATGTTACTATCCTTTGCCACACTTGTGCTTCAAAGTAGCACCATAATCATCATGATAGAGAGTCTCTTGTTTTGTCATTTTCATATACTAGTGGGAATCTTTCATTATAGAACTTGGCTTGTATATTCCAACAATGGGCTTCCTCAAATGCCCTAGGTCTTCGTGAGCAAGCAAGTTGGATGCACACCCACTTAGTTTCTTTTGTTGAGCTTTCATACATTTATAGCTCTAGTGCATCCGTTGCATGGCAATCCCTACTCATTGCATTAACATCAATCGATGGGCATCTCCATAGCCCATTGATTAGCCTTGTTGATGTGAGATCTTCTCCTTTTTTGTCTTCTCCACATAACCCCCATGATCATATTCTATTCCACCCATAGTGCTATATCCATGGCTCACGCTCATGTATTGCGTGAAGGTTTACGAGTTTGAGATTATTAAAGTATGAAACAATTGCTTGGCTTGTCATCGGGGTTGTGCATGATGAGCGCATTCTTGTGTGACGAAAATGGAGCATGACTAAACTATATGATTTTGTAGGGATAAACTTTCTTTGGCCATGTTACTTTGAGAAGACATAATTGCTTTGCTAGTATGCTTGAAGAATTATTATTTTTATGTCAATATGAACTTTTGTCTTGAATCTTTCGGATTTGAATATTCATACCACAATTGAGAAGATTTACATTGAAATTATGCCAAGTAGCACTCCACATCAAAAATTCTCTTTTTATCATTTACCTACTCGAGGACGAGCATGAATTAAGCTTGGGATGCGATCGTCTCCAACGTATTTATAATTTTGATTGCTCCATGCTATATTATCTACTGTTTTGGACTATATTGGGCTTTATTTTCCACTTTTATATTACTTTTGGGACTAACCTATTAACCGGAGGCCCATTGAATTGCTGTTTTTTGCCTATTTGGTGTTTTGAAGAAGCGGAATATCAAACGGAGTCCAAACGGAATGAAACCTTGGAGCGTGATTTTCTCATCAGATAAGATCCAGGAGACTTGGACCCTCCGTCAAGAAAGCCACGAGGCAGTCACGAGGGTGGAGGGCGCCCCCCTAGGGCGCGCCCCCTGCCTCGTGGGCCCCTCGAAGCTCCACCGACGTACTCCTTCCTCCTATATATATACCTACATACCCCCAAACGATCATAGACGGAGCCAAAAACCTAATTCTACCACCGCAACCTTCTGTACCCATGAGATCCCATCTTGGGGCCTATTCTGGAGCTCCGCCGGAGGGGGCATCCACCACGGAGGGCTTCTACATCATCACCATAGCCTCTCCGATGAAGTGTGAGTAGTTTACCTCAGACCTTCGGGTCCATAGTTAGTAGCTAGATGGCTTCTTCTCTCTTTTTGGATCTCAATATAATGTTCTCCCCCTCTCTCGTGGAGATCTATTCGATGTAATCTTCTTTTTGCGGTGTGTTTGTTGAGATCGATGAATTGTGGGTTTATGATCAAGTTTATCTATGAACAATATTTGAAATCTTCTCTGAATTCTTTTATGTATGATTGGTTATCTTTGCAAGTCTCTTCGAATTATCAGTTTGGTTTGGCCTACTAGATTGATTTTTCTTGCCATGGGAGAAGTGCTTAGCTTTGGGTTCAATCTTGCGGTGTCCTTTCCCAGTGACAGTAGGGGCAGAAAGGCACGTATTGTATTGTTGCCATCGAGGATAACAAGATGGGGTATTTATCATATTGCATGAATTTATTCCTCTACATCATGTCATCTTGCTTAAGGCGTTACTCGTTTTCATTAACTTAATACTCTAGATGCATCTTTGGATAGCGGTCGATGAGTGGAGTAATAGTAGTAGATCGAATGAGTCGGTCTACTTGTCTCGGACGTGATGCCTATATACATGATCATACCTAGATATTCTCATAACTATGCTCAATTCTATCAATTGCTCAACAGTAATTTGTTCACCCACCGTAGAAATACTTATGCTCTTAAGAGAAGCCACTAGTGAAACCTATGGCCCCCGGGTCTATTCTAATCATATCAATTTCCAATCACCTTATTATTGCTTTGCTATTTTACTTTGCCTTTTATTTTACCTTTCATCTTTATATCAAAAATACCAAAAATATTATCTATCATCTCTATCAGATCTCACTCTCGTAAGTGACCATGAAGGGATTGACAACCCCTAATCGCGTTGGTTGCGTTGAGCTATTGTTTTGTGTAGGTACGAGGGACTTGCACGTAGCCTCCTACTGGATTGATACCTACTGAGGGAAATACTTACGCTACTTTGCTGCATCATCCTCTCCTCTTCGGGGAAATCCAACGCAGTGCTCAAGAGGTAGCAAGGGCTTCTACATCAACACCATAGCCTCTCCGATGATGTGTGAGTAGTTTACCTCAGACCTTGAGGTCCATAGTTATTAGCTAGATGGCTTCTTCTCTCTCTTTAGATCTCAATACAAAGTTCTCCTCGATCATCTTGGAGATCTATTCGATGTAATCTTCTTTTGCGGTGTGTTTGTTGAGATCCGATGAATTATGGGTTTATGATCAAGATTATCTATGAACAATATTTGAATCTCCTTTGAATTCTTTTATGTATGATTGGTTATCTTTGCAAGTCTCTTCGAATTATCAGTTTGGTTTGGACTATTAGATTGATCTTTCTTGCAATGGGAGAAGTGCTTAGCTTTGGGTTCAATCTTGCGATGCTCGATCCCAGTGACAGAAAGGGAAACGACACGTATTGTATTGTTGCCATCGAGGATAAAAAGATGGGGTTTATATCATATTGCATGAGTTTATCCCTCTACATCATGTCATCTTACTTAAAGCATTACTCTGTTCTTATGAACTTAATACTCTAGATGCATCTTTGGATAGCGGTCGATGTGTGGAGTAATAGTAGTAGATGCAGAATCGTTTCGGTCTACTTGTCACGGACGTGATGCCTATATACATGATCATACCTAGATATTCTCATAACTATGCTCAATTCTATCAATTGCTCGACAGTAATTCGTTTACCCACCATAATACTTATGCTCTTGAGAGAAGCCACTAGTGAAACCTATGGCCCCCGGGTCTATCTTCCATCATATTAATCTCCCGACAACAAGTTATTTCCGACGCCGTTTATTTTACTTTGCATCTTTATTTACTCTTTATCATAAAGATACCAAAAATCCCAACTTATCATATCTATCAGATCTCACTCTCGTAAGTGACCGTGAAGGGATTGACAACCCCTTTATCATGTCGGTTGCGAGGTTCTTATTTGTTTGTGTAGGTGCGTGGGACTCGCGCATGGTCTCCTACTGGATTGATACCTTGGTTCTAAAAAACTGAGTAAAATACTTACGCTACTCTACTGCATCACCCTTTCCTCTTCAAGGGAAAACCAACACAGTGCTCAAGAGGTAGCAAGGAGGATTTCTGGCGCTTTTGCCGGGGAGTCTACGCACAAGTCAAGACATACCAAGTACCCATCACAAACTCTTATCCCTCGCACTACATTATTTGCCATTTGCCTCTCGTTTTCCTCTCCCCCACTTCACCCTTGCCATTTTATTCGCCCTCTCTTTTTTTGTTCGCCTCTTTTTCGCTTGCTTCTTGTTTGCTCGTGTGTTGGATTGCTTGCTTGTCACGATGGCTCAAGACAATACTAAATTGTGTGACTTTACCAATACCGACAACAATGATTTTCTTAGCACTCCGATTGCTCCGCTTACCGATGCTGAATCTTGTGAAATTAATGCTGCTTTGTTGAATCTTGTCATGAAAGATCAATTCGCCGACCTTCCTAGTGAAGATGCCGCTACCCATCTAAATAGCTTTGTTGATTTGTGTGATATGCAAAAGAAGAAAGATGTGGACAATGATATTGTTAAATTGAAGCTATTTCCTTTTTCGCTTAGAGACCGTGCTAAAGCTTGGTTTTTGTCTTTGCCTAAAAATAGTATTGATTCTTGGAATAAGTGCAAAGACGCTTTTATCTCTAAGTATTTTCCTCCCGCTAAAATCATCTCTCTTAGAAACGATATCATGAATTTTAAGCAACTTGATCATGAAGATGTTGCACAAGCTTGGGAGAGGATGAAATTAATGATACGTAATTGCCCTACACATGATTTGAATCTTTGGATGATTATACAAAAAATTTATGCCGGATTGAATTTTGCTTCTAGAAATCTTTTAGATTTGGCCGCGGGCAGCACTTTTATGTAAATAACTTTAGGAGAAGCTACTAAACTCCTAGACAATATTATGGTTAATTATTCTCAATGGCACAACGAAAGATCTACTAGTAAAAAAGTGCATGTGATAGAAGAAATTAATGTTTTGAGTGGAAAGATGGATGAACTTATGAAATTGTTTGCTAATAAGAGTGTTTCCTCTTATCCTAATTATGTGCCTTTGTCTTCCTTGATTGAGAATAATAATGAATCTATGGATGTGAATTTTGTTGGTAGGAATAATTTTGGTAACAACGCGTATAGAGGAAACTTTAATCCTAGGCCGTTCCCTAGTAATTCCTCTAATAATTATGGTAATTCCTATAACAATTCTTATGGAATTTTTAATAATATGCCCTCTGAATTTGAGACTAGTGTTAAGGATTTTATGAATTCGCAAAAGAATTTCAATGCTTTGCTTGAAGAAAAATTGCTTAAGGTTGATGAATTGGCTAGGAACGTTGATAGAATTTCTCTTGATGTTGATTGTTTGAAACTTAGATCTATTCCACCTAAGCATGATATCAATGAGTCTCTCAAAGCCATTAGAATTTCCATTTATGAGTGCAAAGAAAGAACCACTAGGATGAGTGCTAAGAAAGATTGCTTTGTCAAAGCGTGTTCTTCTAGTTTCTATGAAAATAAAGATGAAGATCTAAAAGTTATTGATGTGTCTCCTATTAAATCTTTGTTTTGCATTATGAATCTTGATAATGATGGGACTGGAGATGAGCCACCTTTACCTAGAAGGCGTCCCAAAAATTCGGAGTTTTTAGATCTTGATGCAAAAAATGGCAAAAGTGGGATTGAAGAGGTCAAAACTTTAGATATTAATGAACCCACTATTTTGGATTTCAAGGAATTTAATTATGATAATTGCTCTTTGATAGATTGTATTTCCTTGTTGCAATCCGTGCTAAATTCTCCTCATGCTTATAGTCAAAATAAAACTTTTACTGAACATATCGTTGATGCTTTGATGCAATCTTATGAAGAAAAACTTGAGTTGGAAGTTTCTATCCCTAGAAAACTTTATGATGAGTGGGATCCTACTATTAAAATTATAATTAAAGATCATGAATGCTATGCTTTGTGTGATTTGGGTGCTAGTGTTTCCACGATTCCAAAAACCTTGTGTGATTTGCTAGGATTCCGTGAATTTGATGATTGTTCTTTAAACTTGCACCTTGCGGATTCCACTATTAATAAACCTATGGGAAGAATTAATGATGTTCTTATTGTTGCAAATAGGAACTATGTGCCCGTGGATTTCATTGTTCTTGACATAGATTGCAATCCTTCATGTCCTATTATTCTTGGTAGACCTTTCCTTAGAACGATTGCTGCAATTATTGATATGAAGGAAGGGAATATTAGATTCCAATTTCCGCTAAGGAAAGGCATGGAACACTTCCCTAGAAAGAAAATTAAATTACCTTATGAATCTATTATGAGAGCCACTTATGGATTGCCTACCAAAGATGGCAATACTTAGATCTATCCTTGCTTTTATGCCTAGCTAGGGGCGTTAAACGATAGCGCTTGTTGGGAGGCAACCCAATTTTATTTTATTTTTTGCCTTTTTCTTCTGTTTAGGAATAAATCTTTGATCTAGCCTCTGGTTAGATTTGTTTTTACGTTTTAATTAGTGTTTGTGCCAAGTTAAACCTATAGGATCTTCTTGGATGATAGTTATTTGATCTTGCTGAAAATTACAGAAACTTTCTGTTCACGAAAACAATTGTTAAAAATCACCAGAACGTGATAAAATACTTATTTCAATTTCAGTAGATCAATAAACAAATTATTTAGGTCGTCCTATTTTGGTGGATTTTTCTGAGTTCCAGAAGTTTGTGTTAGTTACAGATTACTACAGACTGTTCTGTTTTTGACATATTCTATTTTTCGTGTGTTGTTTGCTTATTTTGATGACTCTATGCCTACTAAAATAGTTTATAAACCATAGAGAAGTTAGAATACAGTAGGTTTAACACCAATATAAATAAATAATGAGTTCAATACAGTACCTTGAAGTGGTGTTTTCTTTTCTTTCGCTAACGGAGCTCACGAGATTTTCTGTTGAGTTTTGTGTTGTGAAGTTTTCAAGTTTTGGGTAAAGATTTGATGGATTATGGAACAAGGAGTGGCAAGAGCCTAAGATTGGGGATGCCCATTGCACCCCAAGGTAATCTAAGGACACCAAAAAGCCAAAGCTTGGGGATGCCCCGGAAGGCATCCCCTCTTTCATCTTCGTCCATCGGTAACTTTACTTGGAGCTATATTTTTATTCACCACATGATCTGTGTTTTGCTTGGAGCGTCTTGTATGGTTTGAGTCTTTGCTTTTTAGTTTACCGCAATCATCCTTGCTGTACACACCTTTTGAGAGAGACACACATGATTTAGAATTTATTAGAATACTCTATTTGCTTCACTTATATCTTTTGAGCTATATAGTTTTTGCTCTAGTGCTTCACTTATATCTTTTAGAGCACCGTGGTTGATTTGTTTTATAGAAACTTTTGTTCTCTCATGCTTCACTTATATTATTTTGAGAGTCCTACAAAAAAGCATGGTAATTTGCTTTAATCAAAAAAATTAGTCTTAATATAATAGGCATCCAAGATTAGTAATTTTTTTTCTTATGAGTGTGTTGAATACTATGAGAAGTTTGATGCTTTATAATTGTTTTGAGATATGAAGATGGTGATATTAGAGTCATGCTAGTTGAGTGGTTATGAATTTGAGCAATACTTGTGTTAAAGTTTGTGATTCCCGTAGCATGCACGTATGGTGAACCGTTATGTGATGAAGTCGGAGCATGATTTATTTATTGATTGTCTTCCTTATGAGTGGCGGTCAGGGACGAGCGATGGTCTTTTCCTACCAATCTATCCCCCTAGGAGCATGCGCGTAATACTTTTCTTTGATAACTTGTAGATTTTTGCAACAAGTATATGAGTTCTTTATGACTAATGTTGAGTCCATGGATTATACACACTCTCATCCTTCCACCATTGCTAGCCTCTCTAATACCACGCACTTTTCACCGGTATCATACACCCACCATATACCTTCCTCAAAACAGCCCCATACCTACCTATCATGGCATTTCCATAGCCATTCCAAGATATATTGCCATGCAACTTACCACTGTTTCGTTTACTATGACACGCTTCATTGTCATAATTGCTTTGCGTGATCATGTAGTTGACATCGTATTTGTGGCAAAGCCACCGTTCATGATTCTTTCATACATGTCAGTCTTGATTCATTGCATATCCCGGTACACCACCAGAGGCATTCACATAGAGTCATATTTTGTTCTACGTATTGAGTTGTAATTCTTGAGTTGTAAGTAAATAAAAGTGTGATGATCATCATTATTAGAGCATTGTCCCAAGTGAGGAAAGGATGATGCATACTATGATTCCCCCACAAGTCGGGATGAGACTCCGGACGAAAAAAAAGAAAGGCCATAAAAAAAAGAAGGCCCCCAAAAAAATGAGAGAAAAAGAGAGAAGGAACAATGCTACTATCCTTTTTTCACACCTGTGCTTCAAAGTAGCACCATGATCTTCATGATAGAGAGTCTCCTATGATATCACTTTCATATACTAGTGGGAATTTTACATTATAGAACTTGGCTTGTATATTCCAATGATGGGCTTCCTCAAAATGCCCTAGGTCTTCATGAGCAAGCGAGTTGGATGCACACCCACTTAGTTTCTTTTGTTGAGCTTTCATATACATATAGCTCTAGTGCATCCGTTGCATGACAATCCCTACTCACTCGCATTGATATCTATTAATGGGCATCTCCATAGCCCGTTGATACGCCTAGTTGACGTGAGACTATCTTCACCTTTTTTGTCTTCTCCACAACCACCATTCTATTCCACACATAGTGTTATGTCCATGGCTCACGCTCATGTATTGCGTGAAGATTGAAAATTTTTGAGAACACCAAAAGTATGAGACAATTGCTTGGCTTGTCATCGAGGTTGTGCATGATTTAAATATTTTGTGTGGTGAGGATAGAGCATAGCCAGACTATATGATTTTGTAGGGATAACTGTAACATCTCAAATTTTCAATTTGGAATGTTATACATTAGATCATCATTGCATACCATATTTTATTGTATTTTGGCTTGATCCTAGAAATTCTACGCAACTCAAGGACCCACGGAGAGAGATGGGAATTTCGTTATTTTCATATTTGAGTTTTCTCGAATTTTGAAAAGAGGATCGTTTGATTTTAATTATTTTCTCTTGGAATATTAATTTTATGAAAATAAAAGAGAGAGGATAAAATGACTTCCTCAAAATAAAGAAATATTGGAGATTTAATATTAAAATCAAATAAGAATTTTATTCGGAGTTTTATCGCTATTTTATTTGAATTAGAAAAAATATGCGTTTTCAAAATTGCATTAGAGTCCCAAATAAATGTTCACCTTGTCCAGTAGATTTTGGGAGGACGGGCAAAATTTATTTCAGGATTTTTGGAGTCCGTTTAGTATTTCTTTTCTTTGTTTTTCTGCGCGGAATATTTAAAAATAAACGCGGTTGTTTTTTATTTAGATCGGTTTTATTTATTTTCCGGTTTAGTTCATTTAGCGAACGTTCATCCTTACGTTCGTTTTAACGAACGGTTTTCACTCGTTAACCGCAGACAGCGAACATTCGTTCGTTAGCCTGTTCGTCAGTTTTTCTTTTTCTCGGATTTTTCGCGATTATTTTCGATCGCGATTTGTGATCCGATTTTCGTTTTAGTTTGTCTTTTCGCTCGTTTATCGGAATCAGGCGATTCAAGCGCCTAGAGTTTCATCTCGAAGCCCTCTTTTTGTTTAATCAACTTAAACAAGTTTCTGCCACTATAAAATTTGAATTTAGTCCAGATTAGTGATCGAAGCTTGTTTCTTTCGCACTTTGAGTTTCGTTGCTTCGTTTGATTTGATTCTTGTGCAAACCGGAGTTCTTAAGTTGAACTTTCTGGTTAGATCTTCTTATTTGAGTGTTACCCATGCATCTTTGCTTGATTGCTTATTGTATGCTTGTTTGTTTGCGATAGAGTACCCGGAGTGCGAAGCGTGCTACTACGAATCTCTCGGTTTCACGGATTATCAGCAAGGCAAGTAGAACTTTGATCATACCTCTTTACTACCCAATTTTATTGCATTAGATCAATCCTCAAACAATTGCATGGTTAGGATCTGATTAAATTGTGGGTTTGGGAAGTAGATCAGGTAGTACCTATTCACCTGTTTATTATCAAACCTATGGGAGTTACTTCTACGTTGCCTATATTGCTATGCTATGCTCGTAGACGTGGTCTGGGTTTGAGTGTATTCATGACAGATGTGAGTATTGTTAATTAATGGTTAACTTAAGGTGGCAACTTTAATACACATCTAGGTGGATTGAGGCTCCTGGGAACCCAGTGTTGTCTGTATTTTTGGAAATCCCGGGGTACCGTGTGATTCTCCTATGGACTACCAGCCAGGCTCAAAGGGATCATAAGATTATCCATGCTAGAAACTTCTGTGTGCAGCCACATGCCATTATGAGCTCTGGAATAGTTGAGTAAGTTGTAGGAAACCTTTCCATGATGGGCTAGCAGATGTAGGGGATTGTAGGTGTACATGCCTATCTATCGGTTAAGGGGACCTCTTCGGAAAGACTGTGTCTCGGTCGTCCGTTTCTCAAACATTATGTAGTGCGAGAAATCCAACGGAGGAGATCAAGTCTTGTGGGGAAAAGTGCGCAAACCTCTGCAGAGTGTATAAACTAATCATGGTTAGCCGTGTCCCCGGTTATGGACATCTTGAGTATCTAGTTCTTGAATTATCATGTGGATCTCATCACTCTTAATATAATTTGATTGGGTTTAATGATGATGCTTAATTGGGATTGAGTTGGGTGAACCTTCTCAATGTTTAACAACCACCATGATAGTTAAATAAAATTTATTCCTTTCTTTGTAGGGAAAAATTGGCTTTCATAAAACATATTAACCATATAGCCTCCACCAGCCATATATGCATGTAGTGATAGCGTTATTCCGTTAATTACTTTTTTGTGTGTTTCCTTGCGGCATATTCCATGTCTTTGACCCGTTTCGGCTGCAACGTATCATGTTGCAGACTTTTAGCATTGACAGTAAGGAGCCATAGGTCGTTGTCTTTCACTCGGTGATGCCGTTGGAGTTGATGGACTCACTTTATCTTTCAAGCCTTCCATGATTATCGTATTAGATGGCCTTAAGCCATATTTATTGTAATAAGTTCTCTTTTGAGGCATTCGATGTAATAAGTGTGTGATTTCTACTCTGTTATAAATCCTCAAGTACTGTGCTTGTCAGCATTACCGATCCAGGGATGAAACTGATGCACAGAGATCAGACTGTTTGAGGTCTGGTCGCTACAAGATGGTATCAAAGCACATGCTAACTGTAGGACACGACCACTAAGCTAAAGCCCTAGATCACTACTCTCTTCTCATTTTGACTCCTCTCCTTTTTTCTACTCTTTAGGATGGCGGACGCAAGGAACAAGTTTGCACAACCGGATGAAGATACACCTTTTGGACGCCACTTGAAGGAAGTCACTAGGTACCTGAACATTGGAATACCAAGTTTCACCGGGGCTTACAATGCCACTTTACCAGAAGAGGAGCGCTGGATGATTCAAGTTCAAGTTCCAGGAAGGACATTCAGCCAGTCACTGAGCCCATAGAGTTTTCCTTTGATGCACCAACCTGGAGTCTAGGAAAGAGTATGGTAGCCCACATCACCATGGGATGCATTGGAGAAGTTTACCACAAGGATCTCAAGGATACTATCTACCAGATTTGTGGGCGCCGAGATGAGCAATGGGAGATGATCAGCACCAGGAAGGATAGATTGATTGCAGCTTTCATCCAGGAGTTAAACCAGCACATTCGATGCCAGGAGAACCAGATGTGCACATGCATGACAGATTTGAAGAAGGCAATGACAAGGATCACGAAGCTGGAGGAAGAACTCAAGGCTACTCGCGAAGATTATGAGGAGGAAATTGTCGTACTAGTGGAGAAGAATGACGACCTGACAAGGAAGCTAGAAGTATTCATGGGAGACCCCGCGCCAGGAGGAGAAGATGACGGTTCCACTTGCAGGAGAACTACATCATCATCGCGACACGAGTCGGACCTCGACGATAGCGATGATGACTATGTTGATGAAGCTAGAGCGGATATCATGGAGTCTTCGACCGATCAATTTTTCTAGTCGACCACCATATCAGTAGTAGTATTCCACCATGTATATAATATAGTTCAAGAACTTTTGTAACGATAGTTCTAGACCGATTGTATGCCCTTGCTTGATTGATTGAGTGATATGTTTGTGTTTGTCTCATGTGCATATGGGTAGTGTTTTCCCCTAGACCTCATTCTACTCTGTTTTCTCATCTTTTCTAAACCCGGTGATGCCTCCGAGACGCGACAATGGATTTGCTTTCCACGGAGCTCACTCAGTTGATCCAGCAGCAGAATGCATTGATGCGAATACTAGTCGAGAATCGAATCGGGAACAACAACAAAACAACCCGCCACCACCACCACCACTGTTGATCACTTAGCCCGTTTTCTAAGGCTGAATCACTGGTGTTCTCCAAAGTAGCACCGAGCCGATAGTTGCAGATGATTGGCTCCGCAAGATTGGAAGGGAGTTGACCACCGCAGGATGCATAGATGCGGAGAGAGTGCGTTTTGCCGCACATCAGCTTGATGGACCCGCAGCATCATGGTGGGAGAATTTCGCAGTCACTTACCCCATCGACACTGTTACATGGGACCAGTTTCAGCAGGCTTTTCGCACTGCCCATGTATCAACAGGAGCTATGGCCATGAAGAAGCGCGAGTTCCGCAACTTACTGTCAGGACCCCGATCCTAGGTCACGCCGATCTAGCATGTAACACATCATATCACTTTGCGGCCTCACGCACGGTATTCCCACGGGTGTCGCCTTACCATGGCCCGGGACCGTTTGCGTCTTTTGGCTCGCGTATATGATAGTGTCGCTAGCATCCATATGACAAAGAACCCGGGCCGACATGGCTAGTCGTGAACCCAAAGCGGCGCTAACCTATGGGGACAGGCATACATGAATCACATCGAGCATGTCGGTCATCAACGTATATATTCGGGCTGTAGCTTTGGCTATGAGGACTCGGTATCCCGGCTGTAGCAGGCTAAGCGGGACTCGAATAACACCGCGTGACATTTCCCGAAGGATGACATAAGAACGAAGTGAAACACATGCCGCCAGCCAAGTGTCCAAGCGGTAGTCTGGGCTAGCAGGACTCGGTGAACCGGGCTGTAGCGGACTACTATCGCTCGAAGCACGAGACTACATTTCCCCATATGAGAGGCTGCCAAGGATAAACAACTAGTTTGTCGGATCCCACACATACCAAGCATTTCAAACATACACACATTATGCTCAATATGCGTAGATACAACATGGCATCACAACATAACTCTCGACTCAAAATATTATTCATTAGGCCCGAGGGGCGAGATATTACAAACATGGGTCTCATGACCCAACACTCGAAACATACAAGTCAAAACACAAGCGGAAGCTAATCATGTCCGAGTACGAGACAACTATAACTGAAAAGGGTGAGAAGCGACTATCTACCGAGATCTGCCGAGGCACAAGATCGTAGCTGAGGTAACAAGCTAAGCGTCAAGTCAAGCGGAACTACTAAGCGAGGAGCGTCTCTCGCAAAACATAAAATAAGCAAGCGTGAGTACAATTGTACTCAGCAAGACTTATCATCGATCTAACTACATATGCATCATTATCAAAAGGGGTGGTGGAGTTTATTGCAGCAAGCCAACTTTGACTCGGTGGCTATCTGAACTACATTGCAAGTAACTCTTTTGAGGTGGCGCTACGAGTCCACACATTCACCATATCAAGTACACCACTATGGATCCGCTCCGTCTTACCCACGAGAAACGCCATCCATAGCACTCACGCTTATCTTGCGTATTTTAGAGTATCCACTTTCACTTGTCTATGAACTATGCAAGGGTCCAAGTTTCCATATCCGAGGAATCCGGCTATTGAATAGATAATGATAACCTGCAGGGTGTACTTCTTCACACGCTCTCGCCACTTATCGCCTACAGTACCGTCATGTACCTCGGCAACCTTCAAGCGGAAGCAGGCGAGGGAGTCGGCCACGACCGACTAACCACACAAGTCTCTCGTCGGGTTTATCGCCTATTCGGGTTCCATCCGCAAGGAGATCCGGCGGGTGTCGCTCACGGCCCCAAACGATGTGAGCAGGGTTCCCAAGCCCACCAACGGGTGCCACTTGGTACACCGTGCCACTTGTGCCTAGTCATCCCAAGCCCACATGCACGGGTGCCACTTGGTAGACTACTAACACTACCTACAAACACCGAAACTAGTTGCAACTCACGGGCAGAGATCAAGTTGATTAATAAGTCGAGAGGGTCGAGTTACGGAACCCAATGTGTGGTAGTAACTGTTCATGGATCACAAACACAGAACTCAGTTCACGAGGGCGGTTTCAATGAGACAACCCACCATGTACTCCTACATGGCCTCTCACCGCTACCTTTACCAAATCGTGTTCACACACTTAGCTCACACACAATAGGACATGTTCATAACAATTCCAATTCATTCCCGATGAATCGAGACCCGACTCAACTCTAAGCGATGGCAGGCATGACAACAAGCATAAATGAGTAGGCACAACATGGCTCAAACAATTCCTACTCATGCTAGTGGGTTTCATCTAATTCTTGTGGAATGACAGGTCATGCAAAGGATCAAGGGTTCAGCTACGCAGCAAGTAACACATGAGTCGTTGTTGTCCTAATGCAGTAAAATAGAGCAGGAGCGAGAGAGTGGGATTGTATCGGAATGAACAAGGGGTTTTGCTTGCAGCACTTCTGAAGATAATATAGTTCTTCATCGGTGTCATCGAACTCATCGTCGGTACATCGTCTACCGGGAGGGGACAAACACCGGCAATTGAGAAAGAACACAATCAATGCAATGCACATTCACATGAATGACATGTCATATTAAGGTACTGAATTCACCTAATGCAATAGTAATCCAAGTTAGTTGAAGTGGAATTCAAACAAGGTTGAACTCCAACTCCAAATGCTATTTCATAAATTACCCTAATCATGATTCATCCTATTCAGTGAGGTTAACTTGTTCAAACATGCATGATCATGGCATAAACAGATTCTTCATATTTTTCTGATCATTTTCATATATAAATTATTTCCATCCGAAAGTTACGATTGAATTTATATGATTTTTAGAAGTTTAGAGTATTTTACGAATTTCCTGAATTAAAATAATTCGAAATCATTATTAACGTCGACATGATGAGGCGTGACGTCGGCAAGTCAACTGGAGCGGTCCAGGTCAAGCTGGCAGTGGGTCCCACATGTCAGAGTAATTAACTTAATTAGATTTTAATTAAAACTAAACCTAGTTATTAAGCAGGGCTGGGCCCCACCTGTCATTGACTCAGGAGAGTCAACCGGGGCCCACCCGAGGTCAAAGTCCACGTCGGCTGCCGGCGTTTAGCCGCCGGCGAGCCCGACACGGCGGCGCAAGTGAATTTTGCTGTTCCGACGACCAAATGGCCCATGGAGAGCATCTAGGAGGAGCCGGGAGGAGCGAAGCTCTTGGTGGGGTTGGCGTGGTCGGGTGGTGGAATCGACGCGGCGGCGTGTTTGGCGGCCGGCCGAGCTCGGGCGAGCTCGGGCTCGGCTGCTGCGCTAGAGGAAATGGAGGGCGCTGGGTTCTCGGTGCTGCAGTGAGCCCAGAGGTGGGGTTGGCTTGAGCCATTGGGGCTCTAGCCACGCCGGCTGACGAGGCACGGCGGCGGGCGGGCCGCCATGTGGAATCGGTGGCTAGAGGAGGGAACGAGTCGGGAAGAGGGCGAGGGGCGCAGGAGCTCACCGCGGTTCCTTGAGGTGGTCACTGGCTCGGGAGGGGCCGAGCAAGCGGGCGGCGATGGAAATCTCCGGCGACCGAGGGGATGAAGGGTCGGGAGGGTGCTTGAGGCGTCTGGCGGGCGGCTCGGTGGGGAGGAAGAGGAGGTCGAGGCGGAGCTCGTGGGCATGTCGGGAGGAGAGAGGGTGGCGGTGGCATGAGGGCAGCGAGGGGCGGCGACGGCGGCTCGGTCCAGGCGAGAGAGAGGGAGCAGAGGAGGAAATGGGGTCCAGGAGAGAGGAAAGAGGACGAGGGGTTCGGGAGGCGTGGCGTCTCCAAGGCGTCGAGGGGAGGCAGGCTGGGAGGGAGGAGGTGGCGAGCTCGGGCTGATCGCCGTGTCCCTCCTCGCCTCTTGGCAGAGGTAGGCGACAGCGGCGTGGCGGTTGGTGGGCTGGGCCACTGGCCCAGGCCAGCAAGGGGAGGGGAGAAGGCTGGGCGGTGGGCTGCTGCAGTAATGGCAGTGCAGTTCTCTCCTTCTCTTTTATTTCTATTTCTATTTTCTGTTTTGTTTTAGTTTAGTAAAATACTAAACCATTTAAATAAATCCTGAAAATAATTGTGGGCATTAACTGAATTATTACAGAGGCCCTTAACTAATTTTCAGAATTGTTGGAGCATTTAAAAATATTAATAGTATTTAAATGCCCCAATTCAAATACAATATGGTTTATTCAAAAATCCAAAAATGCCTTGGAAAAATATCCATCATCTCTGGATATGGTTTTCACCCTTTTCCATTAATCATGAATATTTTTGCAAACCAATTTGGGTTTTTGAAAATATTTTTGAAGTTGATCCTATTTGAATTGTTTTAGTGCTAGGGCTGGATCATCCCCATTTCAAATTTCATGGAAATTAAACATGATGCATGGATGCAATGCTACTAGTTACAAGCAAGCTCTAGGGCTGTGACAACTCACCCCACTAACAAGAATCTGCCCGAGATTCAAGGCGTGAGTAAGAGGAAAAGGAAGTCACAAACTATCACAATCTTCATGATCCATTTGCCCTTTTGAAGATGTTGATTCATTCCATCATCTTAGTCTTGGCGTCCTTGCTTTCGAGGTCTTCACTCGACACGACAATGTAAAGAAGGGGAAACCCTACATGATTCGATCTTCATGAAGATCAGGTAAACATGATCAACTCACGGATCGAGGCGGTGACACATCTCGAGTTGAGACACAAAATACATCGAGAGGATGGGAGAACAACAACGGGGTTTGATTGGTGGCAACAATTCCACGCTTAGGGAGATGGTGGATGGTGTCAAGGTGGCGAGGAAATATTTATCATGATCCCGTAACGAACACCTCGAGAAAGGTGGCGAAAGAACTATTCCTTAAGTGGCAAAAGAATTACTTTTGATCCATAGATCATTGGAACTCTTTATACCAGCCTAAGGCAATCTGGCGATCATGTGGTGGAATGCAAAGGAATGGTACACCGGACTAGAATGGATGATGTGGACTACCTTATTGAAGACAACGCAATGGATGATTTTGCTTATCATCGAGGGTGGAGGGGACCCATAGTAAGTCCACTTTTTGGGGGTGATCTTGAACAGAAATTACTAAGAAGGCAGCCCATAGTGAAATGGCACAAGGACGGTGCAAGCTGGGAACGAAATGCAACTGTTGGAATGTCCCAACCATCATATCTGCCTGAGATTCAGATCCGATTGGTGATGGGATACTTCAGACTAAGCATGTCTGAAAGGAAAGGTTGCAACACAAATCGACGAGAAGACGTTGCGAGATTCTCAGGATATGAACCAAGGTAGTAAGCTCCAAAGCATGAGCGGGTTCTGCTACAACAGGTGAACACGTTGTCCCAGACAAACATGGCCACGTAGTAGTCTTATAATAAAACACTACCGAGTTCAGGTGGGGAACCATCAACGAGGGTATCGAAGTCTTTACACAAGTCCATGGATTAGATCCCAAGCATAGACTTCTTTTCCTTGATCAAGTCAATCAGTGGCTTGGTGTGCTATGGAATTCATATGAAATGAAGATGATCAGTCTATCATGCCATAGAATACCCATGCGTGCATGACCGGCTTGGGATGATTCCAAAGGAACAAAACAAACCTTTCTCAAATTCATGGCGGCAACTTACACCAGATGCACATGAATTAGAGGAAGTCACTACTTTCATCCAAACATATGCTTCATGAGCGAAACACGAAGAATTGCTTACACAAGTTTCCAATACTAGGTTGATGCTCAACATGACTCATGGGGAGACAAAATGCTCTTGATGGGCTCAATGACAACTCATCGGAATTTCCATATCCTTTGGACTTCCACCATCATGTGAACACGGTGATAGCATTGGTCGGACCAAAAGATATAATGGTGTATGCTCGAGGGATCAACCACGAGTAAGACAACATCACGCATATCGTTGGTTCGATTTGACTTGACGATTGCCCACACTCAAGTCAAAGGGCTGATAGGACAATAGATCCAAGAAGCGATCACAGGACCAATCGATGAAGATATCATCCTTCTTCGACACACACTACACAAGAATATCCCATTGGATCGAACTAGGTTAGGCAAGCTTTTATTTTCCAACTCTCCAAGTTGTTGTCTAGCTTAACCAACTAGCTCAGGGGTATCCAACACAGATTCTTGGAGAAGGGGTGGTTCACAAGAAACCAACTTGATCACGAGCTCAACATAACAGTCAGGGAACAACCCGGTAACACTTCCAAGAAGATATTTGGAAAGTCACGAACCACCGGTATGCTACTAAGCTCGAGAGCAATCTTGCTTTTGAGGGCAAGACGATATTATCAAATGAGTGAGGACTTGACAAGATCCTAACTCATCAATCGAGGTGTGCACCAGAAATAAGGACTAGGTAGCACGATCAATCTTAGGATGATGGTTTAATAACCAACACGCCAAGAATGGGAGTATTGTCCATTTACCACCAAGCAACGAGTTGCTCGGAGTATTGATTTCGCACATCACAGTTCACTTGCCGACATTCCGGTTACAACAACACGGAACTGAGGAATGAATAATGATAGCGAGAGTATCACTGCGTCAAGAGTTCATAAAAGAAGGTGCAATTCTCATGAAGTTCCTGACATAACGATGGTAACACTCCAAGGTAGAGCAGAATCAAAGCTGGATTGGCACTTTGATCTGCGGAATACAACTGCTTTGA
This sequence comes from Aegilops longissima, assembly GCA_021605205.1. Taxonomy (NCBI): domain Eukaryota; kingdom Viridiplantae; phylum Streptophyta; class Magnoliopsida; order Poales; family Poaceae; genus Aegilops; species Aegilops longissima. The sequence continues at coordinate 150,718,477 of CM038680.1, forward strand.
CCTAATCCTAGAAATGGATGAGGTACTGGAGTTTGTTTCTCCTAGTCATTCCGGAATAGAATGGCTTGACGGACCACAAGGATAATAGGCATCGATGAGCACAAATGCACACATACCCTTGGCTATCAATTGATAGATGAAGGTCAGAATACGACTAAAGAGGAACAACTCAAGGAACATATAACTTTTCGAGTTGTGGAGGCATGGATTAGTATGTCGAGCAACTCAACATTTCTTCCGGATAACCCATGCAGGGAGGTAGAATTGGCAGATTCACAAGTATGAATGGAGAACTCCTCAAGAGTACTCTAGTTGTGATCTTTTGGTTCAAAAGAACTTCTGCCATACTTAGTTCATGGTATTTGGAAGAAGGAGAATACCACGGACTTCGAGGACTATCGCAAGGTTACTAATATCCTAAAGGCACTAGTAAATACTAACCACATGAAGTAGGATGAATCTCGGGTTTAGAAACCCAGGAGTAGAATGCCTACTACTAAATGGCATCACGGGATGCTTTCAAGAATACTGGCCAGAATCATCACACTTGGGATACAAAAGCATTGCTAAATTGCTAGGTGACTTCCGAAACATCTAGGGTCATAATAATAGTTACAACATATATGTCAAGGCAATAAATTACCCCAACGCACCGGCTAGTGTGCTTATTCTGACCAAAAAGGGCATCGGGAACAGAAAGAAAGGATTTGCAAATGCATCAGACTATTTAGAGACCTGGGATAACTCGGACAGCATAACGGCTGTAAATGCTCAAAATGATTTGAGACATCCTGCAAAAATGGTGGCATAACCACTCAACAACATCATAACAAGATTACGAGACCAACGGTTATCATACAGAGTAGTAGGAACTGGCGGGGATTAAAACCAACAATCCTATAAGTCTATGGATTAGTAACACGTCATCCCGATAGATAGATGAGAAGCCTAGTTCTTAAACCCGTAGAAGAGAAGAGGATGACTCGGATCGGAAGGCCATGAGGTATAAGGAGTAAAAGAGCCTTACGTTCCTCCACAATCAATTCCCTTACATAACTAAAGCATTTCTAGACACAACTTCGACCAGTTTGGCTTGGTAATCCTCTGAGCGGTCGGGCTCGATACCAACGCTGTCGGGACCCGATCCTAGGTCACACCGATCTAGCATGTAACACATCATATCACTTTGCGGCCTCACGCACGGTATTCCCACGGTGTCGCCTTACCATGGCCGGGACCGTTTGCGTCTTTTGGCTCGCGATATGATAGTGTCGCTAGCATCCATATGACAAAGAACCGGGCCGACATGGCTAGTCGTGAACCCAAAGCGGCGCTAACCTATGGGGACAGCATACATGAATCACATCGAGCATGTCGGTCATCAACGTATATATTCGGGCTGTAGCATTGGGCTACAGGACTCGGTATCCCGGGCTGTAGCAGGCTAGGCGGGACTCGAATAACACCGCGTGACATTTCCCGAAGGACGGACATAGGAACGAAGTGAAACACATGCCGCCAGCCAAGTGTCCAAGCGGTAGTCTTTGGGCTAGCAGGACTCCGTGAACCGGGCTGTAGCGGACTACTATCGCTCGAAGCACGAGACTACATTTCCCCATATGAGAGGCTGCCAAGGATAAACAACTAGTTTGTCGGATCCACACATACCAAGCATTTCAAACATACACATTATGCTCAATATGCGTAGATACAACATGGCATCACAACATAACTCTACGACTCAAAATATTATTCATTAGGCTCCAGGAGCGAGATATTACAAACATGGGTCTCATGACCCAACACTCGAACATACAAGTCAAAACACAAGCGGAAGCTAATCATGTCTCGAGTACGAGACAACTATAAATGAAAAAGGTGAGAAGCGACTATCTACGAGATCTGCCGAGGCACAAGATCGTGGCTGAGGTAACAAGCTAAACGTCGAAGTCCAAGCGGAACTACTAGCGAGACCGACGTCTCTCGCAAAACATAAAATAAGCAAACGTGAGTACAATTGTACTCAGCAAGACTTACATCAGATCTAACTACATATGCATCATTATCAAAAAGGGGTGGTGGAGTTTGGTGCAGCAAGCCAGCTTTGACTCGGTGGCTATCTGAACTACGATTGCAAGTAACTCTTTTGAGGTGGCGCTACGAGTCCACACATTCACCATATCAATACACCACTATGGATCCGCTCCGTCTTACCCACGAGAAACGCCATCCATAGCACTCACGCTTATCTTGCGTATTTTAGAGTATCCACTTTCACTTGTCTATGAACTATGCAAGGGGTCCAAGTTTCCATATCCGAGGAATCGGCTATTGAATAGATAATGATAACCCTGCAGGGTGTACTTCTTCACACGCTCTCGCCACTTATCGCCCAGACACGTCATGTACCTCGGCAACCTTCAAGCGGAAGCCGGGCGAGGAGTCGGCCACGACGACCGACTAACCACACAAGTCTCTCGTCCAGGTTTATCGCCTATTCGGGTTCCATCCGCAAGGAGATCCGGCGGGTGTCGCCACGGCCCCAAGCGATGTGAGCAGGGTTCCCAAGCCCACCAACCGGTGCCACTTGGTACACCGTGCCACTTGTGCCTAGTCTGTCCCAAGCCCACCTGCATCGGGTGCCACTTGGTAGACTACTAACACTACCTACAAACACCGAAACTAGTTGCAACTCCGGGACAGAGATCAAGTTGATTAATAAGTCGAGAGGGTCGAGTTACGGAACCCAATGTGTGGTAGTAACTGTTCATGGATCACAAACACGAACTCAGTTCACGAGGGCGGTTTCAATGAGACAACCCACCATGTACTCCTACATGGCCTCTCACCGCTACCTTTACCAAATCGTGTTCACACACTTAGCTCACACACAATAGGACATGTTCATAACAATTCCAATTCATTCCCGATGAATCAGACCGACTCAACTCTAAGCGAGAGCAGGCATGACAACAAGCATAAATGAGTAGGCACAACATGGCTCAAACAATTCCTACTCATGCTAGTGGGTTTCATCTAATTCTTGTGGAATGATAGGTCATGCAAAGGATCAAGGGGTTCAGCTACCGCAGCAAGTAACACATGAGTCGTTGTTGTCCTAATGCAGTAAAATAGAGCAGGAGCGAGAGAGTGGGATTGTATCGGAATGAACAAGGGGGTTTTGCTTGCACAGCACTTCGAAGATAATATAGTTCTTCATCGGTGTCATCGAACTCATCGTCGGTACATCGCTCACGGGAGGGACAAACACCGGCAATTGAGAAAGAACACAATCAATGCAATGCACATTCACATGAATGACATGTCATATTAAGGTACTGAATTCACCTAATGCAATAGTAATCCAAGTTAGTTGAAGTGGAATTCAAACAAGGTTGAACTCCAACTCCAAATGCTATTTCATAAATTACCCTAATCATGATTCATCCTATTCAGTGAGGTTAACTTGTTCAAACATGCATGATCATGGCATAAACAGATTCTTCATATTTTTCTGATCATTTTCATATATAAATTATTTCCATCCGAAAGTTACGGTTGAATTTATATGATTTTAGAAGTTTAGAGTATTTTTCGAATTTCCTGAATTAAAATAATTCCAGAAATCATTATTGCGTCAAGATGACGAGGCGTGGCGTCGGCAAGTCAAGCTGAGCGGTCCAGGTCAAGCGGCGATGGGTCCCACGTGTCGAGTAATTAACTTAATTAGCTTTTAATTAAAACTAAACCTAGTTATTAAGCAGTTTGGGCCCCACTGTCATTGACTCGGGAGAGTCAGCAGGGCCCACCGAGGTCAAAGTCCACGTCGGCTGCGGCGTTTAGCCGCCAGCGAGCGACGCAAGCGGCGGCGCAAGTGAATTTTGCTGTTCCGACGACCAAATGGCCCATGGAGAGCATCTAGGAGGAGCCGGGAGGCCGAAGCTCTTGGTGGGGTTGGCCGTGGTCGGGTGGTTTGAATCGACGCCGGCGGCGTGTTTTGGCGGCCGGAGCTCAAGGAGCTCGGGCTCGACGCTGCGGCGCGCTAGAGGGGAAATGGAGGGGCGCTGCGGGTTCCTGGTGCTGCAGTGAGCCCGGAGGTGGGGTTAACCCGAGCCATTGGGGCTCTAGCCACGCCGGCGACGAGGCACGGGCGGGGGGGGCCGGCCATGATGGAATCGGTGGCTAGAGGAGGGGAACGAGTCGGGGAAGAGGGGCGAGGGCGAGGAGCTCATCAGCGGTTCCGCAGGGTGGTCACTGGGCTCGGGGAGGCCGAGCAAGCGGGCGGCGATGGAAATCTCCGCGACCGAGGGGGATGAAGGGTCGGGAGGGTGCTTGGCGCCTCTGGCGGGGCGCGGCTCGGTGGGGAGGAAGAGGAGGTCGGCGGAGCTCGTGGGCATGTCGGGAGGAGAGAGGGTGGCGGTGGGCGCGAGGGCAGCGAGGCGGCGACAATGGCGCTCGGTCGAGGCGAGAGAGGGAGCAGAGGAGAAATGGGGTCCAGGAGAGAGGAAAGAGGACGAGGGGTTCGGGAGGCGCGTGGCGTCTCCAGGCCGAGGGGAGCCAGCAGGCTGGGAGGAGGAGGTGGCGAGCTCGGCGCTGTCGCCGTGTCCCTCCTCCGCCTCTTCGGGAGAGGTAGGCGACGAGCGGCGTGGCGGTTGGTGGGCTGGGCCACCTGGCCCTGGCCAGCGAGGGAGGAGAAGGTGGGCGGTGGGCTGCTGCAGTAATGGCAGTCACAGTTCTCTCCTTCTCTTTTATTTCTATTTCTATTTTCTGTTTTGTTTTAGTTTAGTAAAATACTAAACCATTTAAATAAATCCTGAAAATAATTGTGGGCATTAACTGAATTATTACAGAGGCCCTTAACTAATTTTCAGAATTGTTGGAGCATTTAAAAATATTAATAGTATTTAAATGCCCCAATTCAAATACAATATGGTTTATTCAAAAATCCAAAAATGCCTTGGAAAAATATCCATCATCTCTGGATATGGTTTTCACCCTTTTCCATTAATCATGAATATTTTTGCAAACCAATTTGGGTTTTTGAAAATATTTTTGAAGTTGATCCTATTTGAATTGTTTTAGTGCTAGGGCTGGATCATCCCCATTTCAAATTTCATGGAAATTAAACATGATGCATGGATGCAATGCTACTAGTTACAAGCAAGCTCTAGGGCTGTGACACTTACGCTAAGGAGGATGCACAGTTGGCCAGTATGTGGATGACTTTAGTAAGCTAGCATGTTATGCCCCAGATGACGTCGCTACGGATGCAGCTAAGCAGGAGATGTTTCTGGAAGGACTGAATGATGAGCTGAGCATGAAGTTGATGGTGGCAAATTTCAATAACTACCAGGAGTTGGTAGACAGAGCTCTCATGATTGAAGGGAAGCAGCAGCAGATTGACAACCGCAAGAGGAAGTATGGACAAGGGAAGTATAATTCTGGAGCTCAGCAGAGACCCCGTTTTGCCCCGAACTCGGGAGGACCCCTTCAGCATAACCATGGAGGTCACAATCACATTGGAGGAAGTTCGCACAACCATAGTGGCTCCAAGAACGGGAATGGTAATGGAGGAAGCAACGGACAGAACCGTTCCAACTCGGCAACGCCAAGAAAGATCTAAGCCACGTTACTTGCTACAAGTGCCAAAAGACTGGACATTACGCCAATGAATGTCCTGAAGCTAAGAATGGAAACGGCAATGGAAGCTCTGGGAAGAAGCCCAACCCTTTCAACAGGGGACAAGTGAACCACGTTAACGTGGAGGAGGTTGAAGCCCAGCCAGATGCAGTAATAGGTAAGTTCTTGGTTAAGTCATTTACTGCAGTCGTTCTTTTTGATACTGGTGCATCGCATTCATACATATCAAGGAGATTTGTGGATAAGTATAAACTGCCCACCAAAGTTCTTAGTACACCTATGTTAGTGAGCTCGCCAGGAGCAGAGTATATGGCAAGCCAAGGATGTTTTCAGATGCCATTGACCATAGGTAGGCATGTTTTCCCCTCAGATCTGATAATTTTGGAGTCGCAAGGTTTGGATGTGATTCTGGGTATGGATTGGCTATCGATTTATGGAGGAAACATCGATTGCGCCAGTAAGTCGATTTTGCTCACCACCCCAGAAGGAAGAAGGATCAAGTATGTATCCCGGCATGTGCCGAGTAGGACTCAAGTAAATTCCTTATCAGGAGTTGTACAGGAAGAAGTACCATGGTGAAGGATTTCCGGATGTATTTCGGAAGAGTTGCGGGCATGCCACGGATAGAGACATTGAGTTTTTGATTGAGCTTTTGCAGCACAGGGCCAATATCTAAGAGATCAGTATAGAATGCCCATAAAGGATTTAGAGGAAATTAAGAAGCAGATTAAGGAGTTACTTGCTAAAGGTTACATTCGCCCAAGTTCGTCACCTTGGGGATCACCAGTGCTTCTAGTGGAGAAGAAGGATGGATTGTTAAGGATGGTTGTTGATTATCGAGGATTGAATGAGGTGACGATCAAGAACAAGTACCCACTACCGATGATCAATGATTTGTTTGACCAGCTGCAAGGAGCTAAAGTGTTTTCCAAGACCGATCTACGATCAGGGTACCACCAGCTAAAGATTCGAGAGCAGGATATACCTAAGACATCTTTTACCACAAGGTACGGGTTATATGAGTATACCGTTATGTCATTTGGCTTGACTAACGCACCAGCCTATTTTATGAACATGATGAACAAGGTGTTTATGGAATATTTGGATAAGTTCGTCGTGGTGTTCATTGATGATATTCTGGTCTACTCGAAGAATGAAGATGAGCATAAAGAGCATTTGCATTTAGTACTTGGGAAGCTCGAGAGAACATCAACTATCGCCAAGTTCAACAAGTGTGAGTTTTGGTTGAAGGAAGTTGGATTCATTGGACATGTTATATCCGGAGAAGGAATAGCGGTAGACCCCACCAAAGTTGTCCTTGTGACAAATTGGGAGGCACCCACGTCGATTGAGAGATCCGGAGTTTACTTGGACTCGCAGGATACTACCGGAGGTTCATTGAGAATTTCTCGAAGATTGCAAAACCTATGACGGAGTTGTTAAAAAAGGACACCAAGTTCAAATGGACCGAGGAATGTGAGGCCAGTTTTCAGGAGTTGAAGAAACGCTTGGTTACATCACTAGTGTTGATTCTGCCAGATCAACGCCAGGATTATGAAGTGTATTGCGACGCTTCTCGTCGAGGACTTGGAGCTATACTTATGCAGGAGGGAAGAGTTGTTTCATATGCCTCACGATAGCGTAAACCCCATGAGTTGAATTACGCTACCCATGATTTGGAGTTAGCAACCGTAGTGCATGCGTTGAAGACTTGGAGAAATTTTCTCATCGGAAACCATTGTGAGGTATACACGGATCACAAGAGTTTGAAGTATATTTTCACGTAGAAGGAGTTGAATCTCAGGCAGAGGAGATGGTTGGAACTCATTAAGGATTATGATATGAAGTTGCATTATCATCCCGGAAAGGCTAACGTAGTAGATGATGCGTGAGCCGCAAGAGTCATGTCAATACACTCATGACCGGAGAGTTACCCTAGGAGTTAGCAGAGGATCTTCGCCGAGCTATGTTTGGAGATAGTTCCGAGAGGCTATGTAGCAGCATTGGAGATTCAATCTACTTTGATGGATAAGATCAAAGAAGCTCAGAAGACGGACAAGGAGATAGCCGAGATAAAGGAAAGGATGAGCAAAGGAAAGGCTAAAGGATTTCGTGAGGATGAGCACGATACATTATGGTTTGAGGACCGCGTATATGTGCCAAATGATCAGGAGATCAGGAAGCTGATTTTGCAGGAGGCCCATGATTTGCCATATTCGATTGACCCAGGAAATACCAAGATGTATCTAGATTTGAAGGATAGTTTCTGCTGGACCGGAATGAAGAAGGATATTGCGGAGTATGTAGCAGTTTGTGATGTATGTCAAAGAGTGAAGGCAGAGCATCAGAAGCCAGCAGGATTGCTACAACCATTGCCGATACCCGAATGGAAGTGGGACAAGATAGGCATGGATTTTATCACAGGATTACCCAGGACTCGTTCAGGCTATGACTCGATATGGGTTGTAGTCGATCGTTTGACGAAAGTAGCTCATTTCATCCCAGTGAAGACCACTTACACCAGTGCTAAGTTGGCAAAGATATACATGACCAGGATCGTATGTTTGCATGGAGTTCCGAGGACCATTGTATCAGATAGAGGAACCCAGTTTACCTCAAAGTTTTGAAATCAGTTGCATGAAACTTTGGGAACCATGCTAGAGTTCAGTACAGCTTTTCACCCGCAGACAGATGGACAGACTGAGAGAGTCAATCAGATTCTGGAGGACATGTTGAGATCTTGTGCACTACACTATGGATCTAGTTGGGACGATATTTGCCTTACGCAGAGTTCTCTTACAACAACAACTATCAAGCTAGTTTGAAGATGGCCCCTTTCGAAGCATTGTACAGAAGGAGGTGCAGGACACCATTGTTGTGGGATGAAGTTGGAGACCGACAGTTGTTTGGACCTGATTTGATTAAAGAGTCTGAAGAGAAGGTTAAGCTGATTCGCGATAGACTCAAGGTAGCCCGATCGAGCGTAAGAGTTATGCGGATTCTAAACGCAAGGAGATAGTTTATGAAGTCGGAGACAAAGTGTATCTTCGTGTATCCCCACTTCGAGGAGTGAAGCGCTTTGGAGTTAAGGGAAATTTAGCACCACGTTTTGTGGGACCGTACAAAGTTTTGTGAGACCATGTTTTGGAACGCTTTGTGAGAACGTTTTGTGCACCAGGTTTGTAACATCCCAAATTTTCAATTTGGAATGTTATACATTAGATCATCATTGCATACCATATTTTATTGAATTTTGGCTTGATCCTAGAAATTCTACGCAACTCAAGGACCCACAGAGAGAGTTGGTAATTTCGTTATTTTCAAATTTGAGTTTTCTCGAATTTTGAAAAGAGGATCGTTTGATTTTAATTATTTTCTCATCGAATATTTATTTTATGAAAATAAAAGAGAGAGGATAAAATGACTTCCTCAAAATAAAGAAATATTGGAGATTTAATATTAAAATCAAATAAGAATTTTATTCGGAGTTTTATCGCTATTTTATTTGAATTATGAAAAATATGAATTTTTCAAAATTGCATTAGAGTCCCAAATAATGTTCACCTTGTCCGTTAGATTTTTAGAGGACGGGCAAAATTTATTTCAGGATTTTTCGAGTCCGTTTAGTATTTCATTTCTTTGTTTTTGCGTGGAATATTTAAAAATAAGCGGTTGTTTTTTTTTATTTAGATCATTTTTTTCGGTTTAGTTTATTTAGCAGACGTTTGTCCTTTCGTTCGTTTTAACGAACGGTTTCACTCGTTAACCACGCACAGTGACGTTCGATTCGTTAGCCCGATTCGTCGCTTTTTCTTTTCTCGGATTTTCACGATTATTTTCGATCGCGATTTTCGATCCGATTTTCGTTTTAGTTTATCTTTTCGCTCGTTTATCGGAATCAGGCGATTCAAGCGCCTAGAGTTTCGTCTCGAAGCCCTCTTTCTATTTAATCAACTTAAACAAGTTTCTGCCACTGTAAAATTTTACTTTAGTCCAGATTAGTGATCGAAGCTTGTTTCTTTCGCACTTTGAGTTTCGTTGCTTCGTTTGATTTGATTCTTGTGCAAACCGGAGTTCTTAGGTTGAAAGTTCTGGTTAGATCTTCTTATTTGAGTGTTAGCCATGCATCTTTGCTTGATTGCTTATTGTATGCTTGTTTGTTTGCGATAGAGTACCCGGAGTGCTAAGGGTGCTACTACGAGTCTCTAGGTTTCACGGATCATCAGCAAGGCAAGTAACACTTTGATCATACCTCTTTACTACCCAGTTTTATTGCATTAGATCAATCCTCAAACAGTTGCATGGTTAGTATCTGATTAAATTGTGGGTTTGGGAAGTAGATGAGGTAGTACCTATTCACCTGTTTATTATCAAACCTATGGGAGTTACTTCTACGTTGCCTATATTGCTATGCTATGCTCGTAGACGTGGTTTGGGTTTGAGTGTATTCATGACAGATGTGAGTATTGTTTTAATGGTTAACTTAAGGTGGCAACTTTAATACACATCTGGGTGGATTGAGGCACCTGAGGAACCGAGTGTTGTCTGTATTTTTGGAAATCCCGGGGTACCGTGTGATTCTCCTATGGACTGCCACCCAGGCTCAAAGGGATCATAAGATTATTCGTGCTAGAAACTTCCGTGTGCAGCCACATGCCATTATGGGCTCTGGCATAGTTAAGTAAGTTGTGGGGAACCTTTCCATGATGGGCTAGCAGATGTAGGGGATTGTAGCTGTACATGCCTATCTATCGGTTAAGGGGACCTCTTCGGAAAGACTGTCTCTCGATCGTCCGTTTCTCAAACATTATGTAGTGCGAGAAATCCAATGGAGGAGATCGAGTCTTGTGGGGAAAAGTGCGCAAACCTCTGTAGAGTGTATAAACTAATCATGGTTAGCCGTGTCCCCGGTTATGGACATCTTGAGTATCTTGTTCTTGAATTATCATGTGGATCTCATCACTCTTAATATAATTTGATTGGGTTTAATGATGATGCTTAATTGGGATTGAGTTGGGTGAACCTTCTCAATGTTTAACAACCACCATGATAGTTAAATAAAATTTATTCCTTTGTTGTGGGGAAAAATTGGCTTTCCGCAAAACATATTAACCATATAGCCTCCACCAGCCATATATGCATGTAGTGATAGCGTTATTCCGTTAATTACTTTTTTTGTGTGTTTCCTTGCCAGCATATTCCATGTGCTGACCCGTTTTGGGCTGCAACGTATCATGTTGCAGACTTTTCAGACGACGAGTAAGGAGCCATAGGTCGTTGTCTTTCACTCAGTGATGTCGTTGGAGTTGATGGACTCACTTTATCTTTCAAGCCTTCCGCAGTTATCGTATTAGATGGCCTTAAGCCATATTTATTGTAATAAGTTCTCTTTTGAGACATTCGATGTAATAAGTGTGTGATTTCTACTCTGTTATAAATCCTCAAGTACTGTGCTTGTCAGCATTACCGATCCAGGGATGAAACTGATGCACAGAGATCAAACTGTTTGAGGTCTGGTCGCTACAAGATGGTATCAAAGCACACGCTAACTGTAGGACACGACCACTAAGCTAAAGCCCTAGATCACTACTCTCTTCTCATTTTTGACTCCTCTCCTTTTTTTTCTACTCTTTAGGATGGCGGACGCAAGGAACAAGTTTGCACAACCGGATGAAGATACACCTTTTGGACGCCACTTGAAGGAAGTCACTAGGTACCTGAACATTGGAATACCAAGTTTCACCGGGGCTTACAACGCCACTTTACCTGAAGAGGAGCGCTGGATGATTCAAGTTCAAGTTCCAGGAAGGACATTCAGCCAGTCACTGAGCCCATAGAGTTTTCCTTTGATGCACCAACCTGGAGTCTAGGAAAGAGTATGGTAGCCCACATCACCATGGGATGCATTGGAGAAGTTTACCACAAGGATCTCAAGGATACTATCTACCAGATTTGTGGGCGCCGAGATGAGCAATGGGAGATGATCAGCACCAGGAAGGATAGATTGATTGCAACTTTCATCCAGGAGTTAAACCAGCACATTCGATGCCAGGAGAACCAGATGTGCACATGCATGAGGATCACGAAGCTGGAGGAAGAACTCAAGGCTACTCGCGAAGATTATGAGGAGGAAATTGTCGTACTAGTGGAGAAGAATGACGACCTGACAAGGAAGCTAGAAGTATTCATGGGAGACCCCGCGCCAGGAGGAGAAGATGACGGTTCCACTTGCCCGGAGAACTACATCATCATCGACGACACCGAGTCGGACCCGACAATAGCGATGATGACTATGTTGATGAAGCTAGAGCGGATATCATGGAGTCTTCGACCGATCAATTTTTCTAGTCGACCACCATATCAGTAGTAGTATTCCACCATGTATATAATATAGTTCAAGCACTTTTGTAACGATAGTTCTAGACCGATTGTATGCCCTTGCTTGATTGATTGAGTGATATGTTTGTGTTTGTCTCATGTGCATATGGGTAGTGTTTTCCCCTAGACCTCATTCTACTCTGTTTTCTCATCTTTTCTAAACCCAGCTGATGCCTCTGAGACGCGACAATGGATTTGCTTTCCCACCGGAGCTCACTCAGTTGATCCAGCAGCAGAATGCATTGATGCAGATACTAGTCCAGAATCAGAATCAGGGGAACAACAACAAAAACAACCCGCCACCACCACCACCACCTGTTGATCACTTAGCCCGTTTTCTAAGGCTGAATCCGCTGGTGTTCTCCAGTAGCACCGAGCCGATAGTTGCAGATGATTGGCTCCGCAAGATTGGAAGGGAGTTGACCACCGCAGGATGCATAGATGCGGAGAGAGTGCATTTTGCCGCACATCAGCTTGATGGACCCGCAGCATCATGGTGGGAGAATTTCGCAGTCACTTACCCCATCGACACTGTTACATGGGACCAGTTTCAGCAGGCTTTTCGCACTGCCCATGTATCAACAGGAGCTATGGCCATGAAGAAGCGCGAGTTCCGCAACTTACGCTAAGGAGGATGCACAGTTGGCCAGTATGTGGATGACTTTAGTAAGCTAGCATGTTATGCCCCAGATGACGTCGCTACGGATGCAGCTAAGCAGGAGATGTTTCTGGAAGGACTGAATGATGAGCTGAGCATGCAGTTGATGGTGGCAAATTTCAATAACTACTAGGAGTTGGTAGATAGAGCTCTAATGATTGAAGGGAAGCAGCAGCAGATTGACAACCGCAAGAGGAAGTATGGACAAGGGAAGTATAATTCTGGAGCTCAGCAGAGACCCCGTTTTACCCCGAACTCGGGAGGACCCCTTCAGCATAACCATGGAGGTCACAATCACATTGGAGGAAGTTCGCACAACCATAATGGCTCCAAGAACGGGAATGGTAATGGAGGAAGCAACGGACAGAACCGTTCCAACTCGGCAACGCCAAGAAAGATCTAAGCCACGTTACTTGCTACAAGTGCCAAAAGACTGGACATTACGCCAATGAATGTCCTGAAGCTAAGAATGGAAACGGCAATGGAAGCTCTGGGAAGAAGCCCAACCCTTTCAACAGGGGACAAGTGAACCACGTTAACGTGGAGGAGGTTGAAGCCCAGCCAGATGCAGTAATAGGTAAGTTCTTGGTTAAGTCATTTACTGCAGTCGTTCTTTTTGATACTGGTGCATCGCATTCATACATATCAAGGGGATTTGTGGATAAGTATAAACTGCCCACCAAAGTTCTTAGTACACCTATGTTAGTGAGCTCGCCAGGAGCAGAGTATATGGCAAGCCAAGGATGTTTTCAGATGCCATTGACCATAGGTAGGCATGTTTTCCCTCGAGATCGATAATTTTGGAGTCGCAAGGTTTGGATGTGATTCTGGGTATGGATTGGCTATCGATGTATGGAGGAAACATCGATTGCGCTAGTAAGTCGATTTTGCTCACCACCCCAGAAGGAAGAAGGATCAAGTATGTATCCCGGCATGTGTCGAGTAGGACTCAAGTAAATTCCTTATCAGGAGTTGTACAGGAAGAAGTACCAGTGGTGAAGGATTTCCCGGATGTATTTCCAGAAGAGTTGCCAGGCATGCCACCGGATAGAGACATTGAGTTTTTGATTGAGCTTTTGCCGGGCACAGGGCCAATATCTAAGAGACCGTATAGAATGCCCGCAAAGGATTTAGAGGAAATTAAGAAGCAGATTAAGGAGTTACTTGCTAAAGGTTACATTCGCCCAAGTTCGTCACCTTGGGGATCACCAGTGCTTCTAGTGGAGAAGAAGGATGGATTGTTAAGGATGGTTGTTGATTATCGAGGATTGAATGAGGTGACGATCAAGAACAAGTACCCACTGCCGATGATCAATGATTTGTTTGACCAGCTGCAAGGAGCTAAAGTGTTTTCCAAGACCGATCTACGATCAGGGTACCACCAGCTAAAGATTCGAGAGCAGGATATACCTAAGACATCTTTTACCACAAGGTACGGGTTATATGAGTATACCGTTATGTCATTTGGCTTGACTAACGCACCAGCCTATTTTATGAACATGATGAACAAGGTGTTTATGGAATATTTGGATAAGTTCGTCGTGGTGTTCATTGATGATATTCTGGTCTACTCGAAGAATGAAGATGAGCATAAAGAGCATTTGCATTTAGTACTTGGGAAGCTCAGAGAACATCAACTATACGCCAAGTTCAACAAGTGTGAGTTTTGGTTGAAGGAAGTTGGATTCATTGGACATGTTATATCCGGAGAAGGAATAGCGGTAGACCCCACCAAAGTTGTCACTGTGACAAATTGGGAGGCACCCACGTCAGTTGGAGAGATCCGGAGTTTACTTGGACTCGCAGGATACTACCGGAGGTTCATTGAGAATTTCTCGAAGATTGCAAAACCTATGACGGAGTTGTTAAAAAAGGACACCAAGTTCAAATGGACCGAGGAATGTGAGGCCAGTTTTCAGGAGTTGAAGAAACGCTTGGTTACATCACTAGTGTTGATTCTGCCAGATCAACGCCAGGATTATGAAGTGTATTGCGACGCTTCTCGTCGAGGACTTGGAGCTGTACTTATGCAGGAGGGAAGAGTTGTTTCATATGCCTCACGACAGCGTAAACCCCATGAGTTGAATTACGCTACCCATGATTTGGAGTTAGCAACCGTAGTGCATGCGTTGAAGACTTGGAGAAATTTTCTCATCGGAAACCATTGTGAGGTATACACGGATCACAAGAGTTTGAAGTATATTTTCACGTAGAAGGAGTTGAATCTCAGGCAGAGGAGATGGTTGGAACTCATTAAGGATTATGATATGAAGTTGCATTATCATCCCGGAAAGGCTAACGTAGTAGCTGATGCGTGAGCCGCAAGAGTCATGTCAATACACTCATGACCGGAGAGTTACCCAAGGAGTTAGCAGAGGATCTTCGCCGAGCTATGTTTGGAGATAGTTCCGAGAGGCTATGTAGCAGCATTGGAGATTCAATCTACTTTGATGGATAAGATCAGAGAAGCTCAGAAGACGGACAAGGAGATAGCCGAGATAAAGGAAAGGATGAGCAAAGGAAAGGCTAAAGGATTTCGTGAGGATGAGCACGATACATTATGGTTTGAGGACCGCGTATATGTGCCAAATGATCAGGAGATCAGGAAGCTGATTTTGCAGGAGGCCCATGATTTGCCATATTCGATTGACCCAGGAAATACCAAGATGTATCTAGATTTGAAGGATAGTTTCTGCTGGACCGGAATGAAGAAGAATATTGCGGAGTATGTAGTAGTTTGTGATGTATGTCAAAGAGTGAAGGCAGAGCATCAGAAGCCAGCAGGATTGCTACAACCATTGCCGATACCCGAATGGAAGTGGGACAAGCTAGGCATGGATTTTATCACGGGATTACCCAGGACTCGCTCAGGCTATGACTCGATATGGGTTGTAGTCGATCGTTTGACGAAAGTAGCTCATTTCATCCCAGTGAAGACCACTTACACCAGTGCTAAGTTGGCAAAGATATACATGACCAGGATCGTATGTTTGCATGGAGTTCCGAGGACCATTGTATCAGATAGAGGAACCCAGTTTACCTCAAAGTTTTGAAATCAGTTGCATGAAACTTTGGGAACCATGCTAGAGTTCAGTACAGCTTTTCACCCGCAGACAGATGGACAGACTGAGAGAGTCAATCAGATTCTGGAGGACATGTTGAGATCTTGTGCACTACACTATGGATCTAGTTGGGACGATATTTGCCTTACGCAGAGTTCTCTTACAACAACAACTATCAAGCCAGTTTGAAGATGGCCCCTTTCGAAGCATTGTACAGAAGGAGGTGCAGGACACCATTGTTGTGGGATGAAGTTGGAGACCGACAGTTGTTTGGACCTGATTTGATTAAAGAGTCTGAAGAGAAGGTTAAGCTGATTCGCGATAGACTCAAGGTAGCCCAGTCCAGGCAGAAGAGTTATGCGGATTCTAAACGCAAGGAGATAGTTTATGAAGTCGGAGACAAAGTGTATCTTCGTGTATCCCCACTTCGAGGAGTGAAGCGCTTTGGAGTTAAGGGAAAGTTAGCACCACGTTTTGTGGGACCGTACAAAGTTTTGTGAGACCATGTTTTGGAACGCTTTGTGAGAACGTTTTGTGCACCAGGTTTGTAACATCCCAAATTTTCAATTTGGAATGTTATACATTAGATCATCATTGCATACCATATTTTATTGAATTTTGGCTTGATCCTAGAAATTCTACGCAACTCAAGGACCCACAGAGAGAGTTGGTAATTTCGTTATTTTCAAATTTGAGTTTTCTCGAATTTTGAAAAGAGGATCGTTTGATTTTAATTATTTTCTCATCGAATATTTATTTTATGAAAATAAAAGAGAGAGAGGATAAAATGACTTCCTCAAAATAAAGAAATATTGGAGATTTAATATTAAAATCAAATAAGAATTTTATTCGGAGTTTTATCGCTATTTTATTTTAATTATGAAAAATATGAATTTTTCAAAATTGCATTAGAGTCCCAAATAATGTTCACCTTGTCCGTTAGATTTTTAGAGGACGGGCAAAATTTATTTCAGGATTTTTCGAGTCCGTTTAGTATTTCATTTCTTTGTTTTTCTGCGTGGAATATTTAAAAATAAACGCGGTTGTTTTTTTATTTAGATCATTTTTTTCCGGTTTAGTTTATTTAGCAGACGTTTGTCCTTTCGTTCGTTTTAACGAACGGTTTTCACTCGTTAACCACAGACAGCGAACGTTCGTTCGTTAGCCTGTTCGTCAGTTTTTCTTTTTCTCGGATTTTTCACGATTATTTTCGATCGTGATTTCTGATCCGATTTTCGTTTTAGTTTATCTTTTCGCTCGTTTATCGGAATCAGGCGATTCAAGCGCCTAGAGTTTCGTCTCGAAGCCCTCTTTCTATTTAATCAACTTAAACAAGTTTCTGCCACAGTAAAATTTTACTTTAGTCCAGATTAGTGATCGAAGCTTGTTTCTTTCGCACTTTGAGTTTCGTTGCTTCGTTTGATTTGATTCTTGTGCAAACCGGAGTTCTTAGGTTGAAAGTTCTGGTTAGATCTTCTTATTTGAGTGTTAGCCATGCATCTTTGCTTGATTGCTTATTGTATGCTTGTTTGTTTGCGATAGAGTACCCGGAGTGCTAAGCGTGCTACTACGAGTCTCTAGGTTTCACGGATCATCAGCAAGGCAAGTAACACTTTGATCATACCTCTTTACTACCCAGTTTTATTGCATTAGATCAATCCTCAAACAGTTGCATGGTTAGTATCTGATTAAATTGTGGGTTTGGTAAGTAGATGAGGTAGTACCTATTCACCTGTTTATTATCAAACCTATGGGAGTTACTTCTACGTTGCCTATATTGCTATGCTATGCTCGTAGACGTGGTTTGGGTTTGAGTGTATTCATGATAGATGTGAGTATTGTTTTAATGGTTAACTTAAGGTGGCAACTTTAATACACATCTGGGTGGATTGAGGCACCTGAGGAACCGAGTGTTGTCTGTATTTTTGGAAATCCCGGGGTACCGTGTGATTCTCCTATGGACTGCCACCCAGGCTCAAAGGAATCATAAGATTATTCATGCTAGAAACTTCCGTGTGCAGCCACATGCCATTATGGGCTCTGGCATAGTTGAGTAAGTTGTGGGGAACCTTTCCATGATGGGCTAGCAGATGTAGGGGATTGTAGCTGTACATGCCTATCTATCGGTTAAGGGGACCTCTTTGGAAAGACTGTCTCTCGATCGTCCGTTTCTCAAACATTATGTAGTGCGAGAAATCCAATGGAGGAGATCGAGTCTTGTGGGGAAAAGTGCGCAAACCTCTGCAGAGTGTATAAACTAATCATGGTTAGCCGTGTCCCCGGTTATGGACATCTTGAGTATCTTGTTCTTGAATTATCATGTGGATCTCATCACTCTTAATATAATTTGATTGGGTTTAATGATGATGCTTAATTGGGATTGAGTTGGGTGAACCTTCTCAATGTTTAACAACCACCATGATAGGTAAATAAAATTTATTCCTGTGTTGTAGGAAAAAATTGGCTTTCCGCAAAACATATTAACCATATAACCTCCACCAGCCATATATGCATGTAGTGATAGCTTTATTCTGTTCATTACTTTTTTTGTGTTGCCTTGCCAGCATATTCCATGTGCTGACCCGTTTCGGGCTGCAACGTATCATGTTGCAGAGTTTTCAAACGACGAGTAAGGAGCCATAGGTCGTTATCTTTCACTCAGTGATGCCGTTGGAGTTGATGGACTCACTTTATCTTCCAAGCCTTCTCTGTTATCGTATTAGATGGCCTTAAGCCATATTTATTGTAATAAGTTCTCTTTTGGGACATTCAATGTAATAAGTGTGTGATTGCTACTCTGTTATTAATCCTCAAGTACTGTGCGTGTCAGCATTACCGATCCAGGAATGACACTGATGCACAGAGATCAGACTATTTGAGGTCTTGTCGCTACAATAACTTTCTTTGGCCATGTTATTTTGAGAAGACATAATTGCTTAGTTAGTATGCTTGAAGTATTATTTTTTTATGTCAATATTAAACTTTTGTCTTGAATCTTTCGGATCTAAATATTCATACCACAATTAAGAGGGTTACATTGAAAATTATGCTAAGTAGCATTCCACATCAAAAATTCTGTTTTTATCATTTACCTTCTCGAGGACGAGCATGGATTAAGCTTCGGGATGCTTGATACGTCTCCAACGTATCTATAATTTTTATTGTTCCATGCTATATTATATTCTGTTTTGGATGTTTAATGGGCTTTATTATACACTTTTATATTATTTTTGGGACTAACCTATTAACCGGAGGCCCATCCCAAATTGCTGTTTTTTGCCTATTTCCGTGTTTCGAAGGAAAAGGATATCAAACGGAGTCCAAACGGAATGAAACCTTCAGGAATGTGATTTTCGGAACAAACGTGATCCAGAGGACTTGGAGTCTACGTAAAGCAATCACCGAGGAAGGCACGAGGCAGAGGGGCGCGCCTACCCCCCCGGGCGCGCCCTCCATCCTCGTGGGCCCCCCGTTCCTCCACCGACATACTTCTTCCTTCTATATATAACCATATACCCTGGAAACATCATATACGGAGCCAAAACCCTATTTCCACCGCTGCAACCTTCTGTACCCGTGAGATCCCATCTTGGGGCCTTTTCCGGCGCTTCCCGGAGGGGGCATTGATCACGGAGGGCTTCTACATCAACACCATAGCCTCTTCGATGATGTGTGAGTAGTTTACCTCAGACCTTCGGGCCCATAGTTATTAGCGAGATGGCTTCTTCTCTCCATTTGGATCTCAATACAAAGTTCTCCTCGATCTTCTTGGAGATCTATTCGATGTAATCTTCTTTTGCGGTGTGTTTGTCGAGATCTGATGAATTGCGGGTTTATGATCAAGATTATCTATGAACAATATTTGAATCTCCTCTAAATTCTTTTATGTATGATTGGTTATCTTTGCAAGTCTCTTCGAATTATCAGTTTGGTTTGGCCTACTAGATTGATCTTTCTTGCAATGGGAGAAGTGCTTAGCTTTGGGTTCTATCTTGCGGTGCTCGATCCCAATGACAGAAAGGGAAACGACACGTATTGTATTGTTACCATCGAGGATAAAAAGATGGGATTTATATCATATTGCACGAGTTTATCCCTCTACATCATGTCATCTTACTTAAAGCATTACTAACTTAATACTCTAGATGCATGCTGGATAGCGGTCGATGTGTGGAGTAATAGTAGTAGATGCAGAATCTTTTCGGTCTACTTGTCACGAACGTGATGCCTATATACATGATCATACCTAGATATTCTCATAACTATGCTCAATTCTATCAATTGCTCGACAGTAATTCGTTTACCCACCGTAATACTTATGCTCTTGAGAGAAAGCCACTAGTGAAACCTATGGCCCCCGGGTCTATCTTCCATCATATTAATCTCCCGACAACAAGTTATTTTTGGCGTCGTTTATTTTACTTTGCATCTTTATTTACTCTTTATCATAAAAATACCAAAAATATTATCTTATCATATCTATCAGATCTCACTCTCGTAAGTGACCGTGAAGGGATTGACAACCCCTTCATCGCGTTGGTTGCGAGATTCTTATTTGTTTGTGTAGGTGCGTGGGACTCGCGCCTCCTATTGGATTGTTACCTTGGTTCTCAAAAACTGAGGGAAGTACTTACGCTACTCTACTGCATCACCCTTTCCTCTTCAAGGGAAAACCAACACAATGCTCAAGAGGTAGCAGTTGGCTTCCTTCTGACGCAGCGGTCCGAGCGACACTGAACCAGGCCGCGACGGCCTCCGAGGAGGAGAAGTAGGCCACCGCACAAGCCGCAGCTGATCGTGAGGCGGCTTTGAAGGACGCCAAGGCCGCTCGCGACTGCTGCCGGGTGCTGGAGGACGAGTTGAAGAGTCTGCGTGACCAGCACGCCAAAGAAACCCGTGTCTGCCAGGCGAAGGAGGAGGAGATGAAGGCCCGGGAGGACACCGTCAGGGACCGTGACGCCGAGCTGGGGGAGTTGGCGAGGGCGCAGGCCGCGTGACCGGCTGGAGGAGCTGGAGCGAAAGGCGAAGGCGAGGGAGGCCGATCTCGACGCCAAGGCGAAGGTCCTGGCCGAAGACCGCGTGGCCTTCTCGCTTCTTGAGAGGAGGTCCAGCGTGGCGCTGAAGTCACTATACGAGAAGGGCTCGGAGAGGCCGCTGACCACCGACGAGGATGGCCCTGCTCAGCTGCTTCCCCACTTGGTGAAGGCGCTTGAGGAAGTCGTGGAGGGCATCGGTCCCATGGCTGAGGCAGAGGCTCGTGTCCTTTCTTCAGCTGCGCTAACGCGTGTCTTCAGCCATCTATACCTTCGCGACCCCCACGCTCGTCTTGACGAGCTGCTGGAACCTGTAGCTGATGAACACTGTGCGGCTGCCGCCGCAGCCGTGAAAGGTCAGGTGGAGGCCCTGCTGAAGAAGTTCCGCGGCTTCATCCTCGCGCCCTCGACCGGCGATGCCACCGATCCTGCGACTGACGGTGCTGGTGAAGGCGACGCTACCAAGGGAGGAGCACCTTCTGCAGGCGATGGCGGTGTCCAGGAGTGACCTGCGGCTGCTTTCCTGTTTTGTTCCTGCAGCATGCATCGGGCCTCGTGGAGGCGTTAAACTTTCATTTGATATTGTGAGAACAATATGTCTTGTAATATTTGCTTTGGGATTTTGCGATTTTCTTCCTATTTGCTTTGTGTTCTGCATTGGCAGAGCCTGGCCGCGCGCATACCTCAACCGCCGTTGAGCCGACCGGAGACCAGGACGGACCAAGGAGTGAGGGGATACGTGACCAGTTAGGCTCCTGAGTCGCGATGCTCAGGAGTCCCCCTTGACGCGCAAACAGCTTATAGGAAGAATAGGCGGGGATAGGTTAATGTTCTACATCGGTAGAGCCCGGCCCCGCGCATACCTCAACCGCCATTGGGCCGACCGGAGACCAGGACGGACCAAGGAGTGAGGGGCTACGTGACCAGTTAGGCTCCTGAGTCGCGATGCTCAGGAGTCCCCCTTGACGTGCAAACAATCTCCATACCTTTGCCCTCGCCGAGGGCCGACTCGGGACGGGCGCGCGATGACCAGGTCCGGGAGACCTGGTTGGGTGGCGTACGCTTGGGCGTGACCCGAGCGCAGCCCCCGTGCCCAGCCCCCTCGCGCGGCTCTCCCGAGGGGAGGTGTTGCGGTGAGGTCAGACATTGAGCTCTGGGGCTCCCTGAGGTTGGTACGGCCGTGAGGCCGCCCTCAGTTGTTTATCACCAGCGCGGAGCATAGTGCTTCCGCTTAGGCACGGGCATAGCCGCTCCTCGGTAGTGTCGACGGCCAGCGCGGAGCATGGTGCTTCCACTTGTGCGTGGGAGGGGGGCTCCCTCTGCGGAGAGCCCCCGGGGCGTGTACAGCCCCGTCCTGCCACGTGGCTTGCACGGTAGGGCTAGACGAGGTGTATCTGGGCACTCGTGAGCCGGCGTGGGACTCATGAGGCCCTACCTCAAGGCAGGTTGCGCCTGGTCTTGGCTCTTGTTTGCTGTGTTAGTCTTGCGAGGTGGCCAGACAACCTGCGCCGAACGAATCTCCTAAGGTTATCGCGTGAAAAGCCAAGCACCAACGGCCCTAGGAGGTGACGTGAACGGGGCCGTCCCGCCAGACAGAGTTCAGCCGCTGGATTTATCGACGCTGCAGGGATGGGCCCGAGCACAAACGCCGTGCTTAACTTACCCACGCGATGGGTCCTGAAGAAAGACGGTCGACGCGTGGCTCCCATGGCGGGCGACGATCAAGCAGGTAATATTCATAGGTAGATTAAGCACGGGAAGCATACTAGCTTAGGTAAATGCAGGGAAGGTACAAGCCACTGGGTCAGGCCCGAGCGGCTTGGGGATGATGTAGCCCGAAGGGCGCCCCCAGCAAGGTAAGCTAAAGACATAAAAAGGGATACATGCCACAGGGACAGACCCACGTGGCCTGGGAATGATGCAGCCCGAGGGGCGCTCCCAGCTAAATAAACTTGGAAAATGTCACCTGGTTTTGTTGATGAAGGAGAGTTGGGGCAGCTGAAGGTACACGGCGAAGCGGTCGCTCCTCATGAGCCACCGGGGTCCTGAGCCTCGGGAGGCTCTGGGGGTCCAGGTGGTTCCTTGAGGACCGTCTCCATCTCCGTCAGGACGACGTGGTGCCTGGCCTCCTGAGCCGCCAGGGCGTGCCGCAAGTTGCGCTGGTAGATGAACGACACGCTCGGCAGGCCGAAAGGCATGCGAACGTAGCTGTGCGGTGGACCCTCGCAGCAGCCCACGTGCGAAGGTCAGAAGAGCTCCTGAGATGCGGCCCTGTTGAGCCCTGGGACGTCGATGCAGACGCGCAGCCTGACATCCTCGCCTGGATGGGGAGCCGCACCTCGTGAGCGGCAGTCGCCGCGCATGGCCCTTGCGTCTTGCAGTTCCTGAGCGGTCTTGGTGATGAACTCCTGAGCGGTGGGCGCTCCTCGCCCTGTGTTCTCCTGAGGGAAACGTGCCGCGAAGCACGCCTCCAAGTGGTGCCCAAGCACCTCCCTCGTGATGTTGGCAAAGTCTGAGGCCCTCCAGAAGAGAGCCCCCGAGCCCTGCCCAAGGAGGGCGCCTGGCGCGCCTTCCTATGCGATGGAGGGGGGCGCCCCTGGCGCGGGTGCTGATCCTGGCACCGCTCGCCTGAGACCCCGCGCGGTGCTTCTGCTTCTTCTTCTTGGGGATGGCGTCAGGAGGGCCCTCGCCCTTGCGGTCAGGGTCATCGATTGCTGCGGCTTGGAAGCCACGCTCGAGGGAGCACACCGCATCTCTTTCCTCGCACGGGACCGTGATGATTCCGCCGCTTCCTGGCATCTTGAGGACATTGTAGCCGTGATGAGTCACCGCCATGAACTTGGCCAGGGCTGGATACCCGAGGATGGCATTGTACGGCAGGCGGATGTGCGCGACGTCGAAGTCGATGAGCTCGGTGCGGTAGTTCTTGCGTTCTTCGAAGGTGACAGGGAGGCGGACCTGCCCTATCGGTGTGGTGGAGCCGTCGGTCACTCCTGAGAAAGGCTTGGTAGGCTGAAGCTGGTCATATGGCACCTGGAGGTTGTCGAGCGTGTCGACGGACATGACATTGAGCCCTGCGCCGCCGTCGATGAGAGTCTTGGTAACTTGCATGTTGCTGATGACTGGTGAAAAAAGCATTGGGAGGGCGCCAGCGGTAGCTGTGCACTTGAGCTGATCTGCCGAATTGAACGTGATGGGGCATTGGGACCATCTGAGCGGGCGCGTGGCTTCGAGCTTGGGGAGGACTGCATTCACTTCATGAGAAAACTGTTTAAAGATACACTGTGAGGTTGGGGCTTGAGCTCCACCCAAGATGCAGGCGATAGCACGCGGCTCCTGGAAGCCCCCAGCCCCCTCGTCTTGATGGTGGTCGTCATTCCTTCTTGGCGGGGGCGGTAGTGGGGGAAGACCGGCATTTCCCTGGGGGCGATCCTCACGAGGCTGGTCCCTCCAGGTGCCCTCGTGAGGCTGATCCTGCCAGCGGTCCTCGCGAGGTCGGTCGCCCCACTCCTGGCGCGGGCCACGGTCGTCCCAGCATCCGCCACCACGTCCTCCTCCCCAGCCGTAGCCCCGGTCATTGCGCTCGGGGCGTCGACTGAAGCGTCCATCTCGAATGGCTATGAGCTCCTGACAGTCATTAGTGTTGTGAGTGTGCAGGTTGGGGAAGGCGCAGAACGGTCGACTGCTCTTGGATGAATCGGGCTGGTCTCTGCCGCGCTTGGTGTCTGGTTCCGCCGCGAGCACAACTGCTCCCTTGCGCTTCACGTCCTTGGCCTTGGCTTTCTTCTCCTCCGTGTCCGCAGCCGGGAGCTCAAGGAGGGAGAGGAGCCCTTCCTCAGCTCTTGCACACTTGTTCGCCAGGTTGAACAGCTCCTAAGATGTGCACAGCTTCTCGTGGATAGCGAGCTCCTCCTTCATCTTGATGTCGCGGACGCCATCAGAGAATGCAGAGATGATGGCCTCGTCCGTCACCTTGGGGATCTTGAGCCGAACGTTGTTGAAGCGTTGGATGTACTTCTGGAGGGCCTCTCCTGGTTGTTGCCTGACGCGACGCAGGTCTCCCGTGGCCGGTCGGTGGTCGCGAGTGCCCTGGAAGTTGGCGACGAAGCGGTCGTGCATCTCGTCCTAGGAGGAGATCGAGCCCAGTGGCAGGTTCAGGAGCCACGAGCAGGCGCCATCCTTGAGAGCCATGGGAAACCAATTCGCCATGACATTCTCATCGCCGTTGGCCTCCTCGATGCTCAGCTCGTAGAGCTGCAGAAACTCCGCAGGGTCGGGGGTGCCATCGTAGCGAGGAGGCAGATCCGGCTTGAACTTGCCCGGCCAGGCGACGCTACGCAACTCGGGGGTGAAGGCGCGGCAGCCGGCTGTGGTCGCTGGGGCTCATCTTGGAGGCGGAGCTTGGTGTTGACTCTCGCGTGCCACCACAATAAGCGGCGCGAGGCCCTACCGCAGAAGACGATCCTGGCGCAGCGGGGCAAGGAGTGGCGGAGCGTTCTCTTGCAGCTGAGGAACTTCTTGGAAGCTTCTTTCTTCACACGCAGGTGCCGGACACGGTGGGTCGCACCATGGAGGCGCGCGCCTTGGGGCCAGGGCGCCGTCTTGAGGCAGAGGTGGCGGAGGCGCTCCGTGAGCTACGTTGCCTGTAGCTGGCGGAAGGCGAGGTGGAGAGAGGGACGGCGCAGGGGAGCCCCCTGCGGCGCAGACAAGCTCGGCGATGCGGTCGAGCCAGTCCTCGTAGAGGTCGTCGACCGGGCGGTAGCGCAGGAGCTCGTGCACCATGAGGAGCGCGGCCCGCGCGTCCATGGGAGCACGACGTGCATGGGATGAAGAACCGACCGGGGTCAGCGATGGAGTGGCGGTGCTGCCGTCCCGCCGCACCGATGGGTGCAACAAGGATGCTTCCTGCTCATTCCCCGTCGGGCCGGTGGCGGCGTTGGCGGCAGGCGACGGAGAACGACGAGGTGGCCCGCCGACGGAGCCTCGGCGGCGCTGGTGGCAAGGCAGCCCGGCGCCAGACGAAGACGGCGGCGCCCGCCATGGAGACGACGGAGCGATGGAGCGTAGATTGATGGAAGGGAGGCTACGGCGCACCCCTACCTGGCACGCCAAATGTCAGATCATGGGTTCCGGCAAAACCCTTAAGGTTCGAACTCTGGGGTGCACGCGAAGTTCTCTCCCTCCTACCGATCTGCGTCCTAACTAGCTAAGATCTCAAGAACGAGCTCGACGAACTCACAATCACAAAGACACGAGGTTTATACTGGTTCGGGCCACCGTCATGGTGTAATACCCTACTCCAGTGTGGTGGTGGTGGATTGCCTCTTGGGCTGATGATGAACAGTACAAGGGGAAGAACAGCCTCCTGAGGTTGAGGTGTTCTTGTGCTTGGTGTGCTTGAAGGTGAGAGGATGGAAGGTGGAATCCCCCCTACTGTGGTGGCTAGTTCTACTTATATAGGACCTGGTCCTCTTCCCAAATATTGAGCGGGAAGGGATCCAACAACGGCCAATTTGAAAGGGGACAGCTAGTACACCTTATCCTGACAAAAGCGGTCTTCGCCTGCAAAAGGCTCTGGCGGTGACGCCGCCTTGGGCTCCATGGTGACCTCCATCTTGCCGTCCTGCTGGTCTTGGTCTCGTTGCACCGATATTGAAACCTTTGCTTGATGCCTCGGTACTCCGCGCCTGCGCTCGCTCCCTTAGCACCAAAGAGGAAACAAGGACGCTGCACGCGCTGGCGCTCGCCTGGCGCTAGCCTGATCTTGATCGTCATGGCTCATGTCACGAGAGCCTCGCGAGGTTTGCCCTGCCTTGATCTCTCTGCCCCTCGCGAGCCTGCCTGGTGAGGCCGCTCCTGAGGAGGTCTTGTGTCGTCCACCTCGTGAGGCTTGGCCCCTCGCGAGGGTCTTGAATGCCTTGTTGGTGAAGATGGGCCGTACAGGCCTGCTAGCACAGCCACGCCGTGATCCGCAGGCAGGCAAGTCTGGGGACCCCCGTTCCCAGAGTGCCGACATTAATGCTTTGGTCCGATAATCTATTAAAAGGAGGCCTTAATATCCCTTAGCTTCCAATAGGACCCCGCTGCCACGGGAGGGTAGGACAAAAGATGTCATGCAAGTTCTTTCCCATAAGCACGTATGACTATATTCGGAATACATGCCTACATTAGATTGATAAACCGGAGCTAGTTCTGTGTCACCCTATGTTATAACTGTTGCATGAGGTATCGCATCCGATATAATTATCCATCATTGATCCATTTCCTACAAGCTTTTCACATATTGATCTTTGCTTAATTACTTTTCCGATGCCATTGTTATGATTGCTACAAAAACTGCTACTGTTACTTTTGCCACCGTAACTGTTACTTCCCTATTACTGTGCTACTAAATACTTTGCTGCAGATATTAAGTCTTTCAAGTGTGGTTGAATTGATAACTCAACTGCTAATACTTGAGAATATTCTTTGGCTCCCCTTGTGTCGAATCAATAAATTTGGGTTGAATACTCTACCCTCGAAAACTGTTGCGATCCCCTATACTTGTGGGTTATCAATCATCGCTATGGGTGAGAAATTCTCATCGTAGTCAACTCCTTGAACTTGTCGAAAACCTTTCGCGACAAGTCGAGCTTTGTAGACAGTAACATTACCATCAACATCAATCTTCTTCTTGAAGATTCATTTATTCTCTATGGCTTGCTGATCATTGGGCAAGTCAACCAAAGTCCATACTTTGTTCTCATACATGGATCCCATCTCAGATTTCATGGCCTCAAGCCATTTTGCGGAATCTGGGCTCATCATCGCTTCCTGATTGTTCGTAGGTTTGTCATGGTCTAGTAACATGACTTCCAGAATAGGATTACCATACCACTCTGGTGCGGAACGTGCTCTCGTTGACCTACGAGGTTTGGTAGTAACTTGATCCGAAGTTTCATGATCATTATTATTAGCTTCCTCTCTAGTTGGTGTAGGTATCACGGGAATAGTTTTCTATGATGAGCTACTTTCCAATTCGAGATAAGGCACAGTTACCTCATCAAGTTCTACTTTCCTCCCACTCACTTCTTTCGAGAGAAACTCCTTCTCTAGAAAGGATTCATTCTTAGCAACAAAGATCTTGCCTTCGGATCTGTGATAGAAGGTGTACCCAACAGTTTCTTTTGGGTATCCTATGAAGATGCACTTCTCCGATTTGGGTTCGAGCTTATCAGGCTGAACTTTTTCACATAAGCATCGCAACCCCAAACTTTAAGAAACGACAACTTAGGTTTCTTGCCAAACTATAATTCAGACGGTGCCCTATTTAACGTGAATGCAGCTGTCTCTAATACATAACCCAAAAACGATAGCGGTAAATCGGTAAGAGACATCACAGATCGCACCATATCTAATAAAGTACGGTTACAACGTTTGGACACACCATTACGCTGTGGTGTTCCAAGTGGCGTGAGTTGTGAAACTATTCCACATTGTTTTAAATGAAGGCCAAACTCATAACTAAAATATTCACCTCCTCGATCAGATCATAGAAACTTTATTTTCTTGTTACGATGATTCTGCACTTCACTATGAAATTCTTTGAACTTTTCAAATGTTCCAGACTTGTGTTTCATTAAGTAGATATACCCATATCTGCTCAAATCATTTGTGAAGGTCAGAAAATAACGATACCCGCCGCGAGCCTCAACACTCATCGGACCGCATACATCGGTATGTATTATTTCCAATAAGTCAGTGGCTCGCTCCATTGCTCTGGAGAGTGGAGTCTTAGTCATTTTGCCCATGAGGCATGGTTCCGCAAGCATCAAATGATTCATAATGAAGTGATTCCAAAAGTCCATCCGCATGGATCTTCATGCGCTTTACACCAATATGACCTAAATGGCAGTGCCACAAATTTGTTGCACTATCAGTATCAACTTTGCATCTTTTGGCATCAATATTATGAATATGTGTATCACCACGATCGAGATTCAAAAAAAAAAATAGACCACTGTTCAAGGGTGCATGACCATAAAATATATTACTCATATAAATAGAACAACCATTATTCTCTGATTCAAATGAATAATCGTCTCGCATCAAACAAGATCCAGATATAATGTTCATACGCTGGCACCAAATAACAATTATTCATGTCTAAAACTAATCCCGAAGGTAGATGTAGAGGTATCATGCCGACGGCGGTCACATCGACCTTGGAACCATTCCCGATGTGCATCGTCACCTCGTCCTTAACTGACCTTCGTTTAATCCGTAACCCCTGTTTCGAGTTACAAATATGAGCAACCGAACCGGTATCAAATACCCAGGCACTACTACGAGCATTAGTAAGGTACACATCAATAACATGTATATCAAATATACCTCTGTTCACTTTGCCATCCTTCTTATGCGCCAAATACTTGGGGCAGTTCCGCTTCCAGTGACCAGTCCCTTTGCAGTAGAAGCACTCAGTTTCAGGCTTGTGTCCAAACTTGGGCTTCTTCCCGGGAGTGGCAACTTGCTTGCCATTCTTCTTGAAGTTCCCCTTATTTCCCTTGCCCATTTTCTTGAAACTAGTGGTCTTGTTAACCATAAACACTTGATGCTTCTTCTTGATTTCTACCTCCGCAGCTTTGAGCATAGCGAAGAGCTCGGGAATTGTCTTATCCATCCCTTGCATATTATGGTTCATCACGAAGCCTTTGTAGCTTGGTGGAAGTGATTGAAGAACTATGTCAATAACACTATCATCTGGAAGATTAACTCCCAACTGAGTCAAGTGGTTATGATACCCAGACATTCTGAGTATGTGTTCACTGACAGAACTGTTCTCCTCCATCTTGCAGCTATAGAACTTGTTGGATACTTCATATCTCCCAACTCGGGCATTTTCTTGAAATATTAACTTCAATTCTTGGAACATCTCATATGGCCCATGACGTTCAAAACGTCTTTGAAGTCCCGATTCTAAGACGTAAAGCATGGCACACTGAACTATTGAGTAGTCATCAAGACGCGACTGCCAAGCGTTCACAATGTCTGTAGTTGCTGGAGGGGGTGGCACACCTAGCGGTGCATCAAGGACATAATTTTTCTATGCAGCAATGAGGATAATCCTCAAGTTATGGACCCAGTCCATGTAGTTTCTACCATCATCTTTCAACTTAGCTTTCTCTAGGAACACATAAAATTCAAGGGAACGGTAGCACGGGCCATTGATGTACAACATAGATATGCAAAAACTATCAGGACTAAGTTCATGATAAATTAAGTTCAATTAATCATATTACTTAAGAACTCCCACTTAGATAGACATCCCTCGAGTCATCTAAATGATCACGTGATCCATATCAACTAAACCATGTCCGATCATCACGTGAGATGGAGTAGTTTTCAATTGTGAACATCTCTATGTTGATCATATCTACTATATGATTCACATTCGATCTTTCAGTCTCCAGTGTTCCGAGGCCATGCCTGTACATGCTAGGCTTGTCAAGTTTAACCCGAGTATTCTGCATGTGCAAAACTGTCTTGCACCCGTTGTATGTGAACGTAGAGCTTATCACACCAGATAATTACGTGGTGTCTCAGCACGACGAACTGTATACTCAGGGAGAACACTTATACCTTGAAATTTTAGTACGGGATCATCTTATAATGCTACCTCCGTACTAAGCAAAATAAGATGCATAAAAGATAAACATCACATGCAATCAAAATATGTGACATGATATGGCCATCATCATCTTGTGCCTTTGATCTCCATCTCCAAAGCACCGTCATGATCTCCATCGTCACCGGCTTGACACCTTGATCTCCATCGTAACGTCGTGGTCGCTTGCCAACTATTGCTTCTACAACTATCGCTAACGCATAGTGATAAAGTAAATCAATTACATGACGTTTCCATTTCATAAAATAAAGCGACAACCATAAGGCTCCTTCCAGTTGCCGATAACTTTTACAAAACATGATCATCTCATACAATAATGTATATCACATCATGTCTTGACCATATCACATCACAACATGCCCTGCAAAAACAAGTTAGACATCCTCTACTTTGTTGTTGCAAGTTTTACGTGGCTGCTACGGGCTTCTAGTAAGAACCGTTCTTACATATGCATCAAAACCATAACAGTGATTTACCAAGTTTGTTGTTTTAACCTTCAACAAGGACCGGCCGCAGTCAAATTTGATTCAACTAAAGTTGGAGAAACAGACACCCGCCAGCCACCTTTATGCAAAACTAGTCGCATGTCTGTCGATGGAACCGGTCTCATGAAAGTGGTCATGTAAGGTTGGTCCAGGACGCTTCATCCAACAATACCGCCGAATCAAAATAAGACATTGGTGGTAAGCAGTATGACTATCACCGCCCACAACTCTTTGTGTTCTACTCGTGCATATCATCTACACATAGACCTGGCTCGGATGCCACTGTTGGGAAACTTAGCATGCAATTTCAAAAAAAATCCTATGCTCACGCAAGATCTATCTAGGAGATGCATAGCAACGAGAGGGGGAGTGTGTCCACGTACTCTTGTAGACCGAAAGCGGAAGCGTTTGACAACTCGGTTGATGTAGTCGAACTTCTTGTTGTTCCGACCGATCAAGCACTGAACATACGACACCTCCGAGTACTGCACATGTTCAGCTCGATGACTTCACTCGAACTCTTGATCCAGCAAAGTGTCGAGGGAGAGTTTCATCAGCACGATGGCGCGGTGACGGTGATGGTGAAGTGATCCGTGCAGGGCTTCGCCTAAGCACTACGACAATATGACCGGAGGCATAAACTGTGGAGGGGGGCGCCGCACACGGCTAGGAATCAATGTTGTGTGTTCTAGCGGTGCCCCCCTCACATATATATAGGTGGGAGAGGGAGGGGAGCAGCAAGGGGCACCCCAAGTAGGATTAATCCTACTTGGGCACCTCCTCCAAGTCGGCCTCCCCCCTTCCATCAGTATTGGAGGGGGGAGGAAAGAGAGGGGGGAGAGAGGGAAAGGGGGAGGCCGAATCCTCCCATTTCCTTCTCCCTCTATTTCGGCCTACATGGGGCGCACCATCCTTCTAGGGGCTGGTATGGTCCCTTCTTGGCCGTCTTAGGCCCATGTAGTTGCTGGGGGGTTGCCCGGAACCCCTTCCGGTGACCCGATATGTACTCGGTACCCCCAGAACACTTGTGGTGTCCGAAGATCATCGTCATATATATGAATCTCTACCTCTCAACCATTTCGAGACTCCTCTCCATGTCTGTGATGTCATCTAGGACTCCGAACAACATTCAGTCACCAAATCACATAACTCATATCATACAAAATCATCATCGAACGTTAAGCGTGCGGACCCTACGGGTTCTAGAACTATGGAGACATGACCGGGACACCTCTCGATCAATAACCAACAGCGGAACCTGGATGCTC
Organism: Aegilops longissima; assembly: GCA_021605205.1. Classification (NCBI taxonomy): domain Eukaryota; kingdom Viridiplantae; phylum Streptophyta; class Magnoliopsida; order Poales; family Poaceae; genus Aegilops; species Aegilops longissima. The sequence goes on from CM038680.1 coordinate 150,750,668, forward strand.
ATATTGGTTCCCCATATTCTAAGAAGATCTTTATCGGTCGTACCGTAATGACAACATACGTTATTCCCTTTGTCATCGGAATGTTACTTGCCCGAGATTCGATCGTCGGTATCTTCATACCTAGTTCAATCTCGTTACCGGCAAGTCTCTTTACTCGTTCCATAATGCATCATCTCACAACTAACTCATTAGTCACATTGCTTGCAAGGCTTATTATGATGTGCATTACCGGGAGGTCCCAGAGATACCTCTCCGATACTCGGAGTGACAAATCCTAATCTCGATTTATGCCAACCCAACAAACACCTTTGGAGATACCTGTAGAGCATCTTTATAATCACCCAGTTACGTTGTGACGTTTGATAGCACACAAGGTATTCCTCCGGTATTCGGGAGTTGCATAATCTCATAGTCAAATGAATATGTATATGACATGAAGAAAGCAATAACAATAAAACTTAACGATCATTATGCTAAGCTAATGGATGGGTCTTTTCCATCACATCATTCTCCTAATGATGTGATCGCGTTCATCAAATGACAACACATGTCTATGGTTAGGAAACTAAACCATCTTTGATTAACGAGCTAATCTAGTAGAGGCTTACTAGGGACACTGTGTTTTTTCTATGTATCCACACATGTATCAAGTTTCTGGTTAATACAATTCCAACATGAATAATAAACATTTATCATGATATAAGGAAATATAAATAACAACTTTATTATTGCCTCTAGGGCATATTTCCTTCACGACGTACGACTATACGGTAATGCTAACGAAGAGAAGAAGAATCCACCCTGGTAACCTCTCTCACGTTGTTGGTCGAAGTGATGGAGACATCCACGCGGGCCCACGAATATATAGGCCGTCGATGTTAACCAGGTGAGGGAGAGTCTCCAAAGACAACCACTACATGTATGTGCCCCAAACATATGTATGGACATGCGTGATGCATGCATATATGTTTGAATACCAAAAGCACAACATTTTGATGTGGTGCATGCATGCGTCAAAAAACGCACAGTCCCCACACAGATCTGGTTCATGATGTGCCGCGTGCTCCCCCCACCACTTTGACCCGGTGGGAGGGATTCGTTCGTACACATGCACGTGAAGTATAGTTGCATGTACCGAACCGTATAAGACGAACCAAAATTTAATCCCCTCCTAATTATAAGTCAAATTAACCTCTATCGCGGCCGGTCGAAGTGATTGACCAAGCGGGCACACAGAGATGGACGAAGCATCTCGCCGATAACCCCATGAGTGAGTGCTAGAGGACAACTGCCATTGCTTGCTTGTGGGCCAAACACATATGTATGGCGATGTGTGGTTGTGATGTTTAAATACCTAATATATATGCAGAACTTTGATGTGGCACCTGCCTCGGAAACATTTAAGTCCCGCCACACACGAACCGAGGTTCACGACATGTAGTATAAATATGTTGCCCCCTCCCCTCTTCGACGCGTAATATATACTCCTACGTACGTACCGTAACAGAACCCGAAAATAATCCTCCTTGTTCGTCAAATTACCTTTCTTGCTGTGTCATATATTAGTTGGACGACGACCTCGCGGGCCCATGGAGGGAAGAGTCGCAGTCGAATGAGTGACAACCATCATCTGCACATGGCCCAATGTGTTGGTGATGTTTTTAATACCCAATATGCACAACTTATTTCCGACACCTGCCTCGGAAACCGAAAAGTCCCCACACGGAGCGAGATCGATTCATGACGTGTGTGTAGTATATTGTGTTGCCCCGGCCCCCTCCTCCCCTCGTCGAAGTACTATATACTCCTACCGCAACACAACCCAAAAAGAAACCTCATTGCTGGGTCAAAGTGATGGAGGACAACCTCGCGGGCCCATGGATGGAAGCATCGCACACGAGTGAGTGTCCTATATGACGCGTAGTATTGCCCCCGACCACCCTCTTCAACGCATACTATATATATATATATATATATATATATATATATATATATATATATATATATATATATATATATATATATATATATATATATATATATATACTCCTGCCGTACGTATAACAAAAACCAAAAATGATCATCCTTGTTGATCAAATTAACCTCTCTCATCGCATGTCATAGTGCTGGACGGTGACCTCATGGGCCCACGCGAGTGAGTGTCGTAGGACCACCGCGTGCATGTGGCCCAAAGATGCATGTCAAACTTTTTCTGCAGTGAACATGCGGCCAAAGGAGTTTAGTGTTGAAAATTGAAAAAAATACAGAACATCTATTCGTTTTTTATACATTGATTGGTTTCCCAGGGATTTAAATGTGCAAAATCAAATTTGATCTACATGAGACCCGTGATAGTGCACGAAAATGGATTGCAAAATTATATGTGTACGTGTCCCTGGGTGCATGTTTAGTCCCGACGCAAGAAATTTCTAACATCTAGAATCTTGATTTTAAAATCCAATAAATCCAAAACTGAGTTGAAATTCATGAAACTTATCGTGGTGTCATATGGACACCAATAGACTGTGATATTGTTTTTCAAATTTGAGACAAGTTTTGATATAATCTTCTTACATACAGGAAATTATAAATAATTATCAACCAATATCGCAAACGAACCCTTTATTCGAACCATGTGCGTTAGACCAACAATGTAAGTGCCGTGCTTCGGTTAAGCAATAAAGTGGCAGAATTAATCATCAAAAAGAAAAAAAATCAATATAATACGTGCCGCGCGTCCCGTGTGCGTACAAGCATGCGTGACTTGACGAGACGCATGCAGCAGGCAGACCGGGAGGCCAAGGCATGCGCATGTTAGCTATGCACTCAACATGGGGCGTGCTAGTAGCTGTGTGAAATGACGGTAGGCGTGCCAGCAGTCCGTCGCGCAGGCTCACCGGGAGGTGAGCCAGCCCTTTGACCGCCGCCTACCTTGCTCCCACTGTTCCATATTAATGGTGCGCCCGCCTCGTTCCGTGAAATGATGGTATAGGAATGCCAGAAGTCCGCCACGCAGGCTCACCGGGAAGCGAGACAACCTTTGACCGCCGCCTGCCTTGCTCCCACTGGTCTGTATTAATGGCGCGCCTGAGCGGCCGCACCCTTCATCCTCGCCACACACACAATCCTCTCTCTCCGGCCGCATCCTCGACATCGCTCTCAGTCCTCAAAGCCGGCACCCCCATCCTGGCCACACACACAATCCTCTCTCTTCGCCCGCATCCTCGATGCCACTCTCAGTCCTCAAAGCCGTTAGCATATGAGGATGCCGCTGAAGTGCCCCATCGGAGGGAGTGGCGACGCTGGGGCTGCTGAAGCACCGGAGCACGACGTGAATATGGAGACAAAGGTTTCCTTCACTTTGACGAGGTGGAGAACGAGACTGCCAACAAGTGGAGGCGGGTCGAGAAACAACCGCAAGCGACTCCAGCAGACCTAGACTTCATCAGCAGCCTCCCTGATGATATGTTGCCAGTCATCATATCCCTCCTCCCAATCAAATATGGGGCAAGGACAACCACCCTTTCCTGAAGGTGGCGCCCCCTATGGCTCTCCACCCCTCTCGACCTCCTTGACGCCCGCGAGCTCTGCCATGGCTATCGCAAAAGCTTGGATGCGTTATCCCAGATCCTCGACAGTCACCATGGCCCAATCAGAGGCCTTATCACGGGCAAGTTCCGTTCTAATGGCAAGGACCGAGCCAAGCTTGACGAGTGGTTCCGATCCCCCGCCCTAGATCAGCTCGAGGAGCTCAGTTTTAATGATGGGCATATGTGCTCGCTACCAACGTTCGCGCTTCGCTTCGCGCCCACACCGCGCCTCGCCAAGTTGATGAACTACCATCCCCCCTTAATGACACGCCCACTCTTTTTCTACCACGACTGAAGTACCTCGAGCTCGTCGCTGTCTACATCCCAAAGGATGACATGGAACTCCTCCTCCGCGGCTGTACTACACTTGAGTTTCTCCGTCTTCAGGCGATGAATTGGTCGAGTAGCTTCCACATCACCTCGAGGACTCTCTGGACTACTTATGTGTGTTGCTGGTGCTGCAACGAGCCAACGAGAGATCACAAATGGGGGACCACAATATGGTCATTGGGGACACACCTTCACTTGAGAGATTACTTGTAGTTGATCAACAAGGTCCAACAAGAATCAATGCCATTTTTGTGCCGAAATTCACAGTGGTGGGCTACTCGTCTATCAAATACTACTACTTTCAGGTACAACAGTCACCTTCTACCTTTCCTTCTTGATATCAACATTTTTCTAGTTTTGAAGATGTATGCTCGTCTGTCATCCAGCAAAGCTTCACCTAGATTTTGCACCCAATGAAGGTCTTTGCACTAGAATCTGTCGGCTCCAACCTGGACCAAGTTGTCAGTTTCCTGAGATGCTTTCGTGGCTGAAGAAGTTGTATATCGAGGTGATGTTCCTTTCCTGTTAATTGTTAACCATAAGGGAGTTCAATTTTTTGCACCTTTCCCAAGTTTAAAATGACATTGTACTATGATTTCTGAAGTAATTTTGGAGGATTTCAGGACATACACCCCCACCCCATATTGGTTGCTTGATTCATATGGCTACAATCCATAAGCATTTCTCCTTTGGATTCATCTATACTAGTTTTCTTAGGGAATTTTTCATCCAATCCAACCTCTTGTGAAGAAGGCTACATTTTTCTAGATTGTAATCAAATGCCCATGTTAATCATGTCAGATCGAAGATGGCACGTTGGTGCATTTTACAAATCCTGCAAACCAAATAGGCGTGGAGTAGTGTTCAAAACTGCATGTAGGCACTAACACGTTATCTTCTTTTGCAGATAATAATAGGCCCGGAGGTGGATAATGTTTATAACGACAATCACATCGAATGCCTAGATCTAGATCTCTCAAATATTACTTTGAACTCCTACCGAGGGACCTTACCGGAGATTACATTCGCCAGGTTCTTTCTTGCCAGAGCAATGGTGCTGAAGGTTCTGAGGTTGAACACGCATTTAATTAAGAAAGATGAATGGTTTGTTGATCAGAGCCAGCAGATACTGCAGAATGGAAGAGGCTCCAAAAAAGCTAAACTTCGTATTGGAAGAGCATATGATAGAGTAATTAGAAGTCATTGTGTGAAACCCATACATGACTTGTCGGCGGCAGATCCCTTTGCAGAAATGACGAGGTTTGGAAAGTGGCCTTACTATTTTAATTTTTAATTTGAACCTCTCTTATATCCATGTTTAGCTGATCAGCACGGGCGTTTGCAGCTGAATGAGCTGAATTTCATTTCTAATATTAGTTTGAACCTTGTAATCTTTGAATTTGAGCCATGTAACTATGGGATTTGAACCTTGTAATATTTCAGGCTTTTGTGGTACAATCGTTGAAATGGCATCGTATGTGACTCGTAGATTGGTAGTACTATTTTGACCTTAATATGCAATAGACTTAGATTTTATTAACCATTCACGACCAGGGATCCAGCCGGAAGCAGAGCAATGGCAAAAATGTCGCAACAAGATGTAGATGATTAGATGCTCGTTTCTCCTAGTTTAGTATGCATGTAATTGCTTACTTTGGTGTGTGGTAATGTTATCTGTGTAGTCACTTATGTAATTGTATGCTTAATTTGGTCATGCAATGCTGTTCTTATAAGTATATATGTTGATGTTTTGTAAGCAGAGCATATCACATCGCGCACGGACCACACTAGGGAACCCGTCGGTCATGAATTCATCAATTGTAGATGATTGTATACCAGCAAGCGTTTGCCGACAACACACACAGCTTATTCCGTCACAAATAGCTCGGATGGATCAACTGCATGCCACGTATCCAACATGCAACTCTAATCCGATTCGTGCTTGATGTCTCTGCCATCGCTCGCACAATTCGTCTTATTTGCCACGTATCACTGTGCCGGCCTCTGCTCGCGTCCCTTAGTGCGCTGTGCTCGCCGTTAGGCGCCACGGCACGCTCTGCTCACGTCCGTCGGTGCACTCTGCTCGCGTACCTCCATGCGCTCGGCTTGTGGACAACTTTTCCTTGCGTGCTCAACTTCTATATGCATATATATGGTTGCTCGCCGTTGAGGCGACCGTGGAGCGCTCTGCTCGCGTCCCTCCGCGAGCGCTCTGCCAACGGTTGGGTCTGCGCATAATCATGTCTGGGGCCCCATATGCATGCGGTTGCGTTGCGCGTGTCGCCACATGGTGCAGTTACGTGCGGCACGATGGAGTTATGCGTTGCAAATTAGAACTGCCATCTGGGCGTGCTGATATTCCAGGCCGTCCGGCTTTCCCTTTAATTCCTGCGGCCATTATAATAACCTTAGTCTCTTCAAATTTTTGATCGCGCCCGACAACACAACAAGCACACCCACGACGACACATAGAGAGGGGATCTCTATGGCGCTCCAATGGAGTTCGGCGAGCATAAAGTGGAGACCCACGCGAGGGAAACGGATCTCTCGGTGGTGTACACCATCGACCCGGCCGTGGTGGACGACTACATCAACACCGTTGAGCAGTTGCTTGCTTGAGACAAGTACAAGGTGGTCGGCATCGACCTTCGGCACACCGGCGGTGGTTCCAACATAGATCATAAGGTTGCCGTCGCCCAGTTGTGCATGAGCCATCATGTTCTCATCTACCACTACTGCATGGCCACAGAGCCTTGCGCCCATTTCGCCAGGTTTGTCAACAGCACCGACTACAAGTTCGCTACCGTGGAAACCACCGACGATGTAAAAGCTCTCAGGGTTACGGGCTTGGCCTGCAAGAACCTTGTCGAAATCCGTGAGCACTACAGGGTCTGGGGAAGCATGAAGAAGGACTCCCTAGTTGAACTCGCCTCGGCTATCATCGACCCATACTACGAAAAGATGAAGCAGGATGCCAACAGAACATGTCTCATATCCTGGCACGTGGACTGGATGCGGCAACTAGATGAACCTCACCTCAGGTTCGGCCAAGAGTGTGTACACATGCTACAATATGCACAAGCGGATCGTTGACATGAGGAAGTGCCTCGTTACCAAAATTGACGAGGCCGGATCAAGCCACAAGAAGAGCAGTAGCGGCAAGCGTCAAAAGAAGTAGATGATGATCAGATGATCGTTTATCCTAGTTAATTATGCATGTAATATATAGTTGAATTTGGTGTGTGGAAATGTCATGGGTGTAGTAGCCACCTATGTAATTATGCATGTAATAGTTTACTTTGGTGTGTGCAAATGTCATGTGTGTAGTAGCCACCTATGTAATTATATGTTTAATTTGGTTATGCAACCATGTCCTTATAAGTGTGTGTGTGTGTGTGTATGTGTGTGTGTGTGTGTGTGTGTGTGTGTGTGTGTGTGTGTATAGTTTTGTATGCAATCCCAACGCACAACACACACGTCTTATTAGCAGCAATCGTCTGTGTTATTATCGGTCTTCTTACACATTTCTGATTACAGACCTGTTTTCCATGTATCACACACATCTTGTTATATTGAACCGTTTCTGTTATCTTGGCTCAACGCAAATAGTTCATCCGAGTGAACTGTTTGCCCTCTATCGCACACACCTTGATTTGGCTGACCGTTTCTTTTTTTCCGCCTAATCACAGATAGTTCATCTGAGTGAATTGTATGCCATATATCACACACACCTTCATCTGGCTGCCCGTTTATGTTTTTCTGCCTCATCGCAAACAGTTTATTGAACTGAACCGTATGCCTTGCATCGCACACGCAACTAAAATCTGAACCATGTTTGATGCACCCATCATCACAAACATTTTGCATCTTTTTTGACGGTTTTTTACATCACCGTTTGCGATTATTGCATTGCACACAGTTTCGTCGAAGGGTCTCTGATTGTAGTGTTGCGTTAGCAGCATCCTACAGTAGTGTTAGTTGCGGCAGGCGTGGGCCATGGGCGCCACGCTGTCGTTTCTGGTGCCGGTGGTGCTGGTGGGCATGCCGGCGCACGCGTGGATGAGAAGGACGGCCAACTCCGTGCTCCATGGGCTTGGGCTCATGGTTGGCATTGTGGACAACACAGCTAGAAGGCATGACATGTCGAGTTACAAGGTGTGGTTGCGAACTGACCGGCCAGATTGCATCCCGGAGCAGAGGCGTTTGTTCATCGAGGAGCCTCGTCGGTGACGGGGCAGGGTTTGGCCACGCGCGGCGAAGGCGTCCGTGCTGTGGTACAACATTCGCATAGTCAAGCTGGCCAAGCCAGTGGCGGACAAGGATGATGATCCCGAGTTATCACCGCCGCCAAGTCCGCCGGCGCCGCCGTCTGTGGGTGGTGCTGGTGATGGCCCCAGGGGAGAGGCTGGCTTGACCCTGGTGGAGCTGCTGGCGTGCGTAGGAATGCCGGTGGGTCGGCTGGTTCGCCGCTGTCGACGGGATGTTCTTCGGCGGCATCGGCTCCGGCAGCAGGTCAAGGGCGCGTACAAAATAAAGCAGCATGGTGTAGGCAAAGTGGCCATGATGTTCGGATAGCGCAGGCAGATGGGCCAGCCGGTCCTGCAGACTATGGACGGACCTTGACCGGGGAGGCAATCGCGCCAACGGCATGGGGTCAGGTGGCCGAAGAAGCGGCGGCCAGCCTGGCGGAGGGTTCTGGAGCTGCCCGTCCGGTGTCGTCTTGCACCTTGGGACGTGAGCTGGGGCCTGATACGTCTCCAACATATGTATAATTTTTTATTGTTCCACGCTGTTATATTATCATTCCTGGATGTTTTATAATCATTTTATAGTCATTTTATATCATTTTTGGTACTAACCTATTGACATAGTGCCTAGTGCCAGTTGCTGTTTTCTCCATGCTTTTTACATCGCAGGAAATCAATACCAAACGGAGTCCAAATGCAGCGAAACTTTTTGTGGAGGGGTACCCCGAGGGGGGCACAGCCCACCAGGGCACGTCTGGAGGCCCAGGCGCGCCCAGGTGGGTTGTGCCCACCTTGGTGGCCTCCCGCACCGCCTCTTTACTCTATAAATACCCCAATATTCGAGAAACCCTAAGGGAGTCGACGAAAATCAATTCCAGCCGCCGCAAGTTCGAGAACCACCATATCCAATCTAGACACCATCACGGAGGGGTTCATCATGTCCATTGGTGCCTCTCCGATGATGCGTGAGTAGTTCTTTGTAGATCTACGGGTCCGTAGTTAGTAGCTAGATGGCTTCCTCTCTCTCTCTTGTGATTCTCAATACAATGGCCTCTTGGAGATCCATATGATGTAACTCTTTTGCGGTGTGTTTGTTGGGATCCGATGAACTTTGAGTTTATGATCAGATCTACCTTTTTATGCATGAAATTTATTTGAGTCTTCTTTGATCTCTTATATGCATGATTGCTTATAGCCTCGTATTTCTTCTCCGATATTTGGGTTTTGTTTGGCCAACTTGATCTATTTATCTTGCAATGGGAAGAGGTGCTTTGTGATGGGTTCGATCTTATGGTGCTTGATCCCAGTAACAGAAGGGGAACCGACACGTATGTATCGTTGCTATTAAGGATAACAAGATGGGGTCTATTTCTACATAAATAGACCTTGTCTACATCATGTCATCGTTCTTATTGCATTACTCCGTTTTTTCATTAAATTAATACACTAGATGCATGCTGGATAGCGGTCGATGTGTGGAGTAATAGTAGTAGATGCAGGCAGGAGTCGGTCTACTAATCTTGGACGTGATGCCTATATAATGATCATTGCCTGGATATGGTCAATATTATTTGAAGTTTTATCAATTGCCCAACAGTAATTCATTTACCCACCGTTTGCTATTTTTCTTGAGAGAAGCCACTAGTGAAATCTACGGCCCCCGGGTCTCTTCTTTATTATATTTGCCTTTGCGATCTATTTTATTTGCTTCTATTTTCAGATCTATTAAACCAAAAATACAAAAATACCTTGCTGCACTTTATTTTATTTGGCGATCTATCTATCAAATAATTACAACTCTCTCACGTCCATTTGCCAATTTCTGGCGCCGTTGACCGGAAGGGATTGACAACCCTTTAACATGTCGGGTTGCGAGTATTTGTTATTTGTGTGCAGGTGCCGTTCACGTAGTGTTGTGTGATTCACCTACTGGTTCGATAACCTTGGTCTCATCACTGAGGGAAATACCCACTGTTTTTGTGCTGCATCATCCCTTCCTCTTTGGGGAAATATCGACGTAGTTCTAGTAGACATCAAAAGGAATTTCTGGCGCTGTTGCTGAGGAGACATCATCAACATTTACCAGGTTCCTAATCACAAAACTCATCTTCTTGCAATTTACATTATTTGCCATTTGCCTCTCGTTTTCCTCTCCCCCACTTCACAAAAATTTGATGTTTTATTCGCCCTCTTTTTCATTCGGCGTTTTTCTGCTGGATTTGTTTTTGTGTGCGTTCTTGTTCGTGTAGTCATGATGCCTCAAAGAAAACATTACGATGTTCCTTACCCCAATATTTTGCTTGAAATTGAGAAAAGTACTAAGGAATATATGACTACACAATTTGAGCATAATAAGTATTTCACCGAAGAACTCAAGGAGCACTCCATTGTGCTAGATGCTATAACAAACAACTTGATGATATTAGTAGAGAAGTTTGCAATATCCAATCTAAGTATGCTTTTGCCGAAAGTTTGCTAGGTAAAATATCTGATGCACAAGCTACCCTAGTAAACCAAATGGCCGCTAACCAATCTCGCTAGAAGTTAAAAATGATAAAGATCTTAAAATGATTGGTGTTTCTTCTATTTATTCCTTGTTTAGTATAATTAAGATTGATGAAAAAAGGACTGTAGAAGAGTCAACTTTAGCTAGAAGGCGTCCCGATAATTCGGAGGGTGAAAATCTTGTTGAGAAAAGTGATAAAAGTGTGTTAGAGGAGGTCAAAACTTTAACTAGTGATGTGCCCACTCTTTTGGATTACAAAGACTTTAATTATGATATTTGCTCTTTGATTGATTGTATTTCTTTGTTGCAATCCATGATAAATTCACCCCATGCTTATGAACAAAACAAAGCTTTTACTAAACATATTGTTGATGCTATGATAAAAGCTTTATAAGAAAAGTTGGAATTAGAAGTTTCAGTTCCTAGAAAATTACATGATGAGTGGGAACCTATTATCAAAGTCAAGATTAAAAATTATGAGTGTTTTGCTTTATGTGACTTGGGTGCTAGTGTTTCTACAATTCCGAAATCTTTATGTGATGTGCTTGGTCTTATCGATATCGAAGAATGTCCTTCAAATTTGCACTTGGCGGATTCTACTATTAAAAAGCCTATGGGAAGAATTAATGATGTTCTTATTCTTGCAAATAGGAATTATGTGCCCGTAGATTTTATTGTTCTTGATATTGATCGCAATCCATCTTGTCCAAATATTCTTGGTAGACCGTTTCTACGCACTATTGGTGCCGTGATTGATATGAAAGAAGGCAATATAAATTCCAATTTCCACTAAGGAAGGGTATGTAACACTTCCCTAGAACAAGAATTAGGCCACCATATGAATTAATCACGAGGGCATGTTATGGATCTAGAAACAAAGATGACAATACTTAGATCCTTTACTCTATGCCTAGCTAGGGGCGTGAAACAATAGCGCTAGTTGGGAGGCAACCCAATGAATAAAATTTATTTTTGTCTTTTTCTTTCTGTCCTTTAGTGTTTGCACAATTATGCTACTATTATGATTGTGTTTTTGTTTGTGTTTTAATTAGTGTTTGTGCCAAGCAAAGCCTTTAGGATCTTCTTGGGTGATAGTTGTTTTGATCATGCTAAAAAATAGAAACTTATGCGTCTAGACTTACAATTTTTAAAAATCACAGAAGCGACGAAACATTCTGATTTTTTTTATAGTAGATTGATATAGAAATTGCTCAGGTTGTCCTAATTTTCCAGAATTTTGGAGTTACAGAAGTATTCGAAATATCCAGATTGCTACAAACAGTTCTGTTTTTGGCAGATTCTAATTCCTTTGCGTTGTGTGCTTGTTTTGATGATTCTATGGTTTTCTTTGAAGAGTTTTTCCCATAGAAAAGTTGGAATACAATAGATATAAAGAAATAATAAAATATGAATGGGTTGCAACAGTACTTATAGTAGTGATTTGCTTTCTTATACTAATGAATCTCATGAAGGTTTTGTTGAGTTTTGTGTGATTGAAGTTTTCAAGTTTTGGGTGATGTTATGATGGATGAAGGAATAAGGAGTAAGAATAGCCTAAGCTAGGGGATGCCCATGGCATCCCAAGCTATTATCCAAAGAGAAGCAAGCAACTAACCTTGGGGATGCCCGAGTGGCATCCCTCTTTCTTCTTACAACCATCGGTATTTTACTCGAAGCTATATTTTTACTGTCACATATTATGAGTTTTGCTTGGAGCGTCTTGTATGATATGAGTCTTTGCTTGATTTGCTTTTTGTTTTATGTCCTGAATCCTTGTTGGACACACCTATTTGAGAGAGCTAAAATTATGCCATGACATGTTAGAATTGCTCTCTATGCTTGACTTAAATCTTTATGAGCTATGGAATTGCTCTAGTGCTTCACTTATATTTGCTTTAGTATTTTCGAAGAAATGCTCTCTTGCTTCACTTAGATTTATTTGAGAGTTAGTAAAATTTTCAAGAAATTCTCTCTTGCTTCACTTAAATTAATTTGAGAGAAAGAAATATTATGCTCATGATCTTTACTTATATTTGTTTGAGCTTATGAAAAGCAACACATGAAAATTAGTCCCGAAGTGATAGATATCCAATGAGGATATAACAAAAACCTTTCATGAAGATCATTGGACAAAATAAACTTGATTCCTTGTAATAGTTTTGAGATATGATGATGTGATATGTGAGTCATGTTGATGAGTAATTGTGCTTTAGTAAGAATATTGGTGTTAAGGTTTGTGATTCCCTATGCAAGAACGGAAGTCAATAGTTATGCAATGAAATTACATCCTAGTTGTGGTGCATTATTCGGTGTTAATTATGCTCATTGCTTGGTTATGAGATTTTTCATTTCTTGGTTGGTCTTTTCTCAATCTTTTGCTAGCCTTCATTTTGCACTAAGTATGACCACTACTTGTGCATCCAAAATCCTTTAAACCAGTTTGCCACATGAGTCCACTATACCTACCTATATGCGGTATTCTTTTGCCGTCCTAAGAAAATTTGTATGTGCCATCTCTAATTTTCAAAATAAACTTCTCTTTTGTGTGCTCGTACCGCTCATGAACCGGTAGGGTGTGGCTAATATATTTCCATGCTAGATATGTTATTCTCACGATGAGTGTTTATTCACTTGTCATTGCACGAGAGTAAGGCAAAGTTATTAGGGATGCCCAGTCCTGAAATGAAAAATGAATTTATTTTATGTTGTCAAATAATAAATTCCTTGGAAAGTGTTGGTATGGAAGGCACCCGTGGATACGACTAGCCATGGAAAGTGAAAGTATGGTTGAAAAAGGAATAAATTTTAAATTTTTTTTGGGAACCGCCTATGATACATATAGCATGGAAAGTATTGGGAACTACTCAATCATTCTCGTTGACAGGAAAAGCATGCCTCCCAAAATGTTTTTTATCTCTATCTTTTTCGCTTTGAGCTCTGGCACCGCTACAAATCCGCGAAGGGCCTTTATTTTACTTTATGCAATTTTTATTTTTAATTTGAGTCTCCATCTTCTCTTATAAAGCACCAACTAAGGGGCATTATGACCGTACTTGAGCATTGGGTGTAGCTAATATGCGAGTGTGTTTCATGAATGGATCAATGATTGAGCATAATGGGCTAGGGATAACTTATTTTAGCATTGATATGTTGAAAGATATGGTTGCTTGTTGGTATGCTTGAGTATTAAAGTCCTCATGTCAAAACTAGACTATTGCTTTGAACCATATAAAAGTACAAATGTCCATGCTACAAAGAAAAGAATATGAGATGAGCATGTTAGGCAGCATTCCACATCAAAAATTCTGTTTTTTATCATTTACCTACTCGAGGACGAGCAGGAATTAAGCTTGGGGATGTTGATATGTCTCCAACGCATCTATAATTTTTGATTGTTCCATGCTGTTATATTATCATTCTTGGATGTTCTATAATCATTTTATATCATTTTTTGGTACTAACCTATTGACATAGTGCCCAGTGCCAGTTGCTGTTTTCTCCATGCTTTTTACATCGCAGGAAATCAATACCAAACGGAGTCCAAATGCAGCGAAACGTTTTGTGCATTTTTTTGGACCAGAAGACATCCAGTGGGCCAAAGAAGCACACAGGGGGGTGCCCGAGGGTGCCTCGGTAGCATACTGGTGGGTTGTGCCCACCTCGGTGGCCTCCCGCACCGCCTCTTTACTCTATAAATACCCCAATATTCTAGAAACCCTAAGGGAGTCGATGAAAATCAATTCCAGCCGCCGCAAGTTCTAGAACCACCAGATCCAATCTAGACACCATCACGGAGGGGTTCATCATGTCCATTGGTGCCTCTCCAATGATGCGTGAGTAGTTCTGTGTAGACCTACAGGTCCGTAGTTAGTAGCTAGATGACTTCCTCTCTCTCTCTCTTCTGATTCTCAATACAATGGTCTCTTGGAGATCCATATGATGTAACTCTTTTTGCGGTGTGTTTGTTGGGATCTGATGAACTTTGAGTTTATGATCAGATCAATCTTTTTACCCATGAAAGTTATTTGAGTCCTCTTTGATCTATTATATGCATGATTGCTTATAGCCTCGAATTTCTTCTCCGATATTTGGGTTTTTTGGCCAACTTGATCTATTTATCTTGCAATGGGAAGAGGTGCTTTGTGATGGTTCGATCTTACGGTGCTTGATCCCAGTGACAGAAGGGCGACATGTATGTATCATTGCTATTAAGGATAACAAGATGGGGTCTATTTCTACATAAATTGATCTTGTCTACATCATGTCATCGTTCTTATTGCATTAATCCGTTTTTCCATGAACTTAATACACTAGATGCATGCTGGATAGCGGCTGATGTGTGGAGTAATAGTAGTAGATGCAGGCAGGAGTCGGTCTACTAATCTTGGATGTGATGCCTATATAATGATCATTTCCTGGATATCATCATGATTATTTGAAGTTTTATCAATTGCCCAACAGTAATTCGTTTATGCACCGTTTGCTATTTTTCTTGAGAGAAGCCACTAGTGGAATCTACGTCCCCCGGGTCTCTTCTTTATTTTATTTGCCTTTGCGATCTATTTTATTTGCTTTATTTTCAGATCTATTACACCAAAAATACAAAAATACCTTGCTGCACTTTATTTTATTCGGTGATCGATCTATCAAATTATTACAACTCTCTCACGTCCGTTTGCCAATTTCTGGCACCGTTGTCCGGAAGGGATTGACAACCCCTTTAACACGTCGGGTTGCGAGTATTTGTTATTTGTGTGCAGGTGCCGTCCATGTAGTGTTGCGTGACTCTCCTACTGGTTCGATAACCTTGGTTTCATCACTGAGGGAAATACCTACCATTGCTGTGCTGCATCATCCCTTCCTCTTTGGGGAAATACCGACGTAATTCTAACAGACATCAGGGCTGCACAGATCGGGCGGCTACGTGATGGGTTCATCAGCGTTAGTCACGCTTCCCCGCTGGCGTGGCTCGGCCCCACAGGAGGAGCAGGGAACAGTGCAGTCTACAACGGCGATGGCGGCTCAGATAGGATGGAATCTTTTGGTCGGCTCTGTGGAATTGCCGATTAGGAACGAATGCTTGGAGGCTGGGTCGAGGATAGTGTGTGGCTTGCAGTTGTGTCCATTGGCGAGGAACACTGGTGCAGAAGACTCGGCGAGGGTGTCTAATGATTCCCATTCACAGCAGGATGGGACATGAATCATGCAACTAGCTGGGGAATGACAGATGGCTTTCGAGGAGTGCTCGGAGATGGAGGATAGCCTATCCCTGGAGGAGGTGGAACAAGTGGACAGGGTTGAGGAGCATGTAGGCCAGGTTCATGCATGGTATGCTTTTCATATCAGCTTATCAGGGAGCATGGAGCCGCATGCAATTGACGTGCCGCCATGCACGCCAGTTGCTACCAACCCTGGTGGATCTGGATACGAGGATGTAGTGCTCCTTTGTGAGAACATGCGCAAATCGTTGTCACCTATTTTGACGCGGCCAAAATCACGTACCCATGAGGTGCAAGCACGTAAACCCGGGAAGAAAATACGGTTAGATATCACACCTCCACGGAGTGCAAGGATTGCTAAGCACGGGGCCAACAAGCAACAATAGGTGCTCATGCGCAAGCTTTGCTTGGCGCATGAGGGGGAGGCTATATCCGATGAAGCGCTGAACATGCATGGAGTTGTTCTCTCGCCCACTTTCGGATGCTCACATAGCAGCGGTTTTGGCTTTATTTGGTTGGAAGTCGCCGGCGGCACCTCTACAGGATGCGTTCCCGATGGAGGCCATCGTGGCCTAGGAGGCGGGTGCTGGTGGAGTACATAGGATGCTTCGATGTGTGGAATGTACGCATGTTGAATGCGCCTGCGCGTAGGAATGTTGTGCATCAGGTAGTACTTGCGGTGAACCCGGGCATTGTATGTCTCCAAGAGACCAAGTTACAGGAGATGTCATTACCAATTGTACAACAATGTCTTGGGAATAAATTTAGCAAATTCTACTATGTCCCAGCTATGGGGACGCGTGGTGGGATTTTTGAGGCTTGGGATGAGATGGTAGGCAGGCTATGCAATCCACGCTATCAAAGTAACTCGCTCACGGCGCTAGTGAAATCGCCAGGTGCTGTAGAGTGGTGGCTGACTTGTGTTTATGGTCCTTAAGAGGACATGGACAAAGTGGAGCTCTTACAAGAGCTGGTGGACATCAGGGAGTTGCACCCAGGCCCATGGCTTATTGCAGGAGATTTCAATCTAATTGTAAAGCAAGAGGACAAGAGCAATGATTTAATTAATAGGAGGATGTTGGCCAGATTCCGGGCTAGACTAAATAGACTTGAGTTGAAGGAGATGTATCTAAATGGGCGCCACTACACCTGGTCGAACGAGAGGCAGAATGCAACACTTGAAAAGATCGATCACATCTTTGTCTCCAATGAGTGGGATGCTGCGTTCCCGGCATGTTTCCTGTCTGCCATAAGAATGGCGATCTCAGATCACTGTCCTTTGATGTTAGATATGAATGTGGAGATCGGAACATACAAACGCTTCAAGTTTGAAGCTTTTTGGGTCAAGGCAATATGTTTCATGGAGATGGTGCAGGCGGCATGGGACTCAACGCCACCTGCCTCAAATGACTACCTCACGTTGCACAATAAATTGAGGGCCACGGTGAAGGCTCTACAAAGATGGAGTGAACATTGGATTGGAAATGTTAAGTTACAGATTGCCATTGCCCAGGAAATGATCACGCGGCTGGATGTGGCAATGGAGTCAAGGTCATTATCGGTCAAGGAAAGGGAGCCGAGGAATTGTTTGAAGCACAAACTTTTGGGTCTATGTTCGCTGGAACGCTCAATAGCGAGGCAACGGTCGCGGCTTCTTTAGTTACGCGAGGGAGAAGAAAACACAAGGCTTTTTCATCAGCAGGCGATTCATAGACAAAGGAAGAATGTACCGCGGTCTGTAAGGTACAACGACAGGGTGTATACAGGACAAGATGAAGTCGCCTCTATGGTGGATGCTTACTATGGTCAAGCTTTTGGCTACTATGAGTCGCGGGAGCATACGTTGAACCTAGATGTGCTCAACTTACCACACCGAGATTTGCTGCACTTATAGGAGCCTTTCATGCCGGAGGAGGTTGAAAAGGTGGTAAAGGCCATGCCAATGGACAAAGCACCAGGGCCGGATGTAGGATTGAAAGTAGGTCTAGAGGGGGGGGGGTGATTAGACTACTTGACCAAATAAAAATCTAGCCTTTTTCCAGTTTTAAGTCTTGGCAGATTTTAGCAACTTAGCACAAGTCAAGCAATCAACCTACACATGCAGTTCTAAGAGTGTAGCAACGGAAAGTGAACATTGCATATGAAGGTAAAGGGAAGGGTTTGGAGAAGGCAAACACAATGTAGACACGGAGATTTTTTGCGTGGTTCCGATAGGTGGTGCTATCGTACATCCACATTGATGGAGACTTCAACCCACGAAGGGTAACGTTTGCGCGAGTCCACGGAGGGCTCCACCCACGAAGGGTCCACGAAGAAGCAACCTTGTCTATCCCACCATGGCCATCACCCACGAAGGACTTGCCTCACTCGGGTATATCCTCACAAAGTAGGCGATCTCCTTGCCCTTACAAACTCCTTGGTTCAACTCCACAATCTTGTCGGAGGCTCCCAAGTGACACCTAACCAATCTAGGAGACACCACTCTCCAAAAGGTAATATATGGTGTGTTGATGATGAACTCCTTTCTCTTGTGCTTCAAATGATAGTCTCCCCAACACTCAACTCCCTCTCACAGATTTGTCTATGGTGGAAGATGATTTGAGTGGAAAGCAACTTGGGGAAGGCTAGAGATCAAGATTCTTGTGGTTGGATTGGAATGTCTTGGTCTCAACACATGAGTAGGTGGTTCTCTCTTAGAAAATGAGTAGTGGAAGTGTAGTCACGTTCTGATGGCTCTCTCTTGAATAGAGAAGGGGGCGGAGGGGTATATATAGCCTCCACACAATTGACCCAACTCGGTGAGATCGAATAGAAGAACTCGGTGAGACCGATTCTGTTCAAAATGTGAACGTTAGGAATCTTGGTGGGACCGACATGATAAACTCGGTGGGACCGATGTGCTAGGGCTAGGGAAAGACCTCATCTCGGTGTGACCGTTTGCATGAACTCTGTGAGACTAATTTCAGCAATGAGTTGACAGAGAATTGGTCAAGCAAACTCGGTGGGACCGATCGCTCATTTTGGTAAGAACAAAACGTTACGAAGGGAAACAGAGAGTTTGCATTGCGAACTCGGTGGGACCGATCGCTCATTTTGGTGAGACCAAAATGTTACGCAGGGAAACAGAGAGTTTGCATTGCCATCTCGATGAGACCGAGATCCGTATCAGTGAGATCGAATTGTCTAGGGTTTCTGGTTGTGGCTATGTCAAAAGAACTCGATGGCGCCGGATAGATCAAATTGGTGGGGCCGAGTTTGACTTTGGGTTTTGGACATATTTGGAAATGAGTAAGTGGCTGAGGGTTCTGGAGCATATCACTAATCACTTTGAGCAAGTAGACCATTAGCAACACCTCATCCCCTTTTAATAGTATTGGCTTTTCCTATGGACTGAATGTGATCTTGGATCACTAAAATGAAAATGAAGAGTCTTGAGCTTTTGCCAATCTTTGTCCTTAGCATTTTGAGGGGTCCACATCTCTAGTCCATGCCATGCCAATCATTGAACTTTCTGAAATATTTACCTTGAATGGATATTAGTTCAATGAGCTATATGTTGTTATGAATTACCAAAACCACTCGGGGATTAGTTGCATTTTCAATCTCCCCCTTTTTGGTAATTGATGATAACATATAGATCAAAGTTTTGAAAAATGATAATATGAATGAAATACATCCTCACTTTGAGAAGTATGTGGTAAGCAAGAGCTCCCCCTAAATTTGTGCATTTTTTGAAATTTGCTTTTGAATGCAAATGCACAATCGATTAGGATCATGGGTCACTCTTCCATGTCACATACATCTTGGTGGAGCACTCAAAATGATAAGATATAAAGAACATGCACTCATCACCAAGGGAAACATGATTGATCATACACAGATAATGGAGATAGGCATTCAAGCACACATTAATGCATAGTAGGATCAAACACATGATCATAAAAGTATCTCACGAGCATAACAGACATTGTAGCATAGTAAACAAACGAGCAAACGATCAAAATAGCAAGTAGCAAGAGAACCAAACTAAAGGAAAAACTCTCTCTCTCTCTCTCTCTCTCTCTCTCTCTCGAAGCCTAATGATCTATACACTTTCTCCCCCTTTGGCAACAAGTTACCAAAAAGCTCAAAAATGCATAGTGCTATGCGGCACTCTAGGCACGATCTCCGGTGTGCATAGATGGCATGGAGAGGAGGGCATCTACAAACACTTCTGAAGACATTTGAGGAGCTGGAGGAGTTGCAACAGGAGGTACACCAGTGGCAGTTGCTGCAGGTGCTGAAGTAGTAGCTCTGGAGTCTCTGGCAACTGGCACTACTGAAGACCTTTGTGCCCTTGACACTCTCTGGAATGTGTTTGTGGTAGGTCTATCATTTCCGTCTTCAACTTATTCCTATAGCTTCTCAACAGTGGTTTGAATCTCGGTGACCTTCGCATCTTGATCATGAAGTTTAGTATCAAAGATCCTCTCAAGATTCTCTTGATTTTGAGTCAGGGTTGCTAGTCCTTTCTCAATTCTCACGGTTGCCTCAAGCAGATAACTAAGTTGATCTTTCTTAGTCTTGAGATTAACAACTGAAGCATCTGGTACATTAGCTATCCTTGCTGCTTTAGCAGCCTTTGCTCTCTCTCTCTCTCTCTCTCTCTCTCTCTCTCTCTCTCTCTTCTCCTAGGCTTCTACTGAAGTAGGATGTGATGCATCCATGAAAACCTCGTTGTCCTCAATTCTGGCCTTTGACATTGGGTTTGTCTTGGCAGGAGCCTTCTTTGGCATTCCAGGCTTGGTGGCATCAGCAATAGTATATTCCGTTTTCAGAACTTTCCTCTTTGAAGTCACTTCATCAGCAACAAAGTCCTCATCTTCAGACTCTGAGGTTTTCTTCTTTCTTTGCCTAGTTGCAGCCTTAGGCAAATTGCTGGGTGTACTTCTGCTACCTTCATCATAGCTGCTGTTGGAGGGACTAGTGCCCTCACTGGGATTCACCTGTTCCTCTGACCTGTACTGACTGTCACTGCGTTCTGACATCTCTGAGGCTGACCCTATGAATAGACAGGTATAGGTAGAGTGGATCAGCATCACAAAGCACAGGTATTTTGGAAAAAAGTAGAGACAAAAACTTAATTTTAGTTTTCAGCAGAAAGCATTTCGGAGCTACCGATATGACAAACTCGCTGACACCGAAGCAACTTTAGAGTCTAAACATACAGTTTCGGTTAGACCGGAATGCAGTTCGGTGACTCCGAGATGCCAGGGTTTCACAGAGAAAGTGAACTCGGTCACACCGATTAGTACACTTCGGTCAGACCGAGTAGTACATGTGCAATGGCCTGAGCCAAATCAGTGAGACCGAAATCTTCAGATCGGTCGGTCTGAGATGAGTTCGGCGGAAACCTAACCCTAAGTTTTTGCATCAAATCTATTCTAATGGAGTTTTTGGTGGATAGATTTATCTCAATCATGGCAAGAAACTAGTCATTTATCTTTGTGCAAGAATTAGAGTAAAAGGACTCACAAAGAGATCGAGCTCGTACCCTAGCTTGGCGACGAACTCGCTACAACGGCAACGGCGGTGAGATTTCCGTTACCATGACAGAGACCAGCAACAGGAGAATGCTGACAACGACGAAGACAATCCGGAGGCCAGGAGGGGCAGCAGAGTTGGGTAGGCGCGGTTGGGTGTTTGAAGAATTTTCCAAATTTCAACCCACGGAGTATATATACCCAGTCACTGTCGGTGTGACCGAGTGGAACGACTCGGTGGCACCAAGATGCAGAATCGCAAGCGATTACTGCAACTCGGTGAGACCGAACAGTTCTAATCGGTTGCGCCGAGGTGAAAACCTAGATCAACTCAACGATTTCGGTGGGACCGAGGGGAAAGAATCGGTCATATCGAAAGCCATTAAGAGGTTTTGGAGGTTTAAGCCCTTGACGGATCGGTGGCTCTGGGTGCTCCTCACCCGGAGGGTCCGAATTTGACTTGTTCAAACTTTGTGATGTAGCATGAATAGAGTTTGAGACGAGAAAAGCATAGATAGCTGGAGGGAGTTCTTAGGCATTCTTGTCCATCCATTTGGCAAAAAGAAAAACCAAACAACCAAAGCAACAAATGGATATCCTCAAATGGAGAAAATTACGCAACCAACATACTCACACAGTAAGATAGGAAATGAAATATGTGCCAAAGCATGCACAATCACTCTAGCATCTATCAAGCAATTGGCGATGACTAGGTCATCTATATATGAGTATATTGACTGAGGATTCAAATGAGAACATTTGATCGTAGGTCATACTCATCGTTTAAGCACAAGTGGGGTTACCACTTTTACATAAAGCATTGTTGTGTTCACACCATTAGAGTTGCTTTAGCTCAATTCTTAGAGAAAAGCTCCCCCTAGATGTGATATCCCCCCTAAGAGGGATGAACTAACCTTGGGTTTTGACGATGATGACTTCATGTAGGTGTTGAAGATGTAGATGCTCAATGTTGATGTAGATCATTTGGAGTAGTCCATTGGAGTGAGTTGCACTTTCAATACCTACACGAGTTAGTCCCATAAGGAACATGCAAGAATATCCATAGACATAGAGTGAAATACACATATGAAAATGTCCATGAAAGCATTATGTTACCTTGTCCCTTGTCTTACCAACAAGAGGGTCTGTGACTCCTTAAACTAGTGCAAGATATGGAAGTTGATTGCACTTGTCCTTGCCAAAATGAATATGAGTGAAGTTTGTTGGCGGAGTCACCCTCAAGAACTCTCTAGTTCTTCTTCTTTGGGACCCACATCAACTTGATGGGAATCCTTGGAGTTGTAGTCGTACTTGATGAAGTCAAACTTGATGTAGTCTTGGGAACCCACTTGACCAAGTCCTTTGGAGCTTCTTCAAATGAATCAATCTCTTCTTGAAGCTTGTCCTTGCCATTTAGCTTGTGGTCTTATAGTGGAAGATCATATTGATCTTGTGTTCCCTTGAAATATGTGGGATCATACTTATCTTGTTGAGGAACAAACTTCTTCTTGGGGTATTGATCTTCTTCCCACTCAACTCCATTGGTATTGAACTTGCGTTTAAAACCAACACCTTGATTTTTCCGGTGCCTTCCTTGCTTGCATACTATTTATTCAAATTGCTTACTTCCGGCAAGGCTCTTGTAAACACCTTTCTCTATAATTCCCTTCAATAAGCTATTTTCTTGCTCAAGTGTAACTTGGCTAAGAGAATCATTAGTGGAATCAAGAGAACTACTAGAAGCAACAATATTGGATTTACCATGATCTTACTACTAGAAGAAGAATCTTTCTTGCTCTTGTTGCTAGATTTTACTTGTGGCATGTAAGTAGACAAGATAAACGCTTGGCAATGTAACAAGAACTTTTCTTACGAATAACATCATTGTTTGCTTTTAAGAACCCATGCTCTTGCTCTAAATTGAGCTTTTCAAAGTGTAGCTTCTCACGAGTCTTTAAAAGCTCTCGTTGATACTCTAAGGTAGTTTCATGAGCTAACTTAAGAGTGTTTAGTTCTTTAGTTAAACGCTCAATCTCCTTCTTATCATTGTCATTCGCTTCATCTTGATTAGCATGATTAATAGCAATTTCATCATAGTTTTCATCACTAGTGTTGTCAACAAGTAAATCATCATCACCTAGCAAATCATCTTCATCACTATTGAAATCAACATACTCAGGGCGTGATACCTTGGGGCCTTTAGCCATGAAGCATCTTCCAATCCCTTCATTTGGCGAGTCGAATATGTCGTAGGAGTTGGATGACACAAGTGCAAGATCAGCAACACCTTCATCTTGAGTATATTCGGAGTCGGAGTGATAACTTCTCTTGGAGTAGTTGTTGGAGTCAGAACCGGATACCCATTCACCAACATGAGCTTGATGTCTTCATATTGTGTAGCTCCTTGATGACTTGTCCTTCCTTTTTGAATCCTTGCTTCTACGAGAGGGTCTTCGTTCATAACGATCATCTCTAACCTTCTCTCTCTTGGTGGTGATTCCTCTCTTTTACTTCTCCATTTAGGTGAGTCTTCTCTTCTTTTGTAGGGAGCCGTACACTCATTAGAGTAGTGTCCGGGTCTTCCACAATTGTAGCAATTGCGATCACGACTAGAAGATCTTTTGTCATTGTAGGACCTTGACTTGGAACTTCTCTCTTTGCTTCTACTCTTGTAGAACTTGTTGAAGTTCTTCACCATTATTCTCAATTCTTGATTGAAGACTTGTTTCTCACTTGATGTTGTAGGAGCATCACATGAAGCTTTGTAAGCACCATTGGACTTGTTGTGGAGCTCTTCCTTATCCTTAAGTGACATCTCATGAGCAACAATTCTACCAATGACTTCCGTTGGCTTGAGATCTTTGTAATTGGTCATCATTTGGATTAATGTGCACACGGTGTCATATTTTCCATCCAAGGCTCTTAGGATCTTCTTGATGATGAATCTGTCGGTCATCTCTTCGCTTCCTAAGCCGGCAATCTCATTTGTGATGAGAGCAAGCCTAGAGTACATCTCAGTGACACCTTCACCATCCTTCATTTTGAACTTGTCAAGTTGACTTTGAAGCACATCCAATTTGGATTCCTTGATGGACTTGGTACCTTCATGAATATCAACCAAAGTATCCCAAATTTCCTTTGCATTCTCAAGACGGCTGATTTTGTTGAACTCTTCGGGGCATAATCTATTGAAGAGGATATCGCAAGCGTGAGCACTGTATTGCAACATCTTCAATTGTTCCACGGATGCTTCATGATCCGGTTCCCTTCCATCCTCGAAGTATTCACCTTGCAAGCCAATACGCACGATAGCCCAGACGACGGGGTTATGACCAAGAACATGCATTTTCATCTTATGCTTCCAACTAGCAAAATTTGTACCATCAAAGTAAGGACCTCTATGGTGGTAATTTCCCTCGCTAGACGCCATACTCTCCTAGGATGTGAAACCAAGGCTACACTACAAAAAAATACATTTCCGTGATGATGCATGTTTGTCACAGTAGGTCACTTTTTTTTCATGCATGTACATCCATGACGATTTTATTACAGAATCAAGATAGACATACCTATGCTGTCGTAGAAGTGTTCCATGACATTACCAAAATTATCATCACGGAAGTGTCCACTTCCATGACGATAAATCGCGCGTCATGGAAGTGTTTTCGTCAAGGGTAACCGACACGTGGCATCCGCCATAACAGGTCACCGTTAAGCTACCGGGTCCGGTTTTGGATCCGATAACCCATTAACAGCCTGGACCAATGGGGATTTTCCACGCGTAAAATTCTCATTGGCTAGAGGAAACACGTGTTGGCTCACCGTTGGGACAGATGTCATCCACTCATTGGACAGGAGGCGCCTATGATACGTAGACACGTGGCATGGCTCATGACGGTGTCCTGGACTAGGGGGTACTCACCACGTCGTCTCCCGATCAGTTGGATTGGGCCGAGGATCCCCATGGCCGTATACTCATGGGCCAGTCCGGACAATTGCCGCATACAAGGAAGATTCCACAAGACTTGGCGATCAAGACAAGGACTCCTCCCCCACCGGCGTATTCGGCTAGGACTCTTGTTATCCTAGGCCTATGGTGCATTATATAAACCAGGGCCAGGCTAGTCGACACATATACAATATACAACAATCATACCATAAGGCTAGCTTCTAGGGTTTAGCCTCTACGATCTCGTGGTAGATCAACTCTTGTACTACCCATATCATCAATATTAATCAAGCAGGAGTAGGGTATTACCTCCATCGAGAGGGCCCGAACCTGGGTAAAAACATCGTGTCCCTTGTCTCCTGTTACCATCCGCCTAGACACACAGTTCGGGACCCCCTACCCGAGATCCGCCGGTTTTGACACCAACATTGGTGCTTTCATTGAGAGTTCCGCTGTGTGTTCGGCAAAAGGTCGATTGATCGCCTGCAGATCAACTGCGACTTCGGCATCTTCGTCACCAGCTCAACTGGTCACCTTGGTTCGACCAAGGACTGCGCCCTACCTCCGATAGTCATGTTCGGATGAGGGCCTTCATCAACATCAACTCCGATCTCTGTCAAGATCATGGAGGAATCATCCAGGAAGCCCGGGGGCTCAATGTCAACATTGCCCTCGGGCGACCGTGCTGTTTTTCTGGACAGCGGACTTGTGTCCGCCGCCGCCGCCTCCTCAAGTGTCGTTTTAACGATTGCTTCGGTGGAATTGTGCGGAATTGAGTCTACAACAACCCTGGAAAATTTCGTCGAGTTCTGATGGAGGAATCTCTGGCAATCTCCGATATACCGGAGCCGCATTGAATCTGGACGAGAATCTGGACGAGTTTAGGGCGTGGTGTCCAGCTTCTAGCTCGGACTTCCTTTGGAAGATCCAACCGTTTATCGGCTGCGGAATTCCTATATCTACCACCCCTCTAAATTTCAGCTCGATCCGACCGTCCAAACTCCGGGAACCTTCCGATTAGTGCATCACTTTTCGGATCTGTTTTCTCGCGAAACGAATCCAACCCGAGTTCGTCTTTTTATGAACGGGATTTGGACATCCTTTTGAAGGAAGTTTTGTATGGGGTATTGTGTTTTGTTTCGAACACATCCCACTAACTTTAAGATCTTTTGAACATGATCTTCAACATCATGCTGGTGTCAAACCAGTCCGGCAATATCGCTTCACGGCTGCCGACCTGTGCTAGACACGTCGTCACTTTGTTGAGACGAGCTCAACTTCTTCGGATCATCATCTCGGCAAGCCGAACAAGAGTCCGACATCGCGAAGGATAAATCATCACCAACATCGCCGCCCCACGGATTACACGGAGCGGGCATACCGGCATCGCCACACGGTCGCTTTATCAAGCCGGCATCGACCACGTCACGACCTGCATCGGCAGGGCCGCACTATTGCTTCTTCATGCTGGTGTCCATCACGCCGACCTACTTCGACTCATCGGCTGACACTAAGGCTTCATCACGTTAGCTGGACCGGGGGCTTCATCATCTCTTCATCAACCTACTCCGGACACTTCGGCGTCACTAGCCGACCAGCTCCGTCACGTTAGCTGGGCCGAGGGCTTTGCCTCGGCGAGCCAACCTTTGCTAGCATTACCATGCCGTCGTTTTATCGCCCATCAGGCAATGGGTGCGTGGATCGAGTCTTGATTCTGGGAATCACCTTTCTTCAAATTGCTACAACAAATAAACCAGGTGCTATTAAACCTAGTATTTTTTGCTTGTTTGGGTTCATTTTTCCCAATGAATTATTACTATGGTTTGTCCATCATATGTACACAGGTCTATCAAATGGTGGCCGCACTAACGACGGTTGCATGGTGGTTCGGTCAGTTTCCGTACATAGTCTGGCGAACGCCGCATCCGGAACTCGAACCGACCTGTGAATTCAGGCCTTGCCATGCCTTTACCGCATCACGCCGCCGCCCTGCATCGACATTGACTTCGGCGCCAGCCCATATTTCTTTTATTACTCACTTTGCATAAATTATTTATTATGCAACGAATTTTTTTATTACTATTATCTTCGGTTTGCACTATTTTTTGTGCACTGGAAAATGATCCAGCCGGACTATATCCTTTGGCGTCACCTCGGCTGGACGGAGGGGCTTCGTCAACACTTCATTACCCCATGCCGGGGACTTCGGCATCACTCTGCCGTCCTGCATTGACCGTGCTATGTCACCACTTCGGAGTGCCGAGCTCTTTGCTCCGCCACCTCGGGACCGGCTTGGGGGATGGAACCTTGTCCCGCATCAAGCTCGGACCGCGTCGTCAATACCGAACACATTAACCAGCTAAGTTGCCTTCATGCTTAAAGTTTTAAATTTCTAACTTGTGTTCGGTTCGACCAAGCATTATACTTTTTTGGAAAAAAAGTTGCTTGTAAAAAGTTTCCTTGTCCAAACTTTGTTTGCAAATACTTGACGCGCTACCGCGCTCATTATACACGGGGCTTGTTTAATGAAGCTTATTAATCTGGGCTTTATGCCCAACACATGTGTCACACTTCCGCATGTACCTTTTATTCACCATTATATGCATCGATATGACTGAAGTTTTGGCCAAGATGGGTTGCTGGCTCTGTGCTTACCTCTCGTTCCCGATTGTTCGGCTAGGTGGTAAAGGAGCACCTCTGCGATTATTCTGCGGGTCAGCGGATGTGTACCTCATCTTGGGTGAAGCCGAAAGCTAGCGTTCTTAAGGGAATACTCGGTCGGTGAACTAAAGATGATTTCTTACCTATTTATTTACCTGCCCCGGATGTTTTTCTGCTCTTTTGCAGTCTGGACATGCACTTTAGGGCATGCCTACGAGGAAAGGAACCCCTAACGGAACTATTCTCCTGGAAGATGTTTCTTACTAACCATGTAATATAACATAACTAGTTGGGCACTTATGCGATAAAGCACTAATGACCCCTCGCCTGGTCTCCACGCATGCCCCGGTTTTATAACGCGAGGTATTCGGACACACCCGGACTATTGGGTCCAGAGGTTGAAGCGAAAAGGTCCGCTATGACAAACAATCTACAATCCGGCTAGAAGGCATTCTACATGTCACCTTACATTATATAGTCAACTTTTACCCAAGTCACTTGGGGGCTCTTATGTTTATTTGAGCCGTTTCATACTAAGTGTTTTTCTTCTTAGTCGTTGCAAAGTTTTTATTATTTATCACTCCTTTTTTTCGACACGAGTGTGCGATCACTAGCCGGGGAGCCTAATTTCTCTCTCAAAGCCGCTAGAGTTTAGTTTGCTAAACTGGCCTAGTAAGAAGTACTCCGCCTTCGGGATAGGAGGTTGAAGCCGTAGGCTGACCCGCTTGAAGTTTTGAGATAGGATGTGTCATGTTAAAGCACGGCAGAAGCACCTTTTTTTTCTCTAAAGTCCAATTTTCGGCTTGGCACCGAACACTTGATCTAGTTCGGACATTAACCTTTTGAATAAGTTTTTTGGCTTTTCGAGCCCATGGCACTTTTAAACTATTTGTGTGTTTTCAGCACAAGTCTCGCAGTGCAACGCCAGGCACCTTTAGAGATTTGGCAAAAACATTCTCGGATATTGCTATATATGCATCGGTTTCGAATTGTGTCTTCGGTCAATAGTTGGGTTGCCCGGCTCCTGCGCTTGCCTCCTATGTTCCGCTTTGTTCGGCTAGGTGTGCAAAGGGAGAACCACTGCGATGGTGCTTCCAGCTCACATGGTTAAGCACCTCAGTGGAGAAAGCCAAAAACTGACTGTCACAATAAGCGTAAACTGGTCGGCGATCCGATGACGGTGTTAAACGACGGGCCATTCATAACAATGGCCGAAGTGTTTACGGCTTGAGCTCGACTGTCGCCGAACACTACCGGGAGCTATTAACTGGCCTCCCACACTAAATCCTCGATCTTTTGCTCTTACATTGGAGCTGAGGTTTCATGATCATGCTTAGCATGACAACCCAAAGAAAGGAACCGATAGCGGGACTATTTTTTTTGGAAGACATTTCTTCTGTTAAACAGTAATATAACATATATCTCTGCGTACCTTTGTTTATAAAACCGTATGGCCAGATTGCCTTGTTTGTCGTAAATCTTTGCCCTCATAAAGGCTTTATAAAGTAGGACAAACACTCCTCGGCTACTAGCCGAGGAGGTTAAGCCGATGGTCGATCAACAAAGTTTTGTACAATGCGGATCCGAGCATTAATGGCGTAAAGTACTTGGATACATAGAGTCATTACACATAATTTGTGATTTTACTATGGATATCAATCCTTAGTTGACCACCCGTGCCGCATTAAGGCTCGGGGCTCTTGGGCTTCGGGCTTATTATTTACAAATATTAAAGGGCACATTGATCCCCGATCGGTGTTGCCACCCGACCGATGTCTTGGGGGCTCTTGCATTGCTTGTTCTATGCGAAAATCTTAAGTGCTGTCAGTTTCGAGGAGATTTTGATCCTCAGGTTGGTCGGCCGCACCCAACCTGAGTCTCGAGGTCTGAGCACGCCGCTTTTTGCGTCCCGAAGTATTCTGCCGAGCTAGGACTTGATCCTTAGGCCGATTTGGCAAATCAACCTGAGTCTCAGCGGTTACTGGGATCAGCGGTCTTATGTCATCCTTTAGGTGCATCTCGGGTTTTAGACCGATACACACCTTGAGGGCTACTGGCTATATATCTCGTCAGAGAATAAATTGCATCAATAAAATATATTGACCAAAAATCAGCCCACATTCCGGGTGGTGCACCACCTCGGAAGCAATTTGGCATATAGTTCGGATGCAAGTGGCTGGCTCCTTAGAGGGCATTTCCGGCATTAAGCTCGGCTAAACTCCTTCAAACTTCTTTGAACGAAGGTGATTTACGACACCTCGGATACATAGTCCGGCGTTGGAGCTCGAACACATAGTCCGGCGTTGGAGCTCGGATACAGTCCGGCGTTGGAGCTC
Organism: Aegilops longissima; assembly: GCA_021605205.1. Taxonomy (NCBI): domain Eukaryota; kingdom Viridiplantae; phylum Streptophyta; class Magnoliopsida; order Poales; family Poaceae; genus Aegilops; species Aegilops longissima. The sequence goes on from CM038680.1 coordinate 150,781,028, forward strand.
GGATACATTCCGGTGTTAGAGCTCGGAAGCGGTCCGGCGTTGGTGCTCGGCTGCAAAACATACCTCGGATGCAGTCCGGCGTTGGAGCTCGGACGCAAGAGGACGCTGCCGCCCGGGAACAACTTCAACCCCGAGGTGTGGCATAAAAATAACAAGGCATTGATAAAGGCCGGAAACTTAAAGGGGCTCCTCGGATACCCGACGTATAAACTCGCCGAATGCATTTCGGCGATCCTCAAGAAGGTGAGAAGATTTGTTGAACCAGTTTTCAAGACCGGCAACCGAAGATGAAGAACAGTTCGGAAGAATCGAGGGCGTCCCTAACGAAGACCGGTTCGGGGGCTCTTGATGGTGTCCTGGACTAGGGGGTACTTACCACGTCGTCTCCCGATCAGTTGGATTGGGCCGAGGATCCCCATGGCCGTATACTCATGGGCCAGTCCGGACAGTTGCCGCATACAAGGAAGATTCCACAAGACTTGGCGATCAAGACAAGGACTCCTTCCCCACCGGCGTATTCGGCTAGGACTCTTGTTATCCTAGGCCTCTGGTGCATTATATAAACCAGGGCCAGGCTAGTCGACACATATACAATATACAACAATCATACCATAGGCTAGCTCTAGGGTTTAGCCTCTACGATCTCGTGGTAGATCAACTCTTGTACTACCCATATCATCAATATTAATCAAGCAGGAGTAGGATATTACCTCCATCGAGAGGGCCCGAACCTGGGTAAAAACATCGTGTCCCTTGTCTCCTGTTACCATCCGCCTAGACGCACAGTTCGGGACCCCCTACCCGAGATCCACCGGTTTTGACACCGACAGCCCAACAGAGGCCCATTCCGGTGAAAAGGCCGGCCCATTTGACTTGGTCAAAAGGTAACGGGCCGGCCCACGGAAAGCCTGTTAACGGCCTATTCATATATAGACCATTTACAGTCCGCTAACTCTCGGCCCGTTACGACCTATCGGAATTAAGCCCAGTAGCTTCATCTGGGTCGTCCAATATGATTCCATCCCGTTGTAACTTCCGGTACATGTATGGCCCATGATGTCTTTCGGCCCATATGAGGCCCTTCGTAACTCTGGCCTCATTAAAGGCCCGAGATGAAACTGGCCCATAATGAATAGTGTATCGCTTTATACCCATTAACGACCCATTATTTCGTCGGCCATTTCCAGCCCGTATTAACTTTCAGCCTTCTAAGGGCCCATTTATTCTTGGGCTCATTTCTAGAATTCGGTTAGTTACGGTCCGTTACTGGCCTGTTCTGTTTGTGGGCCAAATTCAGCCCGTGGTTACATTTGGCCCGTTTGTGTCCCGTTAACCCGTTGGGATGTTTTCATAGCGTTATCAAATACGGCCTATTAATGGCCCGTTATGGTCCACGAATAGTACGACCCATGTTTGGAGAAATGATTATACGCCCCGTAGAAGGCCCACGGATCCTACGGCCCGTAGAAGACCAATGGATCCTACGGCCCGTAGAAGGCCCATGGATCATACGGACCGTCAAAAGTCCATGGATCCTACGGCCCGTAGAAGGCCCATGGATCCTACGGCCCGTAGAAGGCCCATGGATCCTACGGGCCGCAGGAGGCCCATGGTTACAACAGTCCGTGTGTTGCCATGATTATTGTGGCCTACTTACCAAAAATAGGTTATTGTGGCCACTAGAAAAACACAGAAAAAGAACTGAAGTGACTACAAGCAAACAACTAAACAAGACAATAAGGAAATAAATACGCAAGCAACTAACGCTAGCCTATTACATCTATTACACATATTACATCCACTGGGCATCAAAAAGTTCGCCACCAGTGCAAATACGGGGAACAAAGCAGCATATTACATACACTGGCCATCAAAATTGGCCACCGGTGCAAATAAACGCGGCAGCAAAACAAGTCCATAACTGAAACAACTTCAGAAGAGCTCAAGAAATGTTATCCTGGGTATCCACCATGCTGGCAATAAGCTTAGCAAGCTTATTAGCTTTGTCCTATTTGGTGCTAAAATCCTCCAACGCTTGCTGTTGCACGAGAAAGTATGCATCTGAATGCTCCAGGGACTTCCACAGTCCTTCCGCTTCTTGTCGCAGCACAGCTGATCGATGTCTTTCAGCTTGTAGTTGAGACTCAAGAAACCAAACTGATTCAGACAGTGAGTTTGAATATCTTGTGCAAGCGGTAGTGGCCAATAACTCAAACAGTAAACCAAGAAATGACTTTGGGGTTGTCTCACTGTCTTCAAGATAGTTTTCCTTCGCTATTTTATCGGCTTTGTTGGAGACCAACAAGGATGTCTCACTATCCTGAACCTTATCTGCATTACTTCCTTCACCACTTAATAAGGCACTCTTCCCCAATATTCTGTCAGCATTCTAAAAGAAGAAATAAGCAGACACATAACAGGTTTAGCATGTACTAGTATATGAAACTCTTTTCGGTGAACCAGTTCATTTTTAAGGTGGACAAGATTAAACTACCAAGTCTTCTATTGCCAAGTAGTACATTATAAAAGCATCAAACAAACATATATCTATGTCCTATCACTACTGCAGGTTGCTGCTAACGCGACACTACAATCAGAGACCTTCGACGAAACTGTGTGCGATGCACTAATCGAAAATGGTGGTGTAAAAACCCCGTCAAAAAAGGTGCAAATCGTTTGCGATGGAGGATGCATCAAATATGGTTCAGATTTTAGTTGTGTGTGCGATGCAGGGCATACGGTTCGGTCCAATTAACTGTTTGCGATGTGGTGGAACAAAAGAAACGGGCAACCAGATGAAGGTGTGTGCGATATACAACATACGGTTCACTCGGATGAACTGTTTGTGATTACGCAACACAAAAGAAACGGTAAGCTAGATCAAGGTGTGTGTGATATACGGCATGCGGTTCACTCGGATGAACTGTTTGCGTTGAGACATGAGAACATAACGGTTCAACTTAACAAGATGTGTGTGATACGCGGCAAACAAGTCTGTAATCGAAAACGTGTGCAAAGACCGATAACAACACAGACGATTACTGCTAACAAGCCGTGTGTGTTGTGAGCAAACAATTGCTGGTATACAATTGTGAGTGATTGATGAAAACATCACCGACGGGTTCCATTGTTTAGTCCGTGTGCGATGTGATTTTCTTTGTCCGCACAACATCTATGCTCTGTCTACAGAGCATCAACATATATACTTAAAAATACAGCATTGCGTAACCAAATTAAGCATACAATTACACAAGTGACTGCACACATAACATTTCCACACACCAAATAAAGCAATTACATGCATACTAAAGTAGGAGAAATGAGGATCTAATCATCTACTTATTGTTGCGACGACGCTTGCCATTGCTCTACTTCCGGCTGGATCCCTGGCCATTTTGGGGAAGGAGGCACTTCCTCATGTCAGCAATCCGCCTGTACATGTTGTAGCTCATGTACGCCTCCTTGGCCGCGTACACGACGTGAGCTTTGTCGAGTTTCTCCATCCAGGCCGAGTGCCAGACACGCTTGTCCTTGTTGCACGAACCCTTCATGTCTCTGTAGTAGGGGTCGATGATGGCCTCGGCGAGGTGAACCAGTGAGTCCTTCTCATGGTCCTTGCTGCCCCGTATCTTGTATTGGCGCTGGATGTCGACAAGATTCTGGCAGGCGATGCCCGAATTCTCGAGCGCCTTTACATCGTTGGTGATGTCCACCGTAGCGAATATGTAGTGGGGGCTGTTGACAAACCTGGCGAAACGCTAGCAAGGCCTTGTGGCCAGGTAGTAGTGGGCGCACGCACATCTGGGCGACGGCGACCTTGGGACGAGACCTGGCACGAGCGTGGGTGTACTCGAGGTAGAACCCGACCACCTTGTACTTCTCGGCAAGCAGCATCTCCATGATGTGGATGGAGTGCTCCACCCAGACCGGGTTGTTGGTGTACACCACCGAGAGGTCCATGAACGTTCTGTGGTTGTCCACCACGACACGCATGGTGAACTGCTGCTCGTCATCGGTAGCCACTCGGAGCGCCATTGGAGCCGCGCAGGATACCCTCTGAGAATTTCTCGTGGTGGGTGTGCTTCTTGCAATGGTGGGGTGCGATCGAAAGGTTGAAGGGACACAAGGGTTAAATGTCCGCTGTTATAAATGGGGGCCAGCCGGTCTGTAATCATCACGTCTTGTCACAGCATTCATAGCGGAGGATTCCAGTGCATGCTTGACAACAGCGGACCGCACGTGTGGGATCTAAGAGGCGCCAAATGTATCGTCGGTGAGCCTGTTCCCGCACTACATCGTTTTTTACCGTGCAAGCTTCCCGCCCGGCTAGTTTGGCCACGCGTCGGCTAGAAGAGGGACAAATAGTGGGTGTTTATTGGCAAAAAGCTTTGTAAAAACGAAGTGTGTGGAATGACTTCGGTCATAAGTTTACCCGTGGGTGATGAGGTCAAAGTTACACAGAAGGGTGATGATGGACACTCAAGTGCGATAATTAATTCTGCGCTCTGCAGTGCACACGGTGGAAGAAACCTACTGTGTGCAATAATGTCGAAGATCGCAGTAGAGTTAGCTATACAGATCGTGTGCTATGAGATCGACAAGGTAAACTGATTCGAGAATGGTTAATAAAATCTAAGACCATTGCATATTAAGGTCAAAATAGTGCTAGCAATATATGAGTCTCATACGATGCCATTTCAATGATTGTACCACAAAAGCTCAAAATATTACAAGGTTCAAATTCCAGAGTTATATGGCTCAAATTCGAAGATTACAAGGTTCAAACTGATATTAGAAATGAAATTCAGCTCATCATTTGCAAGCTTCGCGCTGATCCATCGAACATGGATATCGAGAGGTTCAAACTAATATCACCGCTTCTAAGTGTGGTTTCGAAACTCACAATTTTTGCAAAGGGGTCAGCCATTGAGAAGTCATGTATGGGGTTGACACGATGACTTCCGATTACTCTGTCATCTGAAGTTCCAAAATGAAATTCAGCATTTTTGGATCCTATTCCATTCTGCCGCAGGCGCAGGCGCTGATCAACAAACCATTCATTTTTGCGAAATAAATGTAGGGAAAACCTCATTTCCTTCAGCACCCTTGCTCTGAGAACAAAGAACCTGGCGAACATAATCTCCGGTAAGGTCCCTCGGTAGGAGTTCAAAGTAATTTCTGAGAGATGCCGATCTAGGCATTCGACATGGTTGTTATGTTGTATCACATTATCCAATACTGGGCCTAATCTTATCTGCAAAAGAAGAAAATGTGTTAGTGCCTACATGCAGATTTGAACATTACTACATGCCTATTTGGTTTGCAGGATTTGTAAAATGCACTAACATGCCATCTTTGATCTGACATGATTAACATGGGCATTTGATTACATTCTATAAAAATGTAGCCTTCTTCACAAGAGGTTGGAGTGGATGAAAAGTTTCCTAAGAAAACTAGTACAGATGAATCCAAAGGAGAAATGTTTATTGATTGTAACCATATGGATCAAGCAACCAATATGGGGGGCGGGAACATGTATGTACTGAAATCCTCCAAAAGAACCTTCAGAAATCGTAGTACATTGTCATTGTAAACTTGGAAAAAGGTGTCACAAATTGAACTCCCGTATTGTTAACATTTAACAGGAAAGGAACATCACCTTGATATATAGCTTCTCCAGGCACGAAAAGCATCTTAGGAAACTGACAACTTGCTCCAGGTTGGGGCCGATAGATTCTTGTGCCAAGACCTTCCTTGTCTGTGATTTGAGGTCAAGCTTGTCAGAATCATTTTCTGAATGACAGACAAACAAACATCTTCAAAATTAGAAATAATGTTAATTTATAGAAGGAGAGGTATAAGGCGGCTGTTGTACCTGAACGGGTGTGGATCGAATAACAAGTTCGGAGTATTTGTGAGACGAGTAACCCACCACTGTCAATTTCGGCGTAGAAATGACACTGATTCTTGTTGGACCTTCTTGATCAACTACAATTAATCTCTCAAGTGCATGTGTGTCCTCAATGACCATACCGTGGTACACATCTTGTGATGTCTTCCTGCCGCACCAGCAACACACATAAATAGTCCGGAGAGTCATGGAGGTGATGTGGAAGGTACTCAACCCATTGATTGCCTGAAGATGAAGGTACTCGAGTGCAGTACAGCCACGGAGCAGGCGCTCCACGTCACCGTTTGAGAGGCAGATGGCGACGAGCTCGAGGTGCTTTAGTCGTGGTAGAATAAGAGCGGGCGCGTCATTAAGGGGGGATGGCAGTTCATGAACTTGGCAACGCGCAGCGTGGGCGCGAGGCTGAGTGCGGACATTGGCAGCGACCGCGTATGCCCATCATTAAAAGTGAGCTCCTCGAGCTGATCTAGGGCGGGGGATCAGAACCAGTCGTCAAGCTTGGCTCGGTACTTGCCGTTGGAACGGATTTTGCCCATTCTAAGGCCTCTGGTTTGGCCAAGGTGACTGCTGAGGATCTTGGAGAATGCATCCAAGCTTTTGCGATAGCCATGCCAGAGCTCGTGGGTGTCGATGAGGTCGAGATGGCTGGAGTTCCATAGGGGGCGCCACCGCCGGGAAAGGACAGTTGTCCGCGCCCATATTTGATTGGGAGGAGGGAGATGATGACTGTCAACATATCATCAGGGAGGCTGCTGATGAAGTCTAGGCCTGCAGGAGTCGCTTGCGGTTCTAGCTCGCCCCGCCTCCGCTTGTTGGCAGCCCCATTCTCCACCTCCGGAGTTTCCTTGTCAACGGCGCTTTCTGATAGAAATGGGAGTACATGGAATATTTAGTTAAAATAGGGCAATAGAAAAGTGTACTGGTAACTAGAAGTTATTAGGTAGGAATATTAAGAAAAGGGAATAACAATTGGTTGCTTAAATACTACACAATTCATTTGGCATTGCTGGGTAAGTCAACATGCAGATAGGTGAAAAGAAAACTTACTTTGAACAAAGTCTGGACGGATGATTTTGTCGGGGAAGTTAGCATATATCTCATGACCAGGTCCTTTTATGTGCAGTGCAATTTTAGTGCCAGCTTTCAGTACATTAAACTTAAAAAATTCTTTCCAAAAGCTAGTGCCAAAATAGGAGTCACCACGTTCATCAAGTCTTACAGTAGCAACGATTGTAAATCCATGGTTTGTGTGCAGTATGACATCCTTTGGTAACATATGTTCACCACGGGGTAATTAATTTAACATGCATCGTAGTTGCGGTGGATTCGTGATGTGTGTGTGGGTGTGTGCGTCTGGGGGTGGCTGGTGGCTCGCAGTACACTACAAGTTTTGAGCCACCGTGTGGGTTGGCCGTTTTGTTAGGCAGGCCGGTGCCATATCAGAGTCGTGAAATGGTTATTTAAAACATCACACAACCCTTTCATACATACATGTTTTATCCACATGCAGTCGATGGTTGTCCTACACGACACTCGATACTCGCGTGTGACGCTTTCTATGGGCCCGCGAGGTCGTCGTCCATCACTTTGACGAACAGCCGAGAGTGAGGTTAATTTGACCAGCAAGGTAGAATCTTTTTTGTTTGTGTTATGGTGGTATATAGTATGCGTCGAAGAGGTGGGAGGGGACTAGCATATATACTATACGTACGTGTCGGTGTACAAAAGTAGGGGCTCTCCTTTTGACCTCTTTACTTGTGCAAGGGCAGTCAGAGCCACGCGCCACGGCCACACCTAGCAGGGCAGAAGAGGGAAGCCGGAGAGAAGCCAAAACGCAAGACAACGCCAAGACCAAGAACCCAAAGAGAAGACGGGCGGAGTAGGTTCCCCCGGCAAGACCCTTGCCAGGGCAGCCTCAGCAGCCCCGGCAAGAGCCTTGCCGGGGAAGCCCGCCCAACACCAGTGGAGTGAGCCACCCTTGAGCCCAAGAGTTCCAAACACCGCCAACGACTACGTTGGAACCAAGGCTTGGGAGGCACCTCCGTGGTGGTATGCAGATCTTTGTCAAGATCATAAGCATATGAGATCAGATGAGGACCAGAAGACGGCGACCCTCAGCGGGATCCTAGCCGAGGAGATCCACAAGACCCGGCAAGCGCCTTGCCGGGGGCAACTGCAACGCCACGGAAAGACCCTTGCCGGGCCCCGGCAAGGCCCTTGCCGAGAACATCAGCGGGGCCTCAGCCAAGCCCGCGTTGACCAAGACTCCGTCGCCGTTCGCATGCAGCTGCCAGCCCAACCAGCTGGGCAGGCACCTGCGAGGCAACATGCGGCTCCCAGGCTAACTCAGCAAGCTCCTACGTGGTGGCATGTAGATCTTTGTGAAGACCCTACCACCGCGCCACCTCAGTTGCCTGCCTGCCTACATGGCGCCGCATGCATCGCTGGCCTGGACGCGTGTCGAAGCAAGGTGAGGCGGCGACAGACGGGACGGGCCTCCTTCCCGCCCCCGATAAAGCTAAGGGACACCTAAGGATGCATTAAATGCGTCTTGTCCTGTAATACAGGCGATAAGCTCGCAACACTGTAGACCTTTCCACCTCTTGTGTGCCACTGTGGCAGCCCCTTTCGACTATAAAAGGAGGCCCATGGCATACTGGAGAGGGATTCGGCTCTTTTGGGCAAGTTACACCCCGTAGCTAGCTCAAGAACACAAGAACACTCAATACATCCACCAAAGCAGGACTAGGGTATTACGCATCCTCGCGGCCCAAACCTGGCTAAGCGATCTGTGTGCTTCCTATTGGACCTGCTCTTCTCACGACCCCGCGCCCACCAACCGTAAAAGGATTCCAGTGATCCCATAGGTGTCGTTTCCACCGACACCTTTGGCGCGCCAGGTAGGGGTGGCGCCGTCCGTGGGGATATGATCTAGCAGTTAGCCTAGCGGTTCTTCATGGCCATGGCTCCCAAGAAGAATCACGACGATTGGCTCGTCGGGAGCCGAATGGCCCGTGCCTGTGCGGACGAGCAACGGGCGGACCAGACGAGAACCGAGCGCGCCCGCGAGCACCAACCGCTCTGGCGGTCGAGCTGGCGGCGGTGCCGTTCATCGCCGGACAACGGGCGCGCGCCGCCAAATCAAAAGGCAGGCGGGCCCCCTGCGAGCGGCTTGGGGCCCACCGAGCGTCGCTGTGCCCCCTACGAGCAGCGTGATGACCTCCAAGGCGCCCACCCGGCGCCCTGGTAGCGCTCTTCCCATGGTGTGCCTGACGAGCAGCGTCCTGCGCGGTGACCACTGGATACCGTCGTGGGAAGAGCCCGATGCATCGTCCGCGGGATGAAGGAGTCAACATGCCGCCGAAGTCTTTGGCGAAAATGGCACGCAGCCCATTTGGGCCGTGATAGAGCTCCTTCTAACGTGGTTAGAAGTCGAAGCACGCCGCGGTCCACGCAGCTGTCGCCACCACCCACGCCGGCAGAGGCTTTGGCGCGCGCACAGCTGCTCCTCGACTTCCCTCATGCTGCGGAGAAGCTCGATGAGTGGAGAGCCACCATTCAGAGCCTCGTCACCGTTGCTAATAAAGATGATCCGCGACCGGCGGGGCCCTTGGGCCGACGCTTCGTCGAGCCACCACATATCAGCGGTGGGAGAACCGGGGGAGCTGCAGCCACAATACATTCTCCTCCCCCGCGCCAGTTGCCGTCGGTGCCAGTCCGTCGTGACGACGCATGTGATAACATTTCCATAGCGTCGTCCGACCCACAGACCCACCGCGACCAGCATCAAGTTCTTCGAGAATGAGCCCATGAAGACGCTCGAACCACTATCGAGCGCCGACGCGATACACGCCACGAGTCGGATAAGTGAGTGGGACCCGCTATGGACCACCAGCACTGGGGGGCTCCGGCGGCCTACCTTACGAGGTGGGTTGCCCAGCCTTTACCCATGAGCTACGGCAGTTCCAGTGGTCGTCCCACCGCACGTTCAAGCACGACGTCAGCAAGAAGTACAACGGCAAGACCCATCCGTCAGAGTTCCTCAGCATCCACAACATCGTGATGCAAGCTGCCAGAGCTCGCGACGACAAGGTTCTTGCCAATTACTTCCCGTTAGCACTGAAGCCCAACGTCATGTCTTGGTTGATGCACTTGCCGGCGGATTCCATTTCTTCTTGGTCGGATCTGTGCCATGAGTTCGTCGGTGCCTTCACCGGAAGCCACCAAGCTCATGGCCAGGCCAGTGATTTGCATATCATTCCCCAGAAGGAAGGAGAAACCCTGCGCAAGTACATCCAGAGGTTCAGCCGGGTGCAATACAACATCCCCGATGTTCATCCCGCCGCCGTGATTAGCGCGTTCCATCAGAACGTGCGCATCCGCAAGATGCGCGAAGATCTGGTGATGAACAAGGTTAAGGATGTGGCCGGACTTTATGTTCTGGCCGATAGGTGCGCCCGGGCTAAAGAGGGAAGGAAGTACCCTGGCGAGGACGCCGGCATGGAAACCGACTCTACTGATGAAGACACCGCCGCCCCGACGAAGAGGGCCGACATCGCAACAGGAAACGCAAGGGCAAGACCGTGCTTGCAGTCGAGGGATCCGACAGTACCGGCGCCGCCAAGAAGGCTAAGGCAGACGACCCCGGCAAGGAAATTGCAGTGCGCCGCTGCAAGGCCTTGGCGGCTGCCGACAAGCCGGGGCTCCGACAAGCGATATTGCAAGATCCATTGCACCAAGGGCCACGACCTCGGAACTGCCGACAGGTCGAGCTGCTATTTGAGAAGCAAAGGCCGAGTATGAGGCGAGACAAGGAGAAGGGCCAGGATGGTGCGAAGGATCCGGCAAGAAGCGTATGACCAAGGAGGACGCCGGCAGGACAACCAACAAGAGAGGCCGCCCGGGGCGTGACAAGAAGCAAGAAGACGAAGATCATGACGAGGAAGACGAGTCCGGTGAACAAGAGTTTCAGAAGGCTACAGAGGCCATGTGTGTCGATGGTGGCGCCTCGCTGCATACTTCTCACCACCAGCTCAAACAGTGGGCACGTGAGATCACAGCAGCGGAGCCCTTGTTCGACGCTCAGAAGCCGCAGAAGTGGTCCAACACGCCCCTCATCTTTGGCGCTGAGGACCACCCTGACCGCACAACTGCGGTCGGGTGTTTGCCATTGTTGGTCTCACCAACGAGACGCAACCTCAAGGTGAACAAGATGCTGGTCGACGGCGGGGCCGGTCTGAACTTGATCTCGCCCGTTGTGATCAAAAGGCAGCAAATTCCTGATGGAGACCTCGAGGAAACGGGCACGTTTCAAGGGGTCAACCCGGGAAGGAGCCAGTCGAAGGGGAGCGTCACATTGCATGTGACGTTTGGAAGCGAGTTGAACTACAGGACGGAGAGGATTGTCTTTGATGTAGCCGAGATCCCCTTGCCCTACAACAGGATCCTCGGCCGTCCGGCACTAGCCATGTTCATGGCAGCGTCGCACTACGCCTACAACACGCTGAAGATGCCTGGGCCGATGAACATCATCACCGTCCCCTCCGACAAGAAGGACACGCTGATTTGCGCCGACCTACTCTATCGGGAAGCAGTTGCAGCAGCTGCCGCCAAGGCACTTGCTCCTGCTGCTGAAGCCCCGGGAGGGAAGAAGAAGACCGGTAAGACCTCTCACACCCACTCCGGCAAGCGCATCCCTTTGGAGTGTTGTGCTACCATCGAGGACGTGCCAGAGAGCTCCACCGGCAAGAGCAAGAAATCCAGAGCTGCGCCACCAGAGACCAAGAAGGTGTCCGTCAAGGAGGATGGTACGGAAGGGGCTTTCACCATAAGCTCCACCCTTGACAGCAAATAGGAAAGCGCGCTCGTCACTTTCCTGCGGGCGAATGTGGATGTGTTTGCGTGGCAAGCATCTGACATCCCCGGCGTTCCCAGGGAAGTGATTGAGCACCATCTTGCTGTCTGTCCCCATGCGCGACCCGTCAAGCAGAAGGTCAGGAAGCAAGCTTTGGAATGGCAGGAATTCATCACAGAGGAGATCAAAAAGTTGAAAGTAGCAGGCTTGGTGAGGGGTATGCTCCATCCGACGTGGTTGGCAAATCCGGTGGTGGTGCGCAAGGCAAACGGGTAGTGGAGGCTGTGTATTGACTACACAGATATCAATAAGGCTTGTCCTAAGGACCCCTTCCCGTTGCCGTGCATTGACCAGATTGTTGACTCCACGGCCGGGTGTGATCTGTTAACATTCCTCGACGCCTACTCGGGCTACCACCAGATCTTCATGACAAGAGAAGACGAAGAGAAGACATCACTCATCACCCCATGTGGTACATATTGCTTTTTACGGATGCCTTTCGGGTGGAAGAGTGTTGGTTCAACATTTGCAAGGGCAGTCCAAATTGGTTTTTGAACCCCAGCTACATAGAAATATGGAAGCCTATATGGATGACATAGTGGTCAAAACCAAGGACAGGGCAATCCTTGTACAAGACTTAGAAGAGACGTTTGCCAACCTGCACAAGATCAACCTCAAGCTGAACCCTGAGAAGTGTGTCTTCGGCGTTCCGTCCGGCAAACTTCTCGGGTTCTTTGTGTCGCAACGTGGGATCGAGGCAAACCCAGACAAGATCAAGGCTATCGAGCAGATTGAGGCGCCCAAGCGGATCAAGGATGTGCGTCGGCTCACTGGCTGCTTGCCGCCATGAGCCGATTCATCTTCAAGTCTGCCGAGCACGCCCTTCCCTTTTTCAAGATCTTGAAGAAGGCGGGACCAATGGAGTGGACCCTAGAGGCCGAGGCAGCGTTGCAAGACCTGAAGAGATACCTTTCCTCTACGCCGATACTAGTTGCGCCTAAACACAAGAGCCGTTGCTGCTGTATCTGGCGACGACGAATCAAGTGGTCAGCGCCGCGCTAGTGGCGCAGAGGGAGGTTGACGAAGAGGCAGTGGCAACGGCAGGACCGGCAGACAGCAAGTCAGAGACTCCCCCGGCAGGGCCTAGTGCCGGCAAGGCAAGGCTCCCAGCAGAGTCTGACACCATCAGGACAGAGCTCGCGCAGTCAAGTGGAGTGGTGCGGAAGAAGAAGATGATGCAGCACCCGGTTTACTTGGTCAGCTCCCTCTTGCAGGGAGCTAGGTCAAGATACTCCGACGTGCGAAAATTGCTCTTCAGCCTCCTTATGGCCTCGAGGAAGCTGCGTCATTATATCCAAGCCCACGAGATCACTGTTGTTATCCGCCTCCCGTTGCAACGGATACTGCACAACCCAGACACAACCTGGAGGATCGTGGAGTGGGCCTTGGAGTTATCAAGCTTTGGGTTGAAGTTTGAAAGTACTTCAACCATCCAGAGTAGAGTCCTGGTGGATTTCATTCAATTATGGACCTCAACACCTGATGAAGAGATCCAGGAGACCACTCTCCCCGGCAAGGAAACAACTCGCGACTAGATTATGTACTTTGACAAAGCTTTCTCGCTGCAAGGCGCCGGTGTTCGTGTGCTGCTCGTCGCACCCACCGGAGAGCACCTCAAGTATGTAATCCAGATGCACTTTCCCAGGGAGATGTCCACCAACAACACCGCTGAGTACGAGGGGTTGCTTGCCGATCTCAGGATCGCGGCAGACCTTGGAGTTAAAAAGCTCATCGTCAGGGGTGATTCGCAGCTTGTCATCAGACAGGTCAACAAAGATTATCAGAGCCCGTTGATGGAGGCCTACGTAGATGAGGTGAGGAAGCTGGAGGAGCACTTTTATGGTATACAAGCGGAGCACGTTCCCCGAGCAGAGAACGACATCACCGATTACCTGTCAAAGCGCACTGCATTCAGGCTACCTATGGAACCAGGTACCTTTTTGCTTCGGTTAAATCAACCATCTGTCGAACCATCAACGGAGTAGAACAAGCGGAGGAAATCAGGCCCCGACAAGTACTTTCCCGCTGAGCCCCCAGGGGCCGCCAACAAGGGTGTTGCCGTGGACGCTGAGCCTGCTGAGGAGCGACCGACTCCGGCAGGCCGTCAAGCCTTGGCCGTAGAGGCAGCCGCTCCCATGGCAGAAGAAATGCCTTTGGTCCTTGCCGTCGAGCCCCAGGCTCCAGCATGGGCGCAGCATACCGTCCGATTCCTCCAAACAGGGGAGCTTCCTGAGGAGCAGGAAGAAGCGGAGAAGGTAGCCCGTCGGTCGCTATGTATCGATTCGTCGATGGCGCCTGTGACAGGAGGAGACGAGCGGTGTGAAATTGAAGTGCATTCCCCGGGAGGAAGGACTGGAGTTGTTGGCGGAGATACACGGAGGCATATGTGGCTCCCACATAGGGTCGAGGGCCCTTGCCAGCAAGGCGTTCCGGCTGGGTTTCTTCTGGCCCACTGCCCTCCAGGATGCAATGGTGCTAGTAACCAAGTGTGAAGCATGTCAGTTCCATTCAAAGAAGCTTCATCAACCATCTCAAGCCCTTCAAACAATCCCTCTCTCCTGGCCATTTCTGATCTGGGGGCTCGACATACTGGGCCCCTTCCCCCGTGCTATCGGGGGCTTTGAGTACTTGTACATTGCAATCGACAATTTCACAAAGTGGCCGGTGGTGGAAGCAGTGAGGAAGGTGACAGCACAGTCAGCCGTCAAGTTCTTCAAGGGACTAGTCTGCCGTTTTGGTGTGCCAAACAGAGTCATCACCGATAACGACACGCAGTTCACAAGCCACACCTTCATGCAATACACCCAAGACCTCGGCAGCAAGGTATGTTTTGCCTTCGTGGCACACCCACGGAGCAACGGCCAGGCGGAGAGGGCAAATGATGAAGTGTTGCGAGGCCTAAGGACAAAGTCTTTTGAAAGGCTGCACACGAGCGGAAGGCGCTGGATTGATGAGTTGCCGGCGGTTCTTTGGTTGATCAGGACGACGCCAAATCGAGCCACCAGCCAGACACCCTTTGCCCTGGTATACGGGGCATAAGTAGTTCTCCCCACGGAACTCATATACGGGTCACCTCGAGTGCTCGCTTACGACGAGCTTGAGCAAGAGCAATTGCGGAAAGATGATGCAACGCTCCTTGAGGAAGAACGTCTTCGGGCGGCTGTGAGAGCAGCGCACTACCAGCAAGCCTTGCGCCGCTACCATAGCCGCAAGGTTCATGCCCGAAGCTTTGAGGAAGGCGACCTTGTTTTTCGGCGCGTTCAGTCGGCCAAGAATTCAAACAAGTTGGCGCTTAAAGTGGGAAGGCCCTTATCGGGTGTCTGAGTCACCGAACTGGCGTGAAGTTAGCCTAGAGACCGAAGATGCTGTCCCAGTGAGCAACTCCTGGAACATCGAGCATCTTCGCAAGTTTTACCCATAAGGCGTGGCTTGCCAGGCCTCCCGGCAAGCCACCTTTTGTACAAGCTTTGTCGACAAAGCATGTAACCCTCTGTATGAAGCCAGGTGCAGACCCAAGCATAAATAAACGAAGCACTGGCGCCCTAAGTTATAGCATGCATGCTAGGTTTAAGTCTCTCCCTCGGTTAGGGTTGATAGTGCTTAGCGGCGACTAACCCCTAGCCTAGAGGTCGAGTGTGCGTCTTTCTGTCCTCTTTGGTTCACAGGGCACGTGGACACTTCTGCTGAGCCGCTTGGGAGAAAGAGAACGGACCGGCGCTCCGGCCCCGACAAGCAAAGACCGCCGGGGGCTGAAGATAAAAGGATCCGACCACAGCAAGCCAAGGTTGCCGGGGGCTGCGGATTCAGATAAGTCTTTCATCCCCTATTATGCATTTCCATATGGAACTGGGACAAATGTGACCTCGTTCCGCTCCGAAACCACCATGCTCCCTCTTCTTCTTGTACCCAAGCCACTAGGACAGAACCGGGTTGCAGACGCGGTGGCCAGGAGATGCACGAGGGGCCTAACTCTACTTCGCCACTGCATTCGCCAAGAGCGCGAGAATGGTCGACTGAAGTGGGGAACGGCAAGGCCTGTTGCCGGGCGACCATGTTTATTTTAGAAATAACAAGAACTCGTTCCTTGGCATGGGCCTCGCTCACGCACAAAGAACCCGGCAAGCACCCTTTTTCATTAAAAACGTCCCATACAGGTACAGTTCATACGGAATAAAAACATGAACAAGGGGATTACAAGTTTTAAATCTAACAAGTGCCCGTAGGCTTAATTACAAACTAAAAAGAGATAAGATGCCCGTAATCCCTTTCTTGTCCCTCTCCTCAGAAGGCGGAACAAGATAGCAGGAGGGCAAAAGGGGCGCCTAGGCGAGGTGTGAGGAGCAGAAGGCACCAAGAGAACATCTTGGTGCCGGGAAAGGAGCTGGAAGACGAGGCAGCGGGCCAGCAATACGCGATGAAGGCGTTGGTGCCCGCGTACTCCGACTTGACAGTCGCCACCCGCCTTCTTCGCCTTCTCTGACCCTCCTACGCCAGCCGCCCAAGGAGACAACGGGGAGCGCCCCGATGGAGAGCTTGGCGAGGAAGGCCCTCGGCAAGGCGCGAGGCCGAGGGAGGGGCGGCGCGGTCAGTCGAAGTCGGGGTCGGCATCCTGCCGCTCAACTCCCTCGCCGTCGCTGTCGCTGTCCTCCTCGTCACTCCCGCTCGAGGAGGAATCTTCATCGTTAGAGGAGCTCTCCATGCAGCACTTTAGGCGAGTTCCAAGATCTCCGAAGACCTTGACGGAGAGCAGGCCGCCCTCCATTAACTTGAAGTAGAGGACGAGCCCCACCGTCAGGCTATGGATGTGAGCAAATGTCTTCCACCCGCGACGGAGGTACATAACATGAGGAGCGGGGAAGTCGACGTCGACTTGCCTGCCGCTGTTCCCGCAGCCCCTCATGTGCAATCTGAGGGTCTGGGGCGGGTCGAGCTCCATTTCCCGAGCGAAGGGGGTAGGGAGACGGAGACGACGACGTGGTGGCCGGCGCAGCCTGATGAAGAACTCCCGAGGCTGGTCCCCGACATGGCCCTCCATCACAGGCGGCATCGCCGGCGGAGGCACGGGCATCGCGCCGCCTCGTCCCCCTCTCCCCCGACCGTCGCGGAAACCTCGACCTCGCCCCCTCCCCCTTCCTCTCGTAGCCGACTCCGCCGCCACGAGCTCGTGGGAAGGAGGAACGCGCTGTCGAGCAGCGACCCTTGCCCCCACCGTTGAAGGGCCTGGGCCCCCTCTCGCCATGATGGGTGGAAGGGTGGAGCGGAAGTGGAAGAAGATGGATGCTGGGAGAATGTGGGGGTGCCATTCCTCCTCCCAGCAGAGCGCCAGAAAAGGCCCCAAGATGGGATCTCACGGGTACAGAAAGTTGCTGCAGTGGAGAAGTGGTTTCGTGGCTCCACCAATGTTTTTAGGGTATAAGAGTATATATAGGCGAAAGAAGTACGTCGGTGGAGCTCCGTGGGGCCCACGAGGGTGGGGGCGCGCCTAACACCCTGGGCGCGCCCTCCTGCCTCATGGCTGCCTCACGGAGTTCCAGACTTCAACTCCAAGTCTTCAAGATTGCTTTCGTTCCAAGAAAGATCATCGCGAAGGTTTCATTCCGTTTGGATTCCGTTTGGTATTCCTTTTCTGCAAAGCACTGAAATAGGCAAAAAAAACAGAAATTGGCACTGGGCCTTTGGTTAATAGGTTAGTCCCAAAAATAATGTAAAGAGCATATTAAAGCCCATTAAACATCCAAAACAGATAATATAATAGCATGGAATAATAAAAAATTATAGATACGTTGGAGACATATCAGCCAACCATCACAACATCCTTCTGTACCAAATGGATGTAAAGAGTGCCTTTCTCAATGGCAAAGTTGAAGAAGAAGTGTATGTTGCACAACCACCTGGTTTTGAAGACCAAAAGCATCCTGACATGGTATACAAGCTCAACAAGGCACTGTATGGCCTCAAACAAGCCCCTCGCGCTTGGTATGACACACTCAAAGACTTCCTAAAGAGCAAAGGCTTCAAACCTGGTTCCCTGGATCCCACACTCTTCACGAATACATATGATGGCGAACTGTTTGTGTGCCAAATTTATGTGGATGGCATTATCTTTGGCTGCACTGACAAGAGATACAGTGATGAGATTGGGCATATGATGCAAGAGCAATATCAGATGTCCATGATGGGTGAGCTGAAATTCTTCCTCGGTCTTCAAATCCGTCAGCAGAGCAATGGCATCTTCATATCACAAGAGAAATACCTCAAAGATTGCCTGAAGAAGTTTGGATTGCAAGACTGCAAAGGGTACACAACGCCAATGCCAACCAGAAGTCATCTGGGCCCCGACGACAATGGTAAAGAGTTCGATCAAAAGGTATACCTCTCCATGATTGGTTCTTTACTCTATTTAGGTGCATCTAGGCCAGATATAATGCTTAGTATTTGCATGTGTGCCTGATTCCAAGCGGCACCAAAGGAATCACATCACTTAGCTCTGAAGCGAATTCTTCAATATTTGGCTTACACCCCAACACTAGGATTATGGTATCCAAAGGGCTCAG
This sequence comes from Aegilops longissima, assembly GCA_021605205.1. Classification (NCBI taxonomy): domain Eukaryota; kingdom Viridiplantae; phylum Streptophyta; class Magnoliopsida; order Poales; family Poaceae; genus Aegilops; species Aegilops longissima. The sequence continues at coordinate 150,799,407 of CM038680.1, forward strand.
AGTTTGATCTAGTTAGATTCTCAGATGTTGATTATGCTGGTGACAAGGTTGATCGCAAGTCCACATCAGGCACATGTCACTTTCTTGGATGATCTCTTATCTATTGGTCTTCAAAGAAGCAGAACTGGGTATCCCTCTCCACTGCTGAATCTGAATACATTGTTGCTGGATCTTGCTGTGCTCAGCTTCTATGGATGAAGCAAACTCTCAAGGACTATGTCATCCACTTGAAGCATGTGCCACTCTACTGCGAAAATGAAAGCGCCATCAAGATTGCCAACAACCCAGCTCAGCACTCGAAGACAAAGCACATTCAGATCCGTCATCACTTTCTCAGAGATCATGTCATGAAGGAAGATATTGATATCATTCACGTCAACACTGAAGAGCAATTGGCAGATATCTTCACAAAGCCCTTGGATGAGAAAAGGTTTTTCAAGTTGCGGTGTGAGCTAAATAACTTAGAATCCTCAAATGTCCTGTAATTGGACACACATCCTAACGCTTATGCATGTTGATGACTTAGATGTGCAACACATGAAGTAATGTATATCTTCAATCAATGAAGACATACACTCTAAGTGTGAATACATTAACGCGGAATTTGACTTCGGAGCGCCACGATAATTGTGCGCCGTGTCTGGGTCTAATACTTCCTATACGGTGGGTAATGCCACCGCCAAAAACTTCTTGAAGCTTTTCAATTTGGCGTCATGATTGCATAGTCTTCGCATTTGGTTTGTCTTCAACATTGATTTGACTTCAAGGTTTATCTTCGCAATCTTGAGTTGGTCTTATACTGATATATATAAGACCAACTCAACATTGCGAAGATAAACCTTGCGAGTTCAATGTATGTATATCAATATAAGACACACACACACACACACACACACACACACACACACACACACACACATAAGACCAACTCAACATTGTATAAGACCTGGTTCCTCAATATAGTGACTTCAATATAGTCCTTGAACACGCATACATACATACATATAGTCCTTGAATTTTTGTGTGTATGTATGTATGCTTGTTCTGTCATCTACATCATTCACTTATAGCTATGTCTTCATACTTGAATTTTTCTAATATAAGTGAATGTGATCAGACCCTAACCCCTTCTGTGCTTCTTCCTCAAATTCTATCTATCTAAGTCATATGCATTCTGTTGAAACCTGTTAAATGTCTTCACTGAGTCCTTGTCAGTAGAAGACACAGAGACACACATTTGAATCTGTTTTAATGCTATATCCCTTTTGCCTGAATACCGGAGAAGCCGGAACGACCACCCGACAATCCAGGCATGCGTGGGAACATGGAACAACTTCCAATAAGTTGCATGCAGGCCACGTGTCCTTCAGATGTGAACTGCCAGGGGCACCTGCATATCTACGCTGTGCAGTCCCTTTCCTTATAAATACACACACCACACGGTCATTATCTCTTCTTCCACCTCGCCACCTCGCTCAAACCCTAGTGCCTCCGCTAGCTCGCGTCGACGCCGGAGACGAAGCGCTTAGCTACCGCGACTTCTTCGACGCCGTCCTCACGCCGGCCGCGGACCTCGTCCTCTCCGTCGCTGCCATAGGTGTCTTCCGCTGCCAAGTTAGGGCGCGGGAGATTGAACTGCTCGGCTTCTAAGTCCGCCTCGTCTAGAAGTTCGTCAGCGGTAATTAAATCTCACTTTTTTACTGTCTTTTTGATCCGTTAAATCCATCCACTTCAACCAAAAGTGGTTTCTATTCTTCCTAATCTGGATCCGTCTTTATCTACATCTCATATCATGCTAAGAATATTCACTTATGCTTCATAACTAGTTAGATTCCTCACTTGTACTTATTCATGGATTCGTACAAATCTGGAACCAACTCTCTTCAAATAAGTGAATGTCTTCGCTCTATGAGGTCAATGTCTTCAAACTGCTTTATCTTCAAAATCTTCTGAGAATGCATATGACCTCTTCCCCTTCCCTTGCACCTCTAATGCTATCACAAGTACATGTCAGCGGGAGAATCCCTTGGTTTTCATAGTCTGCATTCATTTGCAGAGTTCTTAAAACATCATATTCACTCCCCTGAAGTCAGTTCTTTCCTGACTAGTAGACGAAAGCCTTTCACTATTCTGAAGCCAATGAGTCTAAATATCATGGCCACAGAGAAATCAGCAAGGAAAGGTGACAGGCAGCGCAGAGGCAACACAACTCTAGGTCTGCCTCCGGATCTGTATGAAATGTACAAAACTGATCCTGAGGAAAACTACAATCAGCGCAAGACCCGAATCCAATGGATTTGAAGATATTGGGCAGAACAGTGGTTCAAGTACAACTTCGTCACTGCCAAATATGCTGAGAAGAACGCCATCAAGCGCCCATGGGGCGATATTCTATACAAGAATCTGCAACCAAAATCGAAGCCTGAAGCTATTGCTCAAGGTTTCTATCCATGCATGGCCCTAGGACAGAAGCCTGAGAATACCGACCCATCATCTATGTTATGTTGTCGCGAAGACAATCTTTTCAAGCGCAATTATTAGTTCGCCAAAGAGTCAGCTGCCAAGAACAAAAGGGATTTTCGACTCAACTTCAACCCTGGTCCGTCTGCTCCAAGGCAGGATGACACTCGTAATGTCAATCCGAATGCCATCGGCCCCTTCACTAGCTTCGATGGGCTCCTCTCCCACATTGCTGCTCAGAGGGCCACAGTGGAGCAACCAACTGATGATGCAGACTCTGAAGATGCGCCAGCTTCAACAAAGCAGAAGAAAAAGAAGTCAAAAGCTTCGAAGCCATCTGCCACACCAAAAGCTTCAACTATGAAGCCGTTGAAGACAGCACCTCCTGAACCCAATGTGCAGTCTGAAGATTTGTCTCGTGTCTCCAAGAAGACCAAGAAGCCCAGGAAGATTTCTGGGCATGAACTGACTCATGCTGCCATTCTGCGCAACGAGGAAGACACCATTGATCTGTCTAGTGATGAAGATCTTGGTGATGACGCACTTGAGATGCTGATCAAGAGCAAGCAAGAGGCGGAGATCTTCAATGATTTGCCCCTGTTTGACGTTGATATCCTGAACAACTTCATCGATGACTGGTTTGATGACCAAAGCATCAGTATTGATGACCTTCAGCTGTCTGTGGACATAAGCGTCACGTTTCACGGAGCCATTGCTAATGAGTTGGCCTTGGCTCAGAAAATCATCGAGCTCAAGAAGAAGATTGATTATGAGAAGGTGCATTTCAAGAATATGGCCAAGCTCAGTGTGGCTAATGTGCAGATCTTCAAGAAGATGCTGCATGATCTTAAGGAGGAATTCCACAAGAAGCGTGAAGAAGCAAAAGGCTCACGGGAGCACATGAAGTACTTTGCATAGAAATGTGTTCAATCCCACAATGAAGCTGAAAAGCGAAAGGCTTTTGGGCATCCTGGCATCGACCCCAGGATGGCTGCCAAGCAAAAGAAGAAGTCTGTTGCGGCCCAAACTGAAGCACCAAGGCAGGAAGAACCTCCCATTGTCTTCCCTGCCAGTATGACTGGCTCGAAGCCTAAGGTCACCTCGGCAGCTTCAGAGCTGAAGAAAACAAGGGCAGTTAAAGCCGAAGCCAGGAACTGCAAGCACAAAGACACTTCTGATGGTGCTCCATCAAAGAAGAAATTGAAGACCAAGTCTTCAAAGAAAGATCGTGCTGCTACCTCAGAGCCCCTCATTGTTGAACCTATTTCTGTTGCTCTTCCTGCCTCAACCAACCAAGAGCGTCGTCTTGTGATCCATGAGCCTGCTTCCACAGAGGCTCTAGAAAGTGAAGAAGTTCGAGCTGCTGATCCCAACACAGCTGAAGACATTGGTCACGAAGACAATGTTGATGATGATGTAGTCCTTCCTCAGCTCGAGCCCCAGTCGGTATCATCGCCTGCTCCGACGAGCCGTGAACTTATCAGCATTGGTCGTCCATTGACGCCAATCGCTCAGGATGACTCATGGGCCGAGCGCCAACAACAAGACACCCCAGCACATGATGAGACACCAAGAACACCACCACCTCAAGTCACCACTCTGGTGCTTGACGACGACAACTACATGGTATAGACCACTCCCTCACTGAAGGCATCACCCGCATTTCACAGGCTTCACAAAGGCCACAGGCCACATGTCACCATGTCGATCATTCCAGAAGGGGAAGTGCCCCAAAGCTCAGTCACACGTCAAGTGTTTCCTAAAGCCACCCCTACTGCGAATGCCTCTGAGTCTGAAGCCAAAGTTGCTGAAGACATTCCGACTGCATCAGCCGATGAAGACAAAGAAGAAAGAGAAGAAGAAAGAGTTGCCACACACCCCCAGCTATTGATCAAGTCATTCTTGAGGAGAATGTGATTGTTCCCGACCCTCCAGTTCTTGAACAGATGGAGGTTGAAAACACTAAGGCTGCCACCAACAACGCTACTGAAGCCAATGACTCAGTCATGGCTGAAGACAATGTGGAACCTGAAGCTAATGAGAATGTTGAATTCACCTTGACGCCAATCATCTCAGATGGCGCTATTCCTCCTCCAAGGCCTCACACCATTGAACATGCATTCAATCGTGAAGGTCAGCTTCTCACAGTCATAAGGCCGATTATGGTTCCACCCACCGCTCCAGGACCACAATATGATTACCATGTGGAGCATAGGCCTCAAGTTCAGAAGCCCAAGCCTTGGCTGCCAAGGCTTACAAGTTTTGCAACAACACAGGGTTCTTTCAGCGTGCACAGCTTCAGAGAGCACAACACTTTCTTTGACAGTGCCAAGAATCCTTACACGAAGCCTAAGATCTCATCAGATAGATTTTGGAGCCATCAGCAGCGAAGCTACTACTCATGCATCTTGTACAATCAAGAGCGGATCTTTCCACACATGCGTCTGGATTGTGAAGCCATAGCTGGGATGTCGTGTCTTGAAGAAGCTCTTAACTGCTTTAGGGATGTTGGTCTTCTGCCATTTGTGACTGACAAAGAACACTGGAATGAAGAGCTTCTGCTGCAGTTCTATGCCACACTCCATATTCCCGACTACAACAGGGATCTGAAGACATGGATCCTTGAGTGGATGTCAGGTGATGTACATCAGAAAGCCAAATCTCAAGACATTATCGAGCTTACTTCCCTGCCCACTCCAGGTGAGTTATTCGAACCTGGTTGTCAGCTTCATAGAGATGAACTACAGAGTATCTTTTAGAGGCCCAAACCAAACATGAGTCAGATGCTCAGTAGGATGAAGCCATTGCCTCAAGATGCTGAATACTCAAAGGAGTTCTTTGTGAAGGACCTTGAGTACTTGCCACGCACAGTATACCATATTCTGAGGCGTACTCTATGGCCGATCAAGGGACATTCTTCTGAAGCTAAACTTGAAGGAGCCATGAAGACTTTGGTATTTTATATCATCAATGGCATCAGATTCAATACCCGAGATTTCTTCATCAGACAACTAGCTACTTCTGGGATTGATCTGTTTGGCCTGAAGTTCTATGCTCCATGGGTGATGCGCCTGATCAAGCTTCATTCCACCATTGACTATTAGCCCTCAGTGCACGACCACATTGTTTTTCTGCCTGAGATTGATCTGTCTATTGAAGCCATCAACCCCGTGCCTGCCAAGAAGCCCCTACATCTTCAGAATGCTGAACATCAAAGCTTCTCGCAGCCAATTAAAGGAATTCTTGTCCCCAATGATGCAACCCCCGATCCTCTGGTGGAAACATGAGAGTGCCACACCGTGCCAACACTGAAGCCACTACAAGTACTATTGCCCAAAGGCCTCGGAAGCGATCTCGTGTACTCAATGACCGAGAGCTTCTTGTGGCATTGCATCAGAAGCAGGATAAGCATCATGACTAGCTGAAGCGTCAGATGCAGGGTCTCTTGGTGGATGTCAATCGCATCCGAAACTCGGTAACCGAGAACTCGTTTGTTGCACATGAAGCCTGTCGGCGATCTTGGAAGAGCCTCACAATGCTCTGTCCTGAAGACGATCTTCGCGAAGATGGCTTCACAGAGAACTTCAAGTTTGATTCCAGGCCTCCACCAAGTGCAAGCTGGCGTCGCACGCCATCTATTGAAGATTTTGAACATTCGTCTTCGGCTGCAACAGTTGTTGCGAGAGTTGTTGATGAAGAAGACGACGCCACTTCACCGACCATGGCTGCACTGCATCAGGCCCGTCTGCACCACCAAACTCCAACGACGACCCTGCTCCATCATCTACTCTGATAACCCACAAGTATAGGGGATCGCAACAGTTTTCGATGGTAGAGTATTCAACCCAAATTTATTGATTCGACACAAGGGGAGCCAAAGAATATTCTCAAGCATTAGCATTTGAGTTGTCAATTCAACCACACCTGGATAACTTAATATCTGCAACAAAGTATTTAGTAGCAAAGTAGTATGGAAGTAACGGTAACAATGGCAAAAGTAACAGTAGTAGTTTTGTAGTAATTGTAACAGTGGCAACGGTAAAGTAACTAAGCAAAGAGAAATATGTGAAAAGCTCGTAGGCATTGGATCGGTGATGGAGAATTATGCCGGATGCGATTCCTCATGCAACGGTTACAACATAGGGTGACACAGAACTAGCTCCAATTCATCAATGTTGTCGGATTTCGGGTTCCGGCAGACCCTCTAGGTTCGAACTCTGGGGTGCACGCGGAGATCTCACCCCTACCTACCTGCACCTCGTCGCCTCGAAAGGATCTAAACTACAAAAAGAGCAACACAAGAGACACAAGGTTTATACTGGTTCGGGCCACCATTGTGGTGTAATACCCGACTCCAGTGTGTGGTGTGGTGGATTGCCTCTTGGGCTGATGATGAACAATACAAGGGAAGAACAGCCTCCTGAGGTTGAGGTGTTCTTGTGGCTAGGCTCTCGATCGGATTGGATCAAGCTAAGATGAGATGCCTCTACTGTGGTGGCTAGCTCTACTTATAGGCAGAGGCCCTGGGCCTCTTCCCAAATATTGAGCGGGAAGGGCGCCAACAATTGGCCATTTTGAAGGGGAACATCTAGTACACTTATCCTAACTAAAGTTGGTGAGGGAGTCCTGGATTAGGGGGTGTCCGGATAGCCGAACTATCACAGTTGGCCGGACTCCTGGACTATGAAGATACAAGATTGAAGACTTCGTCCCGTGTCCTGATGGGACTTTCCTTGGCGTGGAAGGCAAGCTTGGCGATACGGATATGTAGATCTCCTACCATTGTAACCGACTCTGTGTAACCCTAACCCTATCCGATGTCTATAAAAACGGAGGGTTTTAGTCCAGAGGACTAACAACAATCATACCATAGGCTAGCTTCTAGGGTTTAGCCTCTCTGATCTCGTGGTAGATCCACTCTTGTACTACCCATATCATCAATATTAATCAAGCAGGAGTAGGGTTTTACCTCCATCGAGAGGGCCCGAACCTGGGTAAAAACATCGTGTCCCTTGTCTCCTGTTACCATCCGCCTAGACGCACAGTTCGGGACCCCCTACCCGAGATCCGCCGGTTTTGACACCGACATTGGTGCTTTCATTGAGAGTTCCTCTGTGCCGTCGCTGTCAGGAAGGATGACTCATCCCGTCTTTAAAGACGGCACCGTTGCTAAAGGAGCTTTGGCCACCGGCCAAACTCTCCAGCTAGGCGGTTTTCTTATGACCGCCTGTTCATCCGCCGTGCCGACGATGACTTCTCGGGTCATCGAAAGCAATCTTCACGTTAACTCGGAACTCGCCGAGCAGTTAGATCCGATGGAGCTCTCTTCCTTGAACGAGCTCTTGGATCGCATCGCCGCCCTGGGACTCGCTACAGACTACGATCAGATTGGGCCTAAAACTGATCTGAGAGAGATCAACTCTCCCAAGGCTACCCACCACGTTGCTGTGGTAGAGGAACAATACGGCGACTATTCTCCTACCTTAAGGACTAGCTATGTCCGGATTCCTGACCCCTCCATGCCGGATTCCCGCGGAGGGGAGGACACCACTCAAGCCCTAAACTTAAAGTCAGGAACCGGGCTAGATTCATTGGACAACCTCCAAGAACCCAAGCTTCCAAGTTCGGAAACTTCTTGGCCCCTGAATCTTAGATCGGACGGGGTTCGGAATTTAATTCCACCCACCCACCCAAACATAAGAGATCTATCCCAAACCGCAAGAGCCCGTGAAACAAAGACATCATTATCGGGCTAGATTCCTCCTGGTTATGGACATGATAAAGGATTGCCGCGAGGAGGACGCAATCTCATTCTTACGCAATAATTGCACGGACAAGGGAATCCTAAACACCATAAGTCGTCATGGAAATTACACGCCGCTGACTTGGCGCCCATAGTACTAAAGTACTTGCGATGGAGAGCGCTGGAAAACCGAAATCAAAATTTGGGATAATCCGCCCCGAATACGACCCTAGTCTGAAATAAAAGGTGCATCATCACCTGTGCACCGGGTTACATACCAAAAGCAAAAAACCCCCAAAGGGCATGGAACTGTACTGGAGGGATGGCTCAATGGACCCTGCAAAATTCATAGCACAGAGGGCGCCACTCCAACTCATAGCCTTGGAGCATGTTGGATACTATGGCAGGTGGCCAAAAGTGGCGAGGAGCTCTTAGCTCCAGAGCACCAACCCAGCAATACTAGTACGGTATTAACAGTCTTCGAGACTTTCGCATCAAATAATATGCGGAAACGAACACTCCGCAGCCTTGCCGAAGTCTACCAGATAGCAACAATAAATCCATGGAGTGACACGGCTATTACCTTTAACGCCAAAGGATTTAACCTAAATTCAACAGCCCGAGCACCAGCCGCATTGGTCCTCAGTCCAATAGTGGATTTGCCGCCTTACCAAGGCACTCATGGACGGTGGCAGCGGATTAAACCTCATCTACGAAGAAACCCTTCGAAAAATGGAAATAGACTGGAGCCGCATTGAGCAAAGCAGCACAACCTTTAGAGGAATAATCCCCAGTCGGGAAGCATGCTGTACAGGAAAGATCACACTAGATGTGGTGTTCGGCAGGCCGGACAATTATAGGTCCGAGGAGGTCACATTCCAAGTGGCCCCGTTCAGCAGCGGATACCACACTCTATTAGGGCGAGAGGCATTCACAATTTTTCAAGCTATACCCCATTACGGGTACATGAAGCTCAAAATGCCCGGACCCAAAGGAATTATCACTCTCGCTAGTGACCCGAACATAGCGCTCCACGCCAAAAATAAAACAGCCGCACTTGCCCTTGAGGCACTATCCGAAGCCCTAGCGGCAGAGGAACTCACTGCGCTGCGCTCCACGGTGAACAGGGACGATGTGATACTCGATAAGAGATCCAAGTCCACCTCTTTTAAACCGCGCATTTAAATAGCCAAATTCCAAGTCCATCCAACGGACCCTACAAAAACGGCCTCCATCGGGCACAATTAAACCCGATGTGGACGCCAGACCACGAGAATTCCTACGTGAAAATTGGGACATTTTTGCCCGCACCCTTCGACATGCCAGAATCTCACGCCGGTGGCAGAGCACAGCCTAAATATCCTAAAAGGATTCAAGCCTACCAAACAAGCTCTTGGCGTTTCTACGAACCCAAGAGACAGGCCATGGGAGAGGATCTAGCTAAACTATTGGAGGCCGGATTCATCAGAGATATTAAACATCCGGACTGGCTAGCAAACCTAGTAATGGTACCAAAGAAGGACAAACCCTGGCGCCTATGTGTCGATTTTAAGGACCTTAACAAGGCTTGCCTAAAGGATCCCTTCCCTCCCCGCGCGATCGATCAAATTATCAACGCTACCGCAGGACACGATTCATTGTGTTTCCTCGATGCATACTCCGCTACCACCAAATCAAGATGGCAGAGCTGCACCAAGCCGCAATGGCATTCATCACTCCATACGCCCATTCTCGCTTCAACACAATGCCCTTTGGGCTCAAAAACGCGGCGCAACATATCAGCGCATGATTCGTACATGTCCGCAAACCAGATCGACAAAACAAAGGAGGCATACGAGGCGATGTGGTCGTCAAATCCAAGCATGTCGAAACCCTAGTCGACGACTTGAGGCTCACATTCGATAATCTCCGATCATATGACATCAAGCTCAACCCGAAAATGCGTTTGGCGCATCAGCAGGAAAGCTCTTGGGCTTCATTGTATCCGGTAGAGGAATTGAAGCAAACCCAGCCAAGATCCGAGCTCTGTCACAATTGGATATCCCCAAAGACCTCAAACAAATACAAAAATTGACTGGATGCATGGCGGCTCTAAGCCTCTTTATCTCCCGCTTAGGAGAAAAGGCATTACCCCTTTATCGCCTCCTCCGGCGCACCGAACACTTCGAGTGGACGGATGCTGCCATGGCCGGACTCGAAGAAATCAAAGCCATATTGGCAACAAATCCGGTCCTGGCCGCGCCCAACATGGGCGAACCAATGCTATTATACATCGCAGCAACCCATCAAGTTGTAAGCGCGGTGCTCGTTGTCGAACGAGAAACGGACGGAAACAAGTTGCCTCTCCAAAAACCAGTTTACTACGTGTCCAGTGTCCTTACTCCATGCAAGTCACCGTACCCGCATTATCAAAAGATAGCATACGCGGTGTTCATGGCATCCCGGAAGCTGCGACACTACTTCCAAGAGTGTTCGATAACAGTAGCTTCCGAAGTACCTCTTAATGACATTATAAACAACCGCGATGCAATGGGCCAAATTGCTAAATGGGCCATTGAGCTCCTCCCGTTCGACATAACCTACAAGCCACGGCGAGCTATTAAGTCGCAAGTTTTGGCTGACTTCATCGCCGAATGGACTGAAGCCGAACTCCCTAAAGAGTACGGCGCATATTCCAACATGATCATGCACTTCGACGACTCCAAAATGTTGGCTGGCCTGGGGGCTGGCGTCGTTCTGACGTCCCCAACCGGAGATACAGTCCAATACGTACTTCAAATAATGTACACGGACTCCAACAACGCAGCCGAATACGAGGCCCTTCTACATGGTCTCCGAATGGCAGGCTCCATGGGCATTCAACGCCTAGAGGTGCGCGATTCAACCTCGCGATATTCCAAATAAATGGGGACTTTGATGCCAAGGATCCGAAAATGGCAGCTTATCGCAATGTCGTCCTAAAAATGTCAGCTCGGTTTGAGGGGCTCGAATTTCACCATATAGCCCGGGATAACAGCCAGGCAGCAGACGTGTTGGCACGCATTGGCGCAAAGCGCGATGCCGTCCCCCCCAACATTTTCCTAGAGAGGCTTTTCAAGCCATCCGTACTATGGGAGGGAGAGTCCGGAAATAACAACCCGGACCCAACCACACTGCCCCACACCAAACATTCCGACATAGTTAGTGGTCCCGCCAACGAAATAACACCGTCAGCCCACGTAATAATGGCAGTAATCGCCCAGTGGACAGAACCATTCCTAGCCTACCTAACTAGGCAGGAACTTCCCGAGGACCAAAACGAGGCCCGTTGCATAGTGCGGCGGTCTAAAGCCTATAAGGTCCATGAGGGAGAGCTTTATAAGAAAAGCACAACCGGAGTCCTTCAAATGTGTATCTCAAGAGGAAGGGCGGAATCTCCTGGCTGAAATTCATACCGACTCGGTGGGCACCATGCCGCAGCCTGGCCCTTGTAGGCAAGGCCTTCCGACAGGATTTTATTGGCCGACGGCCCGGCAGATGCTCAGACTTAGTCCAACGATGCGCCGGTTGCCGCTCTTTGCTAATCAAAGCCACATGCCACCCACCGCCTCAAAACTATACCCATCACCGCCCTTCAGTGTCTGGGGCTTGACATGGTTGGACCCCTTAAAGGAGGAACCCACAAGCAAAAATACCTATTGGTCATGGTGGATAAATTCACCAAATGGATAGAGGCCAAGCTGTAAAGACGGTCAATCCGGACCGTGGTAGACTTCATATCAGGGTAGACACCATTTCAAGGCCCCCATAGCATCATCACCGATAACGCACGAACTTCACGGACGACGAGGTCAACCTCTCGTGCAAAAACATGGGCATCAAGCTCGACCACGCTCAGTCTATCACCCCAAACTAACGGTCAAGTCGAGCGAGCAAACGGTCTAATCATGAGCGGCATTAAACCCAGACTAGTGCGGTCCTCAAGGAATCTAACACGACCGGGTAGAGGAGCTCGACTCCGACTGGGGCTGCAGACCACGCCAATCGCACTACCGGATTCACGCCATTTTTTATGGTATACGGCGCAGAGGCAGTTTTGCCATGCGACATAATTCATGACTCACCTCGCGTGCGCATGTATGAAGAAAGAGAAGCCGAGCTCGATCGGCAGGACAGCTTGGACGCCTTGGAGGAGGAGCGTGATGTGGCAAAAGCTCGTTCCGCATTCTATCAACAGCAGGCTCGAAGATATCAAAGCAGGAAGCACGGGCCAAAGCTTACAATGTTGGCGAAGCTAGTTCTACGCTCACGGACAAGAAAAGGACAAACTCAAGCCCAAATGGGAGGGTCCTTCATCATCGATCAAGTCCTGACCGGCGGAGCGCATTCATCTGCTAAACGATCGGATAACCGATTCGAGCTGAACCCATGGAACGCAGCCCGCCTTCAAGATTCTACGCCTAGCACCAGATTCGAGTTCGCCTCCTTCCTCCGCCTATATTTTATACTTTAAGCTGTCTTTTATTTTCTCCTTCTCCTCCTATTTTTCGAAGCCGTTAAAGGCTCTGCTTATGCATTGTTCGCACACACTTGACGCGCTATCCGCTACCATTATACTGGGGCTTCTTTAATGAAGCTTATTTATACGGGCTTTATGCCCAACACATGTGTCACACTTCCGCATGTACCTTTTATTCACCATTATATGCATCGATATGACTTAAGTTTTGGCCAAGCTGGGTTGTTCGGCTCCTCGTGCTTACCCTCACGCTCCCGATTGTTCGCTAGGTGGTAAAGGGGGCACCTCTGTGATTGTTACCGCCGGGTCAGCCGGACGTGTACCTTAGACTGGGTGAAGCCGAAAGCTAGCGTTCTTAAGGGAATATTCGGTCGGTGAACTAAAAGACAATTTTTTTTTTCATTTATCTGCCCCCAGATGCTTTTTCTGCTTTTTCCGCAGTCCGACATGCACTTTAGGGCATGCCTCCCAGGGGAAAGGAACCCCTAACGGAACTATTCTCCCTCGAAGATGTTTCTTACTAACCATGTAATATAACATAACTAGTTGGGCACTTGTCTGATAAAGCACTCATGACCCCTACGCCTGGTCTCCACGCATGCCCCGGTTTTTACATAACCGCGAGGGTATTCGGACACACTCCGGACTATTGGGTCCCGAGGTTGAAGCGAAAAGGTCCGCTACGACAAACGATCTACAATCCGGCTAGAAGGCATTTTACATGTCATTTTAAATTACATAGTCAAATTAACTGATTGTATTCCTCTTCAACGCCATCTAATAGGCTGTCTAGTTTACAGTCCTGCTGGGAATACTTTATGCCAACTCTACTTGGCCGCACACTAAGCTCACAGGATCTACTTCCTGTCGGGCCCCACAGTCCGACTCGCCATGTGGTTTGGGTCCGCCGCTGTACCGCGCCTTCACCATGGCCCAGCCTCCTCGGCACCTTGACGACATGCCGATATCTTCCATAGTCGGAAGCGCCGCCTGCTCCCTCAAGCTTCTCTCGCAAGCTCTCCAAGGCCTTTGGGCAGGGAGATAGATGGCCACAAGGCCCGGGCAACGCTTTCATCACCGCCGAACTCCTTCGTGCAGCTTGCAATAGCTCGAAGAAGGTCACCCAGAACCGGCATTTCTCTCTGCGGGGACGACCCGTGAGCATACCTACTGCACATAACTCGTTAATTGACTTCCTCACCGAACTCTTTTTCAAAGTTCGCCAAGCACTTACTATAAATGCCGCGACGAAGTCGCCGATTCTCCTTCACGGAGTCAGACAGCTGGGCACGAACATCCTTTAGTTCCTCACCCAGCTGGGTGTTGGCATCTTGGAGATTATTTTTCTCTTGCCTCACCCTTGTAAGCACATTCTCGCTGGCCTTCAACCGCGCAAGAGCTGTTGCTTGTCCGATCTAGTCCGCGCCATCTGCAATATTATTGTCGATTTACACACACGCCGCACTTCACAAACTATTTATATTTTGAAGCATATATTACCGGAGGGGTCTCTGTGGCTCCCCTCAGGCGGCTAGTGCGGCCTCAAGTTGGGCCTTGCATTCTTCAAGCTCCCGGGACAGCCGGGTATTCTTTTTGTAAGATCTCAGATAACAAATGATCCTTAAATCAGTTATTCTAACTACTTTAAGTCTCGGGGCTCTTGCATATATAACCGCCAAATTTCTCACCCATATGTCCTTTACATACCGCTCCGTGGCTCGCTAGACCATCTTGAGCGGCACGGAGGTGCGATCTCCAATTGAAGGCATTCAATGCCTCTTGGGAGAAACATGCGCCACGAAGAACTGTCCGGCGGCGCCTGTGATTCATGGCGCTTTCCACCTCGGAGTTGGTGGCGGACAATCTGTCGGCATCCTCTGTCGGAGGAGCGTCCGACACATGCCTCGTGCTCGCCTCCACTTCTGGACCCGACTTTGGAGCCTGGCTGGCGGAGGCTCGATTATAACCTCTCCGGACACAGTCCGCGAGCGCTTTTTTCCTGAAAAGGGCACCAGCGTTAGTACGCCTTCCAGAATCAACTCGAATATGGTGATGCGCCATACCGCTGCGGGCGGCGTTCGATCCGACCGCACTTCTTTTTAGCCTGCGGGCCGTGCTGCCCTTGTTGGCTAGCCGCTGGCTCGGCCTCCCGCCTCGAAGGCACCCCCTGCGAAACACCATTGGTATAGGTGATCAAAAATAAGCACGGATGGGTCATTATCAGAGTATTGGGACCTCGGTCTTAGTTACCTATGAGGCTGGAAGTATTCCGGGGTAATCGGCCGTAATGGCAACCAAGGCATTATCGATGCTCAGTTGGTGAAATACCCCATCAATCAGCTCCACCAATATGTCCGGATCCTCTTGGGAGGCCGGATCGAGGAGCCGTTCCGGATCCTCGGGTTGTGGAGGCGGGTTGTTTATGTCTTTTATGGCCTGGCGCAGTTCCTGCGTCAAAATCACAAAATGAGATACCTAACCGTGGGAATACGGATCAGATGTGCAAAAAAAGAAATGTCCGCTTACCCAGCTTCGAGGATTGTTCATAGAAAATCCGTTCAATGGACTGACGCGGAGAAAATCTTCCTCTTCTCCTTTGTACAGCGCGGACAAGGTCTTCACCAGATCGGTGACCGATCCCGGCCCCTTACGGCCATTACGGGTGGCATCGTCCTCCCCGTTGAAATCCCACATGGGGTGGCCCCTATATCGAGCGGCTGCACCCCGTGATAATACATGTGGCCATGACACCGATCATGGTCAGTCCGAATGAGCTAACAATCTTATTCGCTCATCGTAAAGGACGCCCCTGTCATCTTCCCTCCGGGAGCTCATGGCGCCAACTCGGGGTTTTTCAAAGGAGCATTGCTGAACTCCGAAGACCGATCCGAATAGGATCCGCGGTGGGACGCCTTCTATATAAAACCATTCAAGGCCAGTCTTGGACGCTTCTTCGGGTTCCGGATAGATATCCGTCCCGGCGATGCGCCATAGCTCGGCCCGCCCACTTGATATATTGACCCTCATGAGAACGGGTACAAGGCAGAATAATCTCTTCCACAGCGCAAAATGAGCCTCGACGCCCAAGAACAGTTCGCAAAGGGCCACGAAGCCCGCGATGTGCAAAATGGAGGCAGGAGAGGTGGTGCAACCGGAGGCCGAGAACTCCAAGAGCCCCGAGAAACGGATGAATTGGAAATCCGAGTCCTCTTACTAGATAAGAGAAAAAGCATACCCGCCTCCTTTGAGGGATCGGGACACTCTCCGCTTGCTTTCCGCCTTATAGGTGGCGAGTCCGCTCGAACCGAACCACGAAGGCCGGGGAAGAAATCCCTTGGTTTGAGTGTCACTAGCTCGCTATGCGGGACTGAGCATCTCTCCCAATTTCGAGGCTGAGGGCTGGGAGCGCGAGAGGAGGAGCTGCGTCGACTGTCCATGATGGAATGGATTTTGTTAGAAGCGCCCGTGAAAGCTCATGAGGGGAGATGGTGTGACTCAGATCTAGATCCTCGCCCTTTTATAGGCGGCTCATTTGCGCAGCTAGGGGATAAGTGTAAAATACCCTAGCTTTTCGTGATTCATTCAAACACGTGGAAGATGGCCATTATTGGGCGGCAAGCCAAGGAGCGCAACATTTATCGGGTTTGACACTATTCAACAAGTATATGGAATTTGGAGAAGAACCCGCCGCAATGTCAAGACACCCACGCTACGGACTCGCCGCCATTGAAGCCTGGTTCGGGGCTACCGAGGAGTCCTGGATTAGGGGTGTCCGGATAGCGAACTATCACAGTTGGCCGGACTCTGGACTATGAAGATACAAGATTGAAGACTTCATCCCGTGTCCGGATGGGACTTTCCTTGGCGTGGAAGGCAAGCTTGGCGATACGGATATGTAGATCTCCTACCATTGTAACCGACTCTATGTAACCCTAACCCTATCCGATGTCTATATAAACCGGAGGGTTTTAGTCCGTAGGACGAACAACAATCATACCATAGGCTAGCTTCTAGGGTTTAGCCTCTCTGATCTCGTGGTAGATCCACTCTTGTACTACCCATATCATCAATATTAATCAAGCAGGAGTAGGGTTTTACCTCCATCGAGAGGGCTCGAACCTGGGTAAAAACATCGTGTCCTTTGTCTCCTGTTACCATCCGCCTAGACGCACAGTTCGGGACCCCCTACCCAAGATCCGCCGGTTTTGACACCGACAGTTGGTCCTCGCCTGTCAAAGGCTCTGACGATGACGCCGGCTTGGGCTCCATGATGACCTCCTTCCTGCCGTTGTGATGGTCTTGGTCTTGTTGCATCAAACGGCTGCCTTTGCTTGATGCTCGCTGCGCTTGCCTCCTTTGCACTAAAGAGGAAATGAGGACATCTGCTGGCTGGCGCCCGCCTGGCGCCCTTGGTCGCCACGGCTTGCGCCATGGGCACCTCGTGAGGTACCCCACCTTGATCTCTCCGCCTCGCGAGCCAGCTCGACGAGGTCGTGCTCGAGGAGGCTTCGTCGTCCGCCCATGAGGCTTGGCCCTCGCGAGGGTCTTGAGCTTGTGCCGATGAAGATGGGCTGCACTGGCCACCCTTGAGCCACGCCGCAGCTGCAGGCAAGCAAGTCTGGGTACCCCTGCTCCTGAACGCCGACAAGAGCCCCCGCCCAAGGCGCTACCGACTTGGCTTAGTAGAGAAGCGAAGGGCAAGTCGCGCGCCGCTGGGTTCTAACAGCCCATGCCTTGGGCGCCAAGGTGGCGGTTGATTGGACGTGGGCGTCTCCACTTCCCCACGACGCCTTCACAACTGGACGAATTGACAAGTCCCTGCATGCAAAGCGGGTCATGATTACCTGTGATCATGGAGGTAGATGGTTGGCCTTCCCCGGCTATAAGTACGGAATGGCGCGTGCCCTTCCGGTCCATCTCTTCTTTCTTCTCCTTCTTCTCCATCCCTTGCTCCATTTTGCGGCAATGGCTCCGATCCGCCGGTTCTCCGCGGAAGAGAAAGGAAAGGCTCCCCGAGAGGGTCCCGACCCGCTTCCGCCGAAGAAATGGCTAGCTCTCGACCATCGAGACGAGGGCGCCCGGCAGGAGGTGTCGAGGCCTTGGTACGAGCGGCCGCCGCCAGGGTTCCCGCTGCCCTTGTACGCCCGCATTGAGGGCCCTGAAGGAGTTGACGCCGAGCGCCATGGACGACGGCGCCGCCGGCGCCGGCAGGTCACGTCGGTGCGCGTTGTTCCTCCTGGAGTCCATGCCGAGGGCTCCTCCCGAGAGTTTGTGCTCCACGCGGCCATGCCTCCTCAGTCCTGGATTCGCCTTCCTCCCTCCTTCACCTTCGCGATTCCGCAGAGGGGATCTCTGGCAGCACCCTTGCGACCGAAGCGGAGGTCGCGGTCGTCGCTCTGGGCAAGGTCTTCATGACTCGAGGTTGGGGCGAGATCGCCCGGGTCTGCAGGACGAGGGGCGCCCTCGCGATCCACCTGGAGTACGACGGCGCTTCCGTGATGCTCTTCAAGGTCTTCGACGCGGAAGGACGCCGGCTGGAGAGCTGCCCCAGAGAGGTGGTCGGGCCCGCCGCTGGCGAGGACCAGCTCGCCGATCGCTTCCTCAAGCAGCTCCTCAGGCGGCGGAGGCGGCGGAGGATCCAGCGACTCTGCCGAGCTCTTCGCGACTCTGGAGACGAGCGACGACAACTACGAGCCCCCGAGCTTGCGCCGCTCTCGGAGCAGGGCAGGCTCGTCAAGCTGCCGCCGCCTCTGATCTGGATGAGGTTGGCGCCGGTGCCTGACGGCCCACTGTTGATGATGGCGTCTCTTGCGGAGGAGCGTGTAGTTAGCGTTCTTAGGATCTGCTCCCTCTGTTCCCTGCGAGGAGTCGAAAAACGTGCCCCGTGGGGGCTTGTAAGGTGCATGTGGTTCTGTTTGTTAATATGATCCTTGTCGTGAAGTAGTGCGAGATGCTCATTCCGCCTTACCTTAGTTCCTCCTTTCGAACCTCACGAGGGCTTGATGCTCTGCGCCGACAGGTCCCGGTCCCAAGGCAGGCTTCAGTCGCCGCTGGTATGCCAGGTCTCGATGCCGTGGTCAAGCCATGAGGTGAGCGGCCCGGGGTCCAGTAAGAGCCCCTGAGTCGCGATGCTCGGGAGGTCCCCTTTAGTGCTCAAGCAGCCATCGTTCGGTGAGAAAGGAGCGCGATGTTGCTAACACGGGATTGCTTTAGGTGCGAGGTAGGTGCTGCGATAGCTAGTGTTTCCGGAGGATGACTTATCTCGGGAGTCAGGAACCGCTTCCTGATGCGGCGTTAGGTCCGCGCATATGCAGACGAGGTGTTGCCTGGCGAGGTCCCCGCGTGCCTCTTCCCTCTCGCCTTCGCTCCCCTTTCTGCTCTATGTCCTCGGGTCCCGGCCCTCGAGCGGGTCTCAGCCGTCGCTGGTATGCCAGGTCGCGATGCCGTGGACAAGGCCAGAGGGTGAGGGCTGGAGAGCCAGTAGGAGCCCATGAGTCGCGATGCTCAGGTACCCCCCTTTAACGTGCAAGCGGTTCGCGCGGACGAGAGTGAAGAAGACGCCGTGAGGGCCTCGCCTGGCGCTGCTCCTTGAAGAGATCCTGCAGGCTCATCACAAGAGGAACAAGAGTTCTCCATGACAAGCGACGGTCAGCCGTTGGTTGCTCTGGAGGGGTGACGAGGCACTGAAGGCCTGACGAGGTGGCGCCATGCGGGGCTGCCGCGGCCAGAGCTCGGCCATTCAGGTTTGTCGGCGTTGCAGGGACGGACCCATGCGCAAGCGTCGTGCCGTTAGGGAGCAGCTCCATCAGTTGGTGTCAATCGAGCGGGCGACTAGGTCAAACACGTTAATCACGAAGGAGCAAGTTCATTTAGATAGGTGCAGGGAAGGCAGACGTCGCTGGGTCTGGCCCGAGCGACTTGGGGATGATGCAGCTCGAGGGGCGCCCCCAATAAAGTAAGCTAGGAACATGAAGCAAAAGAGATACACGCCGCAGGGACGGACCCACGCGGCCTGGGAATGATGCAGCCCTGGGGGGCGCTCCCAGCTGGAAGTGAAACTTGAAGGATATCACCTGATAACGTTAAAGACGAAGGGATGCTGAAGTAGCAGACACCGCGGGCTGCGGAAGCTGAACTTCACGAGTCCCCAGGCCCAGGAGCCTCGGGAGGCTCCGGAGGCGCTGGTGGCTCCTCGCGGACCATCTCCGTCTCCGCCAGGACTGCGGAACGCCTGGCCTCTTGAGCCTCCAGGATGCTCCCCATGAGGCGCTGGCGTGTGGCAGACGCGTTCAACACGCCGTAGGGCATGCGAACGTAGCTGTGGGGTGGACCTTCACAGCGCCCCACGCGTGAGGGCCAGAGGCGCTCCTGAGAGGCGGCTCGGTTGAGCCCTGGTATGTCGATGCAGACGCGCAGCCCACCATCCTCGCCTGGATGGGGAGCTACGGCGGGTAAGCGGCGGCTGCCACTCATGACTCTTGACTCCTGCAGCTCCTGAATGATCTGGCTGACGAACTCCCGAGGGTTTGGCCCTCCTTGCCTCGCTCCTTCCTGAGGGAAACGTGCTTTGATACACGCCTCCAAGTGGTGCCCAAGCGCCTCCCTCGTGATCTTAGCAAGGTCGATGGCCCTCCAGGAGAGAGCCCCCGAGCCTTGCTCAAGGACGGCGACGGGCGTGCCTTCCTATGCGACAGAAGGAGGTGCCCCCTGAACAGGCACGAACCCTGAGGGGCCTGCCCCCCGAGGGGTCGGGCCAGGCGATGTCTTCTTCTTCTTGGGAGCAGCCTCGGGGAGCCTCCCGCTCCCGCGATCTGGGTCTTCAAGTGAAGCGGCTTGAAAAGCACGCTCCAGGGAACGCACCGCGTCTCTCTCTTCACAAGGCACCGTGATTACTCCACCACTTCCCGGCATCTTGAGGACGTTGTATCCGTGATGAGTCACGGCCATGAATTCGGCCAGAGCTGGGTACCCGAGGATGGCATTGTATGGCAGGCGAATGTGGGCGACGTCGAAGTCGATGAGCTCGGTGCGGTAGTTGTCGCGCGCCCCGAAGGTGACAGGGAGGCGGACCTGCCCAATCGGAACTGTGGAGCCATCGGTGACTCCGGAGAAAGGCTTGGTTGGCTGAAGCTGATTGTAAGGCACTTGGAGATTGTTGAATGTCTCTACAGACAGGACATTGAGCCCTGCTCCGCCATCGATGAGGGTCCTGGTGACTTGCACGTTGCTGATGATTGGGGAACAAAGCATCGGGAGGACTCCGGCTGTGGCTGCGCACTTGAGCTGATCCGCTGAGCTGAACGTGATGGCGCACGCTGACCACCTGAGAGGGCGCGTGGCTTCGAGCTTGGGGAGGACTGCATTCACTTCGCAGGCGAACTGCTTGAAGATGCGCTGAGAGGCTGGGGCTTGAGCTCCGCCCAGGATGCAAGCGATTGCGCGGCTCCTGGAAGCCCCCAGCCCCCTCGTCCTGATGGTGGTCCTCATTTCTCCTTGGCTGCGGTAGCAGAGGAGGGAGGCCTGCGTTGCCTTGCGGGCGATCCTCGCGAGGCTGATCCCTCCAGCCTCCCTCGCGAGGCGGGTCCCTCCAACCTCCCTCGTGAGGCTGATCCTGCCAGCGGTCCTCGCGAGGTCGGTCGCGCCACCCTTGGCGAGGGCCGCGGTCTTCCCAGCGTCCTGCGTTTCTTCCTCCTCCTCGGCCGTAGCCTCGATCACCGCGGTCGGGGCGTCGACTGATTCGCCGTTCTCGCATGGCTCGGAGTTCTTGACATTCGTTGGAGTTGTGGGTGTGGAGGTCGTGGTACACATAGTACCGGCTGCCCTTGGAAGACTCGGGCTGATCTCTGCCTCGCTTGGTATCTGGTTCTGCCGCCAGCACGGCAGCCCCCTTGCGCTTCACGTCCTTGACCTTGGGCTTCTTCTCTTCTAGGTCTGCGGCTGGCAGCTCGAGGAGGGAAAGGCGTCCTTCCTCAACCCTGGCGCACTTGGTCGCCAAGTTGAACAGCTCCAGGGATGTGCACAGGTCTTCATGCATCGCCAGCTCCTCCTTCATCTTGATGTCTCGCACACCGTCGGAGAAGGCTGAGATGATGGCCTCCTCGGTCACCTTGGGAATCATGAGGCATGCGTTGTTGAAGCACTGGATGTACTTCTACAGGGTCTCTCCTGGCTGCTGCTTGATGCGGCGCATGTCGCTCACGGCAGGTGGCCGGTCACGAGTGCCTTGGAAGTTGGCGATGAAGCGGGTGCGCATCTCGTCCCAGGAGGAGATCGTGCGAGAGCAGTGCGTGCACCGCCCTTGAGCGCCATGGGAAACCAGTTCGCCATGACCTTCTCGTCCCTGTTGGCGGCTTGATGCCCAGCTCAGAAGCTGGAGGAACTCCGCAGGTCGGCCGTGCCGTCGTAGCGAGGAGGCAGGTCTGGCTTGAACTTGTCGGGCCACGCGACGCTGCGTAGCTCGGCGGTAAAGGCGCGGCAGCCTGTTGTGGCCACGGGAGGCCTTTGGTGACGAAGGGCCTGGTCTTGCGGGTCCCCATGTGCTGCCGCTGGGAGCAGCGCGGGGTCTTGGCGTGCTGGAGCAGGAGCACAGTCGTGACGGGCCGGTGCAGGGAGCACTCGGGAAGCTTCTTGGGGCGAAGGACCTCTTGGCAGCTCTGCTCTTGCTGCGCTGGTGCCGGACAGAGTGGGTTCCGCCCAGGGGCCACGCGCCTTGGGGCCAAGGCGCCTTCTTGAGGGGGAGGCGGCTGAGGCGCCCCCGGAGCTTCATCACCCGCGCAAGGCGGGGCGCGGTGCAGTGAGAAGGACGGCGCGGGGGAGCCCCCAGCGGCGTGGACGAGCTCGGCGATGCGGTCGAGCCACTCTTCGTAGACGTAATCGACGGGGCGGTAGCGCAGGAGCTCGTTTGCCGCGATGATCGTGGCTCGAGCCTCCATGGGCACGCGAGACGACGAACCAGCTGGGGCGAGCGAAGGAGTAGCGGTACGGCCGTCTCGCCTCACGGACGGATGCTGGGATGATGCTTGCTGCTCATTCCCCGCCGGCCCAGTGGCGGCGTTGACGGCAAAGCGACGGAACGGCGGGGCGACCGCCGACGGGGGCCGTCTGGGCGACGCAGGTGGCGAGAGCGGCCCGGCGCTCGGCGCGGGACCGACGAGCGTCCCACATGGATGCGATGGGCGGCGAAGAACAGGGCGGCGGAAGACGGATTCCGGTGCACCCCTACCTGGCGCGCCAAATGTCGGATTTCGGGTTCCGGCAGACCCTCTAGGTTCGAACTCTGGGGTGCACGCGGAGATCTCACCCCCTACCTACCTGCACCTCATCGCCTCGCAAGGATCTAAACTACAAAAAGAGAAACACAAGAGACACAAGGTTTATACTGGTTCGGGCCACCATTGTGGTGTAATACCCTACTCCAGTGTGTGGTGTGGTGGATTGCCTCTTGGGCTGATGATGAACAATACAAGGGAAGAACGGCCTCCTGAGGTTGAGGTGTTCTTGTGGCTAGGCTCTCGATCGGATTGGATCAAGCTAAGATGAGATGGCTCTACTGTGGTGGCTAGCTCTACTTATAGGCAGAGGCCCTGGGACTCTTCCCAAATATTGAGCGGGAAGGGCGCCAACAATTGGTCATTTTGAAGGGGAACATCTAGTACACTTATCCTGACTAAAGTTGGTCCTCGCCTGTCAAAGGCTCTGACGATGACGCCGGCTTGGGCTCCACGATGACCTCCTTCCTGCCGTTGTGATGGTCTTGGTCTTGTTGCACCGAAACGGCTGCCTTTGCTTGACGCTCTCGCCTGCGCTTGCCTCCTTTGCACCAAAGAGGAAATGAGGACACTGCACGGGCTAGCGCCCGCCTGGCACCCTTGGTTGTCACGGCTTGCGTCATGGGCACCTCGTGAGGTACCCCGCCTTGATCTCCCCGCCTCCTGCCAGCCTGACGAGGCCGTGCCTGAGGAGGCTTCCTGTTGTCCGCCCCGCGAGGCTTGGCCCCTCGCGAGGGTCTTGAGCTTGTGCTGATGAAGATGGGCCGTACCGGGCCACCCCTTGAGCCACGCCGCAGGCCGCAGGCAGGCAATTCTGGGTACCCCCGTTCCCAGAACGCCGACAAATGTAATGTAGGCATGTATTCCGAATATAGTCATACGTGCTTATGGAAAAGAACTTGCATGACATCTTTTATCCTACCCTCCCGTGGCAGCGGGGTCCTAATGGAAACTAAGGGATATTAAGGCCCCCTTTTAATAGAGTACTGGACCAAAGCATTAACACTTAGTGAATACATGAACTCCTCAAACTACGGTCATCACCGGTAAGTATCCCGATTATTTTCACTTCGGGGTTAATGGATCATAACACATAATAGGTGACTATAGACTTGCAAGATAGGATCAAGAACTCACATATATTCATGAAAACATAATAGGTTCAGATCTTAAATCATGGCACTCGGGCCCTAGTGACAAGCATTAAGCATAGCAAAGTCATAGCAACATCAATCTCAGAACATAATGGATACTAGGGATCAAACCCTAACAAAACTAACTCGATTACATGGTAAATCTCATCCAACCCATCACCGTCCAGCAAGCCTACGATGGAATTACTCACGCACGGCGGTGAGCATCATGAAATTGGTGATGGAGGATGGTTGATGATGACGACGGCGACGGATTCCCCTCTTCGGAGCCCTGAACGGACTCTAGATCAGCCCTCCCAAGAGAGATTAGGGCTTGGCGGCGGCTTGGTATCGTAAAACGTGATGAATCCTTCTCTCTGATTTTTTCTCCCCGAACGTGAATATATGGAGTTGGAGTTGAGGTCGGTGGAGCACCAGGGGGCCCACGAGGCAGGGGGCGAGCCCAGGGGGTATGCGCGCCCCCACCCTCGTGGACAGGGTGTGGGCCCCTGGCCTTGATTCTTTCGCCAGTATTTTTTATTATTTCCAAAAATATTCTCCGTGAAGTTTCAGGTCATTCCGAGAACTTTTATTTCTCCACAAAAATAACACCATGGCAATTCTGCTGAAAACAACGTCAGTCCGGGTTAGTTCCATCCAAATAATGCAAGTTAGAGTCCAAAACAAGGGCAAAAGTGTTTGGAAAAGTAGATACGATGGAGACTTATCAACTCCCCCATAAACCTTTGCTTGTCCTCAAGCAATTCAATTGATAAACTGAAAGTGATAAACAAAAACTTTTACAAACTCTGTTTGCTCTTGTTGTTGTAAATATGTAAAGCCAGCATTCAAGTTTTCAACAAAGATTATGAACTAATCATATTCACAATAACATTTAGGTCTCATGTTTACTCATATCAATGACATAATCAACTAGCGAGCAATAATAATAAATCTCGGATGACAACACTTTCTCAAAACAATCATAATATGATATAACAAGATGGTATCTCGCTAGCCCTTTATGAGCCGCAAAACATAAATGCAGAGCACCTCTGAAGATCAAGGACTGACTAAACATTGTAATTCATGGTAAAAGAGATCCAATCATAGTCATACTCAATATAAATTAATAGTAATGGATGCAAATGAGAATGGTGCTCTCCAGCTAGTGCTTTTTAATAAGAGGGTGATGACTCAACATAAAAGTAAATAGATAGGCCCTTCGCAGAGGGAAGCAGGGATTTGTAGAGGTGCCAGAGCTCGATTTTGAAATAGAGATAAATAATATTTTGAGCGGCATACTTTCATTGTCAACATAACAACTGAGAGATCTCGATATCTTCCATGCTACACACATTATAGGCGGTTCCCAAGCATAATGGTAAAGTTTATACTTCCCCACCACCAACAAGCATCAATCCATGGCTGGCCCGAAACAATGGGTGCCTCCAAGTATCAACAGTCTTGGGGAGTTCTGTTTGCAATTATTTTGATTTGAGCATGGGACTAGGCATCCCGGTGACCAGCCATTTTCTCATGAGTGAGGAGGGGAGTCCACTCCTCTCGAGAATAACCTGCCTAGCATGGAAGATACAGACAGCCCTAGTTTATACATGAGCTATTCGAGCATACAAAATAGAATTTCATTTGAAGGTTTAGAGTTTGGCACATACAAATTTACTTGGAACGGCAGGTAGATACCGCATATAGGAAGGTATGGTGGACTTATATGGAATAACTTTGGGGTTTATGTAAGTGGATGCACAAGCAGTATTCCCGCTTAGTACAAGTTAGGGCTAGAAAAAGACTGGGAAGTGATACGTCTCCGTCGTATCTTTAATTTTTGATTGTTCCATGCCAATATTCTTCAACTTTCATATACTTTTGGCAAATTTTTATATTATTTTTGGGACTAACATATTGATCCAAAGGCTCAAGTGCAGTTCTGTCATTGCATCTTTTATGTTTCGCAGGAAACTCATATCAAACGGAATCCAAATGGGATAAAAACGGACGGAGAATTATTTTGGAATATTTGGGATTTTCCGGAGGAAGAATCAACGCGAAATGGTGTCCGGGGTGGCCACGAGACAGGGGGCGCGCCCTCCCCCTGGGCGCGGCTGGGCTCTCGTGGGCCACCCGTAAGGCGGTTGACGCTCTTCTTTTGCCGCAAGAAAGCTAATTTTCAGAAAAAAAAATCACGGCGAAGGTTTCAGGCCAATCGGAGTTACGGATCTCCATATATACACGAAACGGTGAAACAGAGCCGGGGGAGAACGCAGAAACAGAGAGAGACAGAGAGATAGATCCAATCTCGGAGGGGCTCTCACCCCTCCCAAGCCATGGGAGCCAAGGACCAGAGGGGAAACCCTTCTCCCATCTAGGGAGGAGGTCAAGGAAGAAGAAGAAGAAGGGGGCCTCTCTCCCCCTTGCTTTCGGTGGCGCCGGAGCGCTGCCGGGGCCCATCATCATCACCGCGATCTTCACCAACACCTCCATCATCTTCACCAACATCTCCATCACCTTCCCACTTCTATATTCAGTGGTCCACTCTCCCGCAACCCGCTGTACCCTCTACTTGAACATGGTGCTTTATGCTTCATATTATTATCCAATGATGTGTTGCCATCCTATGATGTCTGAGTAGATTTTCGTTGTCCTATCAGTGATTGATGAATTGCTATGATTGTTTTGAGTTGTATGTTTTATTATTGGTGCTGTCCTATGGTGCCCTCCGTGTCGCGCAAGCATGAGGGATTCCCGTTGTAGGGTTTGCAATATGTTTATGATTTGCTTATAGTGGGTTGCGTGAGTGACTGAAACACAAACCCGAGTAACTAGGTTGTTTGCGTATGGGATAAAAGGGGACTTGATGCTTTAATGCTATGGTTGGGTTTTACCTTAATGAATCTTTAGTAGTTGCAGATGCTTGCTAGAGTTCCAATCATAAGTGCATAGAATTCCAAGTAAGGGATGATATGTTAGCTTATGCCTCTCCCTCAAATAGAATTGCAATAGTGATTACCGGTCTAGTAACATAGTCAGTTGCTTAGGGACAATTTCACAACTCCTACCACCACTTTTCCACACTCGTTATATTTACTCTATTGCTTATTTATCTAAACAGCTCTAGTCTTTATTTACGTGCTCTTTACTTTCTTGCTAGCTTCCCCAAAAACACCTACAAAGTACTTCTAGTTTCATACTTGTTCTAGGTAAAGTGAACGTCAAGCGTGCGTAGAGTTTTATCGGTGGTCGATAGAACTTGAGGGAATATTTGTTCTACCTTTAGCTCCTCGTTGGGTTCGACACTCTTACTTATGGAAACTGTTGTGATCCCCTACACTTGTGAGTTATCAAGACCTTTTTCTGGCGCCGTTGCCGGGGAGTCATAGCGTGGGGTGAATATTCTCGTGTGTGCTTGTTTGCTTTATCACTAAGTAATTTTTATTTGCTGTTCTTAGTTGTTCTCTATCTTTAGTTATGGATATGGAAAGCAAAATACCAAAAAAATTAGCTGTACTTGCTACTCATGAGGATGGGGTAACTCCTAAAACCCTCGATTCTCATTATGCGAAAGATATTGTGTACTACTTTGATAATCCGGAGAAAACCCCATTCAACTTTATAATGGGAGACACGTTGGATCAACGTGAATACTTTAGGGATTATCGCTCGATACAAAAAGGGAAACTATTATGGGATCAATTTATTAGTTTGTATGGTCGTCAACTATGTGTGATGCATGATTATACTTGTTGCTCTAGGGTGGAGGATCCACACCTTCCCTTTTCATGCAAATTCAATGATAATGAAACATTGGCTTCTTATGCTAATGGTAGATATGATTACTATGATATGGAACAAATAGAATAATTTGTTGCTTTTATGGGTGCTTATGA
This sequence comes from Aegilops longissima, assembly GCA_021605205.1. Taxonomy (NCBI): domain Eukaryota; kingdom Viridiplantae; phylum Streptophyta; class Magnoliopsida; order Poales; family Poaceae; genus Aegilops; species Aegilops longissima. The sequence goes on from CM038680.1 coordinate 150,827,414, forward strand.
GATTGAATCTATGTTTAAAGCGTTTGATGATTTTGATGATGCGGTTTGTAGGCCTGAAAATCTTGCTATACTTAGATATTGCTATGAAAATTATGAATACAATTACTATATTAATGCCTTATGAAGGAAGTCTCCACTGTCCAAGAAAAGACTAATATTTTGCAGGAAGCTATGGAAGAAGAAATTGATGAAACTGTGAGCTCATTTGATGAAAACGATGATGAGGAGAGCAAAGAACAAAAGGAGTAAGAGCGGATTAGCTACCCGTGCCCACCTTCTAATGAGAGTAACCCTCCAACTCATACATTGTTTAATTCCCCTTCGTGCTTACCGAAGGATGATTGCTATGATCCCTTAAATTTGTCTGAAATATCCCTTTTTGATGATGCTTGCTATGCTTGTGGCCAAGATGCTAATATGAATTATGCTTATGGAGATGAACTTGCTATAGTTCCTTATGTTAAACATGAAATTGTTGCTATTGCACCCACACATGATAGTCCTATTATCTTTTTGAATTCTCCCAATTATACTATATCTGAGAAGTTTGCTCTTATTAAGGATTATATAGATGGGTTGCCTTTTTCTATTGCACATGATGATTTTGATGGATATAATATGCATGTGCTTTCTGCTCCTACTTGCAATTATTATGAGAGAGGAACTATATCTCCACCTCTCTGTGTTTCCCACACGATAAAATTGCAAGAAACTGTTTATACTATGCATTGGCCTTTACTAGGTGTGCATGAATTGTTCTTTTATAACATGCCAATGCATAAGAAGAGAGTTAGACTTCGTTGTTGCATGATATATGTTACTTTGTGCTCACTACTAAATTACAAATCATTGTTAATTAAAATTGGCTTTGATATACCTTGGGATCCGGGTGGATTCATTACTTGAGCACTATATGCCTAGCTTAATGGCTTTAAAGAAAGTGCTACCAGGGAGACAACCCGGAAGTTTTACAGAGTCATTTATTTCTGTTGAGTGCTTTCATATAGTTTAAAAATAAAAAAAATAAAGAGGGGAACCTAAAAACTTTTCAAATAGGAAAGTGAAAGTAAGAAAGACAAGCATTGTTGAAGTGGGAGAGCTCCTTGAACTTTGTTCATGCTCACGACAACTTTGTGAATCTTGATTACAGAAACTTTTCAACAAAAATAATTATCCCCTTGTACAATTCCATTGTATTATAAAAATAATGTGCCAAGGTTTGCCTTTAGTATGTTTACAATACTTGTTGGTTTGTGCGGTGCAGGACAGAAACTTTGGCTGTAGTGCGTGATTTTTAGTTGTTTACTGGAACGTTAATTGGTTCTAATTCCTTTTGCACTGTCTTTCTATACAACTTTTTTATTTTTCCTAATTTTGGTAGAATTTTTGGGGTACCGGAGGTATGGTGGATGTTCAGATTGCTACAGACTGTTCTGTTTTTGACAGATTCTGTTTTTGATGCATAGTTTGCTTGTTTTAATGAATCTATCAATTTATATTAGTGGATTAAGCCATGGAAAAGTTATGTTACAGTATACACAATGAAAAAAAAAGATATGAATTGGTTTGCTACAGTACTTAGAGTGGTGATTTGCTTTATTATACTAACGGATCTTACCGAATTTTCTGTTGAAGTTTTGTGTGGATGTAGTGTCTAATCGAGGATGTCTCGATATGAGGAAAAGGAAGGGAGGCAAGAGCTCAAGCTTGGGGATGCCCGAGGCAACCCAAGTAAATATTCAAGGAGACTCAAGTGTCTAAGCTTGGGGATGCCCCGGAAGGCATCCCCTCTTTCTTCAACAAGTATCGGTATGTTTTCGAATTCGTTTCATTCATGCATTATGTGCAAGTCTTGGAGCGTCTTTTGCATTTAGTTTTCACTTTTATTTTATGCACCATGCTGGTATGAGATAGTCCTTGGTTGATTTATAGAATGCTCATTGCACTTCACTTAAATCTTTTGAGTATGGCTTTATAGAATGCTTCATGTGCTTCACTTATATCATTTGAAGTTTGGATTGCCTGTTTCTCTTCATATAGACAACCGCCATTTGTAGAATGCTCTTTTGCTTCACTTATAATTGTTAGAGCGTGGGCATATCTTTTGTAGAAATAATTAAACTCTCTTGCTTCACTTATATCTATTTAGAGAGATGACAGGAATTGGTCATTCACATGGTTAGTCATAAAATCCTACATAAACTTGTAGATCGCTGAATATGATATGTTTGATTCCTTGCAATAGTTTTGCGATATAAAGATGGTGACATTAGAGTCGTGCTAGTTGAGTAATTATGAAATTGAGAAATACTTGTGTTGAGGTTTGCAAGTCCCGTAGCATGCATGTATGGTGAACCGTTATGTAACGAAGTCGGAGCATGAGGTGTTTATTGATTGCCCTCCTTATGAGTGGCGGTCGGGGACGAGCGATGGTCTTTTCCTACCAATCTATCCCCCTTGGAGAATGCGCGTAGTACTTTGTTTTGATGACTAATAGATTTTTGCAATAAGTATGTGAGTTCTTTATGACTAATGTTGAGTCCATGGATTATACGCACTCTCACCCTTCCATCATTGCTAGCCTCTTCGGTACCGTGCATTGCCCTTTCTCACCTCGAGAGTTGGTGCAAACTTCGCCGGTGCATCCAAACCCCGTGATAAGATACGCTCTATCACACATAAACCTCCTTATATCTTCCTCAAAACAGCCACCATACCTACCTATCATGGCATTTACATAGCCATTCCGAGATATATTGCCATGCAACTTCCATCATCATCATATACATGACTTGAGCATTCATTGTCATATTGCTTTGCATGATCGTAAGATAGCTAGCATGATGTTTTCATGGCTTGTCCGTTTTTTGATGTCATTGCTACGCTAGATCATTGCACATCCCCGGTACACCGCTGGAGCCATTCATATAGAGTCATATCTTTGTCCTAGATATCGAGTTGTAATATTGAGTTGTAAGTAAATAAAAGTGTGATGATCATCATTATTAGAGAATTGCCCCAGTGAGGAAAGGATGATGGAGACTATGATTCCCCCACAAGTCGGGATGAGACTCCGGACTTTACAAAAAAATAAAAGAGGCCAAAGAAGCCCAAATAAAAAAAAAGAGGCCAAAGAAGCCCACCAAAAAAATATAAAATAATAATAAAAATAAAAAAACAAAAAAATGAGAGAAAAAGAGAGAAGGGGCAATGTTACTATCCTTTTACCACACTTGTGCTTCAGAGTAGCACCATGTTCTTCATAGAGAGAGTATCCTATGCTTTCACTTTCATATACTAGTGGGAATTTTCATTATAGAACTTGGCTTGTATATTCCAACGATGGGCTTCCTCAAATGCCCTAGGTATTCATGAGCAAGCAAGTTGGATGCACACCCACTTAGTTTCAGTTTGAGCTTTCATACACTTATAGCTCTAGTGCATCCGTTGCATGGCAATCCCTACTCCTCACATTGATATCTATTAATGGGCATCTCCATAGCCCGTTGATATGCCTAGTTGATGTGAGACTTTTTTTGTGTCTTCTCCACACAACCCCCATCATCATATTCTATTCCACCTATAGTGCTATGTCCATGGCTCACACTCATGTATTGCGTGAAAGTTGAAAAGGTTTGAGAAACGTCAAAAGTATGAAACAATTGCTTGGCTTGTCATCGGGGTTGTGCATGATTTGAATATTTTGTGTGGTGAAGATGGAGCATAGTCAGACTATATGATTTTGTAGGGATGAGCTTTCTTTGGCTATGTTATTTCAATAAGACATAATTGCTTGGTTGGTATGCTTGAAGTATTATTGTTTTTATGTCAAACGATAGACTATTGCCTTGAATCACTCGTGTCTTAATATTCATGCCATGATTAGACATATGATCAAGATTATGCTAGGTAGCATTCCACATCAAAAATTATCTTTTTCATCATTTACCTACTCGAGGACGAGCAGGAATTAAGCTTGGGCATGCTGATATGTCTACGTCGTATCTTGAATTTTTTATTGTTCCATGCCAATATTCTTCAACTTTCATACACTTTTTGCAACTTTTTATATTATTTTTGGGACTAACATATTGATCCAAAGGTGCCAGTGCAGTTCTGTCATTGCATGTTTTATGTTTCGCAGGAAACCCATATCAAACAGAATCCAAACGGGATAAAAACGGACGGAGAATTATTTTGGAATATTTGGGATTTTCCGGAGGAAGAATCAACGCAAAACGGTGTCCGAGGTGGCCACGAGACAGGGGGGCGCGCCCTCCCCCCTGGGCACGGCCTGGGCTCTCGTAGGCCACCCATAAGGCGGTTGACGCTCTTCTTTTGCCGCAAGAAAGCTAATTTTCGGAAAAAATCACGGCGAAGGTTTCAGGCCAATCCGAGTTACGGATCTCCATATATACACGAAATGGTGAAACAGAGCCGGGGGAGAACGCAAAAACAGAGAGAGACAGAGAGATAGATCCAATCTTGAAGCGGCTCTCGCCCCTTCCAAGCCATGGGAGCCAAGGACCAGAGGGGAAAACCCTTCTCCCATCTAGGGAGGAGGTCAAGGAAGAAGAATAAGAAGGGGGCCTCTCTCCCCCTTGCTTCCGGTGGCGCCGGAGCGCTGCCGGGGGCCATCATCATCACCACATCTTCACCAACACCTCCATCATCTTCACCAACATCTCCATCACCTTCCCCCTTCTATATTTAGCGGTCCACTCTCCCGCAACCCGTTGTACCCTCTACTTGAACATGGTGCTTTATGCTTCATATTATTATCCAATGATGTGTTGCCATCCTATGATGTCTGAGTAGATTTTCATTGTCCTATCGGTGATTGATGAATTGCTATGATTGGTTTGAGTTGTATGTTTTATTATTGGTGCTGTCCTATGGTGCCCTCCGTGTCGCGCAAGCGTGAGGGATTCCCGCTGTAGGGTTTGCAATATGTTTATGATTTGCTTATAGTGGGTTGTGTGAGTGACTGAAACACAAACCCGAGTAAGTAGGTTGTTTGCATATGGGATAAAAGGGGACTTGATGCTTTAATGCTATGGTTGGGTTTTACCTTAATGAATCTTTAGTAGTTGCGGATCCTTGCTAGAGTTCCAATCATATGTGCATAGAATTCCAAGTAAGGGATGATATGTTAGCTTATGCCTCTCCCTCAAATAGAATTGCAATAGTGATTACCGGTCTAGTAACATAGTCAGTTGCTTAGGGACAATTTCACAACTCCTACCACCACTTATCCACACTCGTTATATTTACTTTATTGCTTCTTTATCTAAACAGCCCTAGTCTGTATTTACGTGCTCTTTACTTTCTTGCTAGCTTCCCCAAAAACACCTACAAAGTACTTCTAGTTTCATACTTGTTCTAGGTAAAGCGAACGTCAAGCGTGCATAGAGTTGTATCCGTGGTCGATAGAACTTGAGGGAATATTTGTATTACCTTTAGCTCCTCGTTGGGTTCGACACTCTTACTTATCGAAAACTGTTGCGATCCCCTACACTTGTGGATTATGAGGAAGCGACCAACTAGAGAGCGACAACAGTCATGAACATGCATTAAAATTAATTAACATTGAGTGCAAGCATGAGTAGGATACAATCCACCATGAACATAAATATCGTGAAGGCTATGTTGATTTTGTTTCAACTACATGCGTGAACATGTGCCAAGTCAAGTCACTCGAATCATTCAAAGGAGGATACCACCCTATCATACCACATCACAACCATTTTAATAGCATGTTGGCACGCAAGGTAAACCATTATAAACTCCTAGTAAATTAAGCATGTCATAAGAAACTATAATCTCTAATTGTCATTGCAAAGATGTTCATTCATAATAGGCTGAATCAGGAACGATGAACTAATCATATTTACAAAAACAAGAGAGGTCGAGTTCATACCAGCTTCTCTCATCTCAATCAGTCCATCATATATCGTCATTATTGCCTTTCACTTGCACGACCGAACGGTGTGGATAATAATAATAGTGCACGTGCATTGGACTAAGCTGGAATCTGTAGGCATTCAATACAAAGGAGAAGACAAGATAATATGGGCTCTTTGTTAAATCAACAATAATGCATATAAGAGCCACTTCAACATTTTCATTATGGTCTTCTCCTCTCGACCCCCAAAGAAAAGAAAAGAAATAAAACTATTTACACAGGAAAGCTCCCAACAAGCAAAAGAAGAACACAAAATCTTTTTGGGTTTTCTTTTTAATTACTACTACTACAAGCATTGAAAGTAAACTAGCTAAAAACTATAACTAATTTAAATATTTTGGTTTTCCTTAAGCTTTTTCAAACACACAAGAAGAAAGAAAAGGAAAATAAACTAGCATGGATATTACAATGAAAAAGTATGAGCACCGACAACTAGAATGAGTGTGTGAACATCAATGTAATGTCGGTGAGAAATACGAACTCCCCCAAGCTTAGGCTTTTGGCCTAAGTTGGTCTAGGGCCATGGCTAGCCTGGCGGATATCCAGAGTTGTAGCTGGGGTCGTACTGAGATGGGGCCTCGGGGTACCACTGATTGGCGATCTCCTCCGGATCCCACTGGTAAACAGACTGACGTGGAGGATCAAGTTGTGGTTCCGGCTCTGGCTCTGGAGCTGGTGTGGGGCTCTGGTAGGCATGAAATGCCTCCGGTAGAACAAGATACTTGCCTGAAGATAAGTTAAACAAAGAAGGAGCAGGCAAAGTAATAGTCTCAGGGTGATTTTTATCAAATATCAGTCTGTAGTTAAGCATCTTTTTCTTATTCTTAATAATAAAATCATGTGCTACCATACTCTTATAGTCTATAAAAACAGGAGGCAACAACTTTTCTTCTTTCTCATAATGCCTAATAGGTATGTTAAAGTGTGCAGCGAGGCGCGCGGCGAAGATATCTCCCAAGATGGGACCCTCCGTGCGGTTCAGATTTAACCGCTTGGCAACAATAGCGCCTAGACTAAAAGTGTTATCATGAAACAAGGCATGGCCCAAAATAACAATATCAGGGGCACTAAGGTTACCATAGTTTCCGCGACCAATTAAACATCTACTAGCAAATATTGCAAAGTAACGTAGAACAGGAAAGTGTATGCTAGTAATTCTTGTATCGGAAACTTTCCTCGTATCCCCTACAGCAATCATATCAATAAACCCTTCCACGTCATTATGATGTGGTTCCTCTATGCTGCTCGCAAAGAGTAACATGCAAACCTCACAAAATCATAGAGGGACATCTCCTTATACTCATCATATAAATAAAAATCCACCGAAGGTGGTGATCTCCTAGCATGGAAATGAAAATTTTGCACAAAAATATTAGTGAGTAGGAGATACTGTTCGTGCTTGTCGCGGAGGAAGTCGGTGAGGCCCGCATTCTCAGCCAAATAATAAAAATCATCATGAATGGCGGCTGCCCTCAAGAAATCATCACAAGGCCATTCACACGACCGAACCTCCGCGGTGTGAGAGAGATTATATTTGGGCCTTTTACCCTCTTCACTTTGCTTATCCTTCGAGCTTCGGCTCGAAGAGCCCCTCAAAAATCTCTTCATCAATTTCTGAAAATTTCTGAAATTTTTAGTAACTTAAAATAAAAGTGAACCAAACTCAACAAAATTGATAGCAACTACTCCCACAAGTGCCTAGAGACTATATCATGCATTAGAACTACTTGGGACCATATAAATTTGCCATGCCAGCTCAAGAACAGGGTCACCTAGGCAGCAAAAATTGCAATGAATAAAGCACTAGAACAAAAACTAATTGGACCATTGGAGGAGTCACATACCGAAGAACAATCCCCCAAAGCAGTTTTGTGAGTGGAGCTTTGAGCAAGGAGATCAAAAATCGCAGCAAGATGAGCTAGAACTCGTGCTTGAGCTGGTTGATGATTTTTTGGGAGGAAGAAGGAGTGTGTGGGTGCTGGAATAAGTGGAGGGGGGCCACCAGGGGCCCACGAGGCAGGGGCACGCCCAGGGGGTGGGCGCGCCCTGGACCCCCGTGGCCAGGTGCTTGCTCCCCTGATGTGTTCTCAGTGCCAAATATTCTCAAATATTCTAGAAAAAATCATATTTCATTTTCAGGGCATTTGGAGAACTTTTATTTTCAGGGTATTTTTTATTGCACGGATAATTCAAAAAACAGACAGAAAATACTATTTTTCTTCATTTAATCTAAATAACAGAAAGTAAAAGGAGGGTACAGAAGGTTGTGCTTTCTAACTTCATCCATCTCATGCTCATCAAAAGGAATCCACTAACAAGGTTGATCAAGTCTTGTTAACAAACTCATTTCGAATAACATGGAACAAGAGAAATTTCGAATAACACTAGGTTACCTCAACGGGGATATGCACGTCCCCAATAATAAGAATATCATATTTCTTCTTGACAGCAGGAAGAGGAAATTCAAAACCTCCAATAGTAATAGTTGAATTTTTTCCAATAGAATTGATACTATGGACTTGAGGTTGTTTCCTCGGAAAGTGTACCGTATGCTCATTACCATTAACATGAAAAGTGACACTGCCTTTGTTGCAATCAATAACAGCCCCTACAGTATTCAAAAAGGGTCTACCAAGTATAATCGACATACTATCGTCCTCGGGAATACCAAGAATAACAAAGTCCGTTAAAATAGTAACGTTTGCAACCACAACAGGCACATCCTCACAAATACCGACAGGTATAGCAGTTGATTTATCAGCCATTTGCAAAGATATTTCAGTAGGTGTCAACTTATTCAAATCAAGTCTATGATATAAAGAGAGAGGCATAACACTAACACCGGCTCCAAGATCACATAAAGCAGTTCTAACATAGTTTCTTTTAATGGAGCATGGTATAGTTGGTACTCCTGGATCTCCAAGTTTCTTAGGTATTCCACCTTTAAAAGTATAATTAGCAAGCATGGTGGAAATTTCAGCTTCCGATATCTTTCTTTTATTTGTAACAATATCCTTCATATACTTAGCATAAGGATTCATTTTAAGCATATCAGTAAAACGCATATGCAAAAAGATAGGTCTAATCATTTCAGCAAAGCGCTCAAAATCCTCATCATCCTTTTTCTTGGATGTTTTGGGAGGAAAGGGCATGGGTTTCCAAACCCATGGTTCTCTTTCTTTAGCGTGCTTCCTAGCAACAAAGTCTCTCTTATCATAATGTTGATTATTTGATTGTGGGTTATCAAGATCAACAGCAGGTTCAATCTCTACATCATTGTTATTACTAGGTTGAGCATCAACATGAACATCATCATTAACATACACTAGGCTCATGTTCATCACCAGATTGTGTTTCAGCATCAGAAATAGAAATATCATTAGGATTCTCAGGTGTCTCAACAATAGGTTCACTAGAAGCATGCAAAGTCCTATCATTTTTCTTTTTCTTCTTCTTAGAAGGACTAGGTGCATCAACATTAGTTCTCTGAGAATCTTGCTCAATTCTCTTAGGGTGGCCCTCAGGATACAAAGGTTCCTGAGTCATTTTACCCCCTCTAGTCACAACTCTAATAGCATTATCATTTTTCTTATTATTTAATTCATTGAGCAAATCATTTTGAGCTTTAAGTACTTGTTCTACTTGAGTGGTAACCATAGAAGCATGTTTACTAATGAGTTTAAGTTCACCTTTAACTCTAGACATATAATCACTCAAGTGTTCAATCATATAAGCATTTTGTTTCAATTGTCTACCAACATAAGCATTGAAGTTTTCTTGTTTAACAATAAAATTATCAAACTCATCTAAGCATTGGCTAGCATACTTACAACGAGGAATATCACCTTCATCAAATCTATAGAGAGAATTTACCTTTACTACCTGTGTCGGGTTATCAAGACCATGTATTTCTTCATCAGGCGGCAAATTAAGACCATGTATTTCTTCAATAGGAGGTAAATTCTTAACATCATCAGCTTAATACCCTTTTCTTTCATAGATTTCTTTGCCTCTTGCATATCTTCAGGACTGAGAAATAGAATACCCCTTTTCTTCGGAGTTGGCTTAGGAGTTGGTTCAGGAAGCGTCCAATTATTTTCATTAGTCAACATATTATTCAATAACAATTCAGCTTGATCAACTGTTCTTTCCCTGAAAACACAACCGGCACAACTATCCAGGTGATCTCTGGAAGCATCGGTTAGTCCATTATAAAAGATATCAAGTATTTCATTTTTCTTGAGAGGGTGATCAGGCAAAGCATTAAGTAATTGGAGAAGCCCCCCCAAGCTTGTGGGAGACTCCCTTCTTCAATTTGCACAAAATTATATATTTCCCTTAAGGTAGCTTGTTTCTTATGAGCGGGGAAATATTTAGAAGAGAAGTAATAAATCATATCCCGGGGACTACACACACAACCAAGATCAAGAGAATTAAACCATGTTTTAGCATCACCCTTTAATGAGAACGGAAATAACTTAAGGATATAGTAGTAGCGAGTTTTCTCATCATTAGTGAATAGGGTGGCTATATCATTTAATTTAGTAAGATGTGCCACAACAGTTTCAGATTCATAGCCATAGAAAGGATCAGATTCAGCCAAAGTAATTATCTCAGGGTCGACAGAGAAATCATAATCCTTATCAGTAACACAGATAGGTGAAGTAGCAAAAGCAGGGTCATATTTCATTCTAGCGTTCAAAGATTTTTCTTTCAGCTTAGCTAATAATTAATTTCTTAAGATCATTCCTATCATTGCAAGCAAGAAAGTCTCTAGCAGTTTCTTCATCCATAACATAACCCTCAGGCACAACATGCAATTCATATCTTGGGGGAGAATCTTAATCATCACTTTCATCAATATTATCAGTTTCAATAATTTCATTCTCTCTAGCCCTAGAAAGTTTTCATCAAGAAATTCACCTAATGGCACAGTAGTATCAAGCATAGAAGTAGTTTCTGTTGGGGAACGTAGTAATTTCAAAAAATTTCCTACGTACACGCAAGACCATGGTGATGGCATAGCAACGAGAGGGGAGAGTGTCTGTCCACGTACCCTCGTGAGACCGAAAGCGAAGCGTTATAACAACGCTGTTGATGTAGTCGACGTCTTCACGATCCAACCGATCCAAGCACCGAACGTCACGGCACCTCCGAGTTCGCACACGTTCAGCTCGATGACGATCCCGGACCGATCCAGCAAAGTGTCGGGATGAGTTCCACAAGACGACGGCGTGGGACGATGATGATGCTCCACCGACGCAGGGCTTCGCTAAGCCCCGCGACGATATGACTTCTCCGGCGCAAGGCTTCGCTAAGCTCCATGACGATATGACCGAAGTGGAATATGGTGGAGGGGCACCGCACGGCTAAGGAACGATCCGTAGATCAACTTGTGTGTCATGGGTGCCCCCTGCCCCGTATATAAAGGAGCAGGGGGGTGCGGCCAGCCCAAGCGGCGAGGAGTCCTACTCCCACCGGGAGTAGGACTCCCCCCTCTCCTAGTTGGATTAGGATTGGAGGAGGGGGAAGAGGGAAGGGGGCGCCGCCCCCCCTCTCCTTGTCCTATTCGGACTAGAGGGGGGAGGGGGGCGCGCGGCCTGCCTGGCCGGCCCTTCCTCTTCTCTCTTATGGCCCATCAAGGCCCATAGACCCCCCGGGGGGTTCCGGTAACCCCCCGGTGTTCCGGTAACTTCCTGTTTTCATCTGGAACCTTTCCGAAGTCCAAACATAGGCTTCCAATATATCAATCTTTATGTCTCGACCATTTCGAGACTCCTCGTCATGTCCGTGATCACATCCGGGACTCCGAACAACCTTCGGTACATCAATACTTATAAACTCATAATGAACTGTCATCGAAACGTTAAGCGTGCGGACCCTACGGGTTCGAGAACTATGTAGACATGACCTAGAACCATTCTCGGTCAATAACCAATAGCGGAACCTGGATGCCCATATTGGTTCCTACATATTCTACGAAGATCTTTATCGGTCAAACCGCATAATGATATACGTTGTTCCTTTTGTCATCGGTATGTTACTTACCCGAGATTCGATCGTCGGTATCCAATACCTAGTTCAATCTCGTTACTGGTAAGTCTCTTTACTCGTTCCGTAATACATCATCTCACAACTAACTCATTAGTTGTAATGCTTGCAAGGCTTATGTGATGTGTATTACCGAGAAGGCCCAGAGATACCTCTCCGACAATCGGAGTGACAAAACCTAATCTCGATTCATGCCAACTCAACATATACTTTTGGAGACACCTGAGAGTACCTTTATAATCACCCGATTCGTTGTGACGTTTGGTAGCACACAAAGTGTTCCTCCGGTAAATGGGAGTTGCATAATCTCATAGTTTTAGGAACTTTGTATAAGTCATGAAGAAAGCATAAGCAACATACTAAACGATCAAGTGCTAAGCTAACGAAATGGGTCATGTCAATCACATCATTCTCCTAATGATGTGATCCCATTAATCAAATAACAACACATGTCTATGGTTAGGAAACATAACCATCTTTGATTAATGAGCTAGTCAAGTAGAGGCATACTAGTGACTATATGTTTGTCTATGTATTCACACATGTATCATGTTTCCGGTTAATACAATTCTAGCATGAATAATAAACATTTATCATGATATAAGGAAATAGATAATAACTTTATTATTGCCTCTAGGGCATATTTCCTTCAGTTTCATCATAAGTATCATGCATAGCAGAAGTGGCATCATCAATAACATGCGACATATCAGAATTAATAGCAGAAGCAGGTTTAGGTGTCCCAAGCTTACTCAAAACGGAAGGTGAATCAAGTGCAGAGCTAGATGTCAGTTCCTTACCTCCCCTCGTAGTTGAGGGAAAAATCTTAGTTCTTCATCTTCCAAGTTCCTCATAGTGATCAACATATATAAATCCCATGTGACTCAAAGTATAGAGCTATGCTCCCCGGCAACGGCGCCAGAAAATAGTCTTGATAACCCACAAGTATAAGGGATCGCAATGGTTTTCGAGGGTAGAGTATTCAACCAAAATTTATTGATTCGACACAAGGGGAGCCAAAGAATATTTTCAAGTATTAGCAGTTGAGTTGTCAATTCAACCACATCTGGATAACTTAATATCTGCAGCAAAGTATTTAGTAGCAAAGTAGTATGGAAGTAACAGTAACAGTGGCAAAAGTAACAGTGGTAGTTTTGTAGTAATTGTAACAGTGGCAACGGTAAAGTAACTAAGCAAAGAGAAATACGTGAAAAGCTCGTAAGCATTGGATCGGTGATGGAGAATTATGCCGGATGCGATTCCTCATGCAACGGTTATAACATAGGGTGACACAGAACTAGCTCCAATTCATCAATGTAATGTAGGCATGTATTCCGAATATAGTCATACGTGCTTATGGAAAAGAAATTGCATGACATCTTTTGTCCTGCCCTCCCGTGGCAGCGGGGTCCTAATGGATACTATGGGATATTAAGCCTCCTTTTAATAGAGTACCGGACCAAAGCATTAACACTTAGTGAATACATGAACTCATCAAACTACGGTCATCACCGGTAAGTATCCCGATTATTGTCACTTCGGGGTTAACGGATCATAACACATAATAGGTGACTATAGACTTGCAAGATAGGATCAAGAACTCACATATATTCATGAAAACATAATAGGTTCAGATCTGAAATCATGGCACTCGGGCCCTAGTGACAAGCATTAAGCATAGCAAAGTCATAGCAACATCAATCTCAGAACATAATGGATACTAGGGATCAAACCCTAAGAAAACTAACTCGATTACATGGTAAATCTCATCCAACCCATCACCGTCCAGCAAGCCTACGATGGAATTACTCACGCACGGCGGTGAGCATCATGAAATTGGTGATGGAGGATGGTTGATGATGATGACGGCGATGGATTCCCCTCTCCGGAGCCCCGAACGGACTCCAGATCAGCCCTCCCGAGAGAGATTAGGGCTTGGCGGCGGCTCCGTATCGTAAAACGCGATGAATCCTTCTCTCTGATTTTTTTCTCCTCGAACGTGAATATATGGAGTTGGATTTGAGGTCGGTGGAGTACCAGGGGGCCCACGTTGCAGGGGGGCGGGCCCCCGACCCTCGTGGACAGGGTGTGGGCCCCCTGGCTTTGATTCTTTCGCCAGTAGTTTTAATTATTTCCAAAAATATTCTCCGTGAAGTTTCAGGTCATTCCGTGAACTTTTATTTCTGCACAAAAATAACACCATGGCAATTATGCTGCAAACAGCGTCAGACCGGGTTAGTTCCATCCAAATCATGCAAGTTAGAGTCCAAAACAAGGGCAAAAGTGTTTGGAAAAGTAGATACGATGGAGACGTATCATTCTCCCACTAGAAACGAGTAGATACTCTATGTCTTTAAACCTTTTTGGTCATTACTGACAAAAGGGGGAGAAGCATATGAGTTGATAGTCTTCAAGCGGGTCCATATGGGTGGTTGCATTATTTTTTATTGCCAAGTCTTTACAACTCTCGTCTTTTTGAAACAATTTGGTCCTTTGAGTTGTAACACTTAAACTCGATGGTCGTCTGCTACTCTTTCTACTACCTTATGATGCGATGATAAATTCCGCAAGAAGAATTTCGGCAGACGTCCATTTTTCATTCTGCATGTCATTATCTTCATTATCTGTTTATATGCACCATGAATTGTCTTCATAAGTTGAAGAGGATCTCCACAAGTAAAACCTGCCATGTGCATTTGCATTCAAAAGCAAACTACTTATATGCACATCTTCAGGGGGAGCCTTTTTGCTACTTATGAAGACAATGCCTTATTCCTTAAATTTCACATACTTTTATCCCCGTTGAAAACTTCAACCAGTTTGTCATGAATCACCAAAAAGGGGGAGATTGTAAGTGCATCTAGTGCCACCCCTAGTTGGTTTTGGAGTATTGACGACAAACTTGGTTGAGGGACTAATGTGTTTGTGAGAATTGCAGGATAACACAGGTAGTAGTCCCATATTGATTCGGTTTACCAACCAGAGATGACCCCTTAAAAAGTGTGAAGACATTGAAGACAATGGTGGTTTGTGAAGATATTCACACTGAAGATTATGACATGAGAAGACATTCACGTGAAGACTATGGAGTATGAAGACATAGTTGTTTTGTTTCCTTTTCTTCTTTGTTGAGTCATAGGAACCACCGTACTGTTAAGTGGGGTCCAAGTGAACAAAGTCAGAGTGACTGATGTGATTCTCAACCAAATCCTATGTCTTCGAGCGATGACAATGAGAGAAAATCTTATCCAGAGCTGGATGAGTCAGCTTTACTTGTAGCCCAAGTCAAGCTGCCGCGAGTGTTTGAAATCTGACCATTGGACACATGTCAGTTACTTAGTGACCTAGGGTCATTTCGTACAAATCAGGTCGGGTTGCCTCCTGGCTATAAATAGCCCACCCCCTACACCATAAATTGGTGGCTGCTCAGAGTTAGTGCATGGCTTTTGTCGTTTGAGAGCAACCCACTTCCGAAGCATTTGAGAGAGAAATCCTTGCGAGGACAAAGCCCAAAACACCCAGATCCAAAGAGTGTTAGGCATCACTGAAGTCTTTATGTCCGCGTGATCTTAAGACTTGTTACACTTGAGGACTGTGAATCCTCCAGATGGTTAGGCGTCACATTCTGAGCGTCCAAGAGCCATTGTGGATTACCAATGAACGAAGTCTGTGAAGGTTTGGAAGTCTACCTTGAAGACTTGCTAGAGTGATTGGGCGAGGACTTGGTGTCCTTAGGTCAAGGGGAATAAGGTGAAGATGCGGACTTCTGAGTTAAATGGCTCCATACCGGGTGGTACTACACAGGTATAGGATTTCCTGTAATGATGTGAAACTGTATATTTCAGAGAAATAGCTCAGTTCGAGACACATGGATCCGTACATCTCGATCGGAAAAGAATCAATAGAAGGAGAATCGGACGATATGTTTCTCGAAACAAACAAAAAGGAAAAGAAAGAGAAAACATAAATCATGATAAACTAAGCCCTCAGCCTCCCTAACCAGACGTACAGTTGTCGCAGCAACTGGTCTACCAAATCCTTGTCTTCACCAAGCAACTGGTTCTATCCTTCACTTCCCTTTACTTTACAGTTTGTTTTCGTGAAGTCATTGCCTGCTTGCATGATTTGATTGTCCTCACTATGTGAAGACTGTTTGTTGTTTGGCTTCATACTATCTTCCATCCTGATCCATACTACCTAGCTGTTGATAGTCTTCGTGCTTTCACTTCATTGCTTACTTGACTATGGCTTGTCTAGTGTAGTCTACCTCCCGCTACATATCAATAGGTTCATTTCTACTGTTTGTCTTCAAAGCCCCCATGTTTTGAATACTATCATAAAAATCGCCTATTCACCCCCCCCCCTCTAGTCAATAACTAGCACTTTCAGATACGATACCGGGGCACCTCCCCCAAGCTTGGTGGAAGCCAAGGGGAGTGCCCATACCCGATACTTTGTTTTCTTTTGGTGATGAAGAAGAAGGTGGTGGGTACCTTCTTGCATAGATCTTGCTTGTTTTCCTGTAAAAGGCGGAAGGGTATGAACTGAACATTAGGCCTCTTTGCATTATTGGGGAGGCTTGACTTCTTGAACTCCACATGCATGTCCCCAGGTTGAGGCAACGGAGTTTCATCCTCGTCCGAGCTCGTCTCCTCCTTCTCCGTAGGATAATAGTCTTCCTCTTCCTCCATGGTCCAGCCATAGTGCTCCACATCCCCATAGGGCTTGGGGTTCATGATGAAATTAGCAGCATAGCTTTCACCCTCGAAGTCTTGGGATGACATGATTTCAGATCTGACGGGAAAACAACAAGAAAAGAGAACAGAAGATTTCTCCGTGATACGGTGGTCAACAGGTTCGGGGGGGGGGGTATATAAAGATTTTTTATCTTGGGAAACAAGCAATCGGTAGAAAAACGGAGTCCGGCAGGTACCCCAGGTGGGCACAATACACTGTCTTGTGCCCACCAGGGTATGCTTCCTGGTTGTTTCTTATTTTCCTAATTTTCTAAATATTCTAAAACTGAAAAAAAAATTTGCGGATTTTTTGGAGTCCGTTTACTTACCGTATCACGTACCTCCTTATTTTCACGATTCTGGAGTGTTCCGGAAGGACTCTTTTATGTGTTCTTCCGGTGTCAAAGTTTGGATAATATTACTTTCAACATTAACGGGCGTACTTGAGAAATAATGTTTTATTCGTTGCCCATTAACAACCTTCGGGTTAGTACCTTCAGCATTATTTATTTTGATAGCTCCACACCGATAAACCTCCTCGATAACATGGGGTCCTTCCCATTTTTAGAGGAGTTTTCCTGCAAAGAATCTAAAACGAGAGTTGCACAAAAGAACAAATTCTCCAACTTTAAACTCACGCTTTTGGATTCTTTTATCATGCTATCTTTTAACTTTTTCTTTGAATAACTTGGCATTTTTCATAAGCTTGGGTTCTCCATTCATCTAAAGAGCTAATATCAAATAACCTCTTTTCACCGGCAAGTTTGAAATCATAGTTGAGTTCTTTGATTGCCCAATATGCTTTATGTTCTAACTCAAGAGGCAAATGAGAAGCTTTTCCATAAACCATTTTATAAGGAGACATACCCATAGGATTTTTATATGCTATTCTATAGGCCCAAAGTGCATCATCTAATTTCTTAGACCAATTCTTCCGGGACCTATTGACCGTATTTTGCAAAATTAATTTTATTTCTCTATTGCTAAGTTCAACTTGACCACTAGACTGAGGATGATAAGGTAATGCAATTCTATGGTTAATATCATACTTGGCAAGCATTTTACGGAAAGCACCATGAATAAAGTTTGAACCACCATCAGTCATTAAATATCTAGGGACTCCAAACCTTGGGAAAAATAACTTACTTAAGCATTTTAATAGAGGTGTTGTGATCAACACTACTAGTTGGAATAGCTTCTACCCATTTAGTAACATAATCAACAACAATTAGAATATGTGTATACCCATTAGAGGAAGCAAAAGGTCCCATGTAATCAAATCCCCAAACATCAAATGGTTCAACAGCAAGTGAATAATTCATAGGCATTTCTTGATGCTTACCGATATTACCTATTCTTTGGCATTCTTCACAAGATATGACGAACTTACGGGCATCCTTGAAGAGAGTTGGCCAATAAAATCCAGATTGCAATACCTTGTGAGCAGTTCTATCTCCTGCATGATGCCCTCCATAAGCTTCAGAGTGACATTTCTGTAGGATTTGTCCCTGTTCATGCTCAGGTACACAACGTCTAATAATACCATCTACTCCTTATTTATAAAGATGTGGGTCATCCCAAAAGTAATGTCTTAAATCATAGAAGAATTTTTTTATTTTGTTGGTACGTAAAGCTAGGTGGTAAATATTTAGCAACAATGTAGTTAGCATAGTTAGCATACCGAGGAGTGTTATGAGCAACATTTATTGCAGCTAACTGCTCATCAGGAAAACTATCATCAGTAGGTAGTGGGTCATCAAGCACGTTTTTAAGCCTACACAAGTTATCAGCTACGGGGTTCTCAGCTCCTTTTCTATCAGTGATATGTAAATCAAATTCTTGTAGCAAGAGAACCCATCGAATAAGTCTAGGTTTAGCATCTTTCTTTTCCATAATATATTTTATAGCATCATGATCGGTGTGAACAATTACTTTTGAATCAACAATGTAAGATCTAAATTTATCACAAGAAAACACCACTGCTAGGAATTGTTTTTCAGTAGTAGCATAATTTCGTTGAGCACTGAGTTTTACTAGCATAATGAATAACATTCAGTTTCTTATCAACTCTTTGTCCTAGAACAACACCGACAACATAATCACTAGCATATCACATAATTTCAAAAGGCAAGTTCCAAGCAGGTGGTTGAACAACAGGTGCAGAAATTAAGGCTTTTTCTTGAGTGTTTCAAAGGCTTCAAGACAATCATCATCAAAAACAAAAGGAATATCCTTTTGCAAAAGATTAGTAAGAGGCCTAGAAATTTTAGAAAAGTCTTTTATAAATCTCCTATACAAACCAGCATGACCTAGGAAACTACTAATACCTTTGATATCCTTAGGACATGGCATTTTCTCAATTGCATCAACCTTAGCTTGGTCCACTTCAATACTACTTACAAAAAAATTATAACCCAAGACAATGCCTTCATTAACCATAAAGTGGCACTTCCCCCAATTCAAGACAAGATTTGTTTGTTCACATCTCTGCAAAACTCGATCAAGATTGCTTAAACAATCATCAAAAGACTTCCCATAAACAGAAAAGTCATCCATGAAAACCTCAACAATCTTTTCACAAAAATCAGAGAATATAGCCATCATGCATCTTTGAAAGGTAGCAGGTGCACTAGATAAACCAAAAGGCATACGTGTATAAGCATAGGTTCTAAAAGGACAAGTAAAAGTGGTCTTTTCTTGATCAGGTTGAGAAACAGGTATTTGTGAAAAGTCAGAATATCCATCAAGGAAGCAAAAGTGTGTGTGCTTAGATAATCTTTCAAGCATTTTATAAATAAAAGGCAAAGGGTAATGATCTTTTCTAGTAGCTTTATTTAATTTTCTGAAATCAATTACCATTCTATAGGATGTAACAATTCTTTGTGGAATAAGTTCATTCTTATCATTAGGAACAACAGTAATACCTCCTTTCTTAGGGACACAATGAATAGGACTTGCCCATCTACTATCAGCTATGGGATAGATTATACCTGCTTCCAGAAGTTTTAATATTTCCGTTCTTACCACCTCTTTCAGCTTCGGATTTAACCGATGTTGGTGATCAACAATGGGTTTAGCATCAGGCTCCATATTAATTTTGTGCTGACATAGAGTGGGACTAATGCCCTTTAAATCATCAAGAGTATACCACATAGCAGCTCGGTGCTTCCTTAGAACTTTCAAAAATCTTTCTTCTTCATGTTCTGAAAGGTTAGCACTAATAATAACATGATATATCTTCTTTTCATCAAGATAAGCATATTTCAAAGTGCCTGGCAATTGTTTTAATTCAAACACAGGACCACCTTTTGGTGGACGAGGACCTCCGAGAGTTTCAATAGGAAAATTGTGTTTAAGCAGAGGACACTGTTCAAAGAAAATCTCTATTTCATTTCTTTCATGCATATGTAAATCATTTTCATGATCTAGCAAGTATTTTTCTAAAGGATCAATAGGTGGCACAACAATAGAAGCAAGACCAATTAATTCATCCTTACTAGGCAATTCTTTTTCATGATGATTTCTACTAAACTTGGAAAAATTAAACTCATGAGACTCATCACCAAAGCTAACACCAACAGTTTGTTTCTTGCAATCTATCTTAACATTAATTGTGTTCAAGAAAGGTCTACCAAAGATAATGGGACAGAAGTCATCTTGTGGGGAACCAAGAACAAGAAAATCAGTAGGATATTTTATTTTCCCACACAAGACTTCAACATCTCTAATAGTCCCACAATGTGATATGGTGTCTCTATTAGCAAGTTTAATAGTAACATCTATGTCTTCTATCTCTGCAGGTGCTATGTCTTTCTTAATTTCTTGATATAAAGTGTAAGGAATAGCACTCACACTAGCACCCATGTCACATAACCATGATAACAGTGATCTCCTATTTTAACTGAAATGACAGGCATGCCAACAACTGGTCTATGTTTATCCCTTTTATCGGGTTTAGCAATTCTAGCAGCTTCTGCACAGAAGTAAATAACATGCCCATCTATATCTTCTTCCAAGAGATCTTTAACCATAGCAACATTAGGTTCTACTCTAATTTTTCCATCTAGTTTAGGTGTTCTAACATAGCTTTTGTTAACCACAGTTGAAACTTTAGCATGTTCCTTTATCCTAACAGGAAAAGGGGGTTTCTCAATATAAGCAATAGGAACAACTGGATCAACATTATAGAGTATAGTTTCTTCTTTAACTGGTACCAGTTCTTTAATTTCTTCTTTAATAGGTGGGTGATATTTAAACCACTTCTATTTAGGGAGTTCAACATGAGTAGCAAATGATTCACAAAAGGAGGCTACTATCTCATAGTCAAGTCCATATTTAGTGCTAAACTTTTGAAAAGCATCGGTATCCATAAAAGATTTAACACAATCATACTTAAGCTTTATACCTGACTCTTTACCTTCGTCGAGTTCCCAATATTCAGAGTTGCATTTAATTCTTTCCAAAATATCCCACCAGAATTCAATAGTATTCTTCATAAAAGAACCAGCACAAGAAGTATCCAACATGGTTTGATCATTACGAGAAAGCCGAGTATAAAAATTTCTGGATAATAATTTCTCTTGAGAGCACATGATTGGGGCATGAATATAACATTGACTTAAGCCTCCCCCAATCTAGAGCGATACTTTCTCCTTCATGAGGCTGATGTCTACTATGCAACTTTATTCTTGTAGACACATGTTGGGCCTCCAAGCGCAGACTTTTGTAGGACAGTAGCAATTTTCCCTCAAGTGGATGACCTAAGGTTTATCAATCCGTGAGAGGTGTAGGATGAAGATGGTCTCTCTCGAACGACCTTGCAACCAAATACAAGAAATCTCTTGTGTCCCCAACACACCCAATACAATGGAAAATTGTATAGGTGCACTAGTTCGGCGAAGAGATGGTGATAAAAGTGTAATATTGATGGTAGAAATATATTTTTATAATCTGAATAAATAAAAACAGCAAGGTAGCAATTAGTAAACGGGCACAAAAACGGCATTGCAATGCTTAAAAAGGAGGCCTAGCATCCTTACTTTCGCTAGTGTAATCTCCCAATAGTGCTAACATAGTTGGATCATATGATTATCCCTCAAAGTCCAGCAAAGAATCACTCTCGAGCTCCTATTAGCGGAGAACAAAATATAGGAATTGTTTGTAGGGTACGAAGCCACCTCAAAGCTATTCTTTCCGATCAATCTATCCTAGAGTTCATACTAGAATAACGCAAGCTATTCTTTCCGTTCGATCTAATCAAGAGTTCGTACTAAGATAACACCAAAGCAAATTCATATTCATAATACTCAATCCACACAAAGAACTACGAAGAGACCCCAAAGTTTCTTTTGGAGAAAAACGTGCATCAAACCCTATGCATAGATTACCCGATGTCACTACGGGAATCCGTGAGTTGAATGCCATAACATATATCAAGTGAATCAATAAGATACCCCAATTGTCACCTCAAGTATTCATATTGCAAGACATAAATCATGTGTTCTCATCTCTGAATATTCAATCCGACAAGACAAAACTTTGAAGGGTAAACATTCAATTCATCATAACAAGAGTATAGAGGGTAGAAACATCATATGATCCATCTATATTAACAAAGCCCATGACATAGATCACGACAGAGAGAGATTAAACACATAGCTACTTGTACAAACCCTCAGCCCCGAGGGTGGACTACTCCCTCCTCATCGTGGTGGCCGCTGGGATGATGAAGATGGCCACCAGAGATGATTCCCCCCTCCGACAGGGTGCCGGAACGGGGTCTAGATTGGTTTTCGCAGATACACAGACCTTGCGGCGATGGAACTTCTGATCTAGGGTAACCTCGATGGGTTTCAGCATATTTGGGAGTTTATAGTGCAAAGAAGGGGTGCGGGAGGCCACCAAGGTGGGCACAACCCACCTGGGCACACCAGGTGGGCCTGGCGGGCCCTGGTGGGTTGTGCCCCCCTCGGGGCACCCCTAGGTGCTTCTCTGGCCCATTGGTTTCCTTCTGGTCCATAAAACAAATCCAAAAAACAGTTTCGCAGTGTTTGGACTCCGTTTGATATTGATTTCCTGCGATGTAAAAAACAAGCAAAAAACAGCAATTGGCACTGGGCACTGGGTCAATAGGTTAGTCCCAAAAAAGATATAAAGTTGCTATAAAATGATTGTAAAACATCCAAGAATGATAAAATAACAGCATGAATACTTCATAAATTATAGATACGTTGGAGACGTATCAGCACCCCCAAGCTTAATTCCTGCTCGTCCTCGAGTAGGTAAATGATAAAAAAATAATTTATGAAGTGTGAATGCTAGCAAAGTGCATAAGTTTGATCAATGACAATTTCAATCACTTTTCCTAGCATCATAACAACAATTCTTTCTCATAAAATTTCTCATGTTATTGTGGCAACCAATTCACATGTTAAGGTTTAAACAATGAACTCTCTTGAAACCCAACAACCTATGTTCTTAGTCACCAAGCAATTGCAATTCAACTTATTCAACGGAGTGTAAGTAAGAGCTCCACATACTCAACCATCATATAGTCTTCTATGATTGCTAACACTCACCGCGTACACATGAGCAAAACATTTCAACCGGACACATAGAAAGTTAGGGGCCTATTGTTTTGCCTCCCAACATATTCACCTCAAGGGTGATGTCAACAATAATAACTCATGCTACCCATATTCAACCGGACATATGTGCCTAGATCTTTCCTCACCACATGATGCTTGCCAAAAGAGAAAAACTAAAAAGGAATAGAAAGAATAACTTTGACTCTCGCATGAAAGTAAATACATAAAAGTAAAAGATAGGCCCTTCGCAGAGGGAAGTAGGGATTTGTAGAGGTGCCACAGCTCAAAGCAAAAATTTAGAGATAAAAACATTTTGAGAGGTATACTTTTCCCACCAACGAAAACGACTTAGAGCTCCCAACACTTTCCATGCTAGATATATCATAGGCGGTTCCCAAATAGAAAATAAAGTTTATTCCTTTTTCCACCATACTTTCACTTTCCATGGCTAGCCATATCCATGGGTGCCCTCCATACCAACACTTTCCCAGGAATTTATTATTTGACAACATAAAGTAAATTCATTTTTCATTTCGGGACTGGGCATCCCTAAAACCTTTGCCTTACTCTCGTGCAATGACAAGTGAATAAACACTCATCGTGAGAATAACACACCTAGCATGGAAAATATTGGCCACCCCTCACTGCCTCGCGAGCGGTACAAGCACACAAAAGAGAAATTTATTTTTGAAAATTAGAGATGGCACATACAAATTTGCTTAAAACGGCACAGAAATACCGCATATAGGTAGGTATGGTGGACTCTTGAAAATAAGATTTGGGTTTAAGGATTTTTGGATGCACAAGTAGTTTCTCTACTTGGTGCAGAATTTTGAACTAGCAAAGATGGGGGGCAAACACCACATGTTGAAGGATCTATGACAATATGACTTCTATGTGAATATGAGCAAACATAAATCATTACGTTGTCTTCCTTGTCCAACGTCAACAATTTTGGCATATAATATTTTGATGGGGGCTCACAATCACAAAAGATATCCAGGATAGTGTATTTGCATGTGAAAGTTCTCTTCCTTATACTAATTATTTGTGAATTGCTTGTATGACCAATGTCGTGGATATAAGACTGACAGTAGAATGGGGGTAGGTATGTAGAGGCAAGATCCTAGCTATGGCGAAGTTGTACACACGAGTTTTAGGAGTTCAGACCCTTCTCAGAAGAAGTAACAACCCTACGTCTCGGAACTCGGAGGCGGTCGACTGGATTATGCGTGTGTGTGTGTGTTACAGGGGGTGCGAACCCTTGTCCCAGAGGAGGGAGGTGGCTTATATAGAGTGCGCCAGGACCCCAGCTCCCCTCCGTTGCACAGGGTTTAATGTACATAAAGTTGGGGCATTACAGTTAACGTCCGCAATAAATTGCTATAAATGGCTATTAAGTCTAAGAGTAAACACCCGACCATTGCTGCGCAGAGTGACTTTAGGCCTTCTGTATGTCGGGTGGTTTCTGTTACAGTCGAGTGACATTGATTCTTCCGAGTGGAATGTTTTCGGTCGAGTGGATGGTGGTGACCTTTGAACGCTCCTGACTTTAGGGTGATGTCCTTGGGGAGGGTATCTAGGTCAGGCCTATGACCCTACCCTAGGTTCATAGCTTCATCATTAGCCCCCGAATGGATCAGGGTTTGAGTGGAGAAGGAGTTGAAAAAAATACTTCCGACTTAATTATCGCGCTTCTGATGCGTCTTGTTTGGATCGATGAACCAACACGGTGACACCAAGTTCTTTTTCAGTCGCTTTGGTCCATTCCTGGTTTTGTCGAGTTTACTGCAAAGCTTCGAGTGTTGATATGGAGAAAATCTTCCGTCTGACAGGTTGTTCTGCTGCCCGCGGATCTCGCGGGATTTGAATTTTTGGGAAGCGCGCGAGGCGGAGGAGGTCGCAGCAATCGGGCTGGATAAGGCAGGGCCGCCTCGATTTCCATGTCGCCTTTTTCGCCATGTATCGCTCGCTCGACTGTTGCGGGATTTGATAAGATCGCCCGGGTCCACAAGTCAGTCACTCGGAAGCGACCTCATATAAGGCGTCGGTCCGGGGTTTTTGAACAGTGTGCACCCATTCTTCCTCTTCCTTCTCTCTACTCTCCACCGCATCCACTCCTGCCCCGATGCCGCTGATCCGTTCGAGCTCTGTCCCATGCGATGGGGAAGGAGAAAACGGTGGCATTGGAGCGCGCGAAGAAGGCGACGGCGAAGGCGGAAGGGAAGAAGTCCAGCCGGGGCGGATCTTCCTCGAGGTCCGGTCTGCCGCGTGGCTGGATCCAGGGAGATTGGATCCGGTCGACGATTCGTCAGGACGACATTGATGATCTGGCCAAGGAGGGATTGATCCCCCATGGATCCGCGCGGCTCCCGGCGGACGAGACTGAGCCCCGACCGCAGGAGGTTGAGTGTGTCCTCCTCGCCACCCACGTCGACCGCGGGTTTTCTTTGCCTCCCCATCCTTTTTTCCGAGCTTTCTTGAACTTCTTTGGAGCACAACTTCATCATTTTTCCCCCAACACCATCGTGTATCTTGCCGCTTTTGTGTCCATGTGCGAAAACTTCTCAGGTTGTCGACCACACTGGGGCCTCTTCAAGCACATTTTCACATGTCGCTCCCAGTCGGTCAAAAAAGTTAATCCGAGTGATGAGAGGACAAAAGTGATCCAGATGTGGGGGGTCTTGGAATCCAAATGTGGGGTAAGAGCTCTTTCCCAGCCATAATCCTACCCGAGTCAGTCCGAGGGTGGCAGTCGACCTGGTTTTATTGCAAAGACCAGCCGACTCTCGGTCAGTCGACTGGACTTCCTCCCTTTTCCATGGCTCGAGTAGAGAAACCTTCCGCCCTGAAAGTGACCCCGGGGGAGAAAGCAGAGGTGAAGGTGCTGGTCGAGCGAGTGGTCCAGCTCGTCCGTGATGGCGTGACCGGCATGGATCTGCTGGAAGTTTTTCTCAGGCGACGCATTCAGCCGCTTCAAGCCTGTGACCATCCGATGTGGATGTATTCGGGCATTGATGATTCCACTCAGATCCATCCAGAGGAAGTCGATGAGGAAACGGTGGAGAAGTGGTTGAGGGGTCACTAAAACAAGACACATCCGTGACATTTTGGGCCGAACGAATTTTTTTTCTGTCATACATATGACACTTCTATGATGATAACTGTGAAAAAACCCGGTATCATCATAGATGTGGTGAGCTCCTACTTCTATGACAAAAATCATGACAAAAATGGGCTTTTCGTCTGGGCGGGCGGAGATGCAGCTGCTTGACATTCTTTGGGCCGTCCATGACGGAAAAACCGTGGTAGAAGCGAGGGGAGGAAAATTTCAGGAGTTCCGGTTACGGTGGGAGGTCGAGGGCGAGCGATGCGCGTTTCTCGTACACGCGTACGCTGCGTGTGAGGCGCCGCTCTAATCGAACCCGAGCGAGGCGTTGGGCTCTAACGAATCCGGCGATTGCACTTTGCAGCTACGCGTTATTGAACCCGAGCGATCGATCGATGGCTGTTAACTGAACCCGATTGAGCGATTCCTTCGCTACTGCTGCTAACTGAAGCCGATCGATTGGATGAACAGTGAGCGTTGCGGGGGGGGGGTTGGATGAACAGTGAGCGGTGGCGTTGCCTCTGGATGAACAGGACCCTGTGGTGTGGTGGAGGGTTGGATGAACAGTAGACGGTGGAGGGGTGCCCGTGGAGGGGTGGTTGAACAGGACCCCGTGGTGTGGAGGGCTGGATGAACAGTAGACGGTGGAGGGGTGCCCATGGAGGGGTGGTTGAACCGTAGCCGTTGGAGTAGCGCGCGGTGGAGGCTGGACGAACAGGAGCCCGTGGAGGCTGGAGGAGGTCGACGGTAACCCGTGGAGGCTGGAAGAGGTCGACGGTGGAGATGAAGAGTATCCCGTGGACTCCCGTTCTGCGGTACGCCACACACCTCCCGATGAACAGGACCCCCGTTTCGACCGTAGGAGGTCCGTTTCGTCCGTTTTACGGTACGCCACACCCTTCCTGATCAACAGGACCCCTGTTTCGACCGTAGGAGGTCCGTTTCGTCCGTTTTGCGGTACGCCACACCCCTCCCGATCAACAGGACCCCCGTTTCGACCGTAGGAGGTCCGTTTCCTCCGTTTTGCGGTACGCCACACCCCTCCCGATCAATAGGACCCCGTTCCAACGTAGGAGGTTCGTTTCCTCCGTTTTGCGGTACGCCAGGCCTCGTTTCCATCGCCTGTTCCGTCCAAGCCCTCCCGATGAACACGACCACGCATTCCGTTCCGACCCAGCCGGTTGGCTCCCACGCGTTCCGTTGCCTCCCGATGAACACGACGCATTCCGTTGCCTCCCCATGAACACGATGCATTATGTTGCCTCCCCATGAACACGCCGCATTCCGTTGCCTCCCCATGAACACGACGACGACGTTGTTTCCATTCCAACCCAGCCATGTACACGAGCCCTGGCCGTACGTATGCGCGAGTAGGCGTTCGAGACCCCGCCCGTATGTACACATACATGGCCATATTTTCTTTCTTGCACCCTGGACGTTGTACGTACGTGTACATGCTACGTGCGCGCCTCTACTACGACACGTGCGCACCTCTACATCCACCAGTACATATGTACGTATATGTTCGCGGCCAGAATGACAATGCTACGTACGCTTCGACCAGGTGGGTCCCGACTGTCAGGCACTTCCTTGCGTGCGAAGATGTAGCTGGTGGGTCCCAGCAGTCAAGGGGGGAACGTTTTTTCGCGAAATACGGTGGCCCGTCCGGTGGGTCCCCGCTGTCAGGTGGAGGAATAATTATTTTGCACGTAATAAGGAGGCACTTCCTTACTGCGGCCGTGGACCCAGCTGTCAGCCTCTCCACGTATAGTCCACGTCCGATGGAAGCCGTTCCTTGACCACATTGACCACGCCGTTCCGAGAGCACCATGGCGGTGGACGACGGCGAGGCCTAGGAAGGGGACGACGCGGAGCCGGGGAAGACGCGACAGTGGATGCCCACGCGTAGAGGAGTACGAGGGTTCATTGGTTCGCTGCGGTGTGAGGCTGCCGTCGCCGCAGAATAACAGGGGGTGTGGGTGAGTAGAGGATGGCCGGCCAGCGGTGGGAGTAGTAGGGGAGGTGAGGCCTCTGCCGCATCACGATCGGCCACGGAGGCGGGGAGCACGAGGCACGACCGCGCTGGTTTGGTAATTTGGAGCAAGAAGACCAGAGGTTGAAGAAGCACTATGGCCGTTGGATGGACATCGTACGGCCACTGGAGCTAGAATCGTGCATATTGACTAAGTTGACAAAGCCCTCCGTCCCCGTCAACTTAGAAGGCCCACAAGTCAGCCTGCCACTATACTGGGTCCCAGCTAACAGGGGGAGTATTCATTTTTTTGTGCGTAATAAGGAGGCACATCCTTGCGTGCGAAGATATAGCTGGTGGGTCCGAGCTATCAGCAGTGGTACCGTTTTTTTCACGAAATACAGAGGCCCTTTCGGTGGGTCCCTAATGTCAGGTGGAGGCATTTCCTTGCGTGCGGCCGTGGACCCAGCTGTCGGCCTCTCCATGTACAGTCCACTTCAGATGCATGTCGGTCGTTGACCACGTTGACCAGGCCACGCCGAGAGCACCAGGGCGGTGGACGACGGCGAGGCCTAGGAAGGGAACGACACGGAGGCAAGGAAGACTCGGCAGTTGTTTCCCACGCGGAGGGGAGTATGACTGTACGAGGGTTTACTGGTTCGTCTGCCGTCGCTGGAGAATAACAACACGTGTGGGTGAGTAGAGGGATGGCTAGGCCAGCGATGGGAGTACGGTGGGCGGTGAGGCTGTCTGGCAAGAGCAGAGCCGGGGAGGGAGGAGGGAGCGAGCAGTCCCCGGGCGCTTGTTTGAGCGGCTAGAGCAGGAAGAGTAGAGATTGAAGAAGACGACGGCCGTTGGATGGCCATCCAACGATCAACGCTTAAAGGCCAACCTTTTTTAGGAAAGCCTCAAATCTGTGGAAAACAGCATACAACCCATCTGCCATTATTTCTAATAATTTACAGCCCATTTGCTAATTATTAAGGTTTTTTTGGAGCCCATATTCTTTTTGTTAGCATTACAACCCATATTGTGTCCACGGTTAAAAAATTATACAAAATTTTGCATATTTCGGTGCGGTCCGAACTGTTTTTAATCCTGAAATGTCAACTCACATTCAAACTGATTTTAAAAATAAATGTATATCAATATAAAATCCAACAAATTCTCCACGCATAAAAATTAATGTAATTTAAAATCTCGAAATGAAAAAAAGGTATTTGAAACTAATTGCCGGTTTGAAGTGTTTTAAAAATGTACAGCCCATTTCTCATTACTGATGGGCCATTTTCTCGGCCAGCCGAATGAAAGCTCTCCTCGTCTTGAAAGATTTGCAGCCCAACAGGCCTGACAAAGCGATTTACTTGGCAAATCACAAAAAAACTGGGTTCTGGCCGTGGAGCCAGCTGTCAGCCTCTCCACATACAGTACTCTTCCGATGGAATGTCGTTGACCACGTTGACCACGCCGCGCCGAGAGCACCAAGGCAGTGGACGACGGCGAGGCCTAGGAAGGGGACGACGCGGAGCCGGGGAAGACGCGGCAGTGGATGCCCACGCAGAGAGGAGTACGAGGGTTCACTGGTTCGGCTGCGGTGTGAGGCTGCCGTCGCCGCAGGCACAGCTAGCGGTGGCGTAGTAGGGGACGATGAGGCCTCAATCAAGCACAGCCGCCACCGGAGGCAGGAGCAGCGGTCTTCCCGCGCTGGTTTGGTAATTTGGTGCAAGAAGAGCGATGATTGAAGAAGCAGCAGGACCGCTCGATTCAAATCCAACGTTATCGCTACTAGAATCGTTTGTTGACTAAGTTGACAAGCCCTCCGTACGCGTCAACTTAGTAGGCCCACAGGTCAGCCTCCCAACCGGTGCGCCCCAGATGTCAGTGGGAGGAATCATTTTTTCGCGAAATAAGGAGGCAGTTGATTGCGTGCAGCCAGGCCAGCGGAGGGAGTAGGGTGGGCCGGGGAAGCCTGCGCGGCATCTTAGCGGGCCACAAGAGGAGGGAGCAGGCAGTCCCGCCGGCGCTAGTTTAGGCGGCTTGAGCAGGAAGATCAGAGATTGAAGAAGCACGTCGGCCGTTGGATGGACATCCAACTGTGGCTGCTGCTAGAATCGTGTGTTCACTGACAAAGCCTTGCGTAAACAAGTCAGCCTCGAAATCTATGGCGTGTACAGCCCATTTGCTATTATTTTTATAATTTTTACTCATTTTCTAATTCATATGGAATTTATTGCAGCCCGTTTTCCATTTTTAGAATTGCTGGCCATTTTCTGGTCGGTACCAGGGTCAAAAAATTAACTAAATATGTGGGAAATTTTGAAAATTCGTAAATTTTTGCTGGGGAACGAAATATTCTTAATCCAAAAATTAATAGCCATACTAAAACAAATTTAAAAATAAATTAGTACTATGTCATGTTAAATCCAATGAAATACGTATAAGATATCAGTGAAGAACAAAAAAAAAGAAACTTATATCCCCTTTGCTATAATTTTTTTGGAATTTTCAACCCCTTTTGATATTACTTTTAACAAACATTGACCATACTCTTAAGCTAGGCCGGAATGCATCCCTCCTCGTCTTGAAAGATTTGCAGCCCAGTAATTCGGAGAAAACAAATAGGCCTAGCTTGGGTATTCTTCAAAAAGAAATACTGGGCTACCTATTTTCCCAAAGAACTGGTGCATGAGCATTTAGCTTTATTTATTTATTTATTTACTTATTTATGTTTATGGGACCATGAGCATGTACCTGGGCCGGATTCATGTGAGATCCTCCCTTCTAGTTAATTATGGGCTTCTCTATTGGGCCTTCATCAGTGGGCTGCATGTTATCAACAAGTGGAAAATGTGTTCAGTACGAAAAATAGTATGCGCTACGTACAGTACGGGGCACTAAAGGATCGAACCATGCAACGACTTCCAAAACATTGTGTTTGTTCTAACAACACATTTATTCAACCAACAGACGAAATATACTACTGATTGTACATTGAAAACAGCAGCAGCAGCAACCAGGGCTGGGGGTGCAACAGAAGAGTGAAGACGCAGCTCTCTCTTCCAAACCAAACATCAGCAATCATTACAAAAGGGCTACCAAAACAGAACAAGTGTATGCATCAAACTAAATAAAGATCCTACTACACCAAGTGTACGCATCTAACTAACTGGCTCAGTTAGACGTTACTATTTATTAAGTTGTGGAGATTGGCTGACGGCTTGAACCAGATGGGTGCCGGACGGGGGAAACTCCAGCCAGTAGTTCAAAGTCTGATACTTGCGACCATCTCTCCTACTTTGGGCTGCAGAGCGTGGCGACACATATCAGGGTATGGTGCATGCAGAGACGCATGGTACGCTGTGTACACACAGTTTTTCCTGATGAACGAAACCACGCTGCCATCATGATCCTTGCCGTCGGTTATCTCCTGGTTAATCGGATAATTCAGTCCGACAAACAGAGAGCATGTACCAAGGCTACTTACCAGCCTCCAGTCAAAAATTCCAGAAGGCCCAGAGAAGCTGGGATCCTGCTCAAAGACCTTGCAGAGACTGTGATTGTATTCCGCGAAACAACACGTCTGGTATGTGCGAACGATCATCAATCTTTCGTTGTCGTCTGATCGAGCCAGGAACCACCTGCAACTGCCATGCCGCGTTTCTTAGAAAGGTTCTGGGATTATGAAGGGTAGGGACACCAGGCGGCCTACAACATCATATCAAGTTGGAGTCAAATAAAAAAGGGCTCTTGATTTAGTCAATCTTAAGAACAACATGTTATGAGCATGAATATTTTTTCAGCAAATGTTGGCAGTAATATAAGCAAGCCATCATGATATCATACGAAAGTAACATACTGCTGTAACAGCCGTTTGTAGCGATGACTGGAGTAGGCCAGCAATACGTCCAGCCATAGAAGGAGTTGACAGCGTAAATGAAGCCCTTGTGTTCAATGGCATCAGAGAACCATGGAGGATGTATGATCCTTAAATGGACGTGCAGATTTATCCACTTACCGCAGTGACCTATCAGATAGGCGAGACCGCGGTTGAAGAACGCAATTAGCCTGAAGTCTTTATAATTCGCAGATCTTGTGGGCACTTGGCAGATTACAACCTTGAGCAAATCAAACTTGGTATCATGTTGGCTACTGTAACATTCCAAGTATTCTGGGCTGCGGTGCCAAAGCAGTGCAGTGTTAATCGAAGGAAGGGGATCAATCACCGGGTGTAGACCTCCACGAGCATCCAGCTGCCGCGACCGTCGACGAGCACCATCCAAGACGTGTTCATGCCGACCCAGTACATACCGTTAATGTAGTTGAGGCTGACGGGGATCGAATCGCAGTCAAGGGGGTTGATGCTCGCCACCCTACGATCGTTATGCTGCGTGACACGCCGTTTCTGAAGATTAGGCGGCATCAACAAGCAAGGAGCTGGCTTAAAAAGCAACGGCCTGAGGGCTTTGAGTAAACGGTACGGCCCCGACGAGCACGCGGCGAGCAGCATGGTACTGAGATTTTCCACACGCGAAACAATGAGCTTGATTACCTCTGTGGGGAGCGAATTCCAGCCACTCTTTCGGTAGACGCTGCTCAGTTCTGCCATTGTTAGTGCTTGGGTTTCGGACGAGGGGGGAGGCGCCTTAGCGGGGATGGAAGATTGGACGAGATTATGTGCGGACAAAGATGGAGAAGCGAATATGTGCTCCGGGAAGTGGATAGGTGATGATGACTACATCACGCCGCTTGACTTAGGAGACACATACCAGCAGCGTAGGGTCATGTCGATGCCAGACAACTTGCTTGAGTGATCACATTACTGGTACTCCCTACAGTGCTATGCCCTAACTTGCTTGAGTAGAGTAGTAGAGTAGGACTCTGCTCTACTACTAGCACCGGAGGAGTAGTATATTCTAATCTAAAATATTTACAAACTTCAATGCCCGAGCGTGGAATGACTATGAACCGTGCTCAAAGACCGTGTCTACGTGGTGTTTGGACATGGGCGACAACCTCAACGCCAACGGTGCTGCTCCCGTTGCACCGTATGTGTTTCTGTCCTTCCTGTTCGAAATCGTGGTAGAATTCATGTTTCTACTCTGTATCCTACTACTATGCTAGTCCACATGATTAGTTTCATCTCTGTTATAGCCGTCATGATTTATTTTGTGCTTATTAGGATTAAATCTCGTAGTAACTTGCTCATATATTCAACTGGAGCAACGCCCCCTATAGCCACTCCCGTTTCATGGATGGACTGGTCGATGCCTCCAAGGAGCCCTTCATCCACTACTATGAGTGCCTGATGCCGTTTTGTGGCTCGCCGGCGGACATGGTGCATCACTTCACGGATGCGTGCAGCGGTCACTGCTGGCCCTTGGCGGAGAACATCAAGTACGAGACGTGCTACCCGCTCACCATGCCGAGTCGCTGGAGGATCACCGCCGCCGCTAGTCTCGGAGGAGGACGACGTCGTCTTCCTCTTGATCGTGGGCACCGGCAAGGCTCGCGCGATCCGCCGCCCGCCTCGTAATGTGCATCAGGGGCGACGCTGCTGACGCTGACACTGACACGAGGCCGATGTACGGTTGCGTGGTCAGTGTTACTACCCCTCCGGGTCGCGTGGGCGGCGACACCAGCCTCATCGAACAGACTTGGACTCTGGGGAGCTGGGACTATCCCGCCAATGTGGACTTGGAAAACCCATGGCATCCTTTACCCGCTGAAGCGGTGCACGGGGACTCCAAGGAGGTTCACTTGGACATACGCATTACCAAGTTAAATGTTGATCATTAGTCTTCGCTCAATGTAATCCGTTGTCTAAGCATGTGGAGACTTCCATGCAGGATCTTGCTCTATTGGAGTATCGTGCATGAATAAAAGTGTATCCATTTATGGTTTAGTCTAGAATCTCCCATGTATGAATTTTTACTACAGTACTGGTGAAAGACTTACGATGAACCATTTCTTACATCTCCTCTGCCCGCTTGCAAGTCATCCTGATTTAATCCCTCTGTCTAGGTGTATAAGGGCATGGTTAATATTACTTAATAGTACAGCCAACTGTTGACTATAAGAAAGTGCCATGTCATCTGTAGCCAACATGTATAACAATCGATACTCAAAAACTAATTCTTAAAGATCATTTCTTGCAAAGCACAATAAGTGTTATTTCTTCACAAGTTTTGGATGCAGGTTGAAGAGTTGAACGCTTTTGTTTGCAAAAGATACCTTTTTATCTATTTCACCCAGATGTTTGTGAGCTCTAGAGATGAAATAATATCCGAAGAAACCTATCGATACCCGTTACACATGAGATGACCCCCACATCCTTTGTCAAAATAAACAACTCCTCAATCAATGCATTTCACTCTTTGGTGCAACGCACGGGCACCTTACTACTATAGATTAGTACGACCAAAAATTGAACTAACATTATATATAGTACGATAAATGCTGATGCATGTCACCTAAAATTATATCATTCAAAACTATGTTCAAATATGAATCCAAAGATATAGTTTTTATTGACATGCACTAACATTTTGTCAGTTAAATCTTGAGTCAATTTCAATGGGGGACTAATAAACCACGACCGATGTAGTACAAGTGTAGAGGGCGGTGCTGCACGGGAGTCTCACCTCTCACCCCTCTCGTGGCGCGGCAGTAAAGCCATCATATCGCAAAACCCAACCACTCCCAGTAATAAGTGGCCTGGTAAAATAAACGGAATAGCAACCATCACATCCCTCCGTCTTTTTTGCATTTCATCTCTCTGCATTTACTTTCTCCGGTTCATCTCGCACACTCGATCCCTAGCTACTACTCCTAGGGCCAGTTCTTTTGGCGGCTTCCCCAGCTTTTCCCACAAGACTAGTCACAGTGGAGAGTAACAATAAGGCGCCTCACTCATTTATTTGGGCTTCTAAACTACTACTCCGTCCTGGTTTATTCCTCACCATTATAATTTGTGCTAAATTTTGACCAAAGATTTAACTGGTTTATTCCTCACCATTGTAATCCCTCTGTCTAGGTGTGTAAGTCATCTTACGAAAACCAAATAATCCCAAAACACTTAGGCGCGGTGCATTAACTTCTACCTCGTTTCTTGTTTCTTGACATATCAACCAATAAGAGATAAAGAGTGTGCATGCTTTTAATGACTTGAGATATCAAACATGACATGCAGTGGTTAGTTCATTGCATGCAAACTATTAATTAGCAAATAAACATTAACGTTTCTCGTTTTCTCCTCCTCCTTGGTCACGGTGCACAGCCTAAGATGACTTACTCACCTAGACGGATGGAGTAGTGCATGTGACATGCACTAACATTTCATTAGTTAAATTTATGATCAAAATTTGACACAGATTACAATGGGGACCAATAAACCAGGACAGAGGTAGTAGTTACGGGATTACTAATCTAGAAGCCTAAAAGAACTGGCCCCTTGGACTCCTACTAGTAGTAGTACTCAACTTGGAATTCCAATTGCACGGCACAACTTGTTAGGCAAAAAATTCGATACAGGGTGTAGGAAGCGGTTTGGGAATTTGCATGCCTTTCCAACCAGTGAGATACTCCATACAAAGTACGACAGAGAAATAACCACAGAGAAGGAAGATAAAAGTAAACAATCAAACGAGCATTTTTGCATTTGTTTTGCATTGAATCGTTTCACAAGCTTGACTAGTGTTGTTTTTTTACTTTTACAAAAACCGCATCGTAATGTTAAAACGTGCATTTGCGCGTACATAAGTAATAGTAGTACTCCCTTCGTCTAGGTGTATAAGTCTTCCCTCCTTCTTGGTCACGGTGCACAACCAAAGATGACTTATTGACCTGGACGGAGGGAGTAGCACAGTCTGCAAGGATATATCGAGAGAGACGTGTAGTGCGATAGTATATAGTAAAGTTTGTGCTATATGCACGTACTTGCAAAATGCGTACGAATACACAAGGTTTCCAAACTTTCCCTTTTACAAACTTAATTAAGGACGCTAAAAATTCCTGAACGTTCGGGATTTATCATTTGCATCCCAAAACTGATGAGATCGCCTTACGAAACAAAAATTATACTCCTCCTAAAAGCCACGGCGCTCGCAGGAGCGCTTGCGGCGCGCCACGAGTGCCCTGGTGCGCGGCCGTTTCCCAGCGCGCCGACACAACGCCTCTTCCTCAGCCTCGCAACTCGCAAGGTGCTGATTGGCGGCTTGCCAGCGGGCGAGCGCGATCTCACCAGTGTGGTGATCCGGAGCCAACAGGTACTCCTCCTCGCTGGAAGCATGCACCCGGTCCACGTACCGCCAAGCGTAGATGAGGCGCTTGGGCCCGACTGCACTCAGGGCGTCGGCACGGGCGTCCTCCGCCACCCTCACGGCCCTCGCACGAGCCTTCTGCCAAAGAGCCAATTGCCTGACTCTCTCGGATGCGACATAGGCCTCCCAGGCAGCTTGTTCCGCGGTGCGCTTCTCTTCCTAAGCCTTCTTCTCCGCCTCTATTTTTGCGCGCTCTGCTGGAGGCAAAGCCTCCCACAAGGCGACATCCATTTCTTTCCAAAGCTCCTCAAGGCTGGGGGGCTCGGCGGGCGGCGCGGTGTTCTCCTCATAGCGGGGAGCCGACGCGTCCTCCGGCGCGCGTGCTAGCGAGATTGGGAACACCGACGCGTCCACCTCGACGCGTCGCGGCTAGGAGCGGAACGCCGATGCGTCCTCCTCGACTAGTGGCGGCGAGGAACGGAACAGCGACGCATCGCGTCACGGCGAGGAGCGGAACGTCGATGCGTCCTCCTCGACTAGTGGCGGCGAGGAACGGAACGGCGACGCGTCACGTAGCGGCGAGGAGCGGAACACCGCGCGTCCTCCTCGACTAGTGGCGGCGAGGAACGGAATGGCGACGCGTGACCGTCTGTGCGGTGCAGCGAGGGGCTCCTAGGGCTTGGGGGGCAAGGCCATGGTGGTCGACGTGAGAGGGAGGGGGAGGAGATAGCGATGAACGTGAACGTGAGGGGGATGAGATAGCGATGTTGTGGGAGGCGCAGTATTTATAGTGAGCAATGGCACACCTACGTAAGATATGGACTGAGCTGCACTGACTTAACTGCAGGTCCAGTTGCGTCACTGACATGTGGGCCAGACCCCTGTTGGGCCCATATGTCAGTGACCCAATGCACCTGCAGTTAAGTAACAGCTATGTGGGCATATTTCTTGGAGTAAATTACGGGGGAGCGAAGGGGTGGAAATATTGCTGGTCACAATGGATTGGACGAGCGTGGGGGGAGGAGAGTCATGCATGCAGATTTTTTTCACACGGGGTCGAGTGGTGGGACCGCCGGAGGGAGAAGGAGAGTTTGGTAGGCATATTGTTTCCACACATGGAGAGGAAAAGATTTGGAGACGAACGGGCTTCCTGCAGGTATGGGGAATGGTGCATAATAAGTCATCTTGCATGTCGGGCTAGGTATAGTCTCAAGTCATTAAAAACATACACGCCCCACACATGTTCATATTTCAAGGTGCACTAAATTATTGCATGCGATGATTAAGGCTGGCCATAATGGTGGTATCTTAGCTGGTATCATGCACATGGGAATAGCAAACATGCTGATGTGGCAAAGAATTAAAGAAGAGAGGGGGGTTAGAGTAACTAGTGTTCATGCATGCATTGGTAAACACATTTTTTTCTGAAGAACGACAACACTAGTTGAGTACTTTTGTAGAGTTCAAAAACTATTCCACCGCCTCTACTATCTTGCTAAGAGTAGGTGAAATTTTTGAATCGAGCCCTTTAAACTAGAAGGGAGGTAGTGGTACTCTAATAGCTAACCTTGTTGTGATGACAAGATAGGACATGGCACGCACCTGGACGGAGGAACTAGTCTGCATTGTCCATTTAAGTTTTGTCTGAAGTCAATGTACCTCTACTTTCACCAGACTTATAGAAAAATGTGTCAACATTCACAATGTCAAATATATATATATCTTTACACTCATTATAAAATTTAGTTCTTATACTCATTATAATCAGTATTGTAGATATTGATATTTTTTGTATAAATTTGGTCGTGGGGATTCATTGATGCCTGTCAAAGCGTGGAGGAAGCGAAGCTTAGGGCTTTCATTGTCGGTCTCTACATAGGTATTTATCTTCATAATCCTGTAATTTTAGAGACTGATTGCGCTTTTGTGGTAGCGTCTCTTGCATCGGGGGACTATGACAGGACTGCTATGCGTGACCTGAAGATGAAAGCGTTGAGCATCTCGAAGTTGATCAACAAACTTCAATTGTCAAAGATTAGCCGTTCGGCCAATAAGGTGGCACACTTAATCGCTAAGTATAGCTTTGACAATAGATTAGATGGTATTCTTGTAAATAACGTACCGCCCTGTGTGGTGAATATTGTATCGAATGAGTGTACTGGTGTGGCTAGTTAATTAATATAAGGTGGTGTTCAAAAAAAAGTATAAATTTGGTCAAACACTTTGCAAACGGTTGACGGGAGTAAAACGGACCAGAGGGAGTATCATGCATGCGGAGTAGGCAAAAAAATTGCTTGTCTAAAAAAAGGCAAAAAAATTGCTCATTTATAGCCGGTCGAAGTCTCAAAGGGCGCGACCGCACGAGGGAGGCGAAGGTCGTGGGAGGCGCGACGTTTGACAGAATTAAGTGAAGTTACATCCACACGCCGACATGGCATGCGAACAGGAAGAAGCTATACCGTCAGGCCTACGATATGGGTCTAGTAGACATGACATCTAGTGGGTCCCGCATAGTTCTCGAGAACTCTTTGGGGGCTTGCAGCCGTTTATCCACCGGGCAAGCCAGCAACCCCACGCCGTTCGCACGCCCTACTTGTCCCCGTCTTCTACCTTACAACAGTTCGCTCCCAGTCGTCCCGTCCTTTCACATTAGTTCGCTCCCAGCTTTTTTTGTGGGGCACAACAGTTCAACTTCTCTTAACCCTCCTCCAAAATCCCTGGCCTCCCAAATCTCCATGGTTGCTGCTGAGTACCAGGTTAGAGCCATCACCGGTGATCAGTTCATCGTCATCTACACACGTGGATCTGAGACGGTGAAAGCATGGCTTGCTCGCTTCCTACGCATGTTCAACAGTTCAACGGATGAGTGGGTCGCTAGGCTAGATGTTGAGTACACCACAATCCTGGGACGAGAGAAGGATCTAAAGGACGAAGAGAGGAAGAAGCCCGCCGTGATCCAGGTTTGCGTACATAACGTTTGCTTGGTCTACCACATATGCCATGCCGACGTTGAGTGCCAAGATTTTAAGAACTTCCTCAAGGACAAAAGAGTGAAATTTGTTACTATAGGCTTTAAGAACGACAGGGATGTCCTGCGTCGGATAGGTCTCGTAGTAGGCCAGCCCTTCGATCTCCAGAAGGCAAGCCTAGTGTCCTCCTCTAAACCTTCAATACTGACCCTGGCAGCAGCCATGATTGATCCTTCATACGCTAAACTGAAGAAACCTCATCACGAGTTTCATCATGCATGGGAGTCGAAGACATTAGATGAAGATCACATCCTGTACGCAGCAATGGATGCCTACCTTTGTTTAAATATCTACAAGGGTTGGATGAAGAAGCAGAGCCCAGTGTACGGTTCAAGCAAACAAGCGCCGGCGAAGAGGAAGAGGAAGAGGGACGAGGACGAAGTCGAGGACGTGGACTCGGACTCCGAGTAGGTGGCAGTGCCGTCGCTCATGCTGGTTCTACTACAGTGTCAAGCGGACTAGTTGCTTAGTTTATTTTCAAGGGTGTGTTGTGCTGAGGCCCTAGTAGAACTATGTTTATGTTCTTTCTCGTTATTTGAACTCTTTAGTACGTACAGTAGTACTAGTACTATGTCTTACTACTGTTCTTCTTGCAGTTGGTACTACCGCTCGTATCTTCGTGTTCCTACTGTACTTAATATGTTCGTACTAGTAGTATAATTTGGGTCAGTCGATTTGTGAAATAAGTTCGATGGAGCGAAGGAAGAAGACGACAGAAGAGGTGGCAGAAGCCCTTCTAGCCATCCATGTTGCATCAAATGGCTCACATGAGTCGACTGACCCAAATTGCTCCTTCAGATTGCAGGATCCACGTGGCATTCAAGGTCTCGAAGGTAGATTCCGTGTCCGCACCCGATTTGCGGGCTCGACGTGCGCGCGACTGGCTTCCGCCGCGACAGCCACCATGCGCGCCTCCTCCGCGCGGGCGGAGACGACAATGACACGCTAGTTCCTCCTCGCCGGCGTGCTGGAGCACACGCTCGTCCTCCTCTTCGTACGCTGCGTGCATAGACGCAGCTCCACCAGCTGCTCGCGTGCTTGGCAGCGCGGCGGCATCGCGAGGAGGGACTGCAGACGACGTGAGCGGGCGAGCCTTCGGCTTCATGACAGAGGGATGGCGGCGACACGGCGGTGATGGGCGAGAAATTGTTGGCCAGAGCAGGCGGGCGCCGGCATGCGCAACGGCGGCGGCGGCATATTGATGAGTGTGCGTGTGGGAGCTTACTTTAGTTTTATATATAAGGTTGGTCAAACTTAAAAGAAAACCATACTAGTACACGTAAACAGTAGACTTAGGCAGCGCTTTTATTAGTTAGTACCACAGCCACGATACGGAATCATGTGCAAGCGCGCGTGAACCGCGGCCGTGCGGCCGATCGAACGGTGCGTCACCGTGTCGCGCTCGAAGGACATCCACTGAACCTTTTTGTGTGTGTGAAAACAATCCTCGAATATTACTCAACTTTTGATTCTATGAAAGTTATTGACGCTGCAATATTTCCATATATTTGAATTTAGCTCCAGTTCGTGTTTATTTGGATTTGGACGTTTTAGATGGTCCTAGTTTTTTAATACTGATTTTGTGTGTGTGACTGAGAGAAAACGTGTGTATGTGTCCATATGTGTGTTGTGGCGGAAGGGAAATGTGGAGACGGTGTGCGTGTGATACAGACATAGAGAGGTGTGAATGTGCAAATGATCTTGCATGAGTGAGACATAGACAGATGCCGATACATTGTGTATACATGAGAGAACCGTCTTCTAGTTTACTTGTGTGAGAGAGAGAGAGAGAGAGAGAGAGAGAGAGAGAGAGAGAGAGAGAGACAGAGAGAGGAGCATCCGTAACACAACAACCATCTCTCTCGATTCGTCCATCCCTCGCACGGTCGCATGCAACACAGGCATCAACACGCACATTTTGACACCATCACCCGGCCCCTGCCCACCTCAAGGCCCACACAAATCTCTTCATGAATACCCATTTCTCTCCTTAGGTTTGTTTTCTCTCAATATCTGACACACACACACAGAGACACACGCAGCACAACACACACACACACACACACACACACACACCCCCGAGCACACAATTCATCCCTATCCAAGGTTATACGGCGACCACTCTCGCTTGTGCTTCTTTGCACCCCAACATGCACAACACCTCAATCTTCAAAGAGGGCATCGAACAAATCGAAGACGGCGACCACACCTCGCTAGAGAATGCGGGGTCATTTGGAAGCAGGGTGACGTGATGACGGCTGACTGACTCCTCCCCCATCCTCTCTCTCTCTCTCTCTCTCTCTCTCTCTCTCTCTCTCTCTCTCTCTC
The DNA here is from genome assembly GCA_021605205.1 of Aegilops longissima. Taxonomy (NCBI): domain Eukaryota; kingdom Viridiplantae; phylum Streptophyta; class Magnoliopsida; order Poales; family Poaceae; genus Aegilops; species Aegilops longissima. The sequence goes on from CM038680.1 coordinate 150,869,449, forward strand.
TCTCTCTTACCAACCAATCCCTCTCTCCCCGCACAAAATTGTCAATCCCTCAACCCACGAGATCCTTCCCTCTCGTCCATGTTTTTCCAGCTCTCTCATCAAACATGTTGTCTCTTCTCCTTCCACATATCTGAGAATCCAGATGCACACGCATCTCATGTATATTACATGTATCCATCTTTCTCACAGACCTAACTTCTTCCTCTCTCTTTCTCTCTCTCTTTGTCTCGTTAGGTTTGTCTCCTACTCTCTTGTCCACATATATACAATCTTTCCCGCCCTATCTGCTCCATCTTCAAAAGCTCTCTCTGCACGTTTCATTCACACATTGGGATATGTCAAAATGTTCCTTCTATAATGGCTGATGTAGAGTTATGGTTGTTTTTGTTGCATCCTACAAAGTAATAACTATGAAATGCATTTAGATTCTCATTTGACTAGGAGTATGTGAGTTTGAGCATGTTGTGAAGTACTATCGACCTTGTATACATCTTGGGATTCGACAATGATTGTAACTATTGAATTGTATAGACCATTACATTCGAAGTCAAAAGCCTAATATATTTATTTCACAATTTCAACAAATGATTAGTTCACTACAAACTAAGAAAACAAATGTGTACTCCCTCTGTTTTTATTTAAGTCCACGTATTAGCATTGGTCAAAGTCATGTTTTGTAAACTCTCAGAAAGCTTATAACAAAAAATATTAACATATACAATAACAAATAAATACCATTAGATTCATTATTGAATGTACTTTCACATCATACATATTTGTTATGGTAAATGTTTATATTTTTCTATAAACTTGGTCAAACTTTAGGAAGTTTGACTTTGTTCAAAGCTAATATGCAGAGTTTACTACTACTACTCGCTAGTTGCTTAGCCGAATCACTCAACACGCCACACGGGGAGTCCAGTGTCACAAAATTTTTAAGGTCGGCGGGAAAATCTCCCGCGACCCTGATTCGAGCAGTGGGAAGTTACCATCATAGCCTTCGAAACAAGCCTACGGATGACGCTTGGTAGGGGGTTGTTTTCGTAACTTCAGGTTCACCCTACCCAGCCAACCCCACCCCGGCACCCAGAGTAGTACACCTGAATACTCCCATTTTCTATCCCCATCACAAAATAGACTACTCCACGGCACCGCAGCCTTCGTGCTCCTCCCCTTTACATCTGCGCACTCGTCCACCGCAGCGCATCTGCCTCATCGACGACCTCGTACGCCGCACTAGAGACGGTCCACCGTCATCGTCGTACACGGAGCCTCTTCCCTGGCATCGTCTTCCACAGTCTCGGATCTGCTTCCCGGAAGCCGACACCAAGCGCAGAAGTACCACCGTCGTGGACAATGAACTGACTCCCGTTGTTGACCATGACTCACAGAGGCCACTGCGACCATCGTTCTCCTCCTCGATTGGTAATGTGTGTATTGAATCGCTTAGCAGTACATGTGCAGTTCCAATTTTGTTCATACCTACCCTTCAAATTTCCTGGGTGCTATTGTTCCCGTAAAAGTAATTGGTTATAGCCTCCATTGTCCAACAGAATATTAGTTTGTAATTGTGTGTCGCTCATGTATTGCGCTGTGCTTGGGTAGGTTTTCATCTGCAACCAGTAGTGTGGTAAATGATGGAAAGGTTTTTAGAACTAGCAAGATACCCATGCGTTGCACGCATCAAGATGCATTTGTATGAGTAGTTTATCTTATGGGAGAAAAGGATGAATGAGGGAAGGCCTTATTTGCAAATCTGGAGAGGTGTATGGGTATCTTTTTGCAAAATTCCCATTTGTTTCCTTCCTATCTGTCAGATATAAATCGGACGACCTATATTGCAAGAAAAAAAAGTATAGAGAAAAAAGTAGACAGTAAAGGAAGTAGAGATAAATATTAAATATTAAATATTAAATAAATATAACAGTAGAGAAGAGAGTAGAGATAGCAGAGACGTCGGGAAAGGATCGCGCGCGCGGGAAAAAGCGTCCGGGCATGCGCTTTTGGCGCGCGGCGTCCGGCGCGCTCTATAAAATCCAATGCCCTCCCATCGCTCTGTGCCTTGCCACCGCTCTCTCCCTGCTCTGTGCCTCGCCACCACTCTCTCCCCGCTCTTTTTCTCCTCGCCGCCGCCGCGCCACCATGCCGCCGCATCGCCGAGATACTTGGGGATACCGCGGCGTTCGCGCGCGCCCCTCCGGTGGCTTCTCCGCCGAGATCCGGTTCCGCGGGATGGCCTCTGCCTCGGCAATTTTGACACTGCCAACGAGGCCGCCCGCGCGTACGACGTGGTGGTGTGGCGCCTCCGATGGCCTCATAGAACATTGAACTTCCCCAACGTGCCGATGCGGGAGCGGGCGCAGGAGCTCGTGCCTCTGCCGCAGCTTAGCACCGACGAGGATCATCGCAACAACCGGAGGCGGGAGCACCGTCTCAGCATCGCCGAGATGGACGAGGAAGCCATGGCGCTGTGGCGCCAACACTTCCCGCAGGACATCATCAACGAGCGCGAGTTCTATGCGTAAAGGTGGGCGGAGAGGGATAAGAGGAGGGCGGAGCAAGCCGTGTATCGCGAGGACAAGCATAGGCGAAAAGCGTACGCTCAATTCAACATGAGGCTAGGAGCAGCATCGCCCTGGGAATACGACGATGATCGGTATCTTCACGCCTACAGTCAGACGGCGGAGGAGGACATCACCGAGAAGGAGTCGGACAACGAGGAGTAGTTGAATTATCTTTTTTTATCTATCTATGCTGAGAACTATCCTCTACTCTCTAGTATCTACTTCTCGATCTCAGCACTGTAAATGCTTTTTAAAGCGCCCGCGTTGCGATTCTATTGGAGATGCTCTAACATGGCGATTTAGTGCTTTAATGTTGCCCACAAGATGTGAGTATTACTAGTAGTATATTTTTCTTGCCATGTTGAGATTTTAAAACCACAGTGCGAACATGCAGAGGAGCAATGAAGACCAAACACGGGATATTGGGACATCTTCAAGGAGCATGGCAAGTTAAAGAGGAGCTGCACGAACCTGTAAAGCGAGCTTTGGTAAGTAACACCCTTTCAATTACTTTCGTGTAGCCTCGTGTTCTTGATGTGTATATGTTGTAGTTTCTGTTTCTCTTAAGTGTGGTGTTCTTGATGTGTAATAAGAAGAGTCTTAATCGTCCTAATGCTTTCTTTTTAGCTTGATGTAGGAAGTGGGTGTTCTCACCTTGTAGTCTGTTTTATTTATTTTTCCTTTTGAATTCACTTCTCCGAGTTCTATTTATCGGCTTCTACTAAATGGATCTAGGTTGCTCGAGTATTGATCTAAAAAAAAGTAACTTCATGTCGGGATGCAGTTCCTTCCGAGGAGGAAGTATGGTCAACCTCGAGATCATGTTTCCAAAATGAGGCTGGATTACACACAAGGTGCAGTTCCTAATGATGTTGGATTAGACACAAGATGCAAATTCCCGAGATGATGTTGGATTACACACAAGCCAGGTGGAGTAAATCGACTATTCGTGTCCTCGTGGCATTAGTAAAGGCTGAAAGAAAGCGTGCAGCAGCCCTTGAGAATGTAGCTGAGTTCTGAAGAAGCGAAAAGAGCAATCGGATGCTCTCTTCACCCAAGCCAAAGAAGATGGAAGAAGCAGAAATAAGCTAGCAGAGGCAGAGCAGGCTAGGCGTCTCCTGCTATCTAAAATTGTTGTCAATACAAAATTTCCTTCATAATAGCTAGGTTCAAATGTTTATCCAACAAGCATGCTGTTGTGATGTCCATGCATCTCTTGATGTGGCACAAAATGTTTTTTCAGGTCATGTAATAACAGCAATTACTTTCCAAACAATAACAGACGAAGCATTGGACATGGTATAGTTCACGCGCAAGCCCGACATTCCAAGTTCAACTTCCACATCAAACTCATGTTCACAGATATCTGCACATTCATACATAATGTCCACAACCATGATTCACTTCAAAGCCAAAAAAATGTGAGGAGAGTTATAAATAAAGAAAATCCTCTACTAGTTCCTGCTACCAGTGCGAGCACAACAAGTCAAGACCATGTGTAAATTAATTATATTTTAGTCATTTTTTGTGTTCTAAAATGCCTGCCGACTCATGGAAGGGCGTGTTGCCGCACACGCCAGATTCAATGAAGGCGGGGGTAGTCTTAAGCTGGTTGCCACAAGCGAGGAGGCGTGCTCAGCCGAACTGCAGCGAGTGCGGCCCTCTTGGCGGGGCGCACGGTTCAATGCCTGCGCTATGAGAGGTCGCGTCCGTGTCGAGCAATCACTCCCTCCAGTCCTTTTTTGGGTATAACAAAATCTCGTTTTCCATTCACATTTTACAAGTAAAATTCATGGACAAACTTTGACCCAAAATACGATGGGGACTAGTAAACCAGAATGGAGGTAGTAGTTTTTTAATCAAAGAAGGTTTCCCCTTCGATTTTCATTCTTGAAAACCAGCATCTAAATCTAAACCATAGTATTTGCCCTAGAACTACCAGGTTCAACATCTCGCAACATAAACCCATACAACCTCCATCCCCAAAAAAACCATACAACCATACGCCAAGGAGGTACGTAGTACTATGAATTCCATTTTCGCTCCATACCAATCGTTCTAAAAACTACTTACTACTTATAACGCGCCATTGAAAATCAGAACTCTTAACCCCGCTAAAAAAATGATATTTTAAACGTGGTTACTCGATCTGTGGCAACTGGCGAGCCACCGCGCTCCAAGTCGTTCACCTGTGGTCCCGACCATCAACTCCTACGGATCAAATTATCACGCGAGCTGACTATTCCTACAAAGGTGCTCCACCACGTACCCGGTACCCGCGAATGCAGCAATCGTGCACCTAGGTTTTTAGGGTTTATTTGTTAACGTCGCCTTTACGTAACACTCATGTGTGCGAGACAGTGAGAGGCCGACTGCGTGCATGCGCCTCTTCTCTTCGTATATGTACTCCACCGTTTGTCTGATGTCCAAAAAATTATAATAACTACTAGCAATGTGCCAATGCGTTGCCACGCGATCAAAGTAGATTAATACATATTCACCGATTTGATAGAAAAAAGTCTAGTTTTGAAATACGTATATCACTAAAAATATGTTATGTTTCACTCAAAATATATTCCTTTGGCGGTTTTGATGAGATAAGGGAGGAATGTTGTTGGTTTCAAGATTAGAAGTGGTATATGTCTAATTTCTACTCTTACTAGCAAGATGCCCGTGCGTTGCACGGAACATCAAGATCTTGTGGGAGAAAAGGATGAACGAGGGAAGGCCTTATCTGCAAATGTGGTGAAGAGTGCGGGTAAATTGCCATATTTTCCTTCCTATTCGTCAGGTATAAATCGGACGACCTACATTGCAGGAGCAGGATGGCAGGCCCACCATCATCACCAACTCTATTTTTTATCCCTACTCTTATAAAAAGCATTGTCGGTGATGATCGTGTGCCTGCCATCCTGCAATATAGGCCGTCCTAACTATGGCAATTTTGCAAAAATATACCCACACCCCTCTCCACATTTGCAAATAAGGCCTTCCCTCGTTCATCCTTTTCCCCCACAAGATAAACTACTCATACAAATGCATCTTGATGTTCCGTGCAACGCATGGGCATCTTGCTAGTTGTTGCAAAAAGCCCATGTGTGTGTGAGAGAGAAGGAGAGTGGAGGAGGACGGAGTGCAGGTGTGACAAAGACACAAGGAGTGTGTGCGCGATAGGTATCAACTTAAAATGAGGCGATAGTGTGTGTGTGCACGATCGAGAGGGCGTGTCTCAAGAAGGGAAGAAAAATCTACATAGATACAAGGAGCGGGAGAGAGACATGTATGCGATGGTGGAAGCATGAGTGTCGGGTGTATAAACCTATCTAGAGGCTAGCTAGTCGATAAATGTTTGTGAGAGAAATACGAGTCGAGGTGAAGCGAGAGTTTTGTGTGTGTGAGAGAGAGGCGGTAGTCGGGAAGGGAGTGGAAGCAGGAGTTGTGTGTGTGTGTGTGTGAGAGAGAGGAGACAGTAGTCGGGGTTGTCGATCGGTAAACAAATGAATAATGTCGATGCAGGATGGAGCGAAAGGAGACCGCAACAAATGTTGTGTCTACAGAGAGAGAGAGAGAGAGAGAGAGAGAGAGAGAGAGAGAGTAATTTTAGTGGTATGAGTCATATGTAGAGACATATAGGGTGTGTGAGAGAATCCCATAGAGAGAAAGACAAAGTGAAAGGCAGTGGAGACTGTGTGTGTGGCGGTGAAAAGAAAGCTTAGGTACCGAGTGATACCAGAGAACAGTAGAGGCGTGAGAGATAATGAAAACCGTGTAATGTATAATGATAGGAGAGTGTGACACTTCTCAAGGGAGGCGTCGAGAGACCATGTTTGCGAGGATAGGAGAAACATGAAGTGGCGTCTTGGGTGAGCTGGAGAAAAGAGAGTGATAGCTACGAAGGAGCATGCATGCGAGAGAGATGGGCGTGAAAGGAGTGAACAAAAAGGGATTCAAATATTTGAATTGAGATGATGATACATGTAATCCATACTCGAACCAAAATTGATCTATCAAACATGCATACTCATATGAATTCACGCACATCTATGTTATTTAATATGTAGATATTACTGATCCATACATTTTAGTAGAACATAATTTGGTTAAATTTTTGAATTCAACCTTAAGATTTCGAGATCATTGTATTTGTAAATCATATTATACATATAAAGGAGCAGAATTCTTTGTTGTGCTTTTGAAAGTATATATAAAAATGATGTATATAGAATGTAATTCCAATTGAAAATGGATCCTGCCCAAAAAAATAGAATACAAGCGGGATTGAATTGAGTTGGCACGATGGCGTGCACTCTGCAAAATTTGAGCGAAGCGGGGAAAGTCACGATAATCACTTGAAACCAAAATCTGCGAGATGGAAATCACTCGCCTATCCCTGCCACGCAAAGCCTATCTGCTGGATTTCTATAGGTTTCGATAGGGGTAGGTTTGTAGTTTCACCCAAATATGACGTAACCGCCTCTCACCCGGATTCATGCACGGTGGGCGCCAAAACATAGTGTGTCCTCGGCCGAAATCGACTCCCTCCCCGATTCATATTCATACACGGTGGGTGCCAAAAACAAACTCTTGTCGGCAAATATTCGGTGTCTGCGAGATTACCGTCCTATCCCCAACCGACTAATGTTGCTGTGATGTAGTAGAAATTTGAAACGGGGGCTAAGTTTGTAAATTTCCTCGCATTTGAGACAAGTGCGCCCTGAATACATGGTTCCCCCTTCCTCTCTACCTCCCTTTACCCCATTCGTACTCTGTGGGCGCCAAAACACCCTCTCCACCCCACCATCCTCCGTCCGCCACCCCATCCACCGCCGTCCTCCTCCACCATGCCGGAGCTGATACCCCGACGCCGTCGTCCATTACAAGAGATCGACCTCTCTCATCCACGGCTTCGGACCGGGATCCTTGCATCCCATCCTCTCGCTTCATCCCCGCCGTCGTCCACCTTGCCAACGCCGCTCCTACGACCGTCTCGTCCACCGTGCCCCGCCGCCACCGTCTACCCTCCTAGATCTGCTTCCACGCCGCCGACAGTCATTGCTACCGCAGCACCGTCAAATTCTCAGCAGATGCGTACACGGCGCCGCACCAGAGGCGGTACTCTTTCGTATCTGCTCAACTTATTTATCGCAGCAAGAAAATAGATCGCCCTTTGCTTTACTCGATTTCTTGTCTTGGTTGCGAAGTTGCCTTTGTCCGGTTTGCACCTTCAGATCCGCCATGGCACGCTCAACACTATACTCCCAATGCTTATGGTTTTCCCTTTTATATTCCACACTAGTTAAATCACAGAGACTAAATTTCAAAATTGGGTCGGTCGATTTTTAGAGCTCACGGAGTTCGCGGTGCAATCGAAGGGCTCGGGTGGTTGTGGGGCCTCATGAGAACAAAGAAAACTCGGCGGGTGGGGGTTGGGGCGGGGTAGGGGTGGGGTGGCGGAGGAACCTGCGGTGGGGGCGGTGGTCCGTACGGCGGCCCGTGCGGTGTTCTTTATGGGAAGAATCAGAGGCGAGGAAGAAGAAGGGTTAGGAGACATAGCATCTTCAATCCAACCGCCTGAAATGGTCGAGAGATAGCTGGGAGTTGCGTTCTTAATGCGCTCTGGTTCATCATGTGTGGGCACTGCGCAACCAACATTTTATTATCCAAAATCTTCTTGCTCTTCTTTACCATGTTCCTCTTCCGTTCTTCTTTAATATGTACTCTCTCCGTTCCTAAATACAAGTCTTTGTATAGATTCCACCATGGACTACATATGGAGCAAAATGAGTGAATCTACACTCTAAAATGTATCTGGATACATCGTATGTGATCCATAGTGGAAATCTCTACCAAGACTTATATTTTGGAGCGGAGGGAATATGATAATAGTCTGATATGTTCCTTGTCTTGAAGATGAGCAAGGACATTTGCGGTTTAGAGGTCTATACGATTCGGTTGTGATGGACACTTTGAGCCTCTTTGATTCAGTAGGATCTTGTAAACATAGGAATAGGATTTGTAGTGGCCTGCCCACTTGAATCCTATAAGAATAACAAAGAAATGCGGGAGTTGTGTCGCCTTTGAGAGTTACACTGATATTAATGATGCCGCACCTTCACTTGAAGAGAGCTGGTATCCGAAGCCTTTCTAGCCGTCACGGCAATACTAGCACATATATTCCAGCAAGTTCCACTTTGCTGATTTTACTCGATGCTTAAGGTTTTCCGTTATATCTACACTATGATCTGTGTAGCTGCTTTGTGTCGCACTAGCAGCAGTCCACTCTTGAAGCTAAACACTGCAATGACTTACAAAATTGGCACCAAGGCATTGAGTGCCATTCGGATGCAATGAAACTCATCGCTCCCCACTGTTGATTCTTGTTTAGAATATGATCCTAATGACTATTCTAACCTCGAGGAGTCAAAGGAGATGGCCTGTCCTGTTCACCCATCAAGGTGCTGTTCTAATTTGGCAATGTTTTATTGATTGCGGTATCTTGCATATGTTGTCTTGCATTTCTTCTACTTTGTTGCACCGCCATCGCTTAGTTTACTCATCATATATGTCGAGATGCCATGCCCATCCATTATCAATACATATTCCATCTATCATCATACCATGTTTTTCCACTCAAATGTTGTTCTTGTGCATCGGACATCAAAAGGAAGAGGGTGATTGCGAACTGAAGGAGCACCAACAAAGTCCTTGAAAAACGTGGTGGTGGAGAAATCGACAGACACCCACTTATATTGGCTATACAACCAGTGACACAAAGCGTAGGACCGACTCCGGTGATTGTACACATACTTCACTGGCCACACCACTAGCCCCACCACACGGGACCTGCATCGACCAAAAGGTATACCGATTTCATTTGCCATAGCACCGGATGTACCACGAAAAATCCCTCCGACAAAAAGTACAACAAGTCCACCGGCCGAAGACCTATCCCAAGCTGCAGAGGCGGCCAATTCCTGCAGATTGGAACCCCATTCCATTTATTCCCAGTTTAAAAGACAATGCTTTCAATGTTGTTAGGGACTACGTGCATATATTCCCATCATGGGAAGATTATTGTGAAGACAAACACCATTTTCACATCTTCTGTCCAACTTACGTGTAAGTGCTATTATTCATGGTTATTATTTTCCTGTTTTCTGCTGATTGAACACATCAATGATTTACATTACATTGTTGTAACTAGGCAAGGTCAATCTGGATAGTCATGACGAGAAAAGCTTGCTTGTGCTTTTCAAGGAAGCATTGCAGCGATATCGGTGTTACGAGGAAATCACACTTTGATGGCAAGTCTATAAGCGAATTTCGGTGAAGTCTCTGTGCTAAATTTAGAAGACATTGAATGGAAAAACATTGTTATGCCTTGGTCTCGTTCGGGATGAGGTATTGTCTATGAAATCACATGACAATTTGAACTTCTACTTTTCGCATGTGCCTTACGGATCTTTTTGCAGAAATCTGCTCAAGAAGAATTCGGTTTGACAAAACGACAGGATATCGCAAATATGCTGCCCGCTGCTTTGCTCTTGTTAGTACTGTTGTCTGTATCATTGTACTTGCATACATACTGGTTCATTATGTGACGATAGTATGCATGATAGCTTGCTTATCAATTGTTAGCTCCAAATTATCGATCTGTATGAATGGTTACATTAGTGTAGAATATATCCAATGCCAATGTTTTTTAGCTCTGCATTGTTCTTGTAAGTACATGCTGTCCTTTATTAGTGTACTTATAATGACGGTAGTTGTTCATGTACCATCACTCTGCAGCTTATTTTCCTTTGCCCTCCATTTTCTACACATCGGATCTATATTTACTCTTACCATAAGGTTGGTCTTGAAGAAGTTTAGTTGTGCATTGCTCTTGGCTGTACCTTTTGCTGTATCGCTGCACTTACATTTATAGCTACTTGGTTATGTAGCATCACTCTTCATCTTATCTTAAATATTCTCCATTTTTTTGTATATTATCACATCTATATTTACTCTTAACAAAATGTAGAATAAAGGCAATGCTTTTGAAGAAGATTCTGTGGTAAACTTCTTAAATTGCCCCCCCATCAGCATGGACAAGGCCTTTATAGAGCATGTCTTCACCAATAATGTAAGTTTGTCCATCTCAAGCCTTCAAACTTTGTTGTATATATTTGGTTAGGCATGACCGCAACAGCTTTTTATTTTTGGTGTTTGCATCAAATTGCTTGTTTAAAGTTTATTATGTAGTTCATAAACAAAAGTTTGTCCTTTCTCAATTTAAGTTTTTAGTTGTACAACCAAGTTCCTTCTTCATACCATGTAAATTAAACTATACAGAGCAAGTGATCTTCTTTTGCACTTCATGTATGCTTCTATTCTTCATCGTAATCCGTGGTGTGGTGAACCTACCCACTACTGACACAATGTCATATTCTGCAATGTCTTAACTATGAACAATGTCATATCATTCTACTATTATTTAAACCGTCTCTTTATTTGCCAATCTGAAATGGTATAAATTGATGACACACTAACCATTGATACTTATGAGTTCTTGATCGTAATCCGGTGGTGTCGTGAAGCTGCCAACTCCTTCACAATGTCATTTCCTTCCATGTCTTGACCTGAACAATACCATATTGTGTTAATGCAATTTTAAACTATTAGTAAGAAATGTGATGAATTTTCAGCACTTATACTTTTATGGGCAAAACCTGTCATCTTTACGCTTGTTTATCTTTGAGTGAGGAAGATATAAGTGTTGAACAAAGCAGTCTCATCATCTTGCTCATTTGCTTGCCTGCAGCTCCCAAGAGAGGCTAACCTTTCTTGAACTCTATTGAAGTGATGTCGGTTTTGTATATTATTTTGTCGGCGTGTTTATTTGCCTTTGGTGGCGATCTTTGATGCCAGTGTATGTAATTGTTGTCTGCTTGTTCTTTATTATCATAGTGGCGAACTTTGATGCCCAGTGGATGTAATATGCCATAATTTCTTTATTGTATAGTCTAGGTTTTTCTTATTCACGATGCTGCAGTTATTTTCTTGTATATATATCATGTCTTCGCGATAAACTTCGGCCAAACCGTAAAATTACGGTACATAATCGGTCGTCATGCAATCACGATGTAGGTTGGGCTGAAAGCGTGCCGAACAGCTCACGGGCGGCAGCAGCCCGAAATGAACCCGACCCATGATTGTGCGAATCAAATCACGGGCTTTTAACGAGCCAAAATTGTCTCGGTCCTTGTTTGGCCCAATCGGATATCGGTGCGGCGAGCGGGATGCAAACCGGGCGTGGTTAGGCCCAACTATATGATGGGCTTTTAACAGGCGAAATTAATATAGGGCGAAATGTTAAGCGGGCCCTTAATGAGCCAAAAGTAATATCAAGCGAAATACTAAGTGGGCCTTTAGCAAGTGGGCCCAAAAGCATAGTGTCAATTGACGGGCGAATCGATATGGGCCATAATTGAGCCCAAAGCCTCTTAAAGGGCCGGACCTGATCTGGGTCGTAATTTGGCCCGAATGTGGTAGGCTTTTAACGGGCGGATCTCATATGGGCCACTATTAGGCCGGGCGTGGCAGGCCATTAATGGACCGGATCAAATATGGGCCGGCATTTGGCCCAAAACACGGCAGCCAGTTAATGGGCCGGCCTACTAGGGTCCTCAAAATCTTGTGGGCCTATAGCTGGGCCGGCCCATTAATGTCGGCGAAATCTCATGGGCCTTTATCTGGGCCGGCCCATTATGATCTGCAAGAATCTTGTGGGCCTTTACCTGGGCCGGCCCATTATGGCACGCAAAAATCTTGTGGGCCTTTACTTGGGCCGACCCATTATAGCCTGCAAAATGTTGTGGGCCTTTAGCTGGGCCAGCCCATTATGGTCCGCAAAATCTCGTGGGCCTTTATTTGGGCCAGCCCATTATAGTTCACAAAATCTTGTGGGCCTTGGTTGGGCGGCCCATTTAAACTTGATGGGCGGTCCACGTGTCAACATATCATAAGCGCGTCTCGCCCATTGGATGAGTGACTTTTGTGCCAAGGAGGACGACACGTGTCTCCTCCGGTCAATGATAATTTTACGTGGAAAATCCCCATTGGTCGGGCTGTTAACGGGTTATCGGATCCAAAACCCGACCCGATAAGCTTAACGGCGTTCCGTTACGGTGGATGCCGCGTGTCGGTCACCCTTGGCGAAAGCACTTCTATGACGCGCGATTTATCATCATGGAAGTGGACACTTCCGTGATGATAATTTTGGTAATGTCATGGAACACTTCTCTGACGACCACGGTATGACTATCTTGATTACGTCATAAAATGCGTCATGGATGTACACGCATGACAGAAAACGCGACCTACTGTGACAAACACGTATCATCACGGAAGTGTATTTTTTTTGTAGTGGGTATCACTAGCAACAAAGATAACCCCAGGGGGGCCAGGAGAGTCCCTCCACTCGACAACTCGCACCAACCAGACAAGGTCCAACTCTGAATTACCGAGTGTTATCTTGATTTATCATGTAACAGCTTGCAATCAACTGACTGTCTTTTGTCTTGCTTGTTGTCTTCTAGGTTCTTACTGAGATGTATTCGATGCCCAAAGGAGAGCAGGAGCAGGATCCGGAGGGGGAGGCGAGAGCGGCAGTGGCATTCCGACGGTGAAGGGGACGAGGAGAGCTCCAACCCGAGTGATGAAGAAGAGGTCGACTCACCTCCCTGTAGGGAAAGGCAATACAAGCTCACCCACGATCCCGCAAGCGCCCGCGACAAGGCAACCGCTCAGACTGGGCAGTCGTCAAAGCGTCCTCGGATGTCTTCTCTGGCGCCGACTAAAAAGGCTCCAAAACAATCCAAGGTCGTACCACAGAAGACCCGAAAGGCGCTGCCCAGAATCAAAATCGACATCCCTATTGCCTCTGCGTAAGTGTCTTGTCTTCAGTTTTACCCGGAATTCTGCGTTGTCTATTTTTCCTTGATTTGACCGAATGAATCTTGACACTAGCAGTGCCGCTACCTCTAGGACCTCTGCTTACAAAAATGAGGATGAGGACATGGAAGATGCGGTCACCTCCAACCCAGGTATAATCTTTGTTATCTTGTCTTTGGTTTGTCGATTGGACTGCGGTACAACCAAGGAGGATGAATTTTTGGCAATTGACCTTTTTACAGCTCCTCCCAACATCATCGATCTCCCAGACGACGACGAAGACGAGCCACAGAGGCCCTTGGGAAGAAGAAGCAGGAAAACGTCCACTGGCAAGACGCCTCAGTCGACGCCGGTGACGGAACCGGTAATCCAGGAAGCCGGCGATGCCAATCGGGCCTCTATCACCTTCGCCATACCACTGTCGAGTGCTCAGCCTTCAGCGTCAACCGCGCAGACTCCTGCCGATCCACCTTCACTTTTTGCTGCACATCACGTCCCAGAGGACTAGGTGGGTGCTGCCAAAGAGGCTATACGCCAGGCGGGCATTATGATGGAGAAGATGAAGATGGTGCGGGAAGCCAGCCAAGCTGCTTATGATGCCAGCTCCGCTCTCCAGAGCAACCTCCAGGTTAGCAGATTGTCGACTGACTCTTTTAGCTTATTCTGTTAGGATATGCTACCTGAAAACTTTCTTTCAAAGAATCTTTTCAACTGTCTGTGCTTCGCATCTGTACACCCACTAGGTGTTTTGATTTGCCACTAAGCGAACTTGTATCTTGGGCCGACTAGGTTGTGTCGATTGGATTTTTGAACTAGTGGGGGCACGCTGAGTGCACCCAGTGGGTATAGTCCCCGAGACCATAGTTGACTGCGGGTAGTCGACTATGGTCTGAGAAGCTAAATTTTCCACTCGGTCTGGACGGACCATGTCGAGTGGAATCCGAACCGATGGGGGCACGCTAAGTGCACCCGGTGTAGTCGATCGAGACCATGGTCATTGCAGGCGATCGACTATGGTCTTAGATCTTCTTCTTTCTCTTTTTTGGCCTAGACAGACCACGTCGAGTGGAAACTGGATCAGTGGGGGCACGTTAAGTGCACCCACCGGTGTAATCCACGAGGATGTGGTTGGCTGAAGCGATCGACTATGGTCTGAAAACAACTTGAATTTATCGAACTATTGTTCTGAAGTAACTAATCTTTCCATCTGTCGATTGGCTATCCCTTGATTACAGAAATCTTGTGAACTCGGAGTTTGTTTTGCTGAATTGGAGAAAAAACAGATTCAGCTCAACCTCGATCTGGAACTGGCCAAGACAAATTTGTAGAAGGCCATGGATGAAGCTGCTGGTAAGAGAAAACTTGCCGACTGATTTGTCTCTGTACCAGATTCTATTTTGCTTTTTCTGAACCGAGCATTGTTTCTTTCAGAGAAAATGAATCAAGCTTTGGTGAAAAAGGACCAAGATCTTGCGGCCGCCCAGAAAGCAGCTGACGAGAAAACTGCACTCACCGAACAGAAGCTAGCCTCAGCCGGCAAACTGGAGGAAGAAAACGCCAAGCTGAAAACTACCCTTGACGAAGCCAATAAGGAAGCGACCCGTCTGAAGAAGGACAAGAACAATCTGAATGATAAAATGGAAGGCATTGCTCGCAAGAGGGACGATCTGGAGAATTATCTGGGAGGTCTTGCCAAGAAGCTGTTCGTCATGCTTGAAGGTATTTTCTTTGAACCAACTGACTTGTCATTGTCGATTCAATATACAACCACTGACTCATCTTTGAATTGTACGTGTAGAATTTTGCCGGAACTTCGAGGAAGAGACTGGGCGAGTTGAGACAAGCTTGGACCCCATCCATTCTCCGGTGAAGGACGAGGCTGCCATGAATGTACTCTGATTGGAATCTCGTGTTGCTGGTGTTGTTGATTATCTTGCTCATTGAAGGTCGCAATGTCATGGATCGACACACTTTCTGGCGAGGGCAATGCTCCAGAATGACCTCAAGTCTATGATGACTCGACTTAATGAGATTTCCAGTCGAGTGCAAGAATGGAAGAAGTCTTCTGCCCGGTGCGGCGTTGATGTGGCTTTGTCTTTGGTTCGTGTCCACTGCAAGGAAGCGCGATAAGAGAAGCTGGCAGCGATCAAGGTTGCCAACACCAAGAAGCATGACTTCCAATCTTTCATGGAGACCTTCATTGCTGCTGCAACTCGGATTGCCGACAGAATTGACCTGGACGAATTCGTCGAGCCAGCCAGCCCTCCTCCTGCGGAGTGAACAAACTTTTATGCTCCACCTTAAATTTGCCTCGGGATGCCGAGTGATTTTTGTAACCGTTAAACTCCTTCGGGCTTGATGCTCGAGTACTTTAATCTGCGGTCGGAACCTTAGGATTTATCTGAATTTGGTTTATCTCCAAATATGCTTGTGCTTTCCTTCGAGTGGAATTTATTCTTCACTCTGAACATTTTTGTACTTGAGATGCAGCTCTGGGGAGGAGGTTCCAGTCGACCTGCACCTCGTCATCCTTGCGGATCGGGATGGAGCGCACATTGTACTTGTGGCGTAGCTCCGAAGGAGAAGGTTGCAGTCGACCTGCACCTCGTCGTCCTTGCGGATCGGGATGGAGCGCGCGTTGTACTTGTGGCGCAACTCTGAAGGAGAAGGTTGCAGTCGACCTACACCTCGTCGTACTTGAGGATCGGGATGGAGCGCACGTTGTACTTGTGGCGCAGCTCCGAAGGAGGAGGATGCAGTCGACCTGCACCTCGTCGTCCTTGCAGATATGGGCATGTTACAAACTTAGGCGAGTACTGGGCTGCAGCTAAGCCCCCAAGTGAGAGGGTTGCTCACCACTCGGTAGGATTTTTTTAACTTAGGCGAGTACTAGACTGCAGCTAAGCCCCCGAGTGGGAGGGTTTCTCATCACTCGGTAGGATTTTTTAAACATAGGCGAGTACTGGACTGCCGCTAAGCCCCCGAGTGGGAGGGTTGCTCGCCACT
The DNA here is from genome assembly GCA_021605205.1 of Aegilops longissima. Taxonomy (NCBI): domain Eukaryota; kingdom Viridiplantae; phylum Streptophyta; class Magnoliopsida; order Poales; family Poaceae; genus Aegilops; species Aegilops longissima. The sequence goes on from CM038680.1 coordinate 150,885,954, forward strand.
CGGTAGGATTTTAAACTTAGGCGAGTACTGGACTGTAGCTAAGCCTCCGAGTGAGAGGGTTGCTCACCACTCGGTAGGATTTTTAAACTTAGGAGAGTACTGGACTGCGGCTAAGCCCCCGAGTGGGAGGGTTGCTCGCCACTCGATAGGATTTTTTTAAACTTAGGTAGTCTTGGACTGCAGCTAAGCCCCCAGTGAGAGGCTTGCTCACCACTCGGTGGGATTTTTAAACTTCTGTGAGTCTTGGACTGCAGCTAAGCCCCAGTGAGAGGCTTGCTCACCACTCGGTGGGATTTTTAAACTTAGGCGAGTCTTGGACTGCAGCTAAGCCCCCGAGTGAGAGGCTTGCTCACCACTCGGTAGGATAATTTAAACTTAGGCGAGTACTGGACTGCAGCTAAGCCCCCGAGTGAGAGGGTTTCTCACTGTTGGAGAACGTTGCAGAAAATTAAAAATTTTCCTACGGTTTCACCAAGATCCATCTATGAGTTCTACTAAGCAACGAGTTACTAGAGAGTTTGCATCTACATACCACTTGTAGATCGAGTGCGGAAGCGATTGAGGGAGTGGTGATGATGAAGGCGTTCCCAGCGTGATTCCGATCACCGATGACCAAGTGCTGAGCGGACAGCACCTCCGCGTTCAACACACGTACGGGACGACGGCGTCTCCTTCGTCTTGATCCAGCAAGGAGGAAGGAGAGGTTGAGGAAGATCACTCCAATGGCAGCACGACGGCGTGATGCAGATGGAGGGCTGTACTCAGCGAGGGCCGCCAAGCGTGTCACGGAGGAGGAGAGGTGTTGGGGAGGGAGGGCTGCGCCTTCAATGGTGTGTACAGCCCTCCCTCTACCCCTCTATTTATAGGGGAAAGGAGGAGGGGCGGCCCCTCTAGATCCATCTAGAGGGGCGGCGACGAGGGAGGGGCTTGCCCCCAAGCAAGGGCGCCCCTTAGGGTTTCCCCTTCAACCCTAGGCGCATGGGCCAAGGGAGGGTGCGCCCAGCCATGAGGGGCTGGCTGCCCCACGCAGCCCAAGTGGCCCCCAAAGGGTGGCCCCTCCGGTGGTCCTCGGAACCCTTCGGTGGACCCTCCATAAAACCGATATGACCGAAACTTTTCCGGTGTCCGTTTGATGACTTCCATATATAAATCTTTACCTCCGGACCATTCCGGAACTCCTCGTGACGTCAGGGATCTCATCAGGGACTCGAACAACATTCGGTAATCACATACAAGTCTTCCTATTAACCCTAAGCGCCACCGAACCTTAAGTGTGTAGACCCTACGGGTTGGGAGACATCTGAACATGACCGGGGCGCTCTCGGTCAATAACCAACAGCGGGATTTGGATACCCATGTTGGCTCCCACATGCTCCTCGATGATGTCATCGGATGAACCACGATGTCTAGGGTTCAAGCAACCCGTATGCTATTCCCTTTGTCGACGGTATGTTATTTGCCCGAGACTTCGATCGTCGGTATCCCAATACCTCGTTTAGTCTCGTTACCGGCAAGTCACTTTACTCGTACCGTAATGCATGATCCGTGACCAGACACTTGATCACTTTGAGCTCATTATGATGATGCATTACCGAGTGGGCCCGGTGATACCTCTCCGTCATCACGGAGTGACAAATCCTGTCTCGATCCGTGTCAACCCAGACACTTTCGGAGATACCTGTAATGCACCTTTATAGTCACCCGATTCGTTGTGGCGTTTGGTACACCAAAGCATTCCTACGGTATCCGGAGTTACGATCTCACGGTCTAAGGAAGAGATACTTGACATTGGAAAAGCTCTAGCAAAGCGAACTACGATCTTTGTGCTATGCTTAGGATTGGGTCTTGTCCATCACGTCGTTCTCCTAATGGCGTGATCCGTTATCAATGACATCGATGTCCATAGTCGAAACCATGACTATCACGTCGACCAACGAGCTAGTCAACTAGAGGCTCACTAGGGGCGTATTGTGGTCTATGTATTCACGTGTATCACGATTTCCGTATAATACTGATTATAGCATGAATAAAGACAATTATCATGAACAAGGAAATATAATAATAATGCTTTTATTATTGCCTCTAGGGCATATTTCCAACAGTCTCCCACTTGCACTAGAGTCAATAATCTAGTTTACATTGTGATGAATCGAACACCCATAGAGTTACGGTGTTGATCATGTTTTGCCATGGAAGAGGTTTAGTCAGCGGATCTGCGACACTCAGATCCGTATGCACTTCTAAATTTCTTTGTCTCCATCTGAACATTTTCACGGATGGAGTTGAGCGGACGCTTGATGTGCCTGGTCTTCTTGTGAAACCTGGGCTCCTTGGCAAGGGCAATAGCTCGGTGTTGTCACGGAAGAGTTTGATCGGCTAACGCATTGGGTATGACTCCTAGGTCGGTGATGAACTCCTTCACCCAAATTGCTTCATCGCTGCCTCCGAGGCTGCCATGTACTCCGCTTCACATGTAGATCCGCCACGGACGCTCTCGCTTGCGGCTGCACCAGCTCTTGCTCCACCATTCAACATATACGTATCCGGTTTGTGACTTTGAGTCATCGGATCGTGTCAAAGCTAAGCGTCGGCGTAACCCTTCTGACGAGCTCTTCGTCACCTCCATAAATGAGAAACATGTCCTTTGTCCTTTTCGGTGCTTCAGGATATTCTTGACGCTGTCCGGTGTTCCTTGCGGGATTACTTGGGTACCTTCCTACCAAACTTACGGCAAGGTTTACATCAGGTCTGGTACACAGCATGGCATACATAATAGATCCTATGGCTGAGGCATAGGGGATGACACTCATCTCTTCTTTATCTTTTGTCGTGGTCGGGCATTGAGCTGTGCTCAATCTCACACCTTGCAACACAGGCAAGAACCCTTTCTTGGACTGATCCATTTTGAACTTCTTCAAAATCTTATCAAGGTATGTGCTTTGTGAAAGACCTATGAGGCGTCTCGATCTATCTCTATAGATCTTGATGCCTAATATATAAGCAGATTCTCCAAGGTCCTTCATTGAAAAACACTTGTTCAAGTAGGCCTTAATGCTGTCCAAGAATTCTATATCATTTCCCATCAAAAGTATGTCATCCACATATAATATGAGAAATGCTAGAGAGCTCCCACTCACTTTCTTATGTAGCAGGCTTCTCCATAAGTCGCATAAACTAAGCGCTTTGATCATTTCATCAAAGCGAATGTTCTAACTCGAGATGCTTGCACCAGCCCATAAATGGATCGTTGGAGCTTGCATACTTTGTCGACATTCTTAGGATCGACAAAACCTTCGGCTGCATCATATACAGCTCTTCCTTAAGATAGCCGTTAAGGAGCGCTGTTTTGGCGTCCATCGCCATATCTCATAATCATAGTATGCGGCAATTGCTAACATGATTGAGACGGACTTAAGCTTCGCTACGGAGAGAAAGTCTCATCGTAGTCAATCCCTTGAACTTGCCGATAACCCTTAGCGACAAGTCGAGCTTTATAAATGGTGACATTACCATCGCGTCCGTCTTCCTCTTAAAGATCCATTTGTTTTCTATATTTCGCCGATCATCGAACAAGTCGGTCAAAGTCCACACTTTGTTTTCATACATGGATTCTATCTCGGACTTCATGGCTTCTAGCCATTTGTTGGAATCTGGGCCGCCATCGCTTCTTCATAGTTCGAAGGTTCATTGTTGTCTAACAACATGATTTCCAGAGACAGGGTTGCCGTACCACTGCAGTGCGGGCGTGTCCTAGTGGACCTCTGAGTTCGGTAGCAACTTGATCCGAAGTACCTTGATCATCATCATGAATTTCCTCTTGGTTGGTGTAGGCATCAGGAACATTTTCTGGGCTGCACTATTCTCTGTTCAAGAGGTAGTACTTCATCGAGTTCTACTTTCCTCCACTTACTTCTTTCGAGAGAAACTCTTTTTCAAGAAAGGTTCCTTTCTTGGCAACAAAGATCTTGCCCTCGGATTTTAAGTAGAAGGTATACCCAATGGTTTCTTTAGGGTATCCTATGAAGGCGCATTTTCCGACTTGGGTTCGAGCTTTTCAGGTTGAAGTTTCTTGACATAAGCATCGCATCCCCAAACTTTTAGAAGCGACAGCTTAGGTTTCTTTCCAAACCATAATTCATACGGTGTCGTCTCAGCGGACTTAGGCGGTGCCCTATTTAAAGTGAATGTAGCTGTCTCTAGGCGTATCCCCAAAATGATAGCGGTAAATCGGCAAGAGACATCATAGACCGCACCATATCCAATAGAGTGCGATTACGACGTTCGGACACACCGTTCTGTTGAGGTGTTCGAGTGGCGTTAGTTGTAACGATTCCACATTTTCTTAAGTGTGTACCAAATTCGTGACTTAAATATTCTCCTCCACGATCTGATCGTAAGAATTTTATCTTTCGGTCCGTTGATTCTCTACTTCATTCTGAAATTCCTTGAACTTTTCAAAGGTCTCGGACTTGTGTTTCATCAAGTAGACATACCCATATCTACTCAAGTCATCTGTGAGAGTGAGAACATAACGATATCCTCCATGAGCCTCAACGCTCATTGGACCGCACACATCGGTATGTATGATTTCCAACAAGTTGGTTGCTCGCTCCATTGTTAGAAGAAGCGGAGTCTTGGTCATCTTGCCCATGAGGCATGGTTAGCATGTGTCAAATGATTCATAATCTAAAGACTCCAAAAGTCCATCAGCATGGAGCTTCTTCATGCGCTTGACACCAATGTGACCAAAGGCGGCGATTGCCACAAGTATGTGGGACTATCGTTATCAACTTTACATCTTTTGGTATTCACGCTATAAACATGTGTAATACTAAACGAGATTCATTAAGAATAAACCATTGACCATCAGACATGACCATAATACATATCTCTCATATAAATAGAACAACCATTATTCTCGGATTTAAATGAGTAGCCATCTCGCATTAAGCGAGATCCGGATACAATATTCATGCTCAAACTTGGCACCAAATAACAATTATTAAGGTTCATAACTAATCCGTAGGTAAATGAAGAGGTAGCGTGCCGACGGCGATCACATTGACTCTGGAACCATTCCGGCAGCGCGCCGTCACCTCGTCCTTCGCCGATTTCCGCTTATTCGCAGCTCTGCTGTGAGTTACAAATATGAACAGCGGCACGGTATCAAATACCCGGGAGTTACTACGATCTTGGCAAAGTACACATCAATTACATGTATATCAAATATACCTTTGGTGTTGCGGCCTTCTTGTCCGCTAAGTATTTGGGGCAGTTCGCTTCGATGACCCTCCTTGCAATAAAAGCACTCGGTCTCGGGTTTGGGTCCATTCTTTGACTTCTTCCGGCAACTTGCTTACGGTAGCGGCAACCTCCTTGCCGTCCTTCTTGAAGTTCTTCTTACCCTTGCCCTTCTTGAACTTAGTGGTCTTATTGACCATCAACACTTGATGTTCTTTCTTGATCTCAACCTCGGTGACTTGACATAGAGAACACTTCAGGAATGGTCTTTACCATCCCCGCATGTTGTAGTTCATCACAAAGCTCTTGTAGCTTGGTGGGGCATTGGAGGATTCTGTCAATGATCGCCTCTTGAGGAGGTTAATATTCATTTGGGTCATACGGTTGTACAACTTGGACATCTTGAGAATATGCTCCTTGTGAACTGTTTTCCTCCATCTTACAACTATAGAACTTGTCGGAGATGTCATATCTCTCGACCCGGCGTGAGCTTGGAAAACAAGTTTCAGCTCCTCGAACATCTCATATGCTCCGTGATGCTCAAAAGCGCTTTTGGAGCCCGGTTCTAAGCTGTAAAGCATGCCGCCTTGAGCGAGGGAGTAATCATCGGCACGAGACTGCCAAGCATTCATAATGTCTTGGTTCTGCAGGGACAGGGCGTCACCTAGCGGTCCTTCTAGGACATATTGTTTCTGGCAGCTATGAGGATGATCCTCAAGTTCGGACCCGTCCGTATAGTTCTGCCGTCATCTTTCAACTTGGTTTTCTCTAGGAGCAGCGTTGAAGTTCAAGTTGACATGGCGTTGGCCATTTGATCTACAAGACATATCATTCAAAAGTTTTAGACTAAGTTCATGATAATTAAGTTCATCTAATCAAATTATTACAATGAACTCCCACTTAGATTGGACATCCCTCTAGTCATCTAAGTGTTACGATCCGAGTTGACTAAGCCGTGTCCGATCATCACGTGAGACGGACTAGTCTCGTCGGTGAACATTCTCATGTTGATCATATCTTCCATCGACTCGTGTTCGACCTTTCGGTCTCCGTGTTCGAGGCCATGTATGTACATGCTAGGCTCGTCAAGTAAACCCTAAGTGTTTTCGGCGTGTGTAAATCTGTCTTACACCGTTGTATGTGAGCGTAAAATTCATCACACCCGATCATCACGTGGTGCTTAGAAGCAGACGAACTTTGGCAGCGGTGCACAGTTAGGAAACACTTCTTGAAATTGTTGTAAGGATCATCTTATTTACTACCGTCGTTCTAAGTAAACAAGATGTATAAACATAATAAACATCACATGCAATTATATAGTAGTGACATGATATGGCCAATATCATAAAGCTCCATTGATCTCCATCTTGAGGGCTCCATGATCATCTTGTCACCGGCATGACACCATGATCTCCATCATCATGATTTCCATCATTGTGCCTCCATGAAGTTGTCCATAGCGACTACTTCTACTTCTATGGCTAAGCGTTTAGCAATAAAGTAAAGTAAGTTACATGGCGTTCTTCAATGACTTCATGAGGTCATACAAAATAAAGACAACTCCTATGGCTCCTGCGGTTGTCATACTCATCGACATGCAAGTCGTGATTCCTATTACAAGAACATGATCTCATACATCACAATATGTCATTCATCATTCATCACAACTTGGCCATATCACATCACATGTCAATTGCTGCAAAAACAAGTTAGGCGTCCTCTAATTGTTGTTGCATCTTTTACGTGGCTGCAATTGGGTTCTAGCAAGAGCGTTTTCTTACCTCGAATAACCTGGCGTGATCTTGTCAACTTCTATTTACCCTTCATAAGGACCCTTTTCATCGAATCCGCTCCAACTAAAGTAGGAGAGCAGGACACCCGCCAGCCACCTTATGCAACTAGTGCATGTTAGTCGGTGGAACCGGTCTCACGTAAGCATCGTGTAAGGTTGGTCGGGCGCTTCATCCCACAATACCGCGGAAGCAAGATAAGACTAGTAGCGGCAAGTAAATTGACAAGATCCGCCCACAACTAAATTGTGTTCTACTCATGCAAAGAGAACTACGCATAGACCTAGCTCATGATGCCCTTTGTTGGAGAGCGTTGCAGAAAATTAAAATTTTTCCTACGGTTTCACCAAGATCCATCTATGAGTTCTACTAAGCAACGAGTTACTAGAGAGTTTGCATCTACATACCACTTGTAGATCGAGTGCGGAGGCGATTGAGGAGTGGTGATGATGAAGGCGTTCCCAGCGTGATTCCGATCACCGATGACCAAGTGCTGAGCGGACAGCACCTCCGCGTTCAACACACGTGCGGACGACGGCGTCTCGCCGTCTTGATCCAGCAAGGAGGAAGGAGAGGTTGAGAAGATCACTCCAATGGCAGCACGACGGCGTGATGCGGATGGAGGGCTGTACTCAGCGAGGGCCGCCAAGCGTGTGCGGAGGAGGAGAGGTGTTGGGGAGGGAGGGCTGCGCCTTCAATGGTGTGCAGCCTCCCTCTACCCCTCTATTTATAGGGGAAAGGAGGAGGGGCGGCCCCTCTAGATCCATCTAGAGGGGCGGGACCGAGGGAGGGCTTGCCCCCAAGCAAGGGCGCCCCTTGGGGTTTCCCCTTCAACCCTAGGCGCATGGGCCAAGGGAGGGTGCGCCCAGCCATGAGGGGCTGGCTGCCCCCCACGCAGCCCAAGTGGCCCCCAAAGGGTGGCCCCTCCGGTGGTCCTCCGGAACCCTTCGGTGGACCCTCCATAAACCGATATGACCGAAACTTTTCGGTGTCCGTTTGATGACTTCCATATATAAATCTTTACCTCCGGACCATTCCGGAACTCCTCGTGACGTCAGGGATCTCATCAGGGACTCGAACAACATTCGGTAATCACATACAAGTCTTCCTATTAACCCTAAGCGCCACCGAACCTTAAGTGTGTAGACCCTACGGGTTTGGGAGACATCTGAACATGACCGGGGCGCTCTCGGTCAATAACCAACAGCGGGATCTGGATACCCATGTTGGCTCCCACATGCTCCTCGATGATGTCATCGGATGAACCACGATGTCTAGGGTTCAAGCAACCCGTATGCTATTCCCTTTGTCGAGACGGTATGTTATTTGCGAGACTTCGATCGTCGGTATCCCAATACCTCGTTTAGTCTCGTTACCGGCAAGTCACTTTACTCGTACCGTAATGCATGATCCGTGACGGACACTTGATCACTTTGAGCTCATTATGATGATGCATTACCGAGTGGGCCCGTGATACCTCTCCGTCATACGGGTGACAAATCCTGTCTCGATCCGTGTCAACCGCAGACACTTTCGGAGATACCTGTAATGCACCTTTATAGTCACCCGATTCGTTGTGACGTTTGGTACACCAAAGCATTCCTACGGTGTCCGGGAGTTACGATCTCACGGTCTAAGGAAGAGATACTTGACATTGGAAAAGCTCTAGCAAAGCGAACTACGATCTTTGTGCTATGCTTAGGATTGGGTCTTGTCCATCACGTCATTCTCCTAATGGCGTGATCCGTTATCAATGACATCGATGTCCATAGTCGAAACCATGACTATCGTCGACCAACGAGCTAGTCAACTAGAGGCTCACTAGGGGCGTATTGTGGTCTATGTATTCACACGTGTATCACGATTTCCGTATAATCTGATTATAGCATGAATAAAGACAATTATCATGAACAAGGAAATATAATAATAATGCTTTTATTATTGCCTCTAGGGCATATTTCCAACACTCACCACTCGGTAGAATTTTTTAAACTTAAGTAGTCTTGGACTGCAGCTAAGCCCCAGTGAGAGGCTTGCTCACCACTCGGTAGGATTTTTAAACTTAGGCGAAGTCTTGGACTGCAGCTAAGCCCCAGTGAGAGGCTTGCTCACCACTCGGTAGGATTTTTTAAACTTCTGTAGTCTTGGACTGCAGCTAATCCCCGAGTGAGAGGTTGCTCACCACTCGGCAGGATTTTTAAACTTAGGCAAAGCGGATTCGCGGCTAAGCCCCAGTGAGAGGCTTGCTCACCACTCGGTATGATTTCGTAAACTTAAGTGAAAGCGGATTTGGCTAAGTCACCTTTGGGGATTTCAGACACAAACATAAGCAACGACAATCGTTTTAGAAATTGTAAAGCTCTTGTATTTAATAAACAAACTACAAAGATATTTCTTATTACATCTCATCAGAATGAGTGTTTAAGTATAAAAGGGGCGGAGCAGCTCCGCATTCCAAGCGCGCGTCTCGTCTTTCTTGTGCTCGACATTGTAGAGGTGGTACACTCCGTTGTGGAGTACTCTGGTGACAATGAAAGGACCTTCCCAAGCAGGAGCAAGCTTGTGTGGTTTCTGCTGATCCACTCGGAGAACCAAGTCTCCCTCTTGAAATGCCCGACCTCTCATGTTTATGGCGTGGAATCGGCGCAAGTTTTCAGCGATAGATGGTCGACGGATCATGGCCATCTCTCTTTCCTCTTCGGAGATCAAGCTGTGTCTTTCCGTGCATGTTACGCTTCACCTTACGAGAAAAGCTCGACTCAGGCGCATTGTGGAGCAAGTCACTCGGAATACAGCTTCAACTCCATAAACCAAGAAGAATAGAGTTACGCGATCGACCGATTGGGAGTCGTCCTTAGTCCCCACAATATTGATGGAAGTTCATCAACCCAAGCTCTGCTGCGTGTTTGAGATCACGCATCGATCGAGTTTCAATCCTTCGGGATCAATCCATTTGCTCTTTCAGCTTGTTCATTCGAATGGGGTGAGTGGTGAAGCATAGTCGTAGCGAGTACCTTGAGAAGCACGAGAAGGTTACGAACTCATCGAATCGAAGTTCGACCCATTGTCGTTGATTGCAGAAAATTAAAATTTTTCCTACGGTTTCACCAAGATCCATCTATGAGTTCTACTAACAACGAGTTACTAGAGAGAGTTTGCATCTACATACCACTTGTAGATCGAGTAACGGAAGCGATTGAGGAGTGGTGATGATGAAGACGTTCCCAACGTGATTCCGATCACCGATGACCAAGTGCTGAACGGACAGCACCTCCGCGCTCAACACACGTGACGGGGACGGCGGCGTCTTCTGCGTCTTGATCCAGCAAGGAGGAAGGAGAGGTTGAGGAAGATCACTCCAATGGCAGCACGGCGTGATGCAGATGGAGGGATCAGATTCCAGGGAGGCTTCGCCAAGCGTGATGCGGAGGAGGAGAGGTGTTGGGAGGGAGGGCTGCGCCTTCAATGGTGTGTGCAGCCTCCCTCTACCCTCTATTTATAGGGGAAAGGAGGAGGGCGGCCCCTCTAGATCCATCTAGAGGGGCGGCGGCAGGGAGGGGGCTTGCCCCCAAGCAAGGGGCCCCTTAGGGTTTCCCCTTCAACCCTAGGCGCATGGGCCAAGGGGAGGGTGCGCCCAGCCCATGAGGGGCTGGCTGCCCCACGCAGCCCAAGTGGCCCCCAAAGGGTGGCCCCTCCGGTGGTCCTCCGGAACCCTTCAGGTGGACCCTCCATAAAACCGATATGACCAAACTTTTCCGGTGTCCGCTTGATGACTTCCATATATAAATCTTTACCTCCGGACCATTCCGAACTCCTCGTGACGTCCGGGATCTCATCAGGGACTCGAACAACATTCGTAATCACATACAAGTCTTCCTATTAACCCTAGCGCCACCGAACCTTAAGTGTGTAGACCCTACGGGTTTGGGAGACATCTGAGACATGACCGGGACGCTCTCGGTCAATAACCAACAGCGGGATCTGGATACCCATGTTGGCTCCCACATGCTCCTCGATGATGTCATCGGATGAACCACGATGTCTAGGGTTCAAGCAACCCGTATGCTATTCCCTTTGTCGACGGTATGTTATTTGCCCGAGACTCGATCGTCGGTATCCCAATACCTCGTTTAGTCTCGTTATCGGCAAGTCACTTTACTCGCATCAGAATGCATGATCCCGTGACGGACACTTGATCACTTTGAGCTCATTATGATGATGCATTACCGAGTGGGCCCAGTGATACCTCTCCGTCATACGGAGTGACAAATCCTGTCTCGATCCGTGTCAACCCAATGACACTTTCGGAGATACCGTAATGCACCTTTATAGTCACCCGATTCGTTGTGACGTTTGGTACACCCAAAGCATTCCTACAGATCCGGAGTTACACGATCTCACGGTCAAAGGAAGAGATACTTGACATTGGAAAAGCTCTAGCAAAACGAACTACACGATCTTTGTGCTATGCTTAGGATTGGGTCTTGTCCATCACGCCATTCTCCTAATGACGTGATCCCGTTGTCAATGACATCCGATGTCCATAGTCGAAACCATGACTATCTGTCGACCAACGAGCTAGTCAACTAGAGGCTCACTAGGGACGATTGTGGTCTATGTATTCACACGTATCACGATTTCCGTATGATACAGCTTATAGCATGAATAAAAGACAATTATCATGAACAAGGAAATATAATAATAATGCTTTTATTATTGCCTCTAGGGCATATTTCCAACACTCACCACTCGGTAGAATTTTTTAAACTTAGGCTAGTCTTGGACTGCAGCTAAGCCCCGAGTGAGAGGCTTGCTCACCACTCGGTAGGATTTTTAAACTTAGGCGAGCATCTTGGACTGCAGCTAAGCCCCGAGTGAGAGGCTTGCTCACCACTCGGTAGGATTTTTTAAACTTACGCGAGTACTGGACTGCAGCTAATCCCCCGAGTGAGAGGGTTGCTCACCACTCGGCAGGATTTTTTAAACTTAGGCAAAACGGATTCGCGGCTAAGCCCCCGAGTGAGAGGCTTGCTCACCACTCGGTATGATTTCGTAAACTTAGGCGAAACGGATTCGCGGCTAAGTCACCCACTGGGGGATTTCAGACACAAACATAAGCAACGACAATCGTTTTAGAAGACTGTAAAGCTCTTGTATTTAATAAACAAACTACAAAGATATTTCTTATTACATCTCATCAGAATGAGTGTTTAAGTATAAAAGGGGCGGAGCAGCTCCGCATTCCAAGCGCGCGTCTCGTCTTTCTTGTGCTCGACATTGTAGAGGTGGTACACTCCGTTGTGGAGTACTCTGGTGACAATGAAAGGACCTTCCCAAGCAGGAGCAAGCTTGTGTGGTTTCTGCTGATCCACTCGGAGAACCAAGTCTCCCTCTTGAAATGCCCGACCTCTCATGTTTATGGCATGGAATCGACGCAAGTTTTGCTGATAGATGGTCGACCGGATCATGGCCATCTCTCTTTCCTCTTCCAGGAGATCAACTGTGTCTTTCCGTGCATGTTCTGCTTCACCTTCTGAGAAAAGCTCGACTCGGGGCGCATTGTGGAGCAAGTCACTCGGAAGTACAGCTTCAACTCCATAAACCAAGAAGAATAGAGTTCTGCCAGTCGACCGATTGGGAGTCGTCCTTAGTCCCCACAATATTGATGGAAGTTCATCAACCCAAGCTCCTGCTGCGTGTTTGAGATCACGCATCAGTCGGGGTTTCAATCCTTTCAGGATCAATCCATTTGCTCTTTCAGCTTGTTCATTCGAATGGGGGTGAGTGACTGAAGCATAGTCGACGCGAGTACCTTGAGAAGCACAGAAGGTTCTGAACTCATCAGAATCGAAGTTCGACCCATTGTCAGTGATGATGCTGTGCGGAACACCATATCTGAATGTTAATTCTCTGATGAAACTGGCAGCAGTACTGGCTTCAAGGTTTTTGATAGGCTTGGCTTCAATCCATTTGGTGAACTTGTCGACTACTACAAGCTCATGAGTGAAGCCGCTCCTACCAGTCCTCAGAGGTCCAACCATATCCAACCCCCAAATAGCAAAGGGCCAGACGAGTGGAATGCTCTTCAGGGCCGACGCAGGCTTGTGAGACATGTTGGAGTAAAACTGGCAACCTTCACATTTGTCGGCTATTTCTTTTGCCATCTCATTTGCTCGTGGCCAGTAAAATCCCGCTCGGTATGCTTTGGCCACAATGGTCCAAGAAGACACATGGTGACCACAGGTCCCTGAGTGGATGTCATTGAGGATCACTCGACCTTCTTCTGGTGTTATGCATTTCTGGCAGACTCCAGTCACACTTTCTCTGAACAACTGTCCTTTTATCACCGTAAAGGCTTTAGATCGACGGACGATCTGTCGAGCCTCTTCTTCATCCTCTGGGAGTTCTCTCCTAAGGATATATGAAATGTACGGTACTGTCCAGTCGGGAGTTATGACCAAAACCTCCATGATCAATTCGACCACGGCAGGGACTTCAACTTCAGTCGGATCAGAGGCACTTTTTGGTTGCGGGGGCTCTTCAGTGAAAGGATCTTCTTGAACTGAAGGTGCATGAATATGTTATAAGAACACATTGCTGGGAATGGCTTCCCTCTTGGAACCTATCTTTGCCAGATCATCAGCTGCTTGATTTTTCAGTCGGGGTATGTGATGAAGCTCTAACCCCTCGAACTTCTTTTCTAACTTTCTCACTCCATTGCAATAACCAGTCATAGCTGGACTTCTGACGTCCCACTCCTTCATCACCTGATTGACCACTAAATCTGAGTCGCCATAGACCATGAGGCGACGGACGCCTGAAATGGCCATACGTAACCCATAAAGAAGTGCTTCATATTGAGCTTCATTATTGGAAGAGTCAAAGCGAATCTGGAGAACATAGCTGAGTTTGTCACCTCGGGGGGATACCAAAACCACCCCAGCACCAGAACCATTCAGCATCTTTGATCCATCGAAGAACATGGTCCAATGCTCCGAGTGAACCTGAGTTGGAAGTTGCTGTTCGATCCACTCGGCGAGGAAATCTACTATTGCTTAGGACTTGATAGCTTTCTTTGCCTCAAACTTGATATCCAAGGGAAGGAGTTACAATCGCCCACTTTGCCACTTGACCAGTTGCATCTCTGTTGTTCAGAATCTCTGATAATGGGGCGTCGCTGACGACTGTTATGGAGTGGTCAGAGAAATAGTGTGCAACCTTCTTCGTGGTCATGTAAATCCCATAAACAAGCTTCTGATAATGTGGATATTTTTGCTTCGATGGAGTCAGAACTTCAGAAACATAATATACTGGGCGCTGAACTTTATGGGCTTTTCCTTCTTCTTCCCGCTCGACCGTGAGTACTGTACTGACAACTTGTCCAGTGGCTGCAATGTAAAGCAGTAAAGGCTCTTTGCTGATTGGGGCAGCAAGCACCGGCTGGGTGGAAAGCAGGGCTTTGAGCTCTACAAACGCTGCATTAGTTTCGGGAGTCCACTTGAACTTATCAGATTTCTTCATCAGTCGGTAAAGAGGCAAATGCCTTTTCACCGAGGCGAGAAATGAATCGGCTCAAGGCGGCCAAACAACCAGTAAGCTTCTGGACATCGTGCACACGCACAGGGCGTTTCATCCAAAGTATAGCACCAACTTTCTCTGGGTTAGCGTCTATCCCTTGTTCGGAAACGAGGAAACCGAGTAACTTTCTGCCAGGAACTCCGAATGTGCACTTTGATGGATTAAGCTTGACATCATACCTTCTGAGGTTGGCAAAAGTTTTAGCAAGGTCAGCCAACAGGTCGGAACCCTTTCGTGACTTGAACACAATGTCATCCATGTATGCTTCCACATTCCGACTGATTTGAGTGAGCAAACACTTCTGAATCATCCTCACGAATGTGGCTCCGGCGTTCTTCAGGCCGAACGGCATGGTGACATAGCAGAAGCATCTGAATGGAGTGATGAAAGCCTTGTTTATTTCGTCGGGTCCATACAGTCGGATCTGATGATACCCGGAATTGGCGTCTAGAAAAGACAATCGCTCACATCCCGCAGTCGAGTCGACAATTTGGTCGATGCGAGGGAGAGGGAAATGATCTTTCGGGCAGGCCCGATTGATATGCTTGAAGTCAATGCACATGCGAAGTGAATCGTCCTTCTTGGGGACCATGACCACATTGGCAAGCCACTCAGAGTGGTAGATTCTCGGATGAACTCAGCTGCCAGGAGCCGAGCTACTTCCTCACCAATTGCTTTCCTCTTCTTTACGGCGGACCGCCGAAGATGTTCCTTGACCGGTTTTACCTTCGGGTCGACTCACAAACGATGCTCAGCCAGTCCCCTGGGTATACCCGACATGTCAGAAGGTTTCCATGCAAAGATGTCCCAGTTCTCACGGAGGAACTGGATGAGCGCTTCTTCCTATTTGCTGTCGAGCGTTGTTGAGATGTGAGTCGGAGCAGCATTGGGATCGGTCGGGTGAATGTGAATCGGCTTCGTTTCACCGGACGACTAAAATGCAGAGTCTATGGCAGGCTTCTTGGCTCGTAGAAAATCACTCGGATATGCATTTTTCTGATACTCTTGCAATTCTACTACTGCCATTTGTGCATCGGCGATCTTTGAGCCCTTCTGGAAGCACTCTTCTGCCTTTTGCCGATTGCCAGTGATAGTGATCACTCCTCTGGGACTAGGCATCTTCAACTTGAGGTACACGTAACATGGTCAAGCCATAAAACATGCATAAGCAGGCCTACCCAGAATAGCATGATAAGCACTCTGGAAATCCACGACTTCAAATGTCAACTTTTCCTTGCGGTAATTCTTGGAATCACCAAAAACCACATCGAGGGTGATCTGACCAAGTGATTCAGCCTTCTTGCCAGGTATAACCCCATGGAAACTCATATTGCTTTCACAGAGTTTGGACATCGGAATGCCCATCCCCTTCAAGGTTTCAGCATAAAGTATATTCAGACCACTGCCACCATCCATCAGTACCTTAGTCAGCCGAGTGCCTTCAACAACTGGGTCGACCACCAATGCTTGCCTCCCAGGGGTGGCTATGCGCGCTGGGTGATCAGACTGCTCGAATGTAATGGCAGCCTGAGACCACTTCAAATAACTGGGTGTCGTCGGAGCGACCATGTTCACTTCTCTGTTAATGACTTTTGCTCTCAACATCAGCAAAAATCATCAAAGTGGAATTGACGTTGGGGAAACCATCATCGTCTTCTTCTTCTTTATCCTCACCCTTGTCCGACTCCTTTTCCTTCTCCTTGTGATGTTTCTCTCGGAACTGCTGAATCAGGAGCCGACACTATCGAGTGGTATGTTTAGGGTAAATGAAATTACCCTCTTCATCTTTTTTGGTGTGAATCTGGCATGGCAAATCCAACACATCATTTCCATCTTGATCTTTCAATTTTTTGGGGTTCCACGGCCCTTTGGACTTCCCCTTGAACTTTCCTTGAGTCACGGCTAAAGCTTCACCAGGAGCTGCTCCTTCGGCCTTGCATTTCTGTTTCAGGCCGGAATTCCCTCCTCCGGTTTCTTGGGCGGCTGTTCTGTGCTTGCCACTCCGGAGTCGGTCCTCCTCTTCACCATTGGCATACTTGGTGGCGATCTCCATCATTCGACTCAAGGACATATCACCTGTCCGACCGAACTTTGGGTTCAACTCTCTGTACTTAACACCCTCCTTGAAGGCACAAACTGCTTGGTGATCTGACACATTCTCCACTGTGTGGTGCAATGTGATCCATCTCTGGATATAATCTCTCAAGGTCTCATTTGATTTCTGCACACAGGACTGCAACTCTATCAACCCCGCTGGTCATTTTCATGTACCTTCAAAGGTTCTAACAAACACTCGGGCAAGTTCCTCCCAACTATATATGCTGTCAGGTACTAACTGGTTAAACCACGCTCTGGCCGAGCCCTCCAACATCAGAGGAAGGTGCCTCATGGCTACTTCATTATTGCCGCCACCAATCTGCACAGCCACTCGGTAGTCCTCGAGCCAAGTGTCAGGTTTGGACTCAACAGTGAACTTGCTGACTCTAGTTGCCAACCTGAAGTTCAGAGGAATCACCGCAGCCCTGATGGCTCTGCTGAAAGACTCTGGACCTGAAACATGTACTCTGTTGCCAGTTGGGTAATCTCTGTCATGACCTTCTCTGTGAGCTCTGTTCCTGTCAACCAGACCCTGGACGAGAATAGATCTCGCATCAAAGCCCGGCTCTCGGGGGTCGACTGGAATCCTTCACCCACCACTGTGAGGGCATCTGTCATCGTGCTGCCGAGGCACGTATGACCCACTCCTTCGGGGAGGCGTGGGTACTCGACGATGATCATCGTGGTCGGGCCGGTGATCATATTGCTCACAGTTTCTGTATTGATCTCGCCGGTCCCCACGTCCCTCACGCCGAGGGGGCGATCTTGGGATGTGAGCCGACTGAACTGTGTCTGCCATCACAGACCTGCTATGAATCCTATTCCGCGACTGAGATACTGCCGTGTTCTGCTCTCCTGCAGCCCGGAGTAAAGCCCGGATCTGCATCAAACCTCTGCCAGCTTCCGACTGGGAAGGCTGAATCAACTCTGCTATTCGGGCTGCAGCTGTGAGATTCTGAATCGGAGTTCGGTATACCTGAGTTGGAGGCGGAAAAAGTTGTCGTCGACTGGACTCAGGAATCCGCTGCCGAGCACGCTCGTCGAGTGCGTGCTGGAGGTTCTCCACTCGAGTGCGCTCAGCCAAGTTGGCCAGGCGCGCCTCTTCCAAGGCCCGGGCCTCGGGGGTTTCTCCAATGATAGGAGTGTGAAGTGCATCCATGTTACGGCGGCGAAGCTCTTCCCTCTGCTGCGAAGAGAGGGGCTCGGGGCGGTACTCCTCATGGATGCGCGACGGATCGCCGCCGCCATCGCCATTGTCGTCGCGGGGGAAGCCAGGAGGACTGTGCGGTCCGTTGACCATCAGGACTTCCGTCGCGGGGTCACTGCTGCTGCACTCGGATGCAGTCTCGACGGAGCCAGTCGACAGGTCGAACATGCCATAGAGAGTTTCGTCGGGCTCGATAGCCGCGACTTGCGGGGTGGCCGATTGGCGGGCCACCGCATGCCTCACCCACCGCTGGAGCCGTGACCGATCGGAACGCTTGCACCGGCGAACAGTGGGGAGCGAGGACGCCACAGGAGCCGACCGATACTGAGTCGATGGCTGCCGAAGAAGGACGCCGCGGACGCACGCGCGAAAGTGCGTTGCCCCGCGGATGGGGAGCGCCTCGACGTCGAGTGGAGCCTCTTGGAGCCAAGCGGAGTCGTCGGCGACGAACACGAGCGTGATACGTCTCCAACGTATCTATAATTTTTGATTGCTCCATGCTATATTATCTACTGTTTTGGGCAATATTGGGCTTTAATTTCCACTTTTATATTACTTTTAGGACTAACCTATTAACCGGAGGCCCAACCCAGATTTGTTGTTTTTTGCCTATTTCAGTATTTCGAAGAAAAGGAATATCAAACGGAGTCAAAACGGAACGAAATCAACTAGAGAAGTTATTTTTGGAAGGAAAGCTACCGGATGGACTTGGACCCCATGTCAAGAAAGGAACGAGGAAGCCACGAGGGTGGGGGGCGCGCCCACCCCCCTAGGGCGTGCCCCCTGCCTCGTGGGGCCCTCGTAGCTCCACCGACGTACTTCCTGCACCCATATATACTCACGTACCCTAAAACTTCCAGAACAGAGATTAGATCGGGAGTTCCGCCACATAAAACCTCCAGAGCCACCAAAACCAATCGGGACCCTGTTAGGCACCGCCAAGGGGAACCTCACCTGTGGCCATCTTCATCATCCCGACGCTCTTCATGACGAGGAGGGAGTAGTTCACCCTCGGGCTGAGGGTATGTAGCTATGTGTTTGATCTCTCTCTCTCTCTCTCTCTCTCTCTCTCTCTCTCTCTCTCTCTCTCTCTCTCTCTCGTGTTCTTGATTTGGCACGATCTTGATGTACCGTGAGCTTTGCTATTATAGTTGGATCTTATGTTTCTTCTCCCCTCTACTCTCTTGTAATGAATTGAGTTTTCCCTTGAAGTAATCTTATCGGATTGAGTCTTTAAAGATTTGAGAACACTTGATGTATGTCTTGTCGTGCGTATCTGTGGTGACAATGGGATATCATGTGATTCACTTGATGTATGTTTTGGTGATCAACTTGCGGGTTCCGCCCATGAACCTATGCATAGGGGTTGGCACACGTTTTCGTCGTGATTCTCCGATAGAAACTTTGGGGCACTCTTTGAGGTTCTATGTGTTGGTTTGAATAGATGAATCTGAGATTGTGTGATGCATATCGTATAATCATACCCACGGATACTTGAGGTGACATTGGAGTATCTAGGTGACATTAGGGTTTTGGTTGATTTGTGTCTTAAGGTGTTATTCTAGTACGAACTCTAGGGCTGTTTGTGGCACTTATAGGAATATCCCAACGGATTGATTGGAAAGAATAACTTTGAGGTGGTCTCGTACCCTACCATAATCTCTTCGTTTGTTCTCCACTATTAGTGACTTTGGAGTGACTCTTTGTTGCATGTTGAGGGATAGTTATATGACCCAATTATGTTATTATTGTTGAGAGAACTTGCACTAGTGAAAGTATGAACCCTAGGCCTTGTTTCTTAGCATTGCAATACCGTTTGTGCTCACTTTTACCATTAGTTACCTTGCTGTTTTTATATTTTCAGATTACAAATACATTTATCTACCATCCATATTGCACTTGTATCACCCTCTCTTCGCCGAACTAGTGCACCTATACAATTTGCCATTGTATTGGGTGAGTTGGGGACACAAGAGACTCTTTGTTATTTGGTTGCAGGGTTGTTTGAGAGAGACCATCTTCATCCTACGCCTCCAACAAGTCGCTAAGACACCGGCCCCACTGTGGGCGCCAACTGTCGTGGATATAAGACTAACAGTAGAATGGGGGGTAGGTATGTAGAGGCAAGATCCTAGCTATGGTGAAGTTGTACACACGAGTTTTACGAGTTCAGGCCCTTCTCAGAAGAAGTAACAGCCCTACGTCTCGGAGCCCGGAGGCGGTCAACTGGATTATGTGTGTGTGTGTGTTACAGGGGGTGTGAACCCTTGTCCCAGAGGAGGGGATGGCTTATATAGAGTGCGCCAGGACCCCAGCTCCCCTTCGTTACACAGGGTTTAATGTACATAAAGTTGGGGAGTTACAGGTAACGTCCGCAATAAAGTGCTATAAATGGCTATTAAGTCTAAGAGTAAACGCCCGACCGTTGCTGCACGGAGTGACTTTAGGCCTTCTGTATGTCGGGTGGTTTCTGTTACAATCGAGTGACATTGATTCTTCCGAGTGGAATGTTTCCGGTCGAGTGGGTGGTGTCCTTTGAACGCTCCTGACTTTAGGGTGATGTCCTTGGGGAGGGTATCTAGGTCAGGCCTATGACCCTACCCTAGGTTCATAGCTTCATCAACCAATATTGTGATTGTCAAGCCTCAAAAGATTTCACTTTCTAAACCCAAATGTGAAGCTACCACTAGGCATGATATGATTTCAACTTCATGACATTCAATTTATTCAACAATTTACTCATAGGATATAAGTGAAGCACAAGAGTAAATGACAAACTACTCCAAAAAGATATAAGTGAAGATCATGCGAGTAGTTAAGTAAATAGGTAGCTATTTGAGGACTCTCTCTTATTTAAAAACTTTCAGATCTAAGTAATTTATTGAAACAACGAGCAAAACAAAATAAAATGACATTACAAGGATAGCACACATCATGTGAAGAAGCAAAAAACTTAGGCTCAACTGATACTAACCGATAATTGTTGAAGAAGAAAGGTGGGATGCCTACCGGGGCATCCCCAAGCTTAGATGCTTGAGAATTCTTGGAATATTAACTTGTTATGCCTTGGGCATCCCCAAGCTTGAGATTTTGTGTCTCCTTAATTCCTTTCATATCACAGTTTTCCTAAATCTCAAAAGCTTCACCCACACAAAACTCAACAAGAACTCGTGAGATAAGTTAGTATAAACCAATGCAAAAGCTTTATCATTCTCTACTGTAGCAAATCACTAAAATTATTATTCAACATTTCATACTAAATACCTCTGCATATTTAATACTCCTATCCTCAAATAGAATCATTAAACAAGCAGACGTATGCAAACATAACAACAATCTGCCAAAACAGTACAGTCTGTAAAGAATGCAAGAGTATCTATACTTCCCTAAATCCAAAATTATGAAAATTTTACCACAATGTAGAAAAATTATTAGAGCTTAATATGCAAAAAATTTCAGCATTTTATCACATTCTGACTTTTCTAGGGAATTTTTGCAACAGCGGTAAACTTTCTGTTTTCAAACAACAACATGCATACTTGCAAAACAAGCATGGCAAAGGCTATCCTTGGAATTTTTATTGAAATAAAAGATGCATAACATTATTCTAAATAACAGCAAGCAAATCCTAATAAAATAAATTGATGCTCCAAGTAAAACTCGTGTCATGTGACGAATGAAAACATAGCTCCAAGTGAGGTTACCGATAATGTTGGAGACGAAACAGGAGATGCCTTCCGGGGCATCCCCAAGCTTAGTTGCTTGTATCTTCCTTGGATATTAACTTGGGGTGCCTTGGGAATCCCCAATATTAGGGTCATGTCACTCCTTATTCTCCTCATATTGTCATCTCACCGAAAACTTGAAAACTTCAATCACACAAAATTTAACGGAACTTTGAGAGATAGGTTAGTATGATAAAGAGCAAACCATTTCACTTTGGTACTGTCAAAGACAAGAATCATAATTTTTTCCACAAAATTCCTACTGTAGCATATCATTTCCACAATTTATATTGGGCAATATAAGCCATAGAAACTAGAAAACAAATAAACTATGCATTGAAAACAGAATCTGTGAAAAACATAACAGTCTGTAATGATCTGGCCTCAAACCATACTTACGCTACTCCAAAAATTATGAAACAAATTGTACCACGTGAGAAATTTGTATATTAAGCATCTGAAAAAAGAATCAACTCAATATCACTCTTCTGTTAAAAATGGGACTCATTGTCGTGAGCGCAAAAGTTTCTGTTTTTCAGCAGGGTCAAATCAACTATCACCCAACATGATCCCAAAGGCTTTACTTGGCACTTTATTGAAACTAAGCAATAAAACATGATCAATACAGTAGCGTAATCATGTGAACACACAAAAACAGTAAGTAAAAGTGTTGGATTGTCTCCCAACAAGCGCTTTTCTTTAATGCCTTTTAGCTAGGCATGATGAGTCAATGATGCTCAC
Organism: Aegilops longissima; assembly: GCA_021605205.1. Lineage (NCBI taxonomy): Eukaryota > Viridiplantae > Streptophyta > Magnoliopsida > Poales > Poaceae > Aegilops > Aegilops longissima. Next base: position 150,908,333 of record CM038680.1, read on the forward strand.
CTAAAAGATAAGAATTGAAACACAAAGAGAACGTCATGCATCATAAGTTCCTGTCTCATAATAATTTTCAGTAGCATCATGAATAGATTCATCAATATAACCATTACATAAAGCATTCTCTTCATGATCCATAAGCATAGAAAATTCATTACTCTTTATGGCATACATGTCATCATAATAATCATCATAGAAAGCAACTTTATTGCCATAGTCAATTGAAACCTCTTCCAAAATAGTGGTTGTATCAATAAATAAAGTCATTACCTCTCCAAATTCACTTTCATCAATATTTTAATAAGATTCAACACCCTCCAAAATAGTGGGATCACTACTACCTAGAGTTGACACTCTTCCAAACCCACTTTTATCAGTGTAATCATCATAAATAGGAGGCATGCTATCATCAAAATAAGTTTGATCATTCAAAGTAGGGGGACTAAAAAGATCATCTTCATTAAACATAGCCTCCCCAAGCTTGGGAAAAACATTAATTGCAGCAAATAAATTCTCAAACATGTCATTCTCATCAAACATAGCATCCCCAAGCTTGTGGCTTGGCATATCATAAGCATAATCATTCTCATCATTAATAGTATGAATAGCACCAATGGTATAACAATTTCTATCATAATAATATCCCAAGTTGGTGCCAAAAAGATTTCCAAGATCAAAAGAATTATCATTATCTCCCCAATCATAATCATCACAACAAGCAATAGGCATAACAAAATCATCATCAAGTTCATCATCTTCCACAATAATTTTTGATTCATTTTCATGAGGCACAACAATAATAGGAGCAACATTATTTGGGAGAGATACCTTTTTACCACTCTTCTTTCTTCTTTTCTTCTTCTTCACCACATCATGTGTGGGTTCATTAAATCTTTTTAAGCTTCTTATTGATGAGATTGGTTGGATAGGAAGCTCCTCCTTGTTACCTGATTCATCATAATAAACACTAGGAGGGTTTTGGGAAATATTTTCCCTTTTATTTCATTAGTACTCTATTCATATTCTATTTGTTTTCTTGACTTTAGATAGTTGGCAATATAAGGATTCTCAATGCAATTTACCGCACAAAACATATAAATTTCCTCTAGATCAAAATCAAGAAATCTCTTAGGATTTGGAAAACCCTTAGTTATATGTTTCATTTCTTCATACCCCAAAAGAATAATAAGCTCTTTATGATGCTCAAGGGTAATCAAGTTATCACAATTTTTGGACACTATTTGATCATGAAAAATCTGCATTGAAGATTTAATTGACCAAGTTCATTGCAAAGTTCACAAGGATGGCTGAAAAAATTACATCTTTCAGCACAATCATCTAGCCTCTCTTGCAACCAATTTGTTTCTAAACATTTATGCCTCTCACAAAATCTATCTTCCCTTGCTGGTGTGCAAAGACACTCCCAATTTACTCCACAAAAAGTGACATGCTTATAAGAAACAGTTTTGTCATGACTTGTGCAATCATCATTAGCATTTTGGATATTCAAAGAATTCATACTAACAACATTGCAATCATGCTCATCATTCAAATATATTGTGCCAAGCATTTTATTGACTTCCTCTAACAATTGAGCACAATTTTCCGATCCATAATTTTCAAGAAAGATATTACAAAGATGACCAATAATATTCTGCAACCTCAATTCCATATATTTTTGTAGTTTTCTTTTATAAACCAGTCTACTGATAAAACAAGAAACTAAATGATTCAATTTCAAGATCTAAAGATATACCTTCAAGCACTCACCTCCCCGGCAACGGCGCTAGAAAAGAGCTTGATGTCTACTACGCAACTTTATTCTTGTAGACACATGTTGGGCCTCCAAGCGCAGAGTTTTGTAGGACAGTAGCAATTTTCCCTCAAGTGGATGACCTAAGGTTTATCAATCCGTGAGAGGTGTGGGATGAAGATGGTCTCTCTCAAACGACCCTGCAACCAAATACAAGAAATCTCTTGTGTCCCTAACACACCCAATACAATGGAAAATTGTATAGGTGCACTAGTTCGGCGAAGAGATGGTGATAAAAGTGTAATATTGATGGTAGAAATATTTTCTTATAATCTGAATAAATAAAAAAAGCAAGGTAGCAATTAGTAAACGGGCACAAAAATGGTATTGCAATGCTTTAAAAGGAGGCCTAGGGTCCGTACTTTCGCTAGTGCAATCTCCCAACAGTGCTAACATAGTTGGATCATATGATTATCCCTCAAAGTGTAGCAAAGAATCACTCCCGGGTTCCTATTAGCGGAGAACAAAAGATAGGAATTGTTTGTAGGGTACGAAGCCACCTCAAAGCTATTCTTTCCGATAAATCTATCCTAGAGTTCGTACTAGAATAACGCAAGCTATTCTTTCCGTTCGATCTAATCAAGAGTTCGTACTAAGATAACACCAAAGCAAATTCATATTCATCATACTCAATCCACACAAAGAACTACAAAGAGACCCCAAAGTTTCTACCGGAGAAAATCGTGCATTCACCCCTATGCATAGATTACCCCAATGTCACCGCGGGAATCCGCGAGTTGAATGCCATAACATATATCAAGTGAATCAATAAGATACCCCAATTGTCACCACAAGTATTCATATTGCAAGACATAAATCATGTGTTCTCATCTCTGAATATTCAATCCAACAAGACAAAACTTTGAAGGGTAAAGATTCAATTCATCATAACAAGAGTATAGAGGGTAGAAACATCATATGATCCATCTATATTAACAAAGCCCATGACATAGATCACAAGAGAGAGAGAGAGAGAGAGAGATTAAACACATAGCTACTGGTACAAACCCTCAGCCCCGAGGGTGGACTGCTCCCTCCTCATCGTGGTGGCTGCCGGGATGATGAAGATGGCCACCGGAGATGATTCCCCCCTCCGGCAGGATGCTGGAACGGGGTCTAGATTGGTTTTCGCGGATACAAAGACCTTACGGCGACAGAACTTTTGATCTAGGGTAACCCCGATGGGTTTCGAAATATTTGGGAATTTATAGTGCAAAGAAGGGGTGCGGGAGGCCACAGAGGTTGGCACAACCCACTTGGGCGCGCCAGGCCCAAGTGGGTTGTGCCCCCCTCAGGGAACCCCCCCAGGTGCTGCTCCGGCCCATTGGTTTCCTTCTGATCCATAAAAAATACAAAAAAGAGTTCCGCGGTGTTTGCACTCCGTTTGATATTGATTTCCTGCGATGTAAAAAACAAGCAAAAAGCAATAACTGGCACTGGGCATTGGGTCAATAGGTTAGTCCCAAAAAATGATATAAAGTTGTTATAAAATGATTGTATAACATCCAAGAATGATAAAATAACAGCATGAATACTTCATAAATTATAGATACGTTGGAGACGTATCAGAGGCCAAAAATTATATATATAATTCCGATCACGATGAACTAGATGCATAGGATAAAAAAAATTGGTGGAACTCCAATTTTAAACGATTCCAATTCCATGAACCAATATAATCGCATAGCCTATACCATGCCAATGCTTTTCCCTTCAAAGATAAAGGGAAAACCTTTTTCATCACCTCATCTCCGGGTAAACCTGCAAGCTTAAACAATCCACCAAATTTGTTCTACATATATCAAGTGCATATCAGGATGTTCGGTTCCATCTCCTGCATAAGGATTAGCTAGCAGTTGTTCTATCATACCCGAAGGAATTTCATATTCAATATTTTCAGTAGGTGCAGTAGGTTGAGGGGTAGTTAATTGTGGTTCAGTAGGTGCAGTAGGTTGAGGGGTAGTTAATTGTGGTTCCGGACGAGGTGAAGATACCCCAAACAAACCCCTCAAAGGATTGTTTTCCATAGTAGCAAGTGACAATAAATTTCAGCACACTATATAAATGTTTCCTTACCGAATTCCACTTACCAAAGGCACTTCACTCCCTGGCAACGGCGCCAAAAAATAGCCTTGATGACCCACAAGTATAGGGAATCAATTGTAGCTCTTTTCAATAAGTAAGAGTGTTGAACCCAACGAGGAGCAGAAGGTAATGACAAGTAGTTTTCAGTAAGGTAATGTCTGCAAGTGCTGAAATTGTAAGTAGCAGAGTAGTTCGATAGCAAGATAATTTGTAACGAGCAAGTAACGATAGTAGTAACAGGTATGCAGCAAGGTAGCCCAATCCTTTTGAGGCAAAGGTCAGGCCAAAAACGGTCTCTTATGATAAGCAAAGTGTTCCTGAGGGTACACGGAAATTTCATCTAGTCACTTTCATCATGTTGGTTTAATTCATGTTCGCTACTTTGATAATTTGATATGTGGGTGTACCGGTGCTTAGGTGTTGTTCTTACTTGAACAAACCTCCTACTTATGATTAACCCTCCCGCAAGCATCGGCAACTATGAGAAAAGTATTAAGAATAAATTCTAACCATAGCATTGAACTTTTGGGTCCAATCGGTCCTTTACGGAATAATGCATAAACTGGGGTTTAAGCTTCTGTCACTCTCGCAACCCACCATCTATTTACTACTCCACAATGCATTCCCTTAGGCTCAAATATGGTGAAGTGTCATGTAGTCGGCGTTCACATGACACCACTAAGGGAATCACAACATACATACCATCAAAATATCGAACACATATCAAATTCACATGATTACTTGTAACATGATTTCTCTCGTGACCTCAAGAACAAAAGTAACTACTCACAAATAATAAACATGCTCATGATCAGAGGAGTATTAAATAGTATCATGGATCTGAACATAAAATCTTCCACCAAATAAACCATATAGTAATCAACTACAAGATGTAATCAACACTACTAGTCACCCCCTAGCACCAATCTATAGTTCCGGTAACAAGATTGAATACAAGAGATGAACTAGGTTTGAGATGAGATGGTGCTGGTGAAGATGTTGATGGAGATTGCCCTTCCCAAGATGGGAGAGTTGTTGGTGATGATTATGACGATGATTTCCCTCTCTAGGAGGGAAGTCCCCCCGGCAGAATCGCTTTGCCGAAGGGCAAAAGTGCTCCTGCCCAAGTTCCGCCTCGAGACGGCGGCGCTCCGCCCCGAAAGTATTCTCCTTATTTTTTCTAGGTCAAAATGACTTATATACCATAAGATGGGCACCGGAGGTGGGCCGAGGAGGCCACAACCCACCAGGGCGCGCCAGGGGGGCCTGGCGCGCCCAGGTGGGTTGTGCCCACCTGGTGGGCCCCCTCCGGTAGTTATTGGCTCCAATATTTCTTAAATAATCCATAAAAAATCTCCGTGAAGTTTCAGCTCATTTGGAGTTGTGCAGAATAGGTGGCCTGACGTAGCTATTTTAGGTCTAGATTTCCAGGTGTCGGAATTCTCCCTCTTGGTGTGTACCTTGCAAATTATGAGAGAAAAGGCATTAGAATTACTCCAAAAAGCATTATTATGGATAAAAACATTATAAATAACAGTAAGAAAACATGATGCAAAATGGACGTATCATCCCCAGTCACAGTGAAGGTCGCGCACGCGCAATCCCCTCCGGCGGATCTCGTCACTGGCCATGTCACCCCCGTCGTCACCCAAGGCATTAACGCTACCGCCGCAAGCGGCAGGCAACATTGTCGTCAGGCGGCAATCCGGCCGCCCCGCTGAAAGGCAGCGCGATCGGCGCCGCCGCATTGCTTGCGATCTGCCCGCCACGCGCGGAGAAGGTGAGCACGGTTTCGGGCGTGAAGCGGAAGAAGGTTCCTACGAAAAGGCCGGCGCCTTCATTCACTCCCTCCGCCCCGGCGAAATGTTCCCCGACGATACCGTTCAATGGCACCGCTTCCACCATAGGCGAGGTATTCGATGAAATGGCCGGAAGGTATGCATCTTCGATCTCTTGTTCTTGCTTCGCTTTTCTCCATTGTGGTTGTTTGTGACTTGATGTCACTCAATGTAGCGGTGGTTCGAACAATGCCACCGACGAGTTCGTGAACTTGTTGGACACCAACGCCATCGACATCGATCAAGCCCCATTCGCTGATTTCGATTACAATGAAATGGAGGGTGGCGTGGATGATCACGGTGGTGCAATCAAATGAGTTGATGTTAGCGAAGACATTGGAGACAAAGAAAGAGTAGATCGAGAAGAAGGCAGGAGAGAAGCAAGAGAAGTGGCAATTGCTCAAGGACGAGAGTTGCGCAAGGCGGCCATTGAGGAGAGAAGAGCGCGCACCGTTGAGAAAAAAGCCATGTCCAAACTTCTTGCCGAAGAGAATAGGATCATGACATTGAACCGCAATGACATGGACGACATCACCAAAGAATGGCATGATATGGCAAGGAGAGACATCTTGAAGAGGAGGATGCTTGCGTCGGCCGGTGCTTGTTACAGCGCCGATGATGTTTTCTTATCGGGATTTGGAACCAATATCACTGATGCATTTAGTGCGCCAACCATTGATTTCGGTGCCGGAGTTGGAACAAGTGCCGGTGATGGATTCGGTGGCGGCGATGACCTCGATGAAGGTGGTGCGGAGTGAAGAGCGACCAAGATGATGATGGATGTGGTCGTCGCTTTTGCAAGTCCTTTTGCGTTTGTCCTAGAAAACTATGCTCTTATTTGCACGCAAACTATGTTTTATTGTTTGAATTTGAACTCATTTATCAGAATCGCTATCAAATTCGCTTATTTGGGTTTTTGGTTTGCGGGTTGCCGTGGCAACGCACAACCTGTAAAAGAGCATTTTCGGCGAATATCCTTTTTTACGTGTCTGTTTACGGGGTCTGACTTTATCCTCATCCGCGCCGGCCCGCAAAATCATTTTTCCGCAAACTGTAAACGTGCTTGCCTGAAACTAGTCGTCAGATGACTCGGGTCTGACACTCCCCTACTTCCCCCAAATCTTTTTTGTTTTTTCTACTTCCCCCAAATCGACAATCGAAGGCAGAGATAATTCTCGAGTCCATCTGGAAATACCCCCAGATCTGTTGGCCAGGTGAGGAGATGTCATATCTACCGATGGCCGTCGAGAAATATCCGGCGTCGGTGGAGGCTGTGGCCAGCGAGGAATGTTCACGCGCCGCCAAAGGGCTCGACTGCTCCGAGGGAGATAAGAAGGCGGCGGCGGCGGCCGGCAGCGAAGTATTGGAGACTTCAGCGAAAAAGATGTGGCGGCTGCCGCTGGACGAGATCGAGTGGATCCTCGCCCAGTCGAACGAACCTGTCTGTGCCGAGTTTCGGGCCCTCAAGCGCGCCAACCCGTCGCTGCTGCCATCGCCTGAGGAGGAGAAGGACGAGTCAATGGTGCTGCTGTACGCATGTGCCCGCGACTGCTATGAGGATGAAGAGAAGTTCGCGCGATTCCAGGCCTGGGTCCGCAGCGAGTACAACTCCAAAGGATTCGTGGAGGTCGACTACGACTACTTCGGTGAGAGGGCCGTGGCGACGAGGCTGAGCGAGGAAGCACGGGAGCAGGTGTTCAGAGACACGGACCTTGCTTCAGACAGCGAGGACGGCGACGAGTTGAAGCTTCTCAAGACGACAGTTAGGAGCTGGGTCTGAAACCCATAGTTCTATCTAATAATCCTTGTGGCTTGCCATTGCGTCGGAGGTACCTCCTCTTGTCTTATCTTGTAACCCTGCTAGTGCAGCAATTCATTGTACTGATGCCCGTGTGCGCCCATGTTGCAAGAAGCTAGTACGAGCAAGTATTGTCTGTTCAGTAAAAATTGACATACCGAATTGCAAGGAGTCAGCCTCTAGAAAGTTTGTCCCTGCTACCATTTGCTGTCATTAACAACTTCATCAAATACCTATTCTGTTGCTCAAGCCTCTTCATCTGATTGCAGTTGTAATCTCTAGCATCTGTGTTGCATGAATTTTCCATGTATCTGATACCCTTCTATAGCAGCACTGTCCTCTGCTTCGTGATAATCTACTGAAACTATTCCAGATATATATCTGGGGACAACTTGACCTTTGAGGAGCAAATGTTCAGACGGATTTGTTCACGTTGAACATCCTTTGGTGATATTGAGCAAGTGGTAGTCCTACATAAGATCTAGTATAAGTGTGCATGCGACTTTTACTATTGTTGCTCCACCCTGCAAAATTGATAGTATTAGCCAAGGACCAAGTACAGATGATGGGCCATAGAGCAAGTTTGGTACTCCCTCCGTTCATAGATGACCCAACTTTGTACTAACTTAGTACAAAATTGGGTCATCTATTTTGGAACGGAGGGAGTAGATGAGTTCTACATATAAAGAGTACCTGGACCACCAATGCATATGTACACATGCAGCATATATGTTAGTTTTTCTTGTACTTTTATTCGGTTACCAGCGATGTTCTATCTATCTAAAACAGTACAAGAATAGCATGGGTTCATCAAGTTTAAAATATGTAGTACTTGTATGAGCATAGAGTTCTTAAATCAGCTAGTATTGACGAACATGGGAACACAATAGTTCTATAGTTGTTAATGCAATTGTTTGCTGTCGATACGTACTAAATCTGTTCTAGGCAATGAGAGAAAAATGGTACCTTGTTATGACCGGTTTGGTCTATACCAGAAAGAGGCCCACCGGGCATTAGTATTAGAGGCTTGGCCCACAAGTTATCTTAGGCTAAAGTTATAAATACTAGTTGTAAGACATTACGTTTGAGATCAAGCAATAAAGATATTATCATCTTCTGTTGCCCGGCTCCCGAAGGAGCCGGAACCATAGCCGCCGCCGCACCTAACCCTAGCCGCGACGGTGCCTACCCGCCGGCGCGCCCGCTCCGGCCCTCGTCCCCCTCCTCCTTGCCCATACAATCTACGCCGGAGGCCTGGTAGGAACCCTAGTCCTACCAATTTGGAATCCAGAGACACCAGGCCGATCATGTCGCTTCCTCCATCACCGCCGCTGCTGCCATCCACCTCCGCCCCACCACTGCTGCCGCCGGCCACCTCCTCGCCGATGACGGCGATCACGTCCGGGACCATCACCACCACCGCGCCAGCGCCGGTCACCACCACGGCGGATCCGCCCCCGCTCCTCATGCCCGAGGAGGTGTCGGGCACCCTGCAGGAGCTCGTCCAAGCCGTCCGGGGCATCAACCTCTACCTCGCCGGGAACCAGCCGCCAAGCGCCGCCACCACCGCCTATGGGCCGCCGCCACTACAGTGGCTTCGCCCGCTTTGCCAGCGCCCTACGAAGGCGCCTCGCCGCCGCGCTCGCTGCCAAGACTACTTTCGGCCAGCGGGGCGCCTTAGCGGCGTGGCCGACCGCCACCGCATCGCTGGGGGCCCGCCAAGCGATTCCTCCGGTGCCACCGCCGGCCCCCACGACGCAGCGGCGGTGCAAAGAAGCACCACCAGCGCCGCCGCCATCGACAAAGACCACCACTCGCGTCGGCCCATTGGCGGCCCCGCACCAGTGCAATTTCCACCCTCGCCATCGCCGATTCCCGCGTGGGCGGCCGGCTCGTCTCCGGACCCAGTGTATACGACGACGCCGGAACACCCGATGCCCTCCCTCCGATTTGATCGTCCCTCCAGCTCGGCGAACTACGCCCCAGAGATCCCCGACCCGGCACACGCGCTACCGTTGACTGGGGCCCCTGGGCATGGTGGTCCGACACCCCCTCGCTTTGCCAAACTGGACTTCGCCACTTACGACGGCACGGAGGACCCCCTCAACCGGCTCAACCAGTGCGAGTAGTTCTTCCGAGGGCAGCGGACGCCACGCCGGATCGCACTGCTCGCGTCCTATCATCTCCGGAGGCGCGCAGACTTGGTACTACGCCCTCGAAAGGGGCGAGGCGGCATGCCACCATGGGAGCGCTTCGGAGCTTTGTCTCCTCGGTTCGGGCCTCCTATCCGCTGGAGCGATCGCGGCCCTTGGCGCTGCCTTTCACATCCACAGTGCAGGACTATGCCGACCGCTTCCAGGGCTTGGCATGCCATGCGCCGGGCGTCTCCGTGACTCAGCGCGCCGAGTTATTTGTGGGCGGGTTACTGGACCATATTCGCGTGGACGTCGAGCTCCGGGATACCCCCGACCTCCAGACGGCCATGTACTACGCCCGGGCCTTCGAGCAGCGGGCCCAGGCGCTGCAGCAACCGGCCGGCCGGGGCGGCCGCCATCCCAGTCGACCAGCGCCGACTCCCCCATCGCCGGGCCGGCCTCCTCCAGCCACGACGACCGCACCTCCGGCCACCACCCGGACCTTCCGTTGGTTGTCACCGGCCGAGCAGCAGGAGCGTCGCCGTCAGGGCCTCAGCTTCAACTGCGATGAGCCCTACACGCTGACCCATGTCTGCCCCCGCCTATTTTACTTGGAGACGGTCGACTACACCGAGGCGGACGACTCGATCGACGAGCCACCACCCGCGGCGGTCGCAGACACGGCCGCGGATTCCACGGCGACGGCGTGCGTCGTCTCCCTCCACGCCCTTGCCGGCATCCGTGGCGAGCGGACCATGCTGTTGCCGGTGACGGTCCATGGCAAGCGGCTGGTGGCCCTGCTGGATACTGGCTCCACCCATAACTTCCTGCCCGCGTCGGCTAGCACTGCCCACCACGGGCGGGGAGCGCCTGCGGATCACGGTGGCAAACGGCGATCGCCTCCGGTGTCATGGGCTCGCCCGCGACGTTCCCATCTCCAGCAGTGGCGAGCACTTCTCCATTACCTGTGCAGGGATCGACCTCGGCTGCTTCGACTTCATCGTCGGGGTGGATTTTCTCCGGACCCTCGGGCCCATACTGTGGGACTTCGACGCGCTCACGATGACGTTCTGGCGGCTGGGCCGCCGCATCCGGTGGGACGGTCTTGGGGGCGCCGCGCCGGCCGTGCCACATCTCCAGCTGGCCGCCGCGTCCCAGGAGGCCGAGCACCCCCTGCTGGATCCCCTTCTGCAGCAGCACAACGACCTCTTCGACGAGCCACGGGGTCTTCCGCCCGCCCGGGTGTACGACCATCATATTCACCTCGTACCGGGCTCCACTCCCGTGGCGGTTCGGCCCTACCGCTACCCTCAGCTGCAGAAGGATGAGTTGGAGCGACAGTGTGCCCTTATGCTTGCGGCAGGCATCATCCGGATCTCCACGTCGCCCTTCTCCGCGCTGGTGCTTCTCGTCCGCAAGTCGGACGGCACGTGGCGTTTCTGCATCGACTACCGCGCCCTAAACGCGCTCACGCTCAAGGACAAGTTCCCTATACCGGTGGTCGACGAGCTCTTGGATGAGCTCCATGGGGCGCGCTTCTTCACCAAGCTCGATCTCAGGTCGGGCTATCATCAGGTGCGCATGCATCCAGACGACATCGCCAAGACGGCGTTTCACACCCACCATGGCCACTTCGAGTTCTTGGTGATGCCCTTCGGCCTCGCCAACACCCCGGCGACTTTCCAGGCCCTGATGAACGACGTCCTTCGACCCTACTTACGGCGGTTTGTGCTTGTTTTCTTTGATGACATTCTTATCTCTGGCCCACTGGCCGAGCACCTCCAGCACGTCGCCATTGTCTTCAACGAGCTTCGGGCGCACCACCTCCACCTTAAGCGCTCGAAGTGCTCGTTCGGGACACCTACCGTCGCCTACCTCGGCCATGTCATCTCGGTCGACGGGGTGGCTATGGACGCCGACAAGGTGGTGGCCGTCTCTGCATGGCCGACGCCTCACTCGCCGCGGGCTCTCCGCGGGTTCCTCGGCCTCGCCGGCTACTACCGGAAATTTATCCGGGAGTTCGGGCTCATCGTGGCGCCGCTCACGCGGTTGCTTCGCCGCGACGCTTTCGCCTGGGACGACGAGGCGACGACGGCGTTCGAGGCCCTCAAGGGGGCCCTCACGACGGGCCTCGTCCTCCGGATGCGACTTGACCGCCCTCGTGGTGGATCATGACGCCTCGGCGCGGGTTGGCGCCGTGCTTCATCAGGGTGATGGGCCCCTCGCTTTTTTCAGCCGGCCTTTCGCTCCGCGCCATCTTAAGCTGGCGGCGTACGAGCGGGAGCTCATTGGCCTTGTACAGGCCGTTCGTCATTGGCGGCCGTACTTGTGGGGATGGTCCTTCCACATTCGCACAGACCATTACAGCCTGAAGTTCTTGCTGGACCAACGGCTGTCGACCGTGCCGCAGCACTAGTGGATCAGCAAGCTCTTCGGCTTTGACTTCTCCGTCGAGTATCGGCCGGGCCGCCTTAACATCGTGGCCGACGCGCTGTCCCCTCGCGACTCCGACCTCGCTCCCTCCACCGACGAGTCCACCGGGACGACCCTGTGCATCCGCTCCGGGCCGACGTTCAGTCTCTTCGCCGACATTCGCCGCGCCACTGCGACGGCCGACGACGCCGTCCTTCTTCAGCAGCAGCTCACGGCCGGCACCTGGAGGAGCCTTGGCGCTTCTCTGACGGACTGCTTCTCCATGGGCGCCGGATCTTTGTTCCGCGCTTGATGATCTCCGTCACCGGTGTTACAGCTCGCCCACTCGGCGGGTCATGAGGTGTGCGAAAACCCTCCATCGTCTTCGCGCCGACTTCTACATCCTGGCGATTGCGCCTGGTCCGCGATCGGGTTCGGTCTTGTCGGACATGCCAGCGCAACAAGACGGAGACCACGAGGCGGCTGGGTTACTTCAGCCCTTGGAGGTGCCGTCTCAGGTTTGGGCAGATATATCCATGGACTTCATCGAGGCCTTCCCAAGGTGGGCGGCAAGTCGGTCATTCTCACGGTGGTCGACCGCTTCTCCAAGCATCGCCCACTTCATCGCTTTTCGGCCATCCGTGACACGGCGTCGATGGCGGGCCTTCTTCGACGACATCGTCCGTCTCCACGGGTTCCCTGCTTCGATCGTCAGTGATCGGGACCCAGTGTTCACGGGCCATGTCTGGCGCGACCTCTTCAAGATGGCGGGTGTCCAGCTCCGCTTGAGTACGGCGTTCCATCCTCTTACAGATGGTCAGTCCGAGGTGGTTAACAAGGTCATTGTCATGTATTTGCGTTGTGTGACAGGTGGCCGGCCTCGCGCTTGGGTGGATTGGCTCTCTTGGGCGGAGTATTGCACAACACCTCTTATCACTCCGCCCTGCGCGCGACGCCGTTTGAGGTGGTCTATGGTCGACCACCCCCGCCTATACTTCCAGTGGACCCGGAGACGGCTCGGACGGAGGTTGCGGGTGACCTTATCCGCACTCGTGACGAGATGCTTGCTGAGGTTCGTTAGCGTCTCCTTCAGGCACAGCAGCTGGCCAAGCACTACTACGACGGTCATCATCGCGAGGCGGAGTTCGCGGTGGGTGATTGGGTGTGGCTGCGTCTTCTCCACCGCTTTACGCAGTCACTCGACCCGCACGCGAAGCGCAAGCTCGGCCCTCGTTACGCCGGGCCCTTCCCTATCTTGGAGCGCATTGGGAAGGTGGCTTATCGTCTTCAGCTTCCAGCCCGCGCTCGCATCCACGACGTCTTCCATGTTGGGCTGCTCAAGCCTTTTCGTGGCGAGCCACCGGCGGCTCCTCCGGCGCTTCCCCCAATCGCCGATGGTCGCATTCTTCCCGAGCCGGCAAAGGTGTTGCAGGCGCAGCTCCGTCGTGGCGTCTGGTTCGTCCTCGTTCAGTGGGCGGGCCTTCCGGAGGAGGAGGCTACTTGGGAGCAGCGTGATGAATTCCGCCAACACTATCCAGACTTTCAGCTCGAGGACGAGCTGTTTGCGCAGGCGGGGAGAGATGTTATGACCGGTTTGGTCTATACCAGAAAGAGGCCCACCGGGCATTAGTATTAGGGGCTTGGCCCACAAGTTATCTTAGGCAAGTTATCTTAGACAAGTTATCTTAGGCTAAAGTTATAAATACTAGTTGTAAGACACCATTTGAGATCAAGCAATAAAGATATTATCATCTTTTGTTGCCCGGCTCCCGAAGGAGACGGAACCCTAGCCGCCGCCGCACCTAACCCTAGCCGCGCCGGCGCCTGCCCGCCGGCGCGCCCGCTCCAGCCCTCGCCCCCCTCCTCCTTGCCCATACAATCTACGCCGGAGGCCTGGTAGGAACCCTAGTCCTACCATACCTAGTACAGTGAGTTGGTAGCATAAAGAAACTACCAAGATTGCACATTTAGCAGCCCTTGCAGGCACACTTAATTGAAAGAACTTTGCCTCATCGTGAACACCACATAAAAGATAAAACACATTAAAACATTTAGGCCTCAGCCGCGGTCAAGGCATCCACACCAAACGCAACAAAGCAGCACTGTAGTAGGAATCGGCCATGAAGTGTTATGAGCTGACCTGGGTCACGGCCGGGCTCAGCAGTGTCGAGTAGGGTGCCAGCAGACTCAACAAGGATAACCTTGTCATGATGTCGTCTCAGGCAGTAGATCATCCTCACCAGACCTGATGAACTTGTCATACCGAGTTACATCCACCCGGATAACCCTATGATCACGGGTTCATTGTTCCAGGTATGAGATATTCCATCACTGATGTACAGATCACAAATAGGCGAGTCATTACTATTTCCATCAAGTTTTTTACTATAGTAATTTTTGCAGTCCCCAAAAGTTTTTCATTCAGAAATACTGTATGCATCATCTGGAAAAATCTACTCAGCTTTGCCAAGAAATTGTGTTGCAAATTACATAATTAGCAATGTCATTATTTGCTTAATCGAATTACAATTGCAGCTCTATTATTACCAAAACAATTATTTCTTAAAGGTCTTTCACATTACTGTAGTTGTGATTTGCTCTCAGGATTAATTAGCGTAGCCTGGTTATTCTGCCATTCGCTTTATTTGGAATTTAGTGGTGTACATTGGCTTTGTTTTTATAATTCTTCACTTGATCCTGTTATATGCAGGTCCCCTTTAAGTCTACTGGCTGTATGAGGGAGCGGTTGTCAAATGACAAAATTGTTCCTCATTATATTTGTCAGTTGTTGATCCCTTTCTCCGCTTTATCCTTTTTTATTGGACTTCCTCAAAGATGATGATATAATCTATCAACATTGTGTAATGGTCATGGTTCTTTTTGTACTCCCTCAGTCCGGAAATACTTGTCTTAGAAATGGTTGAAATTGGATGTATCTATAACTAAAATAAGTCTAGATACAACCATTCTAAAGACAAGTATTTCTGGACGGAGGGAGTATTTCATAACCACATTGGAACTCTGTAGCCTTGATTTACATCTGAATGACTTTGCCTTTGTGTTTGGTAGGTCGTAGCATAGTTCCATAAATTGATCAATGTTATCCTTCTGAAACGCTACCCATAGTATTGAGAAGCATAGCCACAAACTGCTATACCGGAATGTAGACCATGCAATGCTATGTGTCCATAAATCCAAACAATGGAATAATTTGAATATGTAATGCTGCATTAAAATACAGCGTGTGGACTATAAGTACATTAATGTCAAGTATTTACATGGCAAAAAGAAATAAGAATATCGCTAAGAATACTACCATGGAAAATCATTTTGCTCCCGTCTCTTTGGGACAAAAACATTGATATATTCGTTGAAATACTGGGTGGGCTTTAGGCCCATCCAACAATTTCAGAAAAAACTCTAAGAGCCCATGTGGGTGTCATGACTAGGTGGTGGGGGCCCCTAAAAAAAGACTAGGTGGTGGGAAGTTTAGTACCACCCCGCAAGTGCAGAAAGTTTTCTACCACCTTAACAGGGACCCTCTTCCACATGATATTGGGGTTTGAGAAGAGGAGTGGTTCCTGCGCGCTCCTTCTCCGTCACCACTCCACGCTCCTTCTCCGTTGCACACGCGCTGTGTTTCACGATCGAGCCGACTTGAGATTAGACCTATGTCATCCGTGGCGCCACGAATCTGAGACGTCATATCGTGGGTTGTTGCCGATTCGAGCTTGGGTCCATCACATCTCCCTCCACGACCGACTATATATTGGAGGTGTCGGCAACCCTAGCTGTTACCAAGATCAAACCACATCTGCTTCGCCGCCACACGCGCCGCCCACCGTCGTTTCGCTAACTGTTGCTGCTGCGATCCCACCCTATCCACCGCGTGCACGACTGTATGGGAGAGCAGGCCTTCGGAACACTGCACTTTGCAATCCTGCACTGGGAGAAGGGCGGTTAGGTTTTTGGGGAGCGTCTTCGATGCAACTGCTCGTCGTTGTTCATCTTCGTATGCTACTTCATCTACATCCTCTGAGAAGACCGCTTTCAAGAAAAACGCTGCCGAGGATACAGCCGCCGCCGCCTCTTTGACTTGACCTACTATAGGGTATAATTTGTTTATCCCTCTCCTGTTTATTCTTGTTATTGCCATGCTTATTGTTTATGTAGATGTTTTTGATGTATGCTTAGTACAAGCTTGCATGGTTAGATATTAGTATGCGATTAATACTGTGAATGCCATTATTTCTGGATTAGGTTAATCAGAAAATTGCTAATTTACTCAAAAATCCAAAAACCTAATATTTGTAGGCAATTTTTGATTCATGGCTTGGCTGCTACACTGAAACCGACCCCATTTATGGGGACACACTTAAATCGTTGGGAGGACCAAAACTACCTTATGGCTCACATCAATGAATGTGTTATGGGTTGCTACTGGTACTCCTGAAGGAACAATTGCTCCTGAACAGGAGAAGGCATTCAGGGAGGCCACCATCGTCTTTGTTGGAGTCGTTCTGAGTGCGATCGGAGATAAGGCAGTTGACACATATTTACGTATGCTAGTTGCTAAGGACTTGTGGGATGCGCTCGAAGCAAAATTTGGCGCAACTGATGCTCGAAGCAAGGTGTATGCCATGGAGCAGTTCTATCACGACCCACTTTTTCAGGTTGTGGTCTCCATGTGTATCTATGCCAGCCCCTGGATCAAATCGCCGGCAAACACGGTAGTGGATGTTGTATCATACACAATTGCATCATTTCATTACATCGCGTTATCCAAAAAGGCAAATAGTCTTACAATCTCTAGCCGAAGGCTAGTCAAATACATAGTCTTACATAAGCAAACAGAGTTCTCTAATAGCATAAACGAAAGGAAATCTAATGTAGATGTCTTGGTAGGTCTCCGTCAATACCATGGGGAAGCATTTTGAGTGGAGGCATGAAACCCTACGTAAATCACTCCTCGTAGTGATCACCTGCAACATGATATATTGCAGTCACTAGGGTCAATACATTGAATGTATTGGCAAGTTCCACAGATTTCTAGCAATCCTATTTCACTGATGACCCACAAGTATAGGGGATCTATCGTAGTCCTTTCGATAAGTAAGAGTGTCGAACCCAACGAGGAGCAGAAGGAAATGATAAGCGGTTTTCAGCAAGGTATTCTCTGCAAGCACTGAAATTATAGGTAACAGATAGTTTTGTGATAAGATGATTTGTAACGAGCAACAAGTAACAAAAGTAAATAAAGTGCAGCAAGGTGGCCCAATCCTTTCTGGAGCAAAGGACAAGCCTGGACAAACTCTTATATAGAGAAAAGCGCTCACGAGGACACATGTGAATTATCGTCAAGCTAGTTTCCATCACGTTCATATGATTCGCGTTCGGTACTTTAATAATGTGATATGTGGGTGGACCGGTGCTTGGGTGTTGTCCTTACTTGGACAAGCATTCCACTTATGATTAACCCCTATTGCAAGCATCCGCAACTACAAAAGAAGTATTAAGGTAAACCTAACCATAGCATGAAACATATGGATCCAAATCAGCCCCTTACGAAGCAACGCATAAACTAGGGTTTAAGCTTCTGTCACTATAGCAACCCATCATCTACTTATTACTTCCCAATGCCTTCCTATAGGCCCAAATAATGGTGAAGTGTCATGTAGTCGACGTTCACATAACACCACTAGAGGAGAGACAACATACATCTCATCAAAATATCGAATCGAATACCAAATTCACATGACTACTAATAGCAAGACTTCTCCCATGTCCTCGGGAACAAACGTAACTACTCACAAAGCATATTCATGTTCATAATCAGAGGGTATTAATATGCATAAAGGATCTGAACATATGATCTTCCACCAAATAAACCAACTAGCATCAACTACAAGGAGTAATCAACACTACTAGCAACCTCGGTACCAATCCTGGACTTAGAGACAAGAATTGGATACAAGAGATGAACTAGGGTTTGAGAGGAGATGGTGCTGGTGAAGATGTTGATGGAGATTGGCCCCTCCGGTGAGAGGAGCGTTGGTGATGACGATGGCGATGATTTCCCCCCGAGGGAAGTGTCCCTTCGAACAGCTCACGGGAGCCCTAGATTGGTTCCGCCAAGGTTCCACCTCGTGGCGGGAGTCTCGTCCCGAAAGCTTGCTTATGATTTTTCTTTGGACGAAAGACTTCATATAGTAGAAGATGGGCACCGGAGGGCCAAAAGGGGGCCCACGAGGCAGGGGGCGCGCCCCCACCCTCGTGGCCAGGGTGTGGGCCCCCTCTGGTATTTCTTCCGCTCAATATTTTTTTTATTTCCAAAAATAACATTCGTGGAGTTTCAAGACTTTTGGAGTTGTGCAGAATAGGTTTCTAATATTTGCTCCTTTTCCAGCCCAGAATTCCAGCTGCCGGCATTCTCCCTCCTTATGTAAACCTTGTAAAATAAGAGAGAATAGGCATAAGTATTGTAACATAATGTGTGATAACAACCCATAATGCAATAAATATCGATATAAAAGCATGATGCAAAATGGACGTATCAACTCCCCAAGCTTAGACCTCGCTTGTCCTCAAGCGGAAGCCGATAACGATAAATATGTCCACATGTTTAGATGTAGAGGTGTCGATAAAATAAAATACGGACATGAGGGCATCATGATTATTTCCATAACAGCAACATATATGTATAATGTCATATGATTTCTTACGCTCAAGTAATAATCTATTCACAATGCAAAGTATGAATCAGAAACTTCATTGAGAACTAACAAACTATAATCTCAGTCATTGAGGCAATTGCAATTTATCATAACATCAAAAAGAGTCTATGTCAGAGCTTTTTAGCAAGTCCACATACTCAACTATCATTTAGTCTTTCACAGTTGCTAACACTCACGTAATACTTGTGGTTACGGAGTTTTAATCGGTCACAAAGAAAGATAGGGGCTTATAGTTTCGCCTCCCAACCTTTTATCTCAAGGGTAATGTCAACAATAATAGTTCATGCTAACTTACATCCAATTAATATATATATATATATATATATATATATATATATATATATATATATATATATATATATATATATATATATATATATCAGATCTTTCCAACACAATGTGCTTGCCAAAGGATAAAATGTAAAAAGGAAAGGTGAGATCACCATGACTCTTGCATAAGGTAGAAAATAATAATAAAAGATAGGCCCTTTGCAGAGGGAAGCAGAGGTTGCCATGCTCTTTCAGGGTTGAATGCACAAAATCTTAATGCGAAAGAACGTCACTTTATATTGCCACTTGTGATATGAACCTTTATTATGCAGTCTGTCGCTTTTATTTCTTCCACATCACAAGATCGTATAAAGCTTATTTCCTCCACACTAATCAATTATACATATTTAGAGAGCAATTTTTATTGCTTGCACCGATGACAACTTACTTGAAGGATCTTACTCAATCCATAGGTAGATATGGTGAACTCTCATGGCAAAACTGGGTTTAACGGGTATTTGGAAGCACAAGTAGTATCTCTACTTGGTGCAAAGAATTTCGCTAGCATGAGGGAGAAAGGCAAACTCAACATGTTGGATGATCCATGACAATATACTTTATCTGAGATATAAGAAAACATAACCACTACGTTGTCTTCCTTGTCCAACATCAACTCTTTAGCATGTCATATTTTAATGAGTGCTCCCAATCATAAAAGATGTCCAAGATAGTATATTTATATGTGAAACCTCTCTTTCTTTATTACTTCCTATTAATTGCAACGATGACCAAATCTATGTTTGTCAACTCTGAACAACTTTTAATCATCATACTCTTTCTATGTGAAGTCATTATTCTCTATAAGATCAATATGATCTCTTTGTTTCTTTTTATTCTTTTCTCTTTTCTTTTATTCACTCAAGATCATAGCAAGATAATCAAGCCCTTGACTCAACACTAATCTTTATTATATAGCTCACGGACTCGATTACATAGAGGGATCATAAAGCAAAACTCAAAACTAGATCATACTAAAACTTTATTCTACTAGATCAAGATATTACTAAAAGGATCGTACTAAGAAAAACTGTAAAGATAGAGATGTGATGGTGATACGATACCGGGGAACCTCCCCCAAGCTTGGAAGATGCCAAGGGGAGTGCCCATACCCATGTGATTATGTCTCCTTTGCTGGTGAAGAAGATGGTGGTGATGATGGGTAGTCGCACATTGAGCGTAAGAGATCCTCCAGCTTGCGGATAATGCCCTTGAGTGCAACGATATGCTCCTTCAACAAAATATTTTCACGTGTGAGATACTTGTTTTGTATACAGGCTAACTCAATCATCTTGAAAGCTTTGATCTCAGTTGGGGTAAAAAGATCATGATCAAGTTGAAGGATGTCTTCTGTTGCCGGAACTTGGTCCTCCGTGGCCTTCTTGATCCCTTCATCCTTGTTGATCTCCATAGGTTCTTCCCTCTTCAGCTCTATCTTCATTAGCCAAGCATCGTTGTCACCATTGTTGAAGGAGGGGGACGACATGATGCCTGGCCTTGACAACCCTGACAGAGAGTTGTATTCTTTTGTCATGCCATCTTTTAACTTTTTCTTTAAATAGCTTGGCATTCTCAAAGGCTTGGGTTCTCCATTCATCAAGTGAGCTAATGTCGAATAACCTCTTCTCACCGGCAAGTTTGAAATCATAATTGAGCTCTTTAATAGCCCAATAATCCTTATGTTCTAGTTCAAGAGGTAAGTGACATGCTTTTCCATAAACCATTTTATACGGAGACATACCCATAGGATTTATATGCAGTTCTATAGGCCCATAATGCATCATCAAGTTTCTTGGACCAATTCTTTCTAGACCTATTAACAGTCTTTTGCAATATTAATTTGAGCTCTCTATTGCTCAATTCTACTTGACCACTAGACTGTGGGTGATAAGGAGATGCAATTCTATGATTAACATCATACTTAGCAAGCATTTTACGAAAGGCACCATGAATAAAGTGTGAACCACCATCAGTCATTAAATATCTAGGGACTTCAAACCTCAGAAAAGTAACTTCTTTAAGCATCTTAATAGAGGTGTTATGATCAGCACTACTAGTTGGAATAGCTTCTACCCACTTAGTAACGTAATCAATAGCAACTAGAATATGTGTATACCCATTAGAGGCAGGAAAAGGTCCCATATAATCAAAGCCCCAAACATCAAATGGTTAATTAACAAGTGAATAATTCATAGGCATTTCTTGACGTCTACTAATATTACCAATTCTTCGACATTCATCACAAGATAAGACAAACTTACGGGCATCCTTGAAGAGAGTAGCCCAATAAAAACCGGATTGCAATACCTTATGTGCAGTTCTGTCTCCAGCGTGGTGTCCTCCATAAGCCTCGGAGTGACACTTGTGTAGGATCTGTTCCTGTTCATGCTCAGGTACACAACGTCTAATTTTACCATCTAATCCTTCTTTATAAAGATGTGGGTCATCCTAGAAGTAATGTCTCAAATCATAGAATTTTTTTTCTTTTGCTGGTATGTGAAACTAGGTGGTATAAATTTAGCAACAATGTAATTAGCATAATCAGCATACCATGGAGCAGTACGAGAAGCATTTATGACATTCAGTTGTTCATCAGGAAAGCTATCATCAATAGGTAGTGGGTCATCAAGAACATTTTCTAACCTAGCCAAGTTATGCGCAGAACGGGTTCTCAGCTCCTTTCTATCAATAATATGCAAATCAAATTCTTGTAGCAAGAGAACCCATCTAATAAGTCTAGGTTTAGCATCTTTCTTTTCCATAAGATATTTAATAGCAGCATGATCCGTGTGAATAGTTACTCTAGAATCAACAATATAAGGTCTGAACTTATCACAAGCAAATACAAGCGCTAAGAATTCTTTTTCAAGTAGTAGCATAATTTCTCTGGGCATTGTCTAGAGTTTTACTAGCATATTGAATAACATTTAATTTCTTATCAACTCTTTGCCCTAGAACATCACCTACAAAGATAATCACTAGCATCACACATAATTTCAAAAGGTAAATTCCAATCGGTGGTTGAACAACAAAAGTGCGAAATCAATGCTTTCTTAAGTATTTCAAATGCTTCTACACAATCATCATCAAATACAAACGGTATATCTTTTTGTAATAAATTAGTCAGAGGCCGAGAAATTTTTGAGAAGTCCTTAATGAACCCAAGACAATGCCTTCATTAACCATAAAGTGGCACTTTTCCCAATTCAAGACAAGATTAGTTTCTTCACATCTCTGCAAAACTCGACCAAGGTTGCTTAAGCAATCATCAAAAGAGGATCCATAAACGGAGACATTGTCCATGAAAACCTCACAAATCTTTTCACAAAAGTCAGAGAATATAGCCATCATGCATCTTTGAAAGGTAGCAGGTGCATTACATAAACCAAAAGGCATACGTCTATAAGCAAAAGTACCGAAAGGGCAGGTAAAAGTGGTCTTAGCTTGATCATCAGCTAACACAGGTATTTGAGAGAAACCAGAATAACCATCTAGAAAGCAAAAATGTGTATGTTTAGATAATCTTTCTAGCATTTCATCAATAAAAGGTAAGGGGTAATGATCTTTTTTAGTAGCTTTATTTAATTTGCGGAAATCAATTACCATCCTATAACCTGTAATAACTCTTTGCAGAATCAATTCATCTTTATCATTAAGAACGACAGTAATACCTCCTTTCTTAGGGACACAATGGACATGACTTACCCACTGACTATCAGCAACGAGATAAATTAGACCTGCCTCAAGGAGCTTTAGTATTTCCTTTCTTACCACTCCTTTCATTTTAGGATTCAGCCGTCGTTGATGATCAATAACTGGTTTGGCATCTTTCTCCAAATTTATTTTATGTTGACATAGAGTGGGACTAATGCCCTTAAGATCATCAAGAGTATATCCAATAGCAGCACGGTGCTTCTTCAGAGTTTTCAATAATTTTTCTTCCTCCTTCTCTGAAAGGTTAGCACTAATAATAACAAGATATATCTTCTTTTCATCAAGATACGCATATTTAAGAGTATGAGGCAATGGTTTAAGATCAAACATGGGATCACCCTTGGGTGGAGGAGGATTGAGGGAGTTCCGGACTAGGGGGTGTCCGGATAGCCGAACTATCATCATCGGCCGGACTCCAAGACAATGAAGATACAAGATTGAAGACTTCGTCCCGTGTCCGGATGGGACTTTCCTTAGCGTGGAAGGCAAGCTTGGCGATACGGATATGTAGATCTCCTACCATTGTAACCGACTCTGTGTAACCCTAACCCTATCCGGTGTCTATATAAACCAGAGGGTTTTAGTCCGTAGGACGAACAACAATCATACCATAGGCTAGCTTCTAGGGTTTAGCCTCTTTGATCTCGTGGTAGATCCACTCTTGTAACACACATCATCAATATTAATCTAGCAGGACGTAGGGTTTTACCTCCATCAAGAGGGCCCGAACCTGGGTAAACATCGTGTCCCTTGTCTCCTGTTACCATCCGCCTAGATGCACAGTTCGGGACCCCCTACCCGAGATCCGCCGGTTTTGACACCGACATTGGTGCTTTCATTGAGAGTTCCTCTGTGTCGTCACCGATAGGCCTGATGGCTCGTTCAATCATCAACAACGACGCGGTCCAGGGTGAGACTTTTCTCCCCGGACAGATCTTTGTGTTCGACGGCTTTGCACTACGGGCCAATTCGCTTGGCCATCTGGAGCAGATCGAAAGCTACGCCCCTGGCCGTCAGGTCAGATTTGGAAGTTTAAACTATACGGCCGATATCCGCGGAGACTTGATCTTCGACGGATTCGAGCCGCAATAGCGTGCCGCCTTTGTCTCGATGGGCATGATCTAGCTCTGCAGCGACAAATTGCCCGGAGGCCGCACCAAGATCCGCCCGACCTTTAATCCGGGCGGATTCCCGACCGAGGACGAGTGGTTGGACACCGCCTCGGGGCTACAATCTCTACGGCGATCGAGCGAACTCTATCCTGTCGCTGCGAAGACCTCGACTCAGGTGCGGACTCCTCTCCGGACTCCGAACCCTCGCGCCCTTTCCAATCGAATTCGATTGGGCGCCGATATGGAGTTCACGGTCGCGGACGTCTTTCATCACTCGCCCTTTGGCGACATCCTGAATTCACTAAAGTCTCTCTCTTTATCCGGAGAGCCTGGCGGACTGCGGTCGGGGCGGTTGGGATGCAGACGACGAAGAAATTCAAAGCCCACCCACCACCCACTTCATAGCCATCGTCGAAAGCTTACACGGCGTGCTCGATTTCGACTCCGAAGACATCGACGGTATGGACGGCGATGTAGGAGACAACAATGAACCAGCACCTATAGGATGCTGGACAACCTCATCTCATGATGTATACATGGTGGATACACCTAAAGGAAATGAAGACGAGGAACAACGGGACGCCACGAAGGATAAATCCCGAAAAGGTCAAAATGGCAACGTAAACGCCGAACAAAGTCCCGCCTCAACAAAGACCAGCCATAGAGCAGGGCGAACAGGCGGACAACGAACAAGCTATCGAGAAATCGTCCGAACAAGACAATTTGGATAAACAATCTGTCCCGGCGAAGACAACAGTCCGGACGACCTCACACGGACAAACCATTGGAGCAAAATAACCTCCAGAAAAGGCTCGTCGCCACCGCGCGTAGCTGAAAAAAGCAAGCGGAAGCTCAAAACAGCGGAAGATGCACTCAGGATCGAGATGGAGCAAAGTATTCAGCGCCCTTGAACAAATGCGGCGACGATCGCCGAACAAAGAGCTACCAAAAGAAAGCTACGCCCAAATTGACGAGGAGGCCTTAGAGCCCCCACAATTAAAAAGTAAAAGGCCACCCGGTCGGATGGGCGACCTCATGGCAAAAGAGAGCGGCGAATGGCGCCGCACACAAGCCAATATGCGATCCACATAAGGATTCACATCAAGAGGATGGCCTAGTTAGGTCCATCTATGGGCCAAGAAAGCAGGCTCGTCAAAGCAATGCAATACGCCAAAATTCGAAGATCACGGCACACCCAAATATAGGGCGCGCACACCCCTACATTTCACCGATGAGGTCTTTGGATCATAATTTCCAGCGGATTCAAACCCGTAAACATAGAGGCATACGACGGAACAACAGACTTTGAGTGCGGATCGAGGATTACATCCTCCACAGACACATGGCTAGAGGAGACGATCTCCACGCCATAAAATATTTACCCTTAAACTCAAAGGCCAGCTCGGCATTGGCTTAAAAGCCTCCCGAAAATACCATTGGAAGCCGGGAGAGCTCGAGGATGCATTTCGGGCAAATTTTCGGGGACTTATGTCCGCCCGAGATCTGAGACGATCTAAGTCACATAACTCAACAGCCCGAGTCAGCCCGAATTTGGAACAGGTTCCTTACTAAAAAGAACCAAATAGTCGATTGTCCGGACGCCAAGCCTTAGCAGCTTTCAAACACAACGTCCAGAGACGAATGGCTTGCCGACACCTCGCCAAGAAAATCCAAGAACAATGGCCGCATTAACAAGCCTCATGACCCGCTTTTGCGCGGGAGAGGACAGCTGGCTGGCTAGATGCAGCACCAGCGACCCGAGTACATCCGAAATCAGGGATGGAAATGGGAAATCACGACACCGAAAAGATCAGCGTCGGAATAAGGAAAATGGCCCAAATAGTACGGCGGTCAACGCCGGATTCAAAAGCTCTCGGCCAAACAACAAAACACTGCCCCTAAAGGATAACAGTGACAAGCTATCCAACCTAAATAAGATTTTGGATAGACTGTGTCAAATACATGGTACCTCCGGGAAGCCTGCAAACCATACCCATAGAGATTGTTGGGTCTTCAAGCAGTCCGGCCGACTTAACACCGAACACAAGGGGCTCGACACACCAAATGCGAGTGATGAAACCCAAAAGCAGCACTCTGGAAAACGAAAAACTTTCCCACAGGAGGTTAAAACGGTAAACTCACTTCACGTGATCAAAGGAAAAAAGCGGCGCCCCTAAAAGGCGCGCTGCACACCGGTTGTCAAAACCAATCACCTTCGACCATCGAGGACTATTCCGATAATATCCGAACGCAGGATGGACTGCCTTGATATTGGATCCTATAATGGACGGATTCCAATTTACACATGTCCTCATGGATAGCGGCGATGACATAAACCTGATATATCGGGACACAATCCGCAGGATGGGGATAAACCCAACCAAAATTCGCCATAGCAACACCTCCTTTAAAGGAGTCTGCCAGCCCATACGCCCTTTGCACGGGCTCCATACTGCTAGAAGTTGTGTTGGTTCATCCGACAACTTCCGTCTCGTAAGGTTACTCTTCCATGTCGCCCTGTTTAAAAGTAGCCATCAAGCACTATTGGGACGCGAAGCTTTCGCCCGCTTTAACGCAATACCACATTATGCATCTCTAACACCTAAAATGCCCGGTCCACGCGGCATCATCTCGTTGAAAGGAAGTATTAGTGTTACTCGGCGGAAGAAGGGAGACGCATCGACAGCTCCACAGCTATCCGGCTCCACAAGGCAAAGAACACGCAATAGGTCATTCAAACCCGGATACGGCTAGACGAGTCCGGCGCCCACTAGCGCATACCCCCATACAAGGGGCTGCATGCATGTATAACAAGAGACAATAAAGCTCATATTTTATTCACTTCTTGAACCGCACTTTGTTTATTTAAATATTAAGTACATCTTTCGCGACGATCCTTTTCTTTTTAAAACTAAGTTCCTCTCTTTTACAGATGAACAACGTGCTACACCCGCCCGTGATCGGCTGCGGAACGGAGACACAGTACGCGTGCAGAGGGACCCATTGCAAGGATTCTTTTCAGATTAAGACCTGCGTAAACCTTTTTCACTGTCTCTTGTTGATACACATCCCCCCGGTTCCTTAATATAACCGAGGAGGAGGCTGGTGCTTTGGCATTGGCCGCACTAGAATTTTTGTGCGTACCTAGACACCAGGGGCTTAGGGCATTATTCTGCCCATTTTCATAAAGACCGAATACCTTAGGGAGTATTCGGCGTCTCGAGTTAGGCCTTATATGCATCAGCTCGAATCATGTCTTTGGTCAAATGTTGGGTTGCCCGGCTCCTGTGTTTTGCTGCCTTACATTCCGTTTTCACGGCTAACGCGGCACCAGGAGAACTCTGCGATTGTGCCTGGTTCGCCGGGCGAGCACCTCGATGAAAGCCAAAACTGACTGTCATGATATAGCGAGACTGGTCAACCACTCGATGACTCACGGGAATGTTTAGAATTCTCTCTGCATTAACGAAGGACGGTTTTCGGTCAGGCACATACGCACCAATTCGGGAGAGTGCGGTGCCCCCCAGGGCTATATAGTAGCCCCACCTCGAACTCCTATGGCTAAGTGAAAGTGATAAAGCATTATAGTCCGGTTGTTCTGGTTTGCTACGCTATCACCTCCTTAACAGGACCAAGGCGTTGGATTAAGAGTGAAAAATCGCTTCTTTTATGAACACCCCGCACTATGTGCGTGGGGCTGAAGCCAAGGACTGCCATCTTTCAGGTTATATACACATATACATAAACGGCCGCACAGGGAGTAGTTTACTACTTGAACGCACAAGTATAAAAAGCACTCATATTACATTGAAACATTGTTTTCACAAATCATACATGTCATTCCAACATAATATCCTTCGAGCACTGCGTCTCTATTAAACGAGCGCCCGGCAGGACTTCTTCAAAGTAGTGCTCGGCAGGTACTCGGCTTCTGTCTGAGTCTTGGGATGCAACGTCGGTGGCCTTCATCTCTGCCCAGTATGTCTTGACACGGGCAAGAGCCATCCGCGCTCCCTCAATACACGCCGATCGCTTCATTGCGTCGATACGCGGCACCGCACCAAGAAACTGCTGCACTACACCAAAATAGCTCTTCGGCTGGGGTCCGTCCGGCCACAAGTGAGTCAAGACATGCTTCATGGCCAATCCGGACAATCGATTCAGCTCGGCCCATTCGGCCAACCGATCGGTCAGCGGCAGAGGATGCTCCGGACTATGGAATTGCGACCAATATAGCTCTTCCCTTTGTGCCCCTTCGGCCCGGAAGTGCTCAACGCGTCCTGGCTTCGCCGCCAAGTCGGATAAGCATCCTCTCGAACTCCATAATTTATCCAACGGGCATACTTTGGATCTGTATATTTCCTCCAGCGTAAACGGTTTTCCAGCCGCAATTGCCTCGGGCTCGACTCAGCTCCTCCTTGGTAGCTGTCAAAGCCGATTAGGCATTCTTGGATTCAGCGGCGGCCTTCTTTAGGCCCTCTTGTTCGCTTTGAATCTCTTTTTCAAGAACCTCGCAGCGATCGGCAGCATTCCTTAACTTTTGGCCATCTCGCCATCTCCTCTTTGCTTTGGCGGTGAGCAGCCCGTTCGACTTCTAGCTCTTGACCACCTTTAAAGCGGCCGCATCGCTGCTCTGGCTTGCTCTTTCGCTCGGGCAAGTTCTGCCCGCAGCTCCTCAACGACAGCGGCAGCATCTGCATTAAGCATACACACAGTAAGACATGGGCGTCAAGCTCCCTTACCAGGTGTCCGCATAGAAGTCGCATACCTTGTGACTCGTCAAACCGTTTATTGACCAGCGCGATGTCGCGTCGCCTCGTCAAGTTGCCGCTTTAGTTCGGCATATTCATCAGTCCGGCTGGCCTCCGGACGCTCCGCCACCTGTTTAGAAGCGGCGATATGTTAAAACTGAGAATTTGATCCTCGGCACGTTGCCAATTTTGACAACATACCGAGTCTCGTGGGCTACTATCTATCAGGCGCATTTTATGCATAAGCGTCGAAGGTACATCATTTTTGCGTACCTTAAATCCCGTCAGTAAGCTTCTGACGGCTTCATGCAATCCGCTCTCCGCAGATGCAATTCTTTCAATCACCATACCCATTAGAGCACAGTGATCTTCTGAGATAGCCGCTCGCCCGAGCAGATCCTTCAGATCCTCCGACCATGAACCACTTGGCGCGGACCTTCCGCCCCGCCGGACTTGGGGAACCCTCGCGACGACACCTCCGGGTCGTCCGCTTCACATGAGGGTGCGAAAGGTGAGGCGTTCGCTCTCCATCATCTCCGGAAGAAGATCCCCAAGGCGAGCTCTGCGAGAAGGGCTGAGGTCCGAACTACAAGGTACAATTTGGTTATCTTCATAAATAAATACAGGATGTTCCTTATTTACAAGACCCTTCGTTTTACTTACGGCTCATTGGAGGGCTAATCCTTGGGGAAATAGTGCGGCTGGGTTACTTCCAGCGCGGACTCTCCGACGAAGATTCCCTTCCTTTTTTTGAGGCCTTGACCTCCGGATCTTCTGAAGCGGTCCTCTTCTCTCCTCGGAAGGTGGGACTCTTAATCCCTCCTTCCTTGATAGCCTCGTTCGCAGAGGTAGTTGCTCCCTCACTCCTCCCTTCGCCTTCTTCAAAAGGCGCGACCTTCAACATCTTGGTCAACATGGGATCCGGCATGGTCTCTGGGAGGGGAGCCGGACACCTTATCAACTTTGCCTTGGCAATCCACTCCTGTTCAAGAAACGGCTCCTTTAAAGGGCATATATATAAAATAAATGAATGAATGGCTTGTCCGGTTACAGGACTACTTACTTGAGTATCTGGGCGATTGCAGCTTAGTCCTGCGTCCTCGGTCAAGTCCGGACACTTCTCTTGTGATCTGAAGAATAGTTTATACATCTCCACGGGCGTCGTGCCCATAAAATTTTGGAGAGCTCGTGGTCCCTCGGATTGAATTCCCACAAGCGGAGGCGGCGTTCTTGCAGGGCTAAAGACGCGAATCACCATAACCTGCGCCCATCGCAACCAGATTGATCCCTCTTTCTGGAGGTCTCGAACACGGCCCTGCAGCGGGGCGATCCTTGGGCGACCCCAGTCGAGCCCCTTGTTGACCCATGGCGTCGGCCGCTGTGGTGGACCTGAGCGAAGGCAGGGGCGCCGCCCATTTGGTGCCCCTAGGAGCGGTGATATAAAACCACTCCCGTTGCCACAAACCAAGCTCCTCTTGAAAAGAGCCCTCGGGCCACGGAGCATCGGCACATTTGCTTATGACTGCCCCTCCGCACTCTGTTTTCTGCCCCTTGATCGCTTTTGGCTCCACCTTGAAGGTCTTGAGCCACAATCCAAAGTGAGGGGTAATATGTAGGAAGGCCTCACATACCACAATGAATGACGAGATATGGAGGATGGACTCCGGATTCAAGTCATGGAAATCAAGCCCATAATAAAACATGAGCCCCCGCACAAAGGGGTCCGTCGGGTAGCCTAAACCCCGACGGAAGTGAGACACGAACACCACGTTCTCGCCGGGCTCAGGAGTGGGAATGACCTGCCCTGGAGCAGGCAGCCTATGCAAGATCTCGCTGGTTAGATACCTGGTGTCTCGCAGCTTTAGCACGTCTTCTTCTGTAACGGAGGAAGACACCCATCGGCCATGCTAGTCGGAGCCGGACATCGTCGAAAGTCTGAAGCGCCTGAATCTGAAGATTTTGGGTGTTGGAACTCGAAGCGCGAGGCGAACTCGATAGAGGGTGTAAAAAGGAGAGGGCCTTGGTCTCGTTATAAAGAGGTTGAATACCAAGAGCCCACCCCGTGGTCGATTAGGACTCGCCTTTGATAGAAAAGGCAGGCCGACGGGCACGGTTGGGTTACCCACGTCCGTATTGATGAGAATCCCGGAATAAGGGGGCATGATCTACGCTTTGATAAGACGTGCCAAGGAAACCGCCTCGCTAAACACGCTGAGGTGGAACAATAAAAAAACAATTCATATGAAGGCCTGGCCGTGGTGTGATGTCACGCCGCGGAATACGTCAGCAGATCTTTGCAAAAACTATTCTCTCTACGGTGTTATGTGGAACTTGTTTTGCGAGCGGACACTATCCTGGTGTTCACAATCTTCTATAAATTATTCGGAGGAAGAACCCGCCTTGCAATGCCGAAGACAATATGCGCGCCGGACTCGTCGTCATTGAAGCCTGGTTCAGGGGCTACTAAGGGAGTTTCGGACTAGGGGGTGTCCGGATAGCCGAACTATCATCATCGGCCGGACTCCAAGACTATGAAGATACAAGATTGAAGACTTCATCCCGTGTCCGGATGGGACTTTTCTTGGCGTGGAAGGCAAGCTTGGCGATACGGATATGTAGATCTCCTACCATTGTAACCGACTCTGTGTAACCCTAACCCTATTCGGCGTCTATATAAACCGGAGGGTTTTAGTCCGTAGGACGAACAACAATCATACCATAGGCTAGCTTCTAGGGTTTAGCCTCTTTGATCTCGTGGTAGATCCACTCTTGTAACACACATCATCAATATTAATCTAGCAGGACGTAGGGTTTTACCTCCATCAAGAGGGCCCAAACCTGGGTAAAACATCGTGTCCCTTGTCTCCTGTTACCATCCGCCTACACGCACAGTTCGGGACCCCCTACCCGAGATCCGCCGGTTTTGACACCGACAAGGATCCCCTAAGATTTCAACAGGCAAGTGTCAGGACCCCGATTCCAAGTCACATCGACCTAGCTGGTAACACCTCATATCACTTTGCGGTCTCACGCACGGTATTCCCACGGGTGTCGCCTTACCATGGCCCGGGACCGTTTGCGTCTTTTGGCTCACGTATATGATAGTGTCGCTAGCATCCACATGACAAAGAACCCGGGCCGACATGGCTAGTCGTGAACCCAAAGCGGCACTAACCTATGGGGACAGCATACATGAAACACTTCGAGCATGTCGGTCATCAACGTATGAACTCGGGCTGTAGCTTTGGGCTAACAGGACTCCGTATCCCGGCTATAGCGGGCTAGGCAGGACTCGAGTATCATCGCATGACATTTCCCGAAGGACAGACATAGGAACGAAATGAATCACATGCCGGCCAGTCAAGTGTCCAAGCAGTAGTCTTTGGGCTAGCAGGACTCGTGAACCGGGCTGTAGCGGACTACTATCGCCGAAGCACGAGACTACATTTCCCCATATGAGAGGCTGCCAAGGATAAACAACTAGTTTGTCGGATCCCACTCATACCAAGCATTTCAATCATACCATAATATGCCCGATATGAGTAAATACAACAAGGCATCACAACAAAACTCTACAACTCAAGTACTTTATTTAAGAGGCTCGAGGAGCCATACATAACATAGTCATACAGGTAGGGGTCACATGACCCAACACTCAAGTCATACAATCATACAAGCACATGCGGAAGCAAACTAGTCTCGAGTACTGAGACTCTAGAAAGAAAGAAAGCTTGTTGGAGCCTTTCTATCTACAATGGCCCTTCACAAGTCTTAGATTGCCACCGGTGGCTAGCTTACTCGTCAAGTCAACATCTACATAGAATCCGTCGGAGGGGTAGTATAGTCCTCTGAAAAATATTGATTAAGCAAACATGAGTACAAAGTACTCAGCAAGTCTTACCACGTAATCCTATCATACATGCACATTCTCAAGAAGGAGGTGGAGTTATTTGCACAAGCCAGCTTTGACTCTTGGCTAAGCTATCCCTCGTAACACCACTTTGTAAAGCATTTTGTCGCACACGAGTCCACTAATCACCATCACAATACTCCACCGTGGATCCTCTCTCGTCATCCCCGAGAGGGCCATCCACGATACTCACACTTATCTTGAGGCTTTTAGTAGTATCCATTTACTTGTCTATGAACTTATATAGGTAACCCGAAGTCCTTCTCCGTGGACACGGCTATTCGAATAGATCATATTTAACCTGCAGGGTGTACTTCTTCACACACGCTCACCACTTATAAATCGTTTACACGACATGTACTGCAACCTTCAAGCGGAAGCCCAACGTGGGTGTCGGCCTCAGCCTACCAAACACTCAAGTCCCTAGTCCAGGTTTATCGCCTATTCGGGTTCCATCCGCAGGAGTCCGCCGAGGTTTCCCATACAGCCCCGAACGATGTGTGGGGTTCCCGAGATACCAAACGGCACTTTCGGTACACGGGCCACAGTGCCTACCGCAACACAACCCACCCCTAAGGTCAGCGCTATGCGTGCCCCAAACATGCTACAAACACGAAACTACTTGCAACTCCCGGACTATGAACAGGGGTGGTTAAGAAGCGAGAGGGTCCATTGGTTTCGGGCCCAATGCGTGGTAGTAGCTAGTTCATGGATCACAAACACAGATCTCAGTTCTTAAGTTCGGCTTCAATGAAACAACCCACCATGTACTCCTACATGGCCTCTCATCGATACCTTTACCAAATCGTGTTCAACACTTTCACTCTCGAACCAACACAACCTTTCACTCCAGTTCATCATCCCGATGAGCCGACGACACAACTCTAAGCATAGCAAGCATAGCATGGTAGGAATCACAAACATGGCTCAATCAACTCCTACACATACTAGTGGGTTTCATCTAATTCTTGTGGCAATGACAGGTCATGCAAAGGAAGTGGGTTCAACTACCGCAGCACACAACAGTTGAATCGCGTTGTCTTAATGCAGAAACGAGAGCGAAGCGAGAACATGGGTTTGTATCGGAATGATCAATGAGTTGCTTGCCTGATGGAACTGGGGTAGAGAACTGCCCTTCAGATGGGTGGTCGAGGTTATCTTCGGGGGCAGAACCTATCATGAAAGCACACCGGAATAAACACACAAAACAATATGCAACAATATGATGCATGCTATGACATGGCAATATGGATGTGTGTTGGCCTAATGCAAGTTGAAAGAACAGGGGATGAACTCATTTGAATCAAGGATTCAAATGATAGCTCATTTGAGTTAGTCCTAATGGTGCAATATCTTATTCTGGTTATTCAGCATAGTTAACTTGTTTTAACATGCATGAAACCTGTACCAATGGATAGAGTGTATTTTTCTGATAATTTTTCATATATAAATCTTTGCATTTGGAGTTATAGATAAAAAGTTATAAGCATTTGAAATTTGAATTATATTCGAATTTACTATATCAAAATAAATCCAGAATTTGAATTAATGCGCAAAGCATGAGGTCAGCGTGACGTCAGGGTCAACGGGTCATCCAGTCAAACTGACCAGTGGGACCCGCATGTCAGGGTTAGCTAAACTAATTAACTTAATTAGAACTAATCCTAATTAGTTAACCGGGGTCCACCTGTCATTGACTCAGACAGTCAACAGGGCCCACAGTCAGGGGTCAGTGGTCAACTCGCCGGCGTCTAGCCGCCGGCGAGGCCAGGCGCGGCGGAGCAGAGTGCTTTTGCACTTTCCGGCCACCAAATGGGGCGCGGGGAGCATCTACGTGGAGCTGGAGATGAGCCGCGGCTATTGGTGGGGTTAGCTTGGGTCGGGGTGGCCGGAGTTGGCACCGGCGACGAGTTTGGCGGCGGCCGGGGCTCGGGTGATGTCGAACTAGTTGCTAGGGGGCAAGGTGAGGCGCGTGGAGTGCATAGTTAGACCCAACGCGACACGGTGAGTGCGATGGACACGGTGGCGTGGCCGTTGGGTGGCCGGAGCGTCGTCGGCGACGAGCTCCGCGGCGGTGGGTTCGGGTGATCGTGGTTGGGACGTTGTGGTGCACGAGGAAGAGAATGGAGAGGATGGGGAGGTAGCAGGCTCACGGTGATCTCGTGAGAGAGCCTCGTCGGGGTCGGGATGCTCGATGCGGCGGCGGCGGCGAGGGGATCTCCGCGGCTTCAAGCTCGGTCGAGGTCGGTGTAGTGGCTTCGGGGCACTTAGAGCGAGCGGGACTCAGCTAGCTAGGGGTAGTGGAGTGCGGCAGAGCTGCTGGACATGGTGGGGAGGAGCATGGACGGCGGGGAGCACGGCGTCGGCGGTGGCGCGTCGGCGATGGCGTCGGCCAGGTTGGGGAAGAGCGAGAGAGGAGGCAGGGGGAGAGTGGCGTGTCCGGGGGTCGGGGCGACGACGTGGAGGCCGTCCAGGGCGGCGAAGCGGCGAGGAGGTGAAGCAGGGCGGCGGCCAGCTGCGTGGCGCGCCCTGCGCTCGCCGGCGGGCACCAGCTGCTGCTGGCGAGCCAAGCAGCCATTGCATGCTGCTGCTGGGCTGGGCCGGTGGTGGCCGGGCAGGCGTCAGTAAGTTTTTCCTTTTTAGTCTTTTCTAATTTTCCTGCAACTTTGTGGGGTTTTTAAAATACCAAAACTATTTTAAAAATCACCAAAATGCTCTAGTCACTTGTTGGAATATTCCCAACATGAAACATTTTGGTTTGACAATTTTGAACATTTAAAATATTTTATATAATTTAAAATGCCCAAGTTCAAAACTTGTGGATTAATCCTAGAACTTTGGATGACCTAGAAAATGATCCACCTCCTTTGACATGGGTTCGAACCAAAGTAAAGAGGATGAACATTTTGAAGGGCATTTTGATTCATTGAAATAATTTTTAGTAAACCCTAGTTGTTTTAAGGAGGGGTGTTCGGGGTTTCTGCCTTCCCCATTTCAAATTCAAATGAAATTTAAACATGATGCACACCCTAATGCATGGTCTAAGCGGGATGTGACAACTCACCCCACTCAAAAGAATCTCGCCCCGAGATTTAGGATCTATTCTGCGAAAAGGTGGGATACTCAAGTCGAAGACGATCCTCCCTTTCCCAAGTTGCTTCTTGCTCGGAATGGTTTGACCATTGAACCTTTAGAAACTTGATATTCCGGCGTCGAGTGGTGCGCTCGGTTTGATCGAGGACACGAGCGGGATATTCTCGATAGGTGAGGTTATCTTGGAGATCAAGCGCCGTGGTCCACTCCACGGATAGGATCCGAGAAGCAACGCTGAGTTGGGAAGCGTGGAAGACATCATGGACTTTGGAAAGATGCGGGGTAGTTCAATTGGTAGGCAACTTCCCTCGTTTGGCAAGAATGCGAAAGGGTCCAATGTAACGAGGAGCCAACTTGCCTTTGATATCAAACGATGGGTTCCCTTTAGAGGAGTAACCGAAGGTAAGCCTTCTCGCCAATTTCATAAGTCATAGGCTTATGCTTGCGGTCATATTGGCTCTTTTGACGAGATTGGGCTGTTTTCAATTTCTCACGAATAACGCGAACCTGCTCTTACGCTTCTGAATCATGTCGGGCCAAAGAGTTGTCTCTCCCGGTTTCGACCGATTAAGAGGCGTTCGACATTTCCGTCCATAAAGAACTTGAAAGGGCTTTGCCAGCTGGCTTGATAACTATTGTTATAAGCGAACTTCGTGAATGGAAGGCATTTCTCCCAATTCATGCGAAAGAGATGATGAAGCTCGAAGCATATCCTCTAGGATTTGATTGAC
Source organism: Aegilops longissima (assembly GCA_021605205.1). NCBI lineage: Eukaryota > Viridiplantae > Streptophyta > Magnoliopsida > Poales > Poaceae > Aegilops > Aegilops longissima. The sequence goes on from CM038680.1 coordinate 150,944,780, forward strand.
TCGTTCTACTTGACCACTTGATTGGGGATGGAAAGCGGTGCTAAAGGAGAGACGATTTCCCATAGCGTTTTGGAAACTTTCCCAAAATCGAGAGGTGAAAAGACTTCCACGGTCGGAGTTAATCTCTAATGGAACACCATGGAGAGACACTATTCGAGAGATGTACAAATCAGCTAGCTGGCTAGCGGTTATACTCTCACGAACAGGTAGAAAGTGGGCTACTTTGGAAAGACGATCGACGACAACGAAGATAGCATTATTCCCTCTCTTGGTCCTGGGAAACCCGGTAATGAAGTCCATACCGATTTTATCCCATTTCCATTCAGGAATTTCCAAAGGTTGAAGGGTACCAGCAGGCCGTTGATGCTCGCTTTAACTTCGACGACGACGTCGCAATTAGCAATGTATTGAGCGATTTCTCTCTTCATCCTAGTCCACCAAAACCTCTGGCGTAGATCTTGATACATTTTAGTACTACCGGGATGAATGGTGAGAGGAGAGTCATGAGCTTCCTTAAGGATCAATCGCCTCAGGTTGCGCACCTTGGGAACCACTAGACGGTCTCCAAAGAACACGACACCTTGTTCATCAATGGAGAAACAATCTGCGACTCCTTTCTTGACGTTTCTCCTGATACGAGAGACTCCCGGATCTACCTTCTGTGCTTTGATGATCTGATCCGTAAGGGTAGGTTTCGCCACCAGGGTGGAAAGGAATCCTCGAGGAACAATGTGAAGATTAAGCTTACGAAATTCCTCGTGGAGAATTGGTTGACTTTGTTGTAACATCAGATTGTTACAATAAGATTTGCGACTTAGTCGTCAGCCATGACATTAGCTTTGCACGGGTGTAGGATATTCCTAAGTCGAAATCTGTAATCAACTCGACCCAACGTCTTTGCACGAGATTCAAATCCGGTTGGGTGAAGATATATTTCAGACTTTGGTGATCGGTGTAGATTTCGCAGCGATTACCCGTAAGGTAATGTCGCCAGGTTTTGAGTGCATGAACCATCGCTGCAAGCTCTAGATCGTGTGTGGGGTAGTTATCCTCATGTGGGCGAATCGCCGAGAAGCGTAGGCAATCACATGACGATCTTGCATTAGTATGCAACCTAGTCCTTGTCGCGAGGCGCCGCAATAGATAATAAAGTCCTTAGAAATCTGGTGGAACAAGTACGGAGCAGATGTCGAGCGTCTTTTCAGTTCTGAAAGCTGATCTCGACTTGTGGCGTCCATTCGAACTTCTTATCTTTCTTGAGGAGTTCGGTTAGAGGTTTAGCAACTTTAGAGAAATTCTCGTGAAGCGGCGGCAATAGCTCGCTAAACCGAGGAAACTCGAACTTGCTTGACCGATTCAGGTGGAGTCCAATCAAGGACGGCTTGAACTCGCTTCGGGATTGACAGCAATACCCTTACCAGAGATTACATGGCCTAGATAGGTCATACGGTAACCAAAATTCACACTTAGAGAATTTGGCATAAAGGCGGTGCTCTCGAAGTTTCATCAATACTAGCCTTAGGTGTTCGCATGTTCTTCCTCATTCTTGGAGTAGATGAGTATATCATCGAGGTATACCACGACTAATTTATCCAAATACTCCATGAAGATTGAGTTCATTAACCGAGAGAAGGTGGCTGGAGCATTGGTTAACCGAAGGACATGACGGTGTACTCGTATTGGCCATAACGAGTGACAAAGGCCGTTTAGGAATGTCCCGTTCTTGATTTTGATTTGATGGTAGCCCAACCTCAAATCCATCTTGAGAAAGGCGAGGATCCGGCGAGCTGATCATACGGTCGTTGATCCCGGGAGCGGATACTTGTTCTTGATAGTGACCAAATTGATGGTCGGTAATCTACAACCATCCGATCCGTACCATCCTTCTTCTTGACGAAGAGGACGGGCAAGCCCATGGAGATGAACTAGGACGGATGAAACCCTTTTACAAGGACTCATCGAGTTGTTTCTTAAGTTCAGCTAGTTCTAGGGTGCCATCTTATAAGGTCTTCTAGAGATTGGGGCGGTTCCGGAATAAGATCTATCACGAACTCGACATCCCTGTCAGGTGGAACACCTGGCAGTTCCTCCGGAAAGACATTCGGGAAATCACGGACTACCGGAATATCTTCGAGGTCCGGAAGGGGTTGGCATTTAAGGAGTAAAGTGGCGCTTAGACACTCGGGTTAAAACATCCTTTGTTTTGCCGAAGGATGGGTAAGTTGAACAGTTCTAGTAGAGCAATCAATCTTAGCATAATGGGTGACATCCGGTCCATACCCAAGATGATGTTTATGTCCGAGGACTTGAGAGCTATTAGAGATGCAAGAAAGACTAATCTGTCGACAAGAATTTCATTCCCATGACTTATTCTAGAGGTTTGCCATCTAGAACCGGAGTTTAATTTCCATGGAGGTAGGCATGTCACGAATGTGGTGTTGTGCAATCGAGCATAGCTCTCGAAATAAATGAATGAGATGCTCCAATATCAAAAGAACGGTTGCCGGATGGCAATTAACAAGAAGCGCATCGAGGGCGGCGTTAGGATCCTCATAGGTTTCTTCAGCAGAGACATAGTTGACATGGCCACGGCGGTGGCAAGCGGCTTAGCATAGGGCACCTTTCTGCTGGCTTGCCGCGCCAATGACTTTCCGGCTTGATTGGGGTTGTTCGGGGACACTCTCGGATATAGTGGCCCGTCTCTCCACACTTGAAGCAAGTGATCACATTTGGCCGTGGAGCAGCACTAGCAGTTGGACCTCCATAAGTCTTGGGTGGAAAATACGGCTGGTTGGGGCGAGGCCTCGAAGGATGGCCTCGGGGTGTACCAGGTGGTAGAGCAGATTTGGAACCCAAACCCGCGCTTCGGGATCGAGCGGATGGCGATCGAGTCACGGATGTGCTTGCGTGAAGCCTCAAAATCAGTCTGCCTTGATTTGGCGCCGATAGCCTTATTGACTAGCCGGAAAGAGGTGCACTCATGCAGACGGAGATCTCGGCGTAGCTCAGGGCTAAGTCCTTGCGGAACCTTGCCTGCTTCTTGGCATCGGTAGAAACTTCTTGGGAGCATAACGTGCTAACCTCCCAATTCACGGCTGAGGCATCCACCGTCGACCTACCTTGGGTGAAACTGCAGAATTCCTCACGTTTGCGGTCCATAAGACCTTACGAATATGGTGCTCACGGAAGGCGGCACTGAATTCATCCCAAGTTGTAACTTGTCCAGCCGGACGATAGCCTCATAATTTTCCCACCGAGACTAGCAGGGCCTTCCAGATGATAGGCGGCAAAGGTAACCTTGTCAGCCTCAGCCACGTTGGCGGAACGCAGCTTGTGGTGGATGCTGCGGAGCCAATCATCCGCGTCGAGAGGCTCGACGGAACATTTGAATTTTGGAGGATATAGCTTGACGAAATCATTGAGTGAAACCACATCGTTTCTTGGCTGGCGTGCTGTGTTTTGTTCAATCCGCTCCAATAAGCGGTTAGTTTCGCGCTTATTGCGTTCTGCTTCCAGCATCACCTCGGCCAAGGATGGCGGTTGCGGCAGATTCACATTTCTGGCTGCACTGGCTTCTCCCTGCTCTGGAGCAGCAGGAGTATTGCGAGTGTTGACCATCCTGGGAGACAAAGCAAAGGTTTAAACCAGGATGGCAGAATTTAACAAGGAAGTGCGGAAGGTAATGGACAGCATGGAATGCAAAGATGTTCATCCGTATGACATGGTAATATCAAACTGCCATATATATATATACCATCGGTCATACCCACCATCCATAGTTTAGTACAAGCCTGACGGAGTACAACTATAAGGAAAGGCGTTACATCTCATCGGAAGCATCCAACTCCTATACATTATTTTTCTACACTTCCGGAACGATACACACTAAGTCGTATTCCACGAGTCACGCAGACGGTGGAAACACAACCATTACCATACTAGGAATACTACTACTATCTCAGCAGCTCCATAGTAGTCCTCATAGAAGTCACCACCTGACACTGGAAGTGGAACATGATCGTCCGGAATGCAGACAATCTGTGGGGCCTGTGGACCATAAGGACTCGGATGTGGCCATGGACCAACAAACGGTGGCAGACGGGCCCACGAGGAGGAGTGATGCCTCCAACCTCACGCCACTCCATAAAGTCTGGCAGACTCGCCCGCACAGGTACAAGTCTCTCATGTCCATATATCCGCTTGCACGGCGGTGCAAACCTAGTCGAGTAGCCCAGTGGTCGAGCGGGCATTAAAAGCTCCATACGCAAGGCCCGGTTCTCACGGTCCTTGTCCTCCAAACAACTCAGTAGTAGTGCGAAGGTGAATCCTCATGGGATGCATCGCTGTACAAACCTCGAAGGTAGCCATGAGCCCCGTGAAGGATTTGGCATATAGCGGAAATCGGTGTTGCTCAAAGAAAGCGTTACGCTCGAATAATGGTCATCATGGAATAGGCTGCATCTTGCATGACATTCCAATAGTGATTCGAGCCCATAAGAACAAATGAAGTGGCTCAATAGCTCCGGGATAGGATGGATAAATCCGGACCGTGCATAGATATTGGCTTTGATTGAAATCCTAAACTGCTCCTCGACGGTATATTCAGGATACCATCGATAACAGACTCAATCATCACCCGGACCAGCATTGCCGTGTGACCGCACACATCAATGCACGGGTTAAGCGAACCACTTGGTTTCGGGAACGGTGGCCATCTGAAAGCACAGCCACAATGCAAAGGCATTAGAATTTCTAGGAAAATCGGGCAGCATAACATCGTAAATGCTCAAAATCAGATTTGAGACATTCAAAATCAGATTTGCAAAACCACTCAACAACATCATATCAAGGTTCTGGTTCAAATAATAGCATACTAAAATTTAGTAGCACCTGGCGAGGATGTAACCAACAATCCTATAAGTTACTACGGATTAGTAACACGTGAACACGATAGAGAGAAGAGAGCCTAGTCCTATACCCACGTCGAATGAGAAGAGGATGACTCGGATCGAGGGCATAAGGTAAAGGAGTAAAAGAGCCTTACGTTCCTCCCACAATCAATTCCCCTACATATAACTAAAGCATTTCTAGACTCAACTTGACCAGTTTGGCTTAGCGAACCCACAGCAGCCCCGCTCGATGCCAACGCTGTCGGGACCCGATTCCAAGTCACATCGACCTAGCTGGTAACACCTCATATCACTTTGCGGCCTCACGCACGGTATTCCCACGGTGTCGCCTTACCATGGCCGGGACCGTTTGCGTCTTTTGGCTCACGTATATGATAGTGTCGCTAGCATCCACATGACAAAGAACCGGGCCGACATGGCTAGTCGTGAACCCAAAGCGGCACTAACCTATGGGGACAGGCATACATGAAACACTTGAGCATGTCGGTCATCAACGTATGAACTCGGGCTGTAGCACTGGCTAACAGGACTCCGGTATCCCGGGCTGTAGCGGCTAGGCAGGACTCGAGTATCATCGCGTGACATTTCCCAAGGGACAGATATAGGAACGAAATGAATCACATGCCGCCAGTCAAGTGTCCAAGCAGTAGTCTTTGGGCTAGCGAGGACTCCGTGAACCGGGCAGAAGCGGACTACTATCGCTCGAAGCACGAGACTACATTTCCCCATATGAGAGGCTGCCAAGGATAAACAACTAGTTTGTCGGATCCCACTCATACCAAGCATTTCAATCATACACGCATAATATGCCCGATATGAGTAAATACAACAAGGCATCACAACAAAACTCTACAACTCAAGTACTTTATTTAAGAGGCTCCGAGGAGCCATACATAACATAGTCATACAGGTAGGGGTCACATGACCCAACACTCAAGTCATACAATCATACAAGAACATGCGGAAGCAAACTAGTCTCGAGTACGACTCTAGAAAGAAAGAAAGCTTGTTGGAGCCTTTCTATCTACAATGGCCCTTCACAAGTCTTAGATCGCCACAGGTGGCTAGCTTACTCGTCAAGTCAACATCTACATAGAATCCGTCGGAGGGTAGTATAGTCCTCTGAAAAATATTGATTAAGCAAACATGAGTACAAAGTACTCAGCAAGTCTTACCACGTAATCCTATCATACATGCACATTCTCAAGAAGGAGGTGGAGTTATTTGCAGCAAGCCAGCTTTGACTCTTGGCTAAGCTATCCCACGTAACACCACTTTGTAAAGCATTTTGTCGTACGAGTCCACTAATCACCATCACAATACTCCACCGTGGATCCTCTCTCGTCATCCCCGAGAGGGCCATCCACGATACTCACACTTATCTTGAGGCTTTTAGTAGTATCCATTTACTTGTCTATGAACTGATATAGGTAACCCGAAGTCCTTCTCCGTGGACACGGCTATTCGAATAGATCATATTTAACTCTCTGCAGGTGTACTTCTTCACACACGCTCTCACCACTTATAAATCGTTTACACGACATGTACTGCAACCTTCAAGCGGAAGCCCAACGTGGGTGTCGGCCTCAGCCTACCCAAACACTCAAGTCCCTAGTCCAGGTTTATCGCCTATTCGGTTCCATCCGCAGGAGTCCGCCGAGGTTTCCCATACAGCCCCGAACGATGTGTGCAGGGTTCCCGAGATACCAAACGGGCACTCGGTACACGCAGACCCACGGTGCCTACCGCAACACAACCCACCCCTAAGGTCAGCGTTGCGTGCGGCCCCTGACATGCTACAAACACGAAACTACTTGCAACTCCCGGACTATGAACAGGGGTGGTTAAGAAGCCGAGAGGGTCCATTGGTTTGGGCCCAATGCGTGGTAGTAGCTAGTTCATGGATCACAAACACAGATCTCAGTTCTTAAGTTCGGCTTCAATGAAACAACCCACCATGTACTCCTACATGGCCTCTCATCGATACCTTTACCAAATCGTGTTCAACACTTTCACTCCCGAACCAACACAACCTTTCACTCCAGTTCATCATCCCGATGAGCCGGACTGACACAACTCTAAGCATAGCAAGCATAGCATGGTAGGAATCACAAACATGGCTCAATCAACTCCTACACATACTAGTGGGTTTCATCTAGTTCTTGTGGCAATGACAGTCATGCAAAGGAAGTGGGTTCAACTACCGCAGCACACAACAGTTGAATCGCGTTGTCTTAATGCAGAAACGAGAGCGAAGCGAGAACATGGGTTTGTATCGAATGATCAATGAGTTGCTTGCCCGATGGGCGGGGTAGAGAACTGCCCTTCGATGGGTGGTCGAGGTTATCTTGAAGCAGAACCTATCATGAAAGCACACCGAATAAACACACAAAACAATATGCAACAATATGATGCATGCTATGACATGGCAATATGGATGTGTGTTGGCCTAATGCAAGTTGAAAGAACAGGGGATGAACTCATTTGAATCAAGGATTCAAATGATAGCTCATTTGAGTTAGTCCTAATGGTGCAATATCTTATTCTGGTTATTCAGCATAGTTAACTTGTTTTAACATGCATGAAACCTGTACCAATGGATAGAGTGTATTTTTCTGATAATTTTTCATATATAAATCTTTGCATTTGGAGTTATAGATAAAAAGTTATAAGCATTTGAAATTTGAATTATATTCTGGAATTTACTATATCAAAATAAATCCAGAATTTGAATTAATGCGTCAGCATGAGGTCAGCGTGACGTCAGGGTCAACGGGGTCATCCAGGTCAAACTGACCAGTGGGACCCGCATGTCATGGTTAGCTAAACTAATTAACTTAATTAGAACTAATCCTAATTAGTTAACCGGGGTCCACTGTCATTGACTCAGACAATCAACAGGCCCTGATCGAGGGTCGATGGTCAACTCGCTGGCGTCTAGCTTGGCGAGCGAGGCCAAAGGGCGGAGCAGAGTGCTTTTGCACTTTCCGCCACCAAATGGGCGCGGGAGCATCTACGTGGAGCTGGAGATGAGCCGCGGCTATTGGTGGGGTTAGCTTGGTCGGGTGGCGGAGTTGGCACCGCGACGAGTTTGGCGGCGGCCGGGCTCGGTGATGTCGAACTAGTTGCTAGGGGCAAGGTGAGGCGCGTGGAGTGCATAGTTAGACCCAACGCGACACGGTGAGTGCGATGGACACGGTGGCGTGGCGTTGGGTGGCCGGGCGTCGTCGGCGACGAGCTCCGGCGGTGGGTTCGGGCGATCGTGGTTGGGACGTTGTGGTGCACGAGGAAGAGAATGGAGAGGATGGGGAGGTAGCCAGGCTCACGGTGATCTCGTAGAGAGCCTCGTCGGGGTCGGGGATGCTCTGATGCGGCGGCGACGGCGAAGGGGATCTCCGGCGGCTTCAAGCTCGGTCGAGGTCGGTGTAGTGGCTTCGGGGCACTTAGAGCGAGCGGGACTCAGCTAGCTAGGGGTAGTGGAGTGCGGCGGAGCTGCTGGACATGGTGGGGAGGAGCATGGACGGCGGGGAGCACGGCGTCGGCGATGGCGTCGGCCAGGTTGGGGAAGAGCGAGAGAGAGGAGGCAGGGGGAGACTGGCGTGTCCGGGGGGTCGGGGCGACGACGTGGAGGCCGTCCAGGCGAGGGCGGGCGGCGGAGGTGAACAGGCGGCGGCCAGCTGCGTGGCGCGCCCTGCGCCGGCCGGGGGCACCAGCTGCTGCTGGCCGAGCCAAGCAGCTACCATTGGCCTGGGCTGCTGGGCTGGGCAGCAGGTGGGCGCACGCAGGCGTCGAGTAAGTTTTTCCCTTTTTTAGTCTTTTCTAATTTTCCTGCAACTTTGTGGGGTTTTTTAAAAATACCAAAACTATTTTAAAAATCACCAAAATGCTCCTGGTCACTTGTTGGAATATTCCCAACATGAAACATTTTGGTTTGAAAATTTTTGAACATTTAAAATATTTTATATAATTTAAAATGCCCAAGTTCAAAAACTTGTGGATTAATCCTAGGAACTTTGGATGACCTAGAAAATGATCCACCTCCTTTGACATGGGTTCTGAACCAAAGTAAAGAGGATGAACATTTTGAAGGGCATTTCGGATTCATTGAAATAATTTTTAGTAAACCCTAGTTGTTTTAAGGAGGGGGTGTTCTGGGGTTTCCTGCCTTCCCCATTTCAAATTCAAGTGAAATTTAAACATGATGCACACCCTAATGCATGGTCTAACTGGGATGTGACAGCAAGTTGTTTTTCAGAATAGGTCCTTGTTTAAAGAACACTTCATCTATTTCCCTTCTTTCATTCATAAACATATCATTTTCATGGTCTAGCAAATATTGTTCTAAAGGATCACTAGGAGGTATGGCAATAGAAGGAAGACCAATAATTTCATCTTTACTAGGCAATTCCTCTTCACGGTGTTGTCTACGAAATTTAGAAAAATTAAATTCATGAGACATATCAACCAAACCAATAGTAACAACATCCTTTTCGCAGTCTATCTTAGCATTAACAGTGTTTAAGAAGGGTCTACCAAATATAATGGGACAAAAGCTATCTTGTGGGGAACCAAGAACAAGAAAATCACCAGGATATTTAGTTTTCCCACACAAGACTTCAACATCTCTAACAATTCCAATTAGTGAAATAGTATCCCTATTGACTAGTTTGATGGTGACGTCAATATCTTGTAACTCAGCAGGTGCAATATCATGCATAATTTCTTTGTATAAGTCAATAGGTATTGCGCTAGCATTAGCGCCCATATCACACAAGCCATGATAACAATGATCTCCTATTTTAACAGAAATAACAGGCATGCCTACCACAGGTCTATGTTTATCTTTAGCACAAGGTTTAGCAATTCTAGCAGTTTGATCACAGAAATAAATAACATGCCCATCAATATTATCAGCCAAGAGATCTTTAACAATAGCAATATTAGGTTCAACTCTAACTTGCTCAGGAGGTGTATAAGTTCTAATATTGCTTTTACGAACCACAGTTGAAGCTTTAGCATGATCCTTTATTCTAATTGGGAAAGGTGGTTTCTCAACATAAGCAGTAGGAACAATAGGATCATTATAAGTGATAGTCTTTTCTTCAACTTTAATAGGTGCATCTACTTTTACTTTTATGGGAGGATGATATTTAAACCACTTCTCCTTAGGGAGATCAACATGAGTAGCAAAAGATTCACAGAAAGAAGCTACTATCTCAGAGTCAAGTCCATATTTAGTGCTAAATTTACGGAAAACATCGGTATCCATAAAAGATTTAACACAATCAAACTTAGGTGTCATACCTGACTCCTTACTTTCGTCGAGGTCCCAATCTTCAGAGTTGTGTTTAATTCTTTCCAATAAATCCCATTTAAATTCAATAGTCTTCATCATAAAAGAGCCAGCACAAGAAGTGTCGAGCATGGTGCGATTGTTATCAGAAAGCCGAGCATAAAAAATTTGAATTATCATTTCTCTTGAGAGCTCATGATTGGGGCATGAATATAACATTGATTTAAGTCTCCCCCAAGCTTGAGCGATGATTTCTCCTCCGCGAGGCCAAAAATTATATATATAATTACGATCACGATGAATAAGATGCGTAGGATAAAACTTCTGATGAAATTCCAATTTCAATCGCTTGTAGTTTCATGATCCCATATCATCACATAGCCTATACCATGTCAATGCATCTCCCTTGAAAGATAAAGGGAGGACCTTCTTCTTAATAACATCATCGGGCATACCTGCAAGCTTAAATAATCCACAAACTTCATCCACATATATTAGGTGCTCATCAGGATGTAATGTTCCATCTCCTGCAAAAGGATTAGCTAGCAGTTTTTCTACCATACCCGAAGGAATTTCAAAGTAGACATTTTCATTTTCAGCAGGTTCAGTAGGTTGAGGAGCAACTCTTTGCTCTACTGGTCGGGGTGAAGATACCCCGAACAAGCCCCTCAGAGGATTACTTTCCATAGTAACAAGTGACAGTAAATTTCAGCACACTATATAAATTTTTCCTTACCAAATCCCACCTACCAAAGGCGCTTCACTCCCCGGCAACGGCGCCAGAAAAGAGTCTTGATGACCCACAAGTATAATGGATCTATCGTAGTCCTTTTGATAAGTAAGAGTGTCGAACCCAACGAGGAGCAGAAGGAAATGATAAGCGGTTTTCAGCAAGGTATTCTCTGCAAGCACTGAAATTATAGGTAACAGATAGTTTTGTGATAAGATAATTTGTAACGAGCAACAAGTAACAAAAGTAAATAAAGTGCAGCAAGGTGGCCCAATCCTTTTTGTAGCAAAGGACAAGCTTGGACAAAATCTTATACGGAGAAAAGCGCTCCCGAGGACACATGGGAATTATCGTCAAGCTAGTTTTCATTACGTTCATATGATTCACGTCCGGTACTTTGATAATTTGATATGTGGGTGGACCGGTGCTTGGGTGCTATTCTTACTTGAACAAGCATCCCACTTATGACTAGGGTTTAAGCTTCTGTCACTCTAGCAACCCATCATCTACTTATTACTTCTCAATGCCTTCCTCTAGGCCCAAATAATGGTGAAGTGTCATGTAGTCGACGTTCACATAACACCACTAGAGGAGAGACAACATACATCTCATCAAAATATCAAACGAATACCAAATTCACATGACTACTAATAGCAAGACTTCTCCCATGTCCTCAGGAACAAACGTAACTACTCACAAAGCATATTCATGTTCATAATCAGAGAGGTATTAATATGCATAAAGAATCTGAACATATGATCTTCCACCAAATAAACCAACTAGCATCAACTACAAGGAGTAATCAACACTACTAGCAACCTACAGGTACCAATCCCAGACTTAGAGACAAGAATTGGATACAAGAGATGAACTAGGGTTTGAGAGGAGATGGTGCTGGTGAAGATGTCGATGGAGATTGGCCCCCTCCCGGTGAGAGGAGCGTTGGTGATGACGATGGCGATGATTTCCCCTACGGTGGGAAGTGTCCCAGTAGAACAGCTCACGGAGCCCTAGATTGGTTCCGCCAAGGTTCCGCCTCGTGGCGGAGTCTCGTCTGAAAGCCTGCTTATGATTTTTCTTGGACGAAAGACTTCATATAGCGAAGATGGGCACCGAGGGCCAACAGGGGGCCACGAGGCTGGGCGCGCCAGGGGGTAGGGGCGCCCCACCCTCGTGGCCAGGGTGTGGGCCCCCCTCTGGTATTTCTTCCACTCAATATTTTTTATTATTTCCAAATCTAACTTCCGTGGAGTTTCAGGACTTTTGGAGCTGTGCAGAATAAGTCTCTAATATTTTCTCCTTCTCCAGCCCAGAATTCCAGCTGCCGGCATTCTCCCTCCTTATGTAAACCTTGTAAAATAAGAGAGAATAGGCATAAGTATCGTAACATAATGTGTGATAACAGCCCATAATGCAATAAATATCAATATAAAAGCATGATGCAAAATGGACGTATCATTCACCCACATGCACATTTGGGCATGTGGAGTTCAAGGCTCTTTGCATAAAATAGTTTTGTCCAATTTTGTGATAGGTGGTCTACTCTAAAAGCAATTATACATGGGCCCACTACACTCATTTAGCAGTCCTAGACTAGCTCCACATGTTAACTGATGGCTCCACATCATACATGGCACCATGTGGTTAGTCAATATTCCCGTGTTCATCCCATCAAATTTGTAATTAAGAAGAGGTTATGAGATCAAACTAACAGTTCTTAGTCAAAGTTGCTCATAGTTTTTCATAATGAGAGACACGACTAATCATGATCAGTTCTTACACTATGCAACAGTTTGTGTATTTTACCTGCGAGACCTAGTCACGCCCTTCTGCTACTAAACTTCACTTGTGAAGTAGCTAGGTACACCAAGAGGAGACTTTATGAAAGCAGTAGCCCACATCCAGTGGTGCCCAACCTACACACTTACAACTGCTGGTCTACTAGAGGGGTTCCCACAACTTACTTGGGCAAGACAGAGACCATATTGACTCATTGTTAGACTAGTAAGATACTCAACTTTGAACTCATAAAACCCCTTTGATACCTGGGCCACTCAACTGTCCAGCACCTAGCAATGCCGAAGCACCGCCCAGACAATTCGTTAATTAAGTTGTCATTAAGTAGTAAACCATGAAGTTGTAACCTTAAAAAGAATGTTGGTCCTAATCCCCGTTAAGTAGCAACTAAGCAATACTACATGATGGTTACAAGGAACAGGGTAAAGCACCTAAGTTTCTGCTGCAAGGTTGATGTAATAATTTAGCATAATCCTAAACTCACACGCATACCATGACATTTCTACAATGCATAGAAAATACTAGGCATACATGGTCAAAGTGAAACTTGCCTTGGTTGTTGTCATCACTAGTGCACTCCTCACAGTCATAAGGGTTGCACTCCTCAGAATCTAACGCTGAAATAAATAACATAGCAATCATAAGAACATAATTCATGCAAAGGGGAATACTCGCATGAATGCAAATAAAAACAAAACACACTCAAGTAGAAGGTACATTTGGTTTGGTTAAGGCTTGGTTGAATTCGAAATGATTTGCATAGTTCAATACTTGAACTACTTTGATTTGTCTAGGTTTGAGTCTAAGTTTGAACTAGCTGGGTTAGGGTTTCAATCTAGGTTCAAATACTTGAGTATGTTCATCAAAGTTCAGAGCCATGATTTAATTTGAATTTAAACTACGGTTTATCTTGATTGAATTAAATTAGGTTAGAATTTAAATTCAACTAAGTTCGAATTCTTGTGAAGCTATGTTCAAGTTCAGGTATTTCATAATTGACTAACGTTGGTTCATGAATTCTTTTGTAAGGGATTTCATTTAGTTTGCATTAGTTAAATGATTTGAAGTTCCGTTTTTGCTCAACCTAAATTCAAATCATGTTTTAATTCCTAAAGTAAAGTATAACTCCCAAAAAATTCGCTAAGGTTTTATTTCGGTTTTCTAAATTTATGGCAACATGTTTAATTCAAATTGAGCCAATGTTTTTGAAGTTATGCCAATTTAAGCTTGAACTGAATTCAAATTAAGTTTGAATTTCCCTAAATTCAAATAAATCCAAGGTATAAACTAAAGTTTATTTTGGGTTTCTAAGTATGTTGCAAAAGAAATCATTCTATTCAACCTTTTATTTAAAAGTTATATCCTAGTTTGGTTTGAATTTGATTCAAGTTTTAGCTTATGTTTACCTTACTAAAATTCAAATTATAATTATTTCAAATTGTAGTTTCAGCGAGCCAAGTTGAAACAACATTTCACTAGTTTCATTCTGCAAAAGATTCATTTAATTTGGACTTATAGTTTGCAAGTTAGACCCTATTTAAGTTTGATTCTATTATGTTTGAATCTGAATTTTGACATATTCAAATTTATGTTTTTATAATTTCCGCAGAAGGGTCGTTCTATAAGGATCATTTTGCATATAGAATTACACGGTTTGGACTTCTGGGTAAAAAAGTTATGATGTTTTGAAGTTTCAGGGGCTTTTTGTAATTCTGCCATTTACTAATTTTACTTTTTTTTAAATACGGGACACGTGTCGCACTCTCATTTGCCGACACTGTTTTGGTATTGAATTAAAATGAAGCCATTGGATTTTAATTGATCTGGACGGCTCTGATTAAAACATACCGGTTCACTTAAGTCATCTAATATAACGCGTTGAATCAAGATCTAACGGCTGGGAATAGATCAGGGCTCATAGGGCGGCTAGGTCGTCGGACTTCTCGCCAGAATCATCGAGGACGGCGGCATGCCTTAGGATGTGGATGAACTCAATGTTTCAGTGGTGTTTGCCAGCGGCGAGATGGTCTACGAGACGCGGACGACCACGACAAAGCTCTTGGTGGTCACGACTGGCCTCGGGGTGCATGGAGTCAATGGTGTTGGCTCACCAGAATCAAGCTCGACTGTTGTTGGCTTCAGGTTATGACAGTGTGCTTGTTTTTGCGCAAATTTGGATGAACCAAATGGTCAGGGTGATGAGCGCAAGCACGGGAAAGTGAATGGACAAGGTACGTGGCCAAAAGGGTCATGGAGCTCAACGGAGACACGATGTCAGCGGCGACGAGGTTTAGGTGTCGTCAAAGTTGACGTTCTAGTGGCCTTGAGCGTGCACTTGATGTCTAGGAGGTGCGCAAGATCTAGTGGTGTGCAGTGGTGGCAGTGGTTGGTCGAGCGGTGGCCTAGGTTTACGGAAATCATGCCGGAGATCTCACGGTCGTGGCAGAAATGGAGGTGGTGCGTCAAGCAGTTTGGCAGCGCTCCGGTGGGATTGTGTGAGGGGTTTGAGAGAGGGGAGGCCGGGGTATTTATAGGATGGGACCATGGAGTCGTGCGCATCCACGAACAGCACGAACGCGAGGTCATGGCGAGTGGGACGCTCTAGTCTTGGTCACGGTCGTTGCGGGACGTGGCCTAACGGGTGGCCCGGTGTCAGTGAGAGCAGATACAGAGAGACAGACAGAGAGAGGGAGAGAGAGGTAGGGTGCTAGCTAGGCTGCGGTAGGGTTCGGCCTTTAGGCTAGGTGGGTCCCACGGTTTGTTTTCTTTTTTATTCTTTTCTGCCCTCTCTTGTAACTTCTATTTTAATTTGAAATTTGAATTTTCTTCAAACTTCTAACTTGCTCTAAATTACTTTTGGAATATTTGTAACTAGGTGAACATTTTATTTGGGACTTTTGGCTAACTATTTTTTCTGCCACAACCTTATGGACCTTATTTAATGTTTCTTTGGATGAATTTCTTCTTTTTTGGTTTTCTGTCTTTTTTCTTTTTAACCGAGGATTTATTTATAGTTTGAATTGCCCAAATCAAACTATTTTCAAACCCTTGACCACTCAAGAAAATTTGGCCAAATATGAATCTTAGGAAATCCCTTTCCTGCCCTTTATGCAAATTTTGGAAAACATTTAGGCAAAGAAAATCATTATGGCCATTAATTAATCTCCAAATTGACTTAGTGTTTAAGAATTGGCCAAATTTGATTTTCAAACTCCAAATATGCAATGAAATCATGAATGCAATGTTTCTATATGCACATCCTAATTTTTTGAAAATTTGGGATGTGACAAGTTCCATGATTACAGAATGGTTGAGGACCGCTCTGTATTGGACGAAGCTCATGGGATACAGTTCATCATTAAGGAGGTCAAGCTTGTTTAGTGTGAATTATCGGGAAAGTTTGTTGCAGGTTGCATAATTGCTAACATGTCTCCTTCCTGGAGGAGCTTTGCTACCATGCTGGAACATTAGAGACGTGAATTCTCAGTACAGGATGTCATCTGGGTGTTGAGCAGGAATTGAGAGCAATGGACTCACACGGTAAAAGGGTCGAGGGAACTTCTGTCGCTAATATGGTACAGAAGAACGTCTACAAGTTCAAGGGAAAGAACAGGTCCAGAAGAATACCGACTTCAAGAAGAAGGGTAAGAAGACCTTCAAGAAGGACAAGAAGAAAGATGGTTGATTTACTTTCGGTTCGGAGGACTATTAGGCCAACGAATGCCCGAACAAGTATAAGAAGCCTAGACATGACTCTAAGTCTGTCGACGTGACCATGAGCAACAATGAAAATGGGGCATCTAGGTAAAGTGATTCATTTACCGCGTTGTCTGTTTGATAGTCTAACGATTGGTGGGTTGATACAGGTGCAAATATTCATGTGTTTTTTTATATTTATTTGTTCTCTTCTTACCAGACCACACGAGACGGTTCTATATTGGTGGGGAATAATGCGAGTGTTTTTGTTCATGGTGTTGGCACGATCGATATAAATGTTACTCCGTGAAGGATCGTGCAGCATGTCCCCTCCATCAAGAAGAATCTCGTTAGGGGTTCCATTCTCTGTAAAGAAGGGTTTAAGTTGGTAGTGGAGTCTAATAAAGTAGCTACTACTAAATATGAACTATTTGTTGGAAAAGGTTATGAATGCGGAGGTTTGTTCTGCCTTTCTCTCGCAGATGTTTGTAATAAAGTTGTGAACCATATTCATTCGAGTGTTAATTAATCTGAAGTTTGGCATTCATGTATTTGTCACATTAAATTCAGTTGTATGATGCGGCTAGCTAAGTTGAATCTAATCCTGAGCCTCATCTAAGTAACATTCGTCTATGCAAGTAAAGCAACCTCGTAAGCCCGACAAGGCTGCAGAGGAGAGACACTTGGCACCATTAGAGCACATACATTCTAATCTCTGTGAGATGAATGCTGTGTTGACTAAAGGTGGAAAGAAATACTTCATAGCATTGATAGATGACTCCACTAGATATTTCTATGTGTATTTGTTAAACACTAAAGATGAGGCTCTACACTACTTTATAATCTATGAAGCAGAAGTTGAGAATCAACTTGAAAATAAAATTAAACGACTCCAGCCAGGTCGTGTTGGAGAGTATTTCTCGAATGAGTTTGATTCTTTTTGTGCGGAATATAAGGTTTTAAATAGTGGGTAGCGGGTGAAGGAAATATGCCCTAGAGGCAATAATAAAGTTGTTATTTATATTTCCTTATATCATGATAAATGTTTATTGTTCATGCTAGAATTGTGTTAACCGGAAACTTAGTGCATGTGTGAATACATAGACAAAACAGAGTGTCCCTAGTATGCCTCTACTTGACTAGCTCTTCAATCAAAGATGGTTATGTTTCTTGACCATAGACATGTGTTGTCATTTGATGAACGGGATCACATCATTAGAGAATGATGTTATGGACAAGACCCATCCGTTAGCTTAGCATTATGATCGTTGAGTTTTTATTGCTATTGCTTTCTTCATGACTTATACATGTTCCTCTAATTATGAGATTATGCAACTCCCGAATATCGGAGGAACACCTTTTGTGCTATCAAACGTCATGATACGTCTCCAACGTATCTATAATTTTTTATTGTTCCATGCTATTATATTATCCATCTAGGATGTTTATATGCATTTATATGCTATTTTATATGATTTTTGGGACTAACCTATTAACCTAGAGCCCAGTGCCAGTTTCTGTTTTTTTCCTTGTTTTTGAGTATCGCAGAAAAGGAAAACCAAATGGAGTCCAATTGACCTGAAACTTGACGGAGCTTATTTTTGGACCAGAAGAAGGCCATAGAGTAAAAGAGTTGGGCAAGAAGAGTCCCGGGCTGCCCACGAGGGTGGGAGGCGCGCCCACCCCCATGGGCGCGCCCCCTACCTCGTGGACAGCCCGGAGACCCCCCTGACTTGTTCACGATGCCAAAAACTCTTATATATACAAAAACCTCTAGAACATAACCTAGATCGGGAGTGCCGCCGCTGCAAGCCTCTGTAGCCACCAAAAACCAATCGGTACCTGTTTCGCACCACGCGGAGGGGGATCCTCACCGTGGCCATCTTCATCATCCTGGCGCTCTCCATGACGAGGAGGGAGTAGTTCACCCTCGGGGCTGAGGGTATGTACTAGTAGCTATGTGTTTGATCTCTCTCTCTCTCTCTCTCTCTCTCTCTCTCTCTCTGTTCTTGATTTGGCACGATTTTGATGTATCGCGAGCTTTGCTATTATAGTTGGATCTTATGATGTTTCTCCCCCTCTACTCTCTTGTAATGGATTGAGTTTTCCCTTTGAAGTTATCTTATCGGATTGAGTCTTTAAGGATTTGAGAACACTTGATGTATGTCTTGCATGTGCTTATCTGTGGTGACAATGGGATATTCACGTGATCCATTTGATGTATGTTTTGGTGATCAACTTGCGGGTTCCGTAACATTGTGAACTTATGCATAGGGGTTGGCACACGTTTTTGTCTTGACTCTCCGGTAGAAACTTTGGGGCACTCTTTGAAGTTCTTTGTGTTGATTGAATAGATGAATCTGAGATTGTGTGATGCATATCGTATAATCATACCCACGGATACTTGAGGTGACATTGGAGTATCTAGGTGACATTAGGGTTTTGGTTGATTTGTGTCTTAAGGTGTTATTCTAGTACGAACTCTATGATAGATTGACCGGAAAGAATAGCTCCGTGTTATTTTGCTACGGACTCTTGAATAGATCGATCAGAAAGAATAACTTTGAGGTGGTTTCGTACCCTACAATAATCTCTTCGTTTGTTTTCCGCTATTAGTGACTTTGGAGTGACTCTTTGTTGCATGTTGAGGAATAGTTATATGATCTAGTTATGTTATTATTGTTGACAGAACTTGCACTAGTGAAAGTATGAACCCTAGGACTTATTTCCTAGCATTGCAGTACCGTTTACGCTCACTTTTATCGCTTGCTACCTTGCTGTTTTTATATTTTCAGATTACAAAAACCTATATCTACTACCCATATTGCACTTGTATCACCATCTCTTCGCCGAACTAGTGCACCTATACAATTTACCATTGTATTGGGTGTGTTGGGGACACAAGAGACTCTTTGTTATTTGGTTGCAGGGTTGCTTGAGAGAGACCATCTTCATCCTACGCCTCCCACGGATTGATAACCTTAGGTCATCCACTTGAGGGAAGTTTGCTACTGTCCTACAAACCTCTGCACTTGGAGGCCCAACAACGTCTACAAGAATAAGGTTGCATAGTAGACATCTAGCTCTTTTCTGGCGCCGTTGCCGGGTAGGTGAGTGCTTGAAGGTATATCTTTAGATCTTGCAATCAAATCTTTTAGTTTCTTGTTTTATCACTAGTTTAGTCTATAAAAGAAAACTATGAAAAATGGAATTAAGGTTGCCTCATATGCTTCATCTTTTTAATGTCTTTCGTGATGGGAAGGAAAATTGTGCCCCAGTACTAGAAGAAGAATTACATAGAATGCTTGGCATAAAATATGCGAATGATGAGCATGATTGCAATGTTGTTAGTATGAATTCTTTGAATACCCATGATGCTAATGATATGCAAAGCCACAAGCTGGGGATGCTATGTTTGATGAAGATGATATGTTTAGTCCCCCAAGTTTTGATGAGCAAATTTATTATGATGAAAGCATGCCTCCTATTTATGATGATTATTGTGATGACACGTATGCTATAAAGAATAAAGATAACCATGAAACTTTTCATCATGATTTTAATTTTCAATTGGATTATGCTTCACATGATAGTTATTTTGTTGAGTTTGCTCCCACTACTATTGATGAGAATAAATTTGCTTGAGAGTAGTAAAATTTCTATGCAAGTAGATCATGAAAAGAATGCTTTATGTGCTGGTTATATGGTTGAATACATTCATGATGCTACTAAAAATTATTATGAGAGAGGATCATATGCTTCTACGTATTGCAATAATATCAAGTTTCCTCTCTATGTGTTAAAAGTTTCGAAGTTATGCTTGTTTTGCCTTCCTATGCTAGTTGATTATTGTTCCCTTAAGTTGTTTGATCACAAAATCCCTATGCATAGGAATTGGGTTAGACTTAAATGTGCTAGTCATATTCTTCATGATGCTCTCTTTATGTTTCAATTATTATCTTTTATGTGAGCATCATTGAAATTATCATGCCTAGCTAGGGGCGTTAAACATTAGCGCTTGTTGGGAGGTAACCGAATTTTATTTTTGCTTCTTGCTTTTTGGTTCTGTTTAGTAATAAATATTTGATCTAGCCTCTGGTTAGATGTGGTTTTATGTTTTAATTAGTTTTTGTTCCAAGTAAAACCTATAGGATCTTCTTAGATGATAGTTATTTGATCTTGCTGAAAAAAATCAGAAACTTTCTGCTCACGAAAACAATTGTTAAAAATCACCAGAACGTGATAAAATAATGATTCCAATTGTAGTAGATCAATAAACAAATTATCTAGGCCGTCCTATTTTGTTATAATTTCTGAATTACAGAAAGTTTGCATTTGATACATATTACTACAGACTGTTCTGTTTTTGACAGATTCTATTTTTCATGTGTTGTTTGCTTATTTTGATGAATCTATGGCTAGTATCGGAGGTTATGAACCATAGAGAAGTTGGAATACAGTAGGTTTAAAACCAATATAAATAAATAATGAGTTCATTACAGTACCTTTAAGTGGTGGTTTGTTTTATTTCGCTAACGGAGCTCATGAGATTTTCTGTTGAGTTTTGTGTTGTGAAGTTTTCAAGTTTTGGGTAAAGATTCGATGGACTATGGAATAAGGAGTGGCAAGAGCCTAAGATTGGGGATGCCCAAGGCACCCCAAGGTAATATTGAAGGACAAGCAAGAGCCTAAGCTTGGGGATGCCCTGGATGGCATCCCCTCTTTCATCTTCGTTCATCGGTAACTTTACTTGGAGCTATATTTTTATTCACCACATGATATGTGTTTTGCTTGGAGCGTCATTTTATTTTATTTATTTTTCTTGCTGTTTGAATAAAATATCAAGATATGGAATTCTTAAATGTTAGAGAGTCTTCACATAGTTACATAATTATTTGACTACTCATTGATCTTCACTTATATCTTTCGGAGTAGTTTGTCATTTGCTCTAGTGCTTCACTTATATCCTTTTAGAGCATGGTGGTGGTTTTATTTTATAGAAATAGATTAACTCTCATGCTTCACTTATATTATTTTGAGAGTCCTAAATATCATGGTAATTTTCTTTGGTTATGAAATTAGTCCTAATATGATGGGCATCCAAGATGGGTATAATAAAAACTTTCATATAAAGTGCATTGAATACTATGAGAAGTTTGATTCCTTATGATTGTTTTGAGATATGAAGATGGTGATATTAGAGTCATGCTAGTTGAGTATTTTGAATTTGAGAGATACTTGTGTTAAAGTTTGTGATTCTCGTAGCATGCACGTATGGTGAACCGTTATGTGATGAAGTCGGAGCATGATTTATTTTTTGATTGTCTTCCTTATGAGTAGAGATCGGGGACGAACGATGGTCCTTTCCTACCAATCTATCCCCCTAGGAGCATGCACGTAGTACTTTGTTTCAATAACTAATAGTTTTTTGCAATAAGTATGTGAGTTCATTATGATTAATGTTGAGTCCATGGATTATACGCACTCTCACCCTTCCACCATTGCTAGCCTCTCTAGTACCGCACAACTTTCGCCGGTACCATAAACCCACCATTTACCTTCCTCAAAACAGCCACCATAACTACCTATTATGGCATTTCCATAGCCATCCCGAGATATATTGCCATGCAACTTTCCACCGTTCCGTTTATTATGACACGCTCCATCATTTTCATATTGCTTTGCATGATCATGTAGTTGACATCGTATTTGTGGCAAAGCCACCTTCATAATTCTTTCATACATGTCGGTACACCGTTGCAGGCATCCATATAGAGTCATATTGTGTTCTAAGTATCGAGTTGTAATTCTTGAGTTGTAAGTAAATAAAAGTGTGATGATCATCATTATTAGAGCATTGTCCCAAGTGAGGAAAGGATGATGGAGACTATGATTCCCCCACAAGTCGGGATGAGACTCCGGACTAAAAAGAAAAAAAACAAAAAAAAGAGGCCATAAAAAAGGCCCAAATAAAAATAAATAAATGAAAGAAAAAAATGAGAGAAAAAGAGAGAAGGGACAATGTTAATATCCTTTTACCACACTTGTGCTTCAAAGTAGCACCATGATCTTCATGATAGAGAGTCTCCTATGTTGTCACTTTCATATACTAGTGGGAATCTTTCATTATAGAACTTGGCTTGCATATTCCAATGATGGGCTTCCTCAAATTGCACTAGGTCTTCGTGAGCAAGCAAGTTGGATGCACACCCACTTAGTTTCTTTTGTTGAGCTTTCATACACTTATAGCTCTAGTGCATCCGTCGCATGACAATCCCTACTCACTCGCATTGATATCTATTGATGGGCATCTCCATAGCCCGTTGATACGCCTAGTTGATGTGAGACTATCTTCTCCTTTTTGTCTTCTCCACAACCACCATTCTATTACACCTATAGTGCTATGTCCATGGCTCACGCTCATGTATTGCGTGAAAGTTGAAAAAGTTTGAGAACATCAAAAGTATGAAACAATTTCTTGGCTAGTCATCGGGGTTGTGCATGATTTAAATTTTTTGTGTGATGAAGATAGAGCATAGCTAGACTATATGATTTTGTAGGGGTAGCTTTCTTTGGCCATGTTATTTTGAGAAGACATGATTGCTTTGTTAGTACGCCTGAAGTATTATTGATTTTATGTCAATATTAAACTTTCGTCTTGAATCTTTCGGATCTGAATATTCATGCCACAATAAAGAAAATTACATTGATAATTATGCTAGGTAGCATTCCACATCAAAAATTCTGTTTTTATCATTTACCTACTCGAGGGCGAGTAGGAATTAAGCTTGGGGATGATTGATACGTCTCCAACGTATCTATAATTTTTGATTGTTCCATGCTATTATATTATCCATCTAGGACGTTTTATATGCATTTATATGCTATTTTATATGATTTTTGGGACTAACCTATTAACCTAGAGCCCAGTGCCAGTTTCTGTTTTTTCCTTGTTTTTGAGTATCACAGAAAAGGAAACCCAAACGGAGTCCAATTGACCTGAAACTTGATGGAGCTTATTTTTGGACCAGAAGAAGGCCATGGATTAAAAGAGTTGGGCCAGAAGAGTCCCGGGCTGCCCACGAGGGTGGGAGGCGCGCCCACCCCCTGGGCGCGCCCCCTACCTCGTGGACAGCCCGGAGACCCCCCTGACTTGTTCCCGACGCCAGAACCTCTTATATATATAGAAACCTCTAGAACATAACCTAGATCGGGAGTTCCGCCGCCGCAAGCCTCTGTAGCCACCAAAAACCAATCGGGACCCTGTTCCGAGACCCTCCCGGAGGGGGGCATCACTCACCGGTGGCCATCTTCATCATCCCAGAGCTCTCCATGACGAGGAGGGAGTAGTTCACCCTCAGGGCTGAGGGTATGTACCAATAGCTATGTGTTTGATCTCTCTCTCTCTCTCTCTCTCTCTCTCTCTCTCTCTCTCTCTCTTTTGTTCTTGATTTGGCACGATCTTGATGTATCGCGAGCTTTGCTATTATAGTTGGATCTTATGATGTTTCTCCCCCTCTACTCTCTTGTAATGGATTGAGTTTTCCCTTTGAAGTTATCTTATCGGATTGAGTCTTTAAGGATTTGAGAACACTTGATGTATGTCTTGCATGTGCTTATCTGTGGTGACAATGGGATATTCACATGATCCACTTAATGTGTGTTTTGGTGATCAACTTGCGGGTTCCATAACATTGTGAACTTATGCATAGGGGTTGGCACACGTTTTCGTCTTGACTCTCCGGTAGAAACTTTGCGGCACTCTTTGAAGTTCTTTGTGTTGATTGAAAATAGATGAATCTGAGAGTGTGTGATGCATATCATATAATCATACCCACGGATACTTGAGGTGACATTGGAGTATCTATGTGACATTAGGGTTTTGGTTGATTTGTGTCTTAAGGTGTTATTCTAGTACGAACTCTATGATAGATCGAACAGAAAGAATAGCTTCGTGTTATTTTACTGCAGACTCTTGAATAGATCAATCAGAAAGAATAACTTTGAGGTGGTTTCATACCCCTACAATAATCTCTTCGTTTGTTCTCCGCTATTAGTGACTTTGGAGTGACTCTTTGTTGCATGTTGAGGGATAGTTATATGATCCAGTTATGTTATTATTGTTGAGAGAACTTGCACTAGTGAAAGTATGAACCCTAGGCCTTGTTTCCTAGCATTGCAATACCGTTTACGCTCACTTTTATCGCTTGCTACCTTGCTGTTTTTATATTTTCAGATTACAAAAACCTATACCTACTATCCATATTGCACTTGTATCATCATCTCTTCGCCGAACTAGTGCACCTATAAAATTTACCATTGTATTGAGTGTGTTGGGGACACAAGAGACTCTTTGTTATTTGGTTGCAGGGTTGCTTGAGAGAGACCATCTTCATCCTACGCCTCCCACGGATTGATAAACCTTAGGTCATCCACTTGAGGGAAATTTGCTAATGTCCTACAAACCTCTGCACTTGGAGGCCCAACAACATCTACAAGAAGAAGGTTGCGTAGTAGACATCACGTCACAACGTAACTGGGTGATTAGAAAGATGCTCGACAGGTGTCTCCGAAGGTGTTTGTTGGGTTGGCATAGATCGAGATTAGGATTTGTTACTGCGTGTGTCGGAGAGGTATCTCTGGGCCCTCTCGGTAATGCACATCACTATAAGCCTTGCAAGCAATGTGAGTAATGAGTTAGTCATGGGATGATGCATTACGAAACGAGTAAAGATACTTGTCGGTAACGAGATTGAACTAGGTATGATGATACTGACGATCGAATCTCGGGCAAGTAACATACCGATGACAAAGGGAACAACGTATGTTGTTATGCGGTTTGACTGATAAAGATCTTCATACAATATGTAGGAGCCAATATGAGCATCCAGGTTCCGCTATTGGTTATTGATCATAGATGTGTCTTGGTCATTTCTACATTGTTCTCGAACCCGTAGGGTCCGAACTTTTAACGTTCGATGACGATTTGTATTATGAGTTATGTGATTTGATGATCGAAGTTTGTTCGGAGTCTCGGATGAGATCACGGACATGACGAGGAGTGTCTAAATGGTCGAGAGGTAAAGATTCACATATAGGACGATGGTATTTGGACACCGGAAGTGTTCCAGGTGATACCGGGTCACTGGAAGGGGTTCCGGGCAACCCCCGGCAAAGATATGGGCTTAGTGGGCCAAGTAAGGGAACATGCCAGCCCAAAAGGGGCTGGTGCACCCCCTATAGGGCCAGCCACATGGGGAGAAAGGAAAAGGAGAGGAGGAAAAGGAAAGTATGAAGTAGGACTCCTCCTTCCTTCCCCTCCCCCCTCCTTCCTTTCCCCCTTGTCCAAATATGGTAGGGGGGGGGGGGCGAATTGGACTAGGGCCCAAGTAGGATTCCTCCTACTTGGGCGCGCCCTAGGCTGCCTCCCTCCCTCTCCCTCCTTTATATACGTGGGGAGGGCACCCCTAGAACACACATCAATTGTTCCTAGCCGTGTGCGCGCCCCTCCTGATTACACACCTCAGTCATATCGTCGTAGTGCTTAGGCGAAGCCCTGCGCCGGTAACTTCATCATCACCGTCGCCACGTCGTCGTGCTGTTGGAACTCTTCCTTGTCCTCAACTGGATCAAGAGCTCGAGGGACATCATCGTGTTGTTGCTGAACATGGAGGTGCCGTACGTTCGGTACTTGGATCGGTAGGATCATGAAGACATTCGACTACATCAAACACGTTACTAAACGCTTCCGTTTTCAGTCTACGAGGGTACGTAGACACACTCTCCCCGCTCATTGCTATGCGTCTCCTAGATAGATCTTGCGTGATCGTAGGTAATTTTTTTGAAATACTATGTTCCGCAACAGTGGCATCAGAGCCAGGTCTATGCGTAGATGTTATATGCACGAGTAGAACACAAAGAATTGTGGGCGATAATAGTCATACTGCTTACCAGCAACGTCTTACTTTGATTCGGCGGTATTGTTGGATGAAGCGGCCCAGACCGATATTACATGACCGCGTTCATGAGACTGGTTCTACCGACGTGCTTCGCACATAGGTGGCTAGCGGGTGTCAGTTTCTCCAACTTTAGTAGAATCGAGTTTGACTACGCCCGGTCCTTGTTGAAGGTTAAAACAACACACTTGACGAAAAATTGTTGTGGCTTTGATGCGTAGGTAAGAATGGTTCTTGCTAAGCCCATAGCGGCCACGCAAAACTTGAAACAACAAAGTAGAGGACATCTAACTTGTTTTTGCAGGGCATGTTGTGATGTGATATGGTCAAGACGTGATGAGATATAAATTGTTGTATGAGATGATCATGTTTTGTTAAAGTTATTCACAACTGGCAGGAGCCTTATGGTTGTCTCTTTATTGCATAAGATGCAAGTTCCATATAATTGCTTTACTTTATCGCTATATGATAGCAATAGTTGGCGAGACGACCATGTGACGACACGTTGATAAAGATCAAGATGATGGAGATCATGGTGTCATGCCGGTCACGATGGAGATCATAATGGTACTTTTGAGATGGAGATCAAAGGCACAAGATGATGATGGCCATATCATGTCACATATTTTGATTGCATGTGATGTTTATCTTTTATGCATCTTATTTTGCTCAGTACGACGGTAGCTTTATAAGATGATCCCTTACTAAAATTTCAAGGTATAAGTGTTCTCCCTGAGTATGCACCGTTGTGACAGTTCTTCATGCTGAGACACCACATGATGATCGGGTGTGATAAGCTCTACGTTCACATACAATGGGTGCAAGGCAATTTTGCACACGCAGAATACTCGGGGTAAACTTGACGAGCCTAGCATATGCAGATATGGCCTCGAAACACTGAGACCGAAAGGTTGAGCGTGAATCATATAGTAGATATGATCAACATAGAGATGTTCACCATTGAAAACTACTCCATCTCACGTGATGATCGGACATGGTTTAGTTGATATGGATCACGTGATCACTTAGATGATTAGAGGGATGTCTATCTAAGTGGGAGTTCTTAAGTAATATGATTAATTGAACTTTAATTTATCATGAACTTAGTCCTGATAGTATTTGCATAACTATGTTGTAGATCAATAGCTCGCGATGTAGCTCCCCGTTTATTTTTTATATATTCCTAGAGAAAAAGTATGTTGAAAGATGATAGTAGCAATGATGCGGACTAGGTCCGTGATATGAGGATTATCCTCATTGTTGTACAGAAGAATTATGTCCTTGATGCACCGCTAGGTGGCGGACCTATTGCAGGAGCAAATGCAGATGTTATGAACGTTTGGCAAGCTCGGTATGACAACTACTTGATAGTTTAGTGCACCATGATTTACGGCTTAGAACCGGGACTTCAAAAACTATTTGAACGCCATGGAGCATATAAGATGTTCCAAGAGCTGAAATTGGTATTTCAGACTCATGCCCGAGTCAAGAGGTATGAGACCTCTGACAAGTACTTTGCCTACAAGATGGAGGAGAATAGCTCAACCAGTGAGCATGTGCTCAGATTGTTTGAGTACTACAATGGCTTGAATCAAGTGGGAGTTAATCTTCCCGATAAGATAGTGATTGATAGAGTTCTCTAGTCACTATCACCAAGTTACTAGAACTTTGTGATGAACTATAATATGCAAGGGATAACGGGAATGATTCCCAAGCTCTTCGTGATGCTGAAATCGGCGAAGGTAGAAATCAAGAAAAAGCATCAAGTGTTGATGGTTAACAAGACCACTAGTTTCAAGATAAAGGGCAAGGGAAAGAAAGGGAACTTCAAGAAAAATGGCAAGCAAGTTTCCACTCCCATGAAGAAGCCCAAAGCTAGACCCAAGCCTGAAACTGAGTGCTTCTACTGCAAATGAAATGGTGACTGGAAGTGGAACTGCCCTAGATACTTGGCAGATAAGAAGGATGGCAAAGTGAACAAAGGTATATTGGATATACAGGTTATTGATGTGTACTTTACTAGTGTTTATAGCAACCCCTTGGTATTTGATATTGGTTCAGTTGCTAAGCGTAGTAACTCGAAACTGGAGTTACAAAATAAACAGAGACTAGTTAAGGGTGAGGTGATGATATGTGTTGGAAGTGATTCCAAGGTTGATAAGATCACCAACGCACACTCCCTGTACCTTCGGGATTAGTGTTGAACCTAAAATAAATTTTATTTGGTGTTTGCGTTGAGCATGAATATGATTGGATCATGTTTATTGCAATACGGTTATTCATTTAAGTCAAAGAATAATTGTTTCTCTCTTTACATGAATAAAACCTTCTATGGTCATACACTTAATACAAATGGTTTATTGAACCTCGATCGTAGTGATACACATAATATTGATGCCAAAAGATGCAAAGTTGATAATGATAGTGCAACATACTTGTGGCTCTGCCGTTTAGGTCATATTGGTGTAAAGCGCATGAAGAAACTCCATGTTGATGGGCTTTTGGGATCACTTGATGCTTGCGAACCATGTCTCATGGGCAAGATGACTAAGACTCCGTTCTCCGGAACAATGGAGCGAGCAACTGACTTGTTGGAAATAATACATACTGATGTATATGGTCCAATGAGTGTTGAGGCTCGCGGCGCGTATCGTTATTTTCTGACCTCACAGATGATTTGAGCAGATATGAGTATATCTACTTGATGAAACATAAGTCTGAAACATTTGAAAAGTTCAAAGAATTTCAGAGTGAAGTGGAAAATCATCGTAACAAGAAAATAAAGTTTCTACGATCTGATCGCGGAGACGAATATTTGAGTTACGACTTTGGTCTTCATTTGAAACAATGTGGAATAGTTTCGCAACTCACGCCACCTGGAACACCACAGCGTAATGGTGTGTCTGAACGTTATAACCGTACTTTATTAGAGATGGTGCAATCTATGATGTCTCTTACTGATTTACCACTATCGTTTTGGGGTTATGCATTAGAGACAGCTACATTCACATTAAATAGGGTACCATATAAATCCGTTGAAACGACACCGTATGAACTATGGTTTGGCAAGAAACCTGAGTTGTCGTTTCTTGAAGTTTGGGGTTACGATGCTTATGCGAAAAAGTTTCAACCTGATAAGCTCGAACCCAAATCGGAGAAGTGCGTCTTCATATGATACCCAAAATAAAATGTTGGGTACACCTTCTATCATAGATCCGAAGGCAAGACATTCGTTGCTAAGAATGGATCCTTTCTAGTGAAGGAGTTTCTCTCGAAAGAAGTAAGTGGGAGGAAAGTAGAACTTGATGAGGTAATTGTACCTGCTCCCGAATTGGAAAGAAGTTCATCACGTAAATTAGTTCTAGTGATGCCTACACCAAGTAGTGAGGAAGCTAATGATGATGATCATGAAACTTTAGATCAAGTTACTTCCCAACATCGTAGGTCAGCCAGAGTAAGGACCGCAACAGAGTGGTACGATAATCCTGTTCTGGAGGTCATGTTATTTGACCATGACGAACCTACGAACTATGAGGAAGCGATGATGAGCCCAGATTCCATGAAATGTCTTGAGGCCATGAAATCTGAGATGGGA
This sequence comes from Aegilops longissima, assembly GCA_021605205.1. NCBI lineage: Eukaryota > Viridiplantae > Streptophyta > Magnoliopsida > Poales > Poaceae > Aegilops > Aegilops longissima. The sequence goes on from CM038680.1 coordinate 150,974,757, forward strand.
TCCATATATGAGAGCAAAGTGTGGACTTTGATTGACTTGCTCGATTATCGGTGAGCCATTAAGAATAAATGGATCTTCAAGAGGAAGGCGAACGCTGATGGTAGTGTTACTATCTACAAAGCTCGACTTGTCGCGAAAGGTTTTCAACAAGTTCAAGGTGTTGACTACGATGAGATTTTCTCACTCATAGCGATGCTTAAGTCTGTCCGAATCATGTTAGCAATTGCCGCATTTTATGAAATCTGGCAAATGGATAACAAAACTGCACTCCATAATGGATTTATTAAATAAGAGTTGTATATGATGCAACCAAAAGGTTTATTCAATCCTAAAGGTGCTAATAAAATGTGCAAGCTCCAGCAATCCATCTATGGACTAGTGCAAGCATCTCGGAGTTGGAATATACGCTTTGATGAGTTGATCAAAGCATGTTGTTTTATACAGGCTTGTGGTGAAGCCTGTATTTACAAGAAAGTGAGTGGTAGCACTATAGCCTTTCTGATAAGTATATGTGAATGACATATTGTTGATCGGAAATGATGTAGAATTTTCTGGAAAGCATAAAGGAGTGTTTGAAAGGAGTTTTTCAAAGAAAGACCTCGGTGAAGCTGCTTACATATTAAGCATCAAGATCTATAGAGATAGATCAAGACGCTTGATAAGTTTTTTCAATGAATACATACCTTGACAAGATTTTGAAGTAGTTCAAAATGGAACAGTCAAAGAAGGAGTTCTTGCCTATATTGCAAGGTGTAAAGTTGAGTAAGACTCAAAACACAACCACGGCAGAAAATAGAAACAGAATGAAAGTCATTCCCTATGCCTCAGCCATAGGTTCTATAAAGTATGCTATGTTGTGTACCAAACCTTTTTGTGTACCTTGCCATGAGTTTGGCAAGGGGGTACAATATTGATCCAGGAGTGGATCACTTGACAGTAGTCAAAATTATCCTAGAGGACTAAGGAGATATTTCTCGGTTATGGAGGTGATAAAGAGTTCGTCGTAAAGAGTTACGCCGATGCAAGCTTTTACACCAATCCGGATGACTCTGAGTCTCAATCTGGATACATATTGAAAGTGGGAGCAATTATCTAGAGTAGCTCCATGCAGATCATTGTAGACATAGAAAATTTGCAAAATACATACGGCTCTGAATATGACAGACCCATTGACTAAGCTTCTCTCACAAGCAAAACATGATCACACCTTAGTACTCTTTGGGTGTTAATCACATAGCGATGTGAACTAGATTATTGACTCTAGTAAAACCCTTTGGGTATTAGTCACATGGCGATGTGAACTAATCACATGGTGATGTGAACTATTGGTGTTAGATTACATGGCGATGTGAACTAGATTATTGACTCTAGTGCAAGTGGGATACTGAAGGAAATATGCCCTAGAGGCAATAATAAAGTTGTTATTTATATTTCCTTATATCATAATAAATGTTTATTATTCATGCTAGAATTGTATTAACCGGAAACTTAGTGCATGTGTGAATACATAGACAAAACAGAGTGTCCCTAGTATGCCTCTACTTGACTAGCTCGTTAATCAAAGATGGTTATGTTTCCTGACCATAGACATGTGTTGTCATTTGATGAATGGGATCACATCATTAGAGAATGATGTGATGGACAAGACCCATCCGTTAGCTTAGCATTATGATCGTTGAGTTTTTATTGCTATTGATTTCTTCATGACTTATACACACTACTGTAGGATACTGTTAACGCGACACTACGGTCAGAGACCCTTCGAGAAACTGTGTGCAATGTAATAATCGCAAACGGTGTTGTATGAAAACCATCAGAAATGTGTAAAACGTTTGCAATGACAGATGCATCAAACACGGTTCAAGTTTTAGTTGCGTGTGCGATGAAGGGCATACGGTTCAGTTCAATGAACTGTTTGCGATGAGGAGGAACAAAAGAAACGGGCAGCCAGATGAAGGCGTGTGCGATATGATAACCCACAAGTATAGGGAATCGCAACAGTTTTCGAGGGTAGAGTATTCAACCCAAATTTATTGATTCGACACAAAGGGGCAAGTATTAGCAGTTGAGTTGTCAATTCAACCACACCTGGATAACTTAATATCTGCAGCAAAGTATTTAGTAGCAAAGTAGTACGGTAGTAACGGTAACAGTGGCAAAAGTAACGATAGCAGTATTTTAGTGATTGTAACAGTGGCAACGAAAAAGTAACTAAGCGAAGAACAATATGTGAAAAGCTCGTAGGCATTGGATCGGTGATGGAGAATTATGCCGGATGCGATTATTCATGCACCAGTTATAACATAGGGTGACACAGAACTAGCTCCAATTCATCAATGTAATGTAGGCATGTATTCCGAATATAGTCATATGTTCTTATGGAAAAGAACTTGCATGACATCTTTTGTCCTATCCTCCCGTGGGAGCGGGGTCCTAATAAAAACTAAGGGATATTAAGGCCTCCTTTTAATAGAGTACCGGACCAAAGCATTAACACATAGTGAATACATGAGCTCCTCAAACTACGGTCATCATCGGGAGTGGTCCCGATTATTGACACTTCGGGGTTGCTGGATCATAACACATAGTAGGTGACTAATGACTTGCAAGATAGGATCAAGAACTCACATATATTCATGAAAACATAATAGGTTTAGATCTGAAATCATGGCACTTGGGCCCTAGTGACAAGCATTAAGCATAGCAAAGTCATAGCAACATCAATCTCAGAACATAGTGGATACTAGGGATCAAACCCTAACAAAACTAACTCGATTACATGATAAATCTCATCCAACCCATCACCGTCCAGCAAGCCTACGATGAAATTACTCACGCACGGCGGTGAGCGTCATGAAATTGGTGATGGAGGATGGTTGATGATGATGATGGCGGCGGATTCCCCTCTCCGGAGCCCCGAACGGACTCCAGATCAGCCCTCCTGAGAGAGATTAGGGCTTGGCGGCGGCTCCGTATCGTAAAACATGATGAATCCTTCTCTCTGATTTTTTTCTCACCGAACATGAATATATAGAATTCGAGTTGAGCTCGGTGGAGCTCCAGGGGGCCCACGAGGCAGGGGCACGCCCCCCAACCTCGTGGACAGGGTGTGGGCCCCCTGGCCTTGTTTCTTTCACCAGTATTTTTTATTATTTCCAAAAATAATCTCCGTGAAGTTTCAGGTCATTCCGAGAACTTTTATTTCTGCACAAAAATAACACCATGGCAATTTTGCTGAAAACAGCGTCAGTCCGGGTTAGTTCCATTCAAATCATGCAAGTTAGAGTCCAAAACAAGGGCAAAAGTGTTTGGAAAAGTAGATATGACGGAGACATATCAACTCCCCCAAGCTTAAACCTTTGCTTGTCCTCAAGCAATTCAGTTGATAAACTGAAAGTGATAAAGAAAAACTTTTACAAACTCTGTTTGCTCTTGTTGTTGTAAATATGTAAAGCCAGCATTCAAGTTTTCAGCAAAGATTATGACTAACCATATTCACAATAACACTTAGGTCTCATGTTTACTCATATCAGTGGCATAATCAACTAGCGAGAAATAATAATAAATCTCGGATGACAACACTTTCTCAAAACAATCATGATATGATATAACAAGATGGTATCTCGCTAGCCCTTTCTGAGACCGCAAAACATAAATGCAGAGCACCTTTAAAGATCAAGGACTAACTAAACATTGTAATTCATGGTAAAAGAGATCCAGTCATACTCAACATAAATTAATAGTAATGGATGCAAATGACAGCAGTGCTCTCCAGCTAATGCTTTTTAATAAGAGGGTGATGACTCAACATAAAAGTAAATGGATAGGCCCTTCGCAGAGGGAAGCAGGGATTTGTAGAGGTGCCAGAGCTCGATTTTTGAAATAGAGATAAATAATATTTTGAGTGGTATACTTTCATTGTCAACGTAACAACCAAGAGAGGGCGATATCTTCCATGCTACACACATTATAGGCGGTTCCCAAACAGAATGGTAGAGTTTATACTCCCCCACCACCAACAAGCACACTCCACGGCTGGTCCGAAACAACGGGTACCATCTAACTAACAACAATCCTGGGGGAGTTTTGTTTGCAATTTTTTTGATTTTATTTGCTTAGAGCATGGGACTGGGCATCCCGGTGACCAGCCATTTTCTCGTGAGTGAGGAGCAGAGTCCACTCCTCTTGAGAATAACCCTCCTAGCATGGAAGATACAGACAAACCTAGTTGATACATGAGCTATTCGAGCATACAAAACAGAATTTCATTTGAAGGTTTAGAGTTTGGCACATACAAATTTACTTGGAACAGCAGGTAGATACCGCATATAGGAAGGTATGGTGGACTCATATGGAATAACTTTGGGGTTTAAGGGATTGGATGCACAAGCAGTATTCCCGCTTAGTACAAGTGAAGGCTAGAAAAAGACTGGGAAGCGACCAGCTAGAGAGCGACAACAGTCATGAACATGCATTAAAATTAATAAACATTGAGTGCAAGCATGAGTAGGATATAATCCACCATGAACATAAATATCATGGAGGCTATGTTGATTTTGTTTCAACTACATGTGTGAACATGTGCCAAGTCGAGTCACTCGAATCATTCAAAGGAGGATGCCACCCTACTATACCACATCACAACCATTTTAATAGCATGTTGGCATGCAAGATGAACCATTATAAACTCCTAGCTAATTAAGCATGGCATAAGCAACTATAATCTCTAATTGTCATTGCAAACATGTTTATTCATAATAGGCTGAATCCGGAACGATGAACTAATCATATTTACAAAAATAAGAGAGGTCGAGTTCATACCAGCTTCTCTTATCTCAGTCAGTCCATCATAAATCGTCATTATTGCCTTTCACTTGCACAACCGAATGATGTGTAAAATAATAATAATGCACGTGCATTGGACTAAGCTGGAATCTTCAAGCATTCAATACAAAGGAGAAGATAAGGCAAGATGGGCTCTCGGTTAAATCAACAATAATGTATATAAGAGCCACTTCAACATTTTCATTATGGTCTTCTCCTATCGACCCCCAAAGAAAAGAAAAGAAATAAAACTATTTACACGGGAAAGCTCCCAACAAGCAAAACAAGAACACAAAATCTTTTTGGGTTTTCTTTTAATTATTACTACTACAAGCATGAAAAGTAAAATAGCTAAAAGCTACAACTAGTTTTTTTATATTTCTCTTAAGGTTTATCAAACACACAAGAAGAAAGCAAAAAAACTAGAAATGGATAGTACAATGAAAAAGTATGAGCACCGACAACTAGAATGAGTGTGTGAACATAAATGTAATGTCGATGAGAAATACGTACTCCCCCAAGCTTAGGCTTTTGGCCTAAGTTGGTCTATTGCCACGGCTGGCCTGGCGGATATCCAAAGTTATAGTTGGGGTCGTACTGACATGCAGCGGCTATTGCATCGTGGGCTGCAGCTTGGAGGCCAGCTGCCCTCGTCCTCCTCTTGTACACATTTTCCTCCTCCCTGGTTATGACATATCTCCCCTTTGCCTGAAGTCAAAAAGAGTAGGAGCAGGGAGGACAATACTGATGGCATGACACCTGTAAAAGATTAGTCGGTACTGGAGAGGCGGTTCATTCCTCTCAACAAACTGATGGTGAACCATGGCATTAAAATCTAGATAAGAAGGAGGCAATTCCATATCATAATCATGAATAGGTATACCAAAAAAATTAGCTAGACGGGTTGCATAAATTCCTCCAAAGAAATCTCCATTAATCCTATTATTATGCAACCTACGTGCAACAATGGCTCCCAAATTATAATGTTTATCTCCTAACACATCACTCCTGAGAACACTAAGATCAGGGACACACATGTGACATGCTTCATCCTTACCATTTATGCACCTACCTATGAAGAGAGCAAAATAATGTATAGCAGGAAAATGAATGCTCCCTATGGTATCTTGTGTTATATCTCGAGACTCCCCCACAGTTATACTAGCAAGAAAATCTCTAAACTTGGATTTGCGGGGCTCACTAGTGCTACCCCATTGTGGAAGTTTGCAAGCTGTATTAAAATCCTCTAAATCCATAGTATAAGAATTTTCATAAAGATCAAACATGACAGTTTGAGAATTGCGTGAAGATGAAAATTCAAACCTTCTCACAAAGGAATCAGTGAGATAGTGGTACTAACGGCACTTATCTGCCTCGAAGCTCACAAGATCAGCATTACACACATATGCGTTAAATTCTTCCTTGATTCCTGCTCGATCCATAAAGACCTCTGAAGGCCATTCACAAGCCCGCACTTGAGCTTCCCTTGGTGGTTCATCGTCCGCATCGCGTATTGCGGGCCTGGTCCTTGCTTCCTTGAAGGACCACCTTGGTACATTTTCCTAAACGTATTTCTTCCTCTGAAAATTTCTGAACATTTTAGTAACTCAAAATAAAAGTGAACCAAACTCAACAAAATTGATAGCAACTACTCCTACAAGTGCCTATAGACCGTATCATGCATTAGAACTACTTGGAACCGTATAAATTTGACATGCAAGCTCAAGAACATGGTCACCTAGGCAGCAAAAATTTGCAATGAATAAAGCACTAGAACAAAAACTAATTGGACCATTGGAGTAGTCACATACCAAGGAACAATCCCCCAAAGCAGTTTTGTGAGTGGAGCTTTGAGCAAGGAGATCGAAAATCGCAGCAAAATGAGCTAGAACTCGTGCTTGAGCTGGTTGGTGATTTTTTTGGGAGGAAGAAGGAGTGTGTGGTGGCTGGAATAAGTGGAGGGGAGCCACCATGGGCCCACGAGGCAGGGGGCGCGCCCAGGGGGTGGGCGCGCCCTGGACCCTCGTGGCCAGGTGCTTGATCCCCCTGCTGTGTTCTCAGTGCCAGATATTCTCAAATATTCCAGAAAAAATCATATTTCATTTTCGGGGCATTTGGAGAACTTTTATTTTTGGGGTATTTTTTTTATTGCACGAATAATTCAGAAAACTGACAGAAAATACTATTTTTGCTTTATTTATTCTAAATAACAGAAAGTAGAAGGAAGGTACAGAAGGTTGTGCTTTCTAACTTCATCCATCTCATGCTCATCAAAAGGAATCCACTAACAAGGTTGATCAAGTCTTGTTAACAAACTCATTCCAAATCGCATGAAACCGGAGAAATTTCGAATAACACTATGTTATCTCAACGGGGATATGCACGTCCCCAACAATAAGAATATCATATTTCTTCTTGACAGTAGGAAGAGGAAATTCACAACCTCCAAAAATAATCGATGGAATTTTTCCAATAGAATTGATACTGTGGACTTGAGGTTGTTTCCTCGGAAAGTGTACCATATGCTCATTACCATTAACATGAAAAGTGACATTGCGTTTGTTGCAATCAATAACAGCCCCTGCAGTATTCAAAAAGTGTCTTCCAAGAATACTAGACATATTGTCGTCCTCGAGAATATCAAGAATAACAAAGTCCGTTAAAATAGTAACATTTGCAACCACAACAGGCACATCCTCACAAATACCGACATGTATAGCAGTTGATTTATCGGCCATTTGCAAAGATATTTCAGTAGGTGTCAACTTATTCAAATCAAGCCTACGATATAAAGAGAGAGGCATAACACTAACACCGGCTCCAAGATCACATAAAGCACTTCTACATAATTTATTTTAATGGAGCATGGTATAGTTGCACTACAAAAAAAAGACACATCCATGACATTTTGGGCCGAACGAAAAACATTTCTGTCATACATATGACACTTCTATGATGAGAATTGTGACAAAACCCGGTATCATCATAGATGTGGTGGGCTCCTACTTCTATGACAAAAAATCATGACAGAAAATGGGCTTTCCTTCATGGGCGGGCCGGAGACGCAGCTACATGACATTCTTTGGGTCGTCCATGACGGAAAAAATCATGGTAGAAGCGAGGGCGAGGAAAATTTCGGGGAGTTCCTGGTTACGGTGGGAGGTCGGGGCGGCGATGCATCGCTTTTTCTCGTGACACGTCTGCTGCGTGTGTGCGTAGGCGTTAGCTCTAATCGAACCCGAAGCGAGGCGTTGGGCTCTGGATCGAACCCGGCGATTGCATTGCAGAACGCTGCATCGAACCCGAGCGGTCGATTGATGGCTGTTAATCGAACCCGATCGGCGATTCGCCATCGCTGCTAATGAAGCCGATCGATGCTGCCTCTGGGATGAACATTGAGCGTTGCGGGGGGGGGGGGGGTGGGTTGGATGAACAGTGAGCGGTGCCGTTGCCTCTGGATGAACAGGACCCAGTGGTGTGGTGGAGGGCTGGATGAATAGTAGACGGTGGAGGGGTGGTTGAACAGGACCCCGTGGCGTGGAGGGATGGATGAACAGTAGACGGTGGAGGGGTGCCCGTGGAGGGGTGGTTGAACAGGACCCCGTGGTGTGGAGGGCTGGATGAATAGTAGACGGTGGAGGGGTGCCCGTGGAGGGGTGGTTGAACAGGACCCCGTGGTGTGGAGGGCTGGATGAACAGTAGACAGTGGAGGGGTGGTTGAACAGTAGCCGGTGGAGTAGCGCGTGGTGGAGGCTGGATGAAGAGGAGCCCGTGGAGGCTGGATGAGGTCGACGGTAGAGATGAACATTATCCCGTGGTGTCCCGTTTTGCGGCACGCCACACCCCTCCCGATGAACATGACCCCCGTTTCGACCGTAGGAGGTCCGTTTTGCGGTACACCACACCCCTCCCGATCAACAAGACCCCCTTTTCGACCGTAGGAGGTCCGTTTCATCAGTTTTGCGGTACGCCACACCCCTCCTGATCAACAGGACCCCCATTTCGACCGTAGGAGGTCCGTTTCCTCCGTTTTGCGGTACGCCACACCCCTCCCGATCAACATGACCCTGTTTTGAACGTGGCCGGTCGAACACAAGGCCGTTTCCTCCATTCTGCGGTACGCCAGGCCCTGTTTCCATCGCCTATTCTGTCCAAGCCCTCCCGATGAACATGACCACGCATTCTGTTCCGACCCAGCCGGTTGGCTCCCACGCGTTCCGTTGCCTCCCGATGAACACGACGCATTCCGTTGCCTCCCCATGAACACGAGCATTTTGTTGTGTCCCCATGAACACGACGACGACGCTGTTTCTCCGTTCCGACCCGGCCATGTCAACGAGCCCTGGCCGTACGTATGCGCGAGTAGGCGTTCGAGACCCCGCCCGTATGTACACATACATGGCCGTATTTTCTTTCTTGCACCCCGGCCGCTGTACGTATGTGTACATGCTACGTGCGCGCCTCTACTACGACACGTGCGCGCCTCTACATCCACCAGTATATATGTACGTATACGTTCGCGACCAGAATGACAATGCTACTTACGCTTCAACCAGGTGGGTCCCGACTGTCAAGCACTTCCTTGCGTGCGAAGATGTAGCTGGTGGGTCCCAGCAGTCAGGGGGGCGAATCATTTTTTTTGCCTGGACGCACTTACTTGCGTGTGAAGGTGTAGCTGGTGGGTCCCAGCAGTCAGGGGGGAAACTTTTTTTCGCAAAATACGGTGGACCGTCCGGTGGGTCCCCGCTATCAGGTGGAGGAATAATTATTTTGCACGTAATAAGGAGGCACTTCCTTGCTGCGGCCGTGGACCCAGCTGTCAGCGTCTCCATGCATAGTACTCTTCCGATGGAAGTCGGTCGTTGACCACATTGACCATGCCGCGCCGAGAGCACCACGGCGGTGGACGATGGCGAGGCCTAGGAAGGGGACGACGCGGAGGCAGGGAAGACTCGGCAGTTGTTTCCCACGCGGAGGGGAGTACGACTGTACGAGGGTTTACTGGTTCGTCTGCCGTCGCCGGAGAATAACAGCAGGTGTGGGTGAGTAGAGGGATAGCTAGGCCAGCGATGGGAGTACGGTGGGATGGTGAGTGTCGTGGAATTGTCACGGCAGATGTCCTCATGAAAGGACTTAGTCGTAGGGCCATCGTACGGGTTAACCTAGAGGGGTTAAAGCGGACACAAGACACGGGAGTTATACTGGTTCGGCCCCTTCGATGAAGGTAAAAGCCTACGTCCAGTTGTGATAGGATTGACGTGGTTTCGGCGACTAGGGAGCAATAGCTTTGCCTTAGCCTCGAATTCTCTGTCCCTAAACCGCCGCCGGGTCGTCCCCTTATATACACGGGTTGACGCCCGGCCGGTCTACAGAGTCCCGATCCGGCTCATACAAGTGTCCGGCTCGGTCTCTTCTCTCTTATCTTACAACACAAGTTACAACAGTAAGGCGGTTCACATAAATGGACCTTAAGTCGCCTCTGGGCTCCGGGCCTCCTCCGTGGGCCTGGATCATGGATTTAGGGTAAACCGGCCCCTCCGTATGTTCACACTCGATAGTTGTATCCCCAACATTAGGCCCAGATTGACTTGAACTGGTTGGGTTAATCTTCAACATCTTCGTGAAACTCTTGATCTCCTTTCATATTTAGTAAACCGCCATCCGCTTGAACCGCCGTGACGTCATCCTCCGATCTCCGTGTCAGGGCACCCTGACGTCATCTTTAATAAAGAAATCCAAACGGTAAGATTCCCTTCATTTAATGCTATCCCGGAAATCAAGGCGGCCGCTACACCGTCCGCCGCCTTTGACTCCTCGATGCTCGCGCCCGTTGATTGCTTCGATCCCTTATAAATAGACCGGTCGCCCCTTTCTCTTCTTCTTCTTCCGCTCTTCTCCTTCCTCGCGATGCTCCAGCCCTGGAGCTCCGCCGTCACCCCCGACCTTCGAACGACGCCTCAACACCGGGCCGCTGCATCAACCTGATCGTATCAGAGTTTTCGGCGCTCCTCCGCGGTTTCTGCTCGTCAGGTAAGGTTCCTCTCAAGCCCTAGATCCCATCTGGAAACCCTGTTCATCTCATAGTTCATAGGTGCTCATATCAGTTCTTCATGCCTGCTCCGCCATGGCCGTACGACTCAGCCGTACCGTACATCCTGTGCAGGTGGCTGCCCCGCCGTCCAATTAACTCTTTATGCACCATTCCTTTTGTTCAGATCCTCGAGTGTAGAATACCCGAACCCTCCTGCTCCTTATGAGGTTTGCATAGGTCGTAAAGTTTTTCTTACTAGAGCTTTGGTAGATCTCGATTACTTCCACTCGCATGTGAAAACTGTTTCTGTCCATACTTAGTAGATTTTTCAGCTCTGCCTTATTCGGCGGTTTAACTTTTGATAGCTAATCCGTCACTCCATTAGTCCTCAATTAAACCGGAATTGGAAGCTGTCTGCTGAATCGCCGGTTTAACAATGTATGACATGCCTGAACCGTTTAATGGTGAACCGTTTCTTCCTTTCTTTCACAGCTTAGTCTTCCGGAATGGCTCCTCAATTCTCAGCTTGCAATTGGGTCCGGTCCAAAATCACTGAAACGCAACTCAACGGCTATGTCACCACTGGCGGTTTGTCTCCAAAAAATGTCCTCCACTGGCGTGTTCGGATGGCGAGTTTCCCCGAGCCATTAGAGGGAGAAGTAATTGTGTTTATGCAGCACTTAGACCGGGGATTCTGCCCGCCCGGTTCAAAAATTTTCCGGGACGTCCTTGCAAGTTTGAAACTCCATCCGCAGGATATCGGCCCGAACTCTGTGTCAAACATATGCAACTTTCAAGTCTTCTGCGAAGTCTATCTTCAGGAAGAACCATCTGTGGAGCTGTTCCGGGATTTTTTCCACTTGAACCGCCGTACCGAATTTTCTGATGGTCCCAACACAGAGCTAGGCGGCGTTTCAATCCAGAAGAGGAAGGAAGTGGATTTTCCTCACGCCAAACACCACAGCCATCCAAAGGATTGGAACCAAACCTGGTTCTACTGCCGGAACACTGCTCCTGCCAATGAGAACCCCTTGCCGGGCTATCGTCCTCACCGGCTCAGCAACCAGCATCCACTGCCTTCACGCTTAACCGCCGCGGAACGGAAGAACTTCGCGCCTCAAATAATCAAGCTCCGGGCTCTAATGGCCAATGGCTTAACCGGCGTGGACCTTGTGCGGTGTTGGGTTTCTTGGGGTGTCTTGCCACTAAGCCGCCGGCCCGGATTGATGCATGAGTACACCAGCAGCCTCAAAGACCCTCAAAGACGTCACGAGCTGCCCATAACCGAACTTGAGGTCACAGAGATTGTAAAGAAGATGCTTGATGAACCGATCTCCGTCTGCAGCCTAACCGGGTTGGCTCCATTCTGTGTTGCCAACAAACCGCCGGCGGTAAATCTCTACTCACCGCTTTTGGGTCCTTAATACTTTGTTCATATGCATTAATCCTTGTTACTTCTCGGTGACAGCTCATACGAAACGTACTAAACCGGTTGAGGCGCCACGTAAAGTCCAAGGCCACCAAGAAGGCAGGCAAGAAGAAAGCCGCCGAGTCCTCCGATCCGCGGAGGACGAAGAATCGAAGTTGAGGTAAAATTTGATACTTACGGGAGTCGCCAGTAAACCGCTTTCCGCTTTGTGTTCCTTTTATCGACAATTTCACCTCCTGTGATGATTTCAAGCCGATCATGCCGACCTGTTGAGGTAATCCTTCTTTCTTCGAATCCGATCTTGCGCCGGTTAAAAGAATTCGTCATACCGTCCGGAAAGTGAAAAATATCCTTCATGTGCTTACTTGAATCCAAATCTTTCCTTGAAGACACAGAGGCTGAAGAGCGCCGCACGAGTGGCCAACGGATTACCTCATCCGGTTTACGGACACACCAACCCTAAGCGTCGCCCGAGGTGAATTGTTCTCTGAAAAGCTTTATCCCTTAAAGGGTTTCTTCCGATGTCCTCTCAACCCATCTCGACCCGAATTATCAGGCCTCTTCCAACTCGTCGGCGGTTCATCAACCACGAATCGCCACCGCTTAAAGTTGCTGCAGGTAAGTGCAATCTGCTGTCCGTCAATTCGGTTTACCATTGCTTTGGCCAATTTGTCTTAATTCAATTCTGAATATTGCAGCACCAAGGCTCGCTTGAGTAAGAAAGCAAAACCCTTGACCCTATCTGCGGATGTTGATCCGAAAAGACCCCGAACAGACCCACGAAAATCCTCAAGTCGCTAAGAATAGCTCTGGCGAGTTGTACCGAGACGATATTGCTGATCCGCGGAAGCTGAACCGGGGCTCAAGTGGAAACCTCGCATCCTGCTCCACGAGTCCGACCGCAGAGCAGGTCGTAATTATTGAACCGCCGAGCGAGCATGAAGGCACCAAGCCCAAAGAAGACCGCCGATCCGCCAGCCCGCCAAGAATGATGATGTTATTGTGACGGGCACTGGCTATACTGCCCCTAGCCAACCGGTCGCTTTAACAAGACACAGCACCAAGGGAGAGTCTGCCACCATGGGTAAAGACAAGGGGAAAACTGATCTGTCGGCTTACGACAATTTTTCTGCCCAAGAACTTCACTCCGGCTTTCTGAACCGGCTCTACACAAGCCGTGACCTTGAAGCCGGTATGGTAAATCGCATGAAGGACCGCTATGAGGTAGGGATTTATGCTCGTCTTGTACTTTTGTTGCTAATCGCCCCAAGGGTCGGTTTAACTTGTCATAGTCAAAGCGGCACTTAACTTCGTAAAACAACTATACACCTTGAACTGCAGTACTGTAGCCCCCAAGGGTCGGTTTAACTTGTCATAGTTAAACCGGGACTTAATTTCTATACCCATACCGAACTGAGATCAATTAGCCATTAGCCCCCAAGTGCCAAGTTGAATACTTGTATTGAGCGTGGGACTTTATAATAACACAACTAACATGCTTCTTTTGTTATCAGAATGAGATATACCAGCAAACCGTGCAACTCAAGGACCTTCGTGCCAGCTTGGAAACTCAACAAGCCGAGACCACCAAGGCCAAGGATGAATTGAGAACTGCCTTGGCCGCTATGGAACAGCTGAATGAAGGATATGCGTCCGAGCGGGCCAAATGGGACACCGAGAAAAACGGTTTGACAAAACGGGCGAAGATGCGAATCAGCTCAAACCGGTGACCAAGAGCTTACGGTCAAGCGCCAAGTTCATGCCATGACCTCTGCCATCTTTGGTAAGAAAATTTGCACCGAATACACTGTTTTAATATTGCCGCGGTTTAACTTGAGCTGTTCGAACTGGTGCGTGCAAACGTATTGCTCATCTGGCTCGGCGTGCGGAAGAAGCTCAAGGCTTCTTACACCTGATTGAGCAATCAGTATACCGCGCCCATCGAAGTCATATGTGCTACATCATACGACAACACGGCGCCTCCCCGATCGAGAGACACCGGACCGGCTGTCCATGATTCCGGGCAGCTTGAAGAGTTAAAGCGATCCGCGGCTCGGCTGGCACCCTACTAGTTTCGACTCGCGCCAAGGCGTGGATAGCAGATCTTGATCCGGTGACATAGCCAAAGGTTTCCCAGCGCTCAAGAGAACGGTGAAGCCTTTGATAACGACGCTCAAGCGGATAACAAAGGAAATCGTCCATTGGCGAGTCAATCGGCATTGAAGCCAACTGGCGGTTCACCGCTCTTTTATGACGTAAACAACAAGCGGGTGGAGTTTGTCATCCCTGAAGTGCGAGCCTTGTTCCTCCAATCCGTAAGCACACTTACGCCTCGACGTTGATCGGCTGAGCAGATAAGTAAAGAAGCTGTCTTTCGTGCCTTAACCGGATTGGTGGTCTACCAATGACTTCCGGGCTTTGGGTGAGGAAGAAGAAGAAGTGGAACCGACGCCAGGCGCCCCCTCTACCTCACGTCAACCCGGCGAAGAAGCGTAATCCGTCAAGCCGGGCGACGCCTCCAAAGCTTCAAGGCATAACACCACATGAAACATCGGGCCTTAAAAGGCTTTGTAATAGGATAGTCAGCACTTTGTTTTGAACAATGCCTTTACAACCTCAGTCTGTAACCTTTTGCATGGTGGTGCTGATACTGTGGAGTGATGAACCCTCAACTTATTTTGCCTGCAATCACAAATTCTTTAACCCGCCACGGCGGCTTGTGTCGCCAGCCGGCTTGTGACGCCCATATATTTATATAAGAAAATAGGGATGTATATGATCAAACGTTATGATATAAAAATACCTGCCAGCGTCGGGCATGCAGTTGGCTTTAGCCAATCTTGAGGTGGAGGTTTAGAAACCATTACCTGCAAAGGAGAAAATAACTCTGACTCAAAATGCCGGTTTACCGTAAACCGTGTCGGGCATTATAAGCCCCTGTTACTCCATAATGGGATGTTAACAGAAAAATCAAACCGGAACAAAATCGTCGGGTTAAAAATGGACCGAATTCTGACAACTTGAATCCGGTTTAAAGAGGTTTGTCGGTTTAAGAAGGCAAACAAAAATCAAATGATTGGTATAAAAACCATATGGAAGCAAAGGCAATGATAAAAAACCGTTTGCAAGAAAAGGCTTTACTGAGCCGGATCAGATGGTGTTACCATGGTCGGACAGGACCAAGCTCCCTATAAGGTGTAGCGATGGTTCAAGTCAGCCAGGTCCCCAACTGAAATCGTGGCATGACGCCGATCAAGTGGCATTGCAATGGTTCGGGTTCGACCAAAGCCCCCAAGTGATTCTATGGCCTTAGGCCGACCAAGAGGCGTGACTGGTTCAGACGTGACCATGTCCCCAAGTGATCTGGTGGCTTTCGCCTGTCAAGAGGTGTTGCATTGGTTCGGACACGACCAAGCCCCCAAGTGACAAAAATTTCTGAAAATCAAGGCTAAGGGTTAAACCGGAGGCCGCTTCACGACAACATCTCCATGTACCCAAACCGGACTTTATACAGAACGGATACCCCGCTTTGGCCGAGGATCCGGTTTATTGCTTGTATTCATAATATATACATTGTCTTAATATGTACATAAGTGGAGCCGATGGCTCAGGTATAATAAGGCCGAAGATGAGCTATGTTCCACGGCCTGTTGGTCTCCTCTTCGACGCGTCGTGAGTCTTTCCGCTCTCGAACATCAATCGATAGTATGACCCGTTGTACAGATTCTTCATCGACCACAAAGGGCCCTTCCCAAGGTGGGGATAGCTTGTGCATATCCGTCGGTCTTGAATGAGCGAAGTACCAAGTCTCCTTCTGAAAGGTTCTTGTTCTAACCCGCGGTTTGTGATATCGACGGAGATCTTGCGGTAAATCACCGAACGAGCAGCCGCCATATCTCGCTCCTCATCGGTCGATCCAAATCGTCCTGCCGGGCTGCCTCACTATCGGCCTCAACATAAGCCGCCACGCGGGGCGAGTCATGACGTATATCGCAGGGAAGGACCGCCTCCGCTCCATAGACCATAAAGAACGGTGTGTATCCAGTGGATCTGTTTGGTGTAGTATTGATACTCCATATCACAGATGGCAGTTCCTCGACCCAACAACCCGGCGTCCTCACTAAAGGGACCATAAGCCGGGGTTTAATACCCCTCAAGATCTCCTGATTAGCTCGTTCCGCTTGACCATTGGACTGCGGGTGGGCCACTGAAGAAACGTCAAGCCGGATGTGCTCTCGTTCACAAAACTCCTTCATGGCTCCCTTGGACAAATTGGTGCCATTGTCCGTGATGATACTGTGTGGAAACCCAAACCGGAAAATCACCTTTTTGATGAACTGAACCGCCGTGGCCGCATCACACTTGCTAACGAGTGCTCGCCTCGACCCACTTGGTAAACTTATCAACCGCCACCAACAGGTGGGTTTTCTTGTCTTTGGACCTTTTGAAAGGTCCAACCATATCCAGCCCCCAAGTCGCAAACGGCCAAGTAATTGGAATCATCCTCAATTCTTGGGCCGGTACATGAGCACGTCTGGAGAACTTTTGGCAACCATCACATCGTCGACCAGATCTTCCGCATCGGCATGGGCAGTCAACCAATAGAAACCGTATAAACGCTTTGGCCACCAAGGATTTTGAACCGGCGTGATGACCACAATCCCTTCATGGATCTCACGCAATATCTCACGGCCTTCCTCAGGGGACACACAACGCTGAAACGCCCCGGACACGCTGCAACGATGCAATTCGCCCTTATGTATGGTCATAGATTTAGACCGCCCGAACTATCTGTCGGGCCGGTGTCTAAATCTTACGTAACTCGCCCCGGTTCATGTATGCCAAATAAGGGAGGGTCCAATCCGGAATGACATGCAAGGCTGCCACCAAGTGAGCCTCCGGATCAGGAATAGCTAAATCGACCTCATCAGGAAGCTTAACTGACGGATTGTGCAGTACGTCAAGGAAGACATTGGGCGGGACCGGTTTACGTTGAGACCCGAGCCGGCTTAAAGCATCTGCCGCCTCGTTCTTCCGGAGATCCACATGGTCCACCTGATAACCTTTAAAGTATCCTGCAACCATATCCACCTCCCGATGTTACGCAGCCATGAGTGGGTCTTTGGAGTCCCAAGTACCTGATACTTGCTGGGCCACCAAGTCCGAGTCACCAAAGCACTTGACCCGCTTAGATTCATCTCCTTAGCCATCCAGAGACCATGGAGCAAAGCTTCATACTCAGCTGCATTGTTAGTACAGGGAACATTAAGCGAAGAACGAGCAGAACTTGTCACCTCGTGGGGAAGTTAATCGACTCCACCCCGAGCCCTCAATTGCTGGACCCATCAAAGTGGATGGTCCAATAGGTATGATCCGGCTTTTCTTCAGGTGCTTGCAACTCCGTCCAATCATTAATGAAATCCACAAGTGCCTGAGACTTTACTGCCGTCCGAGGCACATACCTTAAACCGTGCGGCCCAAGTTCTATAGCCCACTTAGCAATCCGCCGATCGCTTCCGGTTCGTATGATATCGCCCAAAGGAGCTGAATCGACCCTTTGTGATGGGGTGCCCTTGGAAATATTGCTTGAGCTTCCGGCTTGCCATAAAAACTCCATATACCAGCTTCTGCCAATGCGGATATCTTTGTTTGGACTCAATGAGAACCTCGCTGATGTAATAAACGGCGCTGAACGGATACTCCTTCCCGCCTCCTTCGCTCTACCACAATGGCTACGCTGACCGCCTGGCATTAGCAGCAACGTATAACAGGCGGCTCCTTGTCAATGGGAGCGGCAAGAACAAGCGGGTTGGCCACCGCCGCTTTAAGTCCTCAATGCCTCATCACGGCTGGGCTGCATTTAAACGATCCGTCTTCTTGAAGATCTGGTACAAAGGAATGGCGTTCTCTCCTAGGCGATCGATAAACCGGCTTAGCGCAGCAATCCGGCCGCCAAACGTTGGACATCGTTGATACACTTTGGCTTAGCCAAGGAGGTGATAGCTGTAATCTTCTCCGGATTAGCTTCAATCCCCTGTTGGACACAAGGAAACCCAACAACTTGCTCGCGGAACACCAAAGACGACTTGGTCGGGTTGAGCATCATCTTGTACACCCGCAAGTTGTCAAAAGTTTCCTTTAAATCCTCAATCAACGTTCCTTCGCCTTGATTTCACCACGATATCATCCACATAAGCGTGCACGTTACGGCCGATCTGCTCGTGCAAGCAATTCATGCATTTAACGCCGATAAGTTGCTTGGGCTCTTGAGCCCAAAAGGCATAGATACATAGCGAAGGCTCCAAAAGGGTGATAAACGCCGTCTTCTCCTGGTCCTTAACCGCCATCTTAATCTGGTGATAACGGAATACGCATCAAAAAGCTCAAACGCTCACAACCCGCCGTAGCATCAATAATCTGGTCAATGCGGGAGGGCGAAAGGATCTCTTTGGACAAGCTTTGTTAAGATCTGTGTAATCACACACATGCGCCGGTGCCATTCTTCTTAAGGACCAACACCGGATTAGCAAGCCACTCTGGATGAAAGACTTCAACAATAAACCCTGCCGCTAAGAGCCTAGCAACTTCCTCTCCAATGGCCTTGCGCCTTTCCTCATTGAACCGGTGAAGAAACCGCTTTGCGGTGCGTATTGGGGTCAACATTAAGAGTGTGCTCGGCGAGTTCCTCGGTACACTGGCATGTCGGAAGGCTTCCATGCAAAAATGTCCCGATTCTCACGGATGAACTTCGATGGTAGCGCTTTCCTATTTAGGATCCAAGTTGGCGCGATGGTGAACTGCTTGGGCGAATCGCTGGGCACAAAATCAACAAGTTTCGTCTCACTGCCGATTTGAACTTCAAATCCGGATCGTGCTCTGTAGTCGGCTTCTTCAAAGGGGTCATATCCGCCGGATCAACATTGTCTTTATAATAATTTAACTCTTCCGTGGCACAAACCGACTCTGCATAAGCCGCATCACCTTCCTCGCATTCCAAAGCAATCCGGCGGCTCCCGTGAACCGTTATCGTCCCTTTGTGACCTGGCATTTTCAGCTGCAAATAAACATAACAAGGCCGTGCCATAAACTTAGCATAAGCCGGCCGCCCAAACAGGGCGTGGTAAGGGCTTTGGATTTTCACCACCTCAAACGTCAATGTTTCCGATCTGGAGTCATGTTCATCTCCAAAGGCCACCTCCAAAGCTATCTTACCGACCGGGTATGCCGACTTGCCGGGCACCACGCCGTGAAATACGGTGCTGGACGGCCTGAGATGTCTATCCGTCAACCCCATATGTCGGAAGGTCTCATAGTACAGGATGTTAATGCTGCTTCCTCCATCCATAAGCACCTTGGTGAACTTGTAGCCTCCCACCTGGGGTGCCACCACTAGGGCCAGCTGAACCGGATTGTAAACTCGGGGAGGATGATCCTCTCTGCTCCATACAATAGGTTGCTCTGACCAGCGCAGGTAATGCGGTGCGGCCGGTTCAACAGCACTGACCGCCCGCTGCTGAAGTTTGCGGTCCCGTCTGTCTAAGCTAGTGGTAAAGACATGATACTCTCCACTGTTTAACTGCTTTGGATTACTTTGGTAACCCGATTGCTGCTGTTGTTGATTGTAACCTCCTTGGCTCTGATTGTTTTGATTGCTTTGATTGCCTTGCCCGCCCGGATTACCACCGAACCCAGGGCCGGAATTTCCTTCACCGTAACCCGGGGCAGACCCGAACCGCCCGGGCCCTTGATCATACCGGAAAGCATTAGAATTTTGAACTCATGCATAATATAACAATCCTTCCAGAGGTGATTCGCGGTGCCTCCTTCGTCCCATGCTTGGACAAGGTTGATTCAACAAGTAATTCAAACGCTCCGGATTGTGACCTTGTGCACCACCCCGGTTTGATTGCCTACCTTTGCGCCGCGGTCCTTTGTCCTGTGCGTTGGTGTTGGCCACGAAACCCATGTTACCGTTAACCTTACGCTTGTTTCCCCATTGCTGCGGATGATCTGCTGGCCTCTGGAATTGCCATTCGCTTTCCCTTCCCTACTTCGTCACCTTCAGACTCGGGATCCTTGGTACTATCAGAGTCAGCATACTTTACCAAAACGCCCATGAGCGTGCCCATGTCATTGCAAAAACGCTTCATGCGACCCAGCTTCACCTTCAATGGTTCGAACCGGCGGTTGGCCTCTAGGGTTAAGATAGCGAATCCGGGTTGATCGGTCGATGAATGTAAGACCTCTGAAGCGGGCGCACCCAATGTGTTGTAGATTCTCCCTCTGCTGGACACAAGCCGCCAAATCCACCACGGACATAGGCTGCTTACGGTATCTTTGAAATTCTGAATGAAACGGGTCCGTGGCGGGTCCACGAACTAAGCGAGTTGGGTGGCAAATTTTTCAACCAAGTACGAGCCGTGCCTTCCAACATCATGGTGAAATACTTTGCACACGCAGCTTCGCCCACATCCGGCATCTCCATGGCCATCTCATAGCTTTCTATCCACGCTTCGAGCCAAATCGGCGGTGTAATTGGGCACCTTGCGGGTCCTTTGAAGTCCTTAGGCAGCGCATATTGCGCAAAGCGGGACGCAGACAAGGCACCCCAATGATCCGGACGTGACCCCGGTTCGAAGATGGTCAGACGAACCGGCGCGAGCTGATGGTCCTCATGTTGCGCCGCTAACTTCGGCCTCCCTGCGTGCCTGGCCGGTCCACCACCACTTGGCGTCTTGAAACCACCAGCCGGGTTGTTGCCTCGAGGCGGACCGTGGCGCGCGTTTCTTGACACGGCCGGTTCATCTGCGCTACCGGCTGTAACTCCGGCTTGGCGGGGGTGGAGTGGATCCGATCCGATCTGTATGAATATGCTTCTGCTGAGCGGGGCCGTCCGAGGAGCTCCTTAACCCGGCGTGTCTCTACCGCTTTGTGGTGAATCGCCTTCAATTGGAATCGCCTCCAACCGTGCCGCAGCCGCCACAAGGTTATCCATCGGGTTGGAGTAATGACCGGAGGTGTCTGCGCGACGATGGGCGCGCCGGTATGATGGCGAGCAGATCTATCACACGGGCTGAACCGCGCGGCCGTCCCTCGGTGCTTCCGGCGGTTTACCACCGCGGCGGATTCTTGGTCCCTGCCCTCGGGTATTGAAAAGCTCTCTTCCTCGAAAACCGAAGGTAAGCGGACCTGTACTTCCTTTTCATGACTTCATGTGACGCGCTCGATCCGGATGAGCCTATAAGCTCTGCGCATCCAGCGGCCCGCCGCGCGCCATCCTCACGTCGCGGCTGCCAGTCCGCTTTAGCTTTAGTGATCTGTTCCCTCACCTTTGCAATTTCCGCGTTGTGCAGGTCCTGATCCGGCGGATTAGCCTGCGCCATGAGCACAGCCAATCGTCAGCTCGACAAAACTTGAGCGGCGGGCGACAGGCCTCCTTCGGCAGCCATCACGCTGTTGAACCGGCGACCAGGGCGCCAGCGATCGAAGTGAAGCGCCGCCTGCGTACCGGCATGAAGATCCCAACCCGTTGGGTAGATCGAAGGGTCGGAATACTCTCACCGTCGGAACAGCCCCGATCTGGCCATCTTGCGGTGGTACAGAGACTCGGTTTCTCCGGTGACGACTCGTCGCCAGAGTAGATAACGGTTTCGCCGCCGGATGCTGATCCGTCCTCATAGTCTCCGTGGGCGACTCCCACGAAAAGCTCGCCGACCGCCGGTTTAGCGGGCAGGACTCTTCTTCGCCCGCTGAGCCGTCTCGGCGAGGTCGGCGCAGATGTCCGCCGAGCCACGGCTCGCCGATCTTGCCGATGAACACGTGTATGCCGCCAAAGGGACCCGGTATCCGTACTCAACCGAGCTGGCGTCGGGGCCCCGATCCGCATCGTCGATGTAGAGCTTGCGCGACGACTCTTAGTCATCCGCCCACAGCCGCCGAGTCGCCGAACTTGCCCTCTAAGATCATCAAACCGTCGTGCGATAGCCCCACGGTGGGCGCCAACTGTCGTGGAATTGTCACGGCAGATGTCCTCATGAAAGGACTTAGTCGTAGGGCCATCGTACGAGTTAACCTAGAGGGGTTAAAGCGGACACAAGACACGGGAGTTATACTGGTTCGGCCCCTTCGATGAAGGTAAAAGCCTACGTCCAGTTGTGATAGGATTGACGTGGTTTCGGCGACTAGGGAGCAATAGCTTTGCCTTAGCCTCGAATTCTCTGTCCCTAAACCGGCGCCGGGTCGTCCCCTTATATACACGGGTTGGCGCCGGCGGTCTCTGAGTCGATCCGGCTCATACAAGTGTCGGCTCGGTCTCTTCTCTCTTATCTTACAACACAAGTTACAACACTAAGGCGGTTCACATAAATGGACCTTAAGTCGCCTCTGGGCTCCGGGCATCCTCCGTGGGCCTGGATCATGGACGAGGGTAAACCGGCCCCTCCAGGGTGGTTCACACTCAGTAGTTGTATCCCCAACAGTGAGGCTGCTGGCGGCAAGACTGGCCCCATGAGGAGGAGGGAGCAGGCAGTCCCGCCAGCGCTTGTTTGAGCGGCTGGAGCAGGAAGAATAGAGATTGAAGAAGCACGACGGCCGTTGGATGGACATCCAACAGTCAGTGCTTGTGCGTCAACCTTTTTTTAGGAAAGCCTCAAATATGTGGAAAACAGCATACAACCCATCTGCCATTATTTCTAATAATTTACAACAGATTTGCTAATTCTTAAGGTTTTTTTTGGAGACCATATTCTTTTTGTTAGCATTACAGCCCATATTGTGGCCATGGTTATTTCGGTGCGGTCCGAACTGTTTTTAATCCCAAAATTTTGACTCACATTCAAACTGATTTTAAAAATAAATGTATATCAATATAAAATCCAACAAATTCTCCATGCATGAATATTAATGTAATTTAAAATCTTGAAATGAAAAAAAATGATATTTAAAACTAATTGCCGGTTTGATGTGTTTTAAAAATGTATAGCCCATTTCTAATTACTGATGGGCCATTTTCTCGGCCAGCCGAATGAAAGCTCTCCTTGTCTTGAAAGATTTGCAGCCCAACAGGCCTGACAAAGCGACTTACTTGGCAAATCACAAAAAAAACTGGGCTGTGGCCGTGGACCCAGCTGTCAACCTCTCCACGTATAGTACTCTTCCGATGGAAGTCGTTCCTTGACCACGTTGACCACGCCACGCGGAGAGCACCACGACGGTGGACGACGGCAAGGCCTAGGAAGGGGATGACGCGGAACCGGGGAAGACGCGACAGTGGAAGCCCGCGCGGAGAGGAGTACGAGGGTTCACTGGTTCGGCTGCGGTGTGAGGCTGCCGTAGCCGCAGGGCCTGGCCAGCGGTGGGAATAGTAGGGGGCGGTGAGGCCTCTGTGGCAGCACAGCCGGCCACGGGAGGCAGGAGCATGCGACACGACCGGTGCTACTTTGGGTAATTTGGAGCAAGAAGACCAGAGGTTGAAGAAGCACTACGGCCGTTGGATGGACATCGTACGGTCACTGGAGCTAGAATCATTCATATTGACTAAGATGATAAAGCCCTTCGTCCCCGTCAACTTAGTAGGCCCACAAGTCAGCCTCCCACCAAGGTGGGTCCCAGCTAGCCAGGGGAGTATTCATTTTCTTGTGCGTAATAAGGAGGCACTTCCGGTGGGTCCGAGCTGACAGCGAGGGGAACGTTTTTTTCGTGAAATACAGTGGCCCGTCCGGTGGGTCCCAGCAGTTAGGGGGAAATGATTTTTTTTGCAAAATACTGGTGGCCCATCCGTTGGGTCCCCGCTGTCAGGTGGAGGAATAATTATTTTCCGCGTAATAAGGAGGCACTTCCTTGCGGCTGCCGTGGACCCGGTGTCGGCCTTTCCACGTCTGATACTCTTCCGATGGAAGTCGGTCGTTGACCACATTGACCACGCCGCGCCGAGAGCACCACGACGGTGGATGACGACGAGGCCTAGGAAGGGGACGACGCGAGCCGGGAAGACGCGGCGGTGGATGCCCACGCGGAGAGGAGTCGGCGTTCACCGGTCGGCTGCGGTGTGAGGTGGCGTCGCCGCAGAATAACGGGGTGTGGGTGAGTAGAGGATGCCCCGCCAGCGGTGGTAGTAGTAGGGGCGCTGAGGCTCACATGGCAAGACAGCCACCACGGGGAGGCGGAGTAGGCGGTCCCTTGGCGCTACTTTGGCTTTGGAGCAAGAAGATTAGAGATTGAAGAAACAACGACGGCCGTTGGATTGACATCCAACGGTTACGTCTGCTAGAATCGTTTGTTGACATATATAATAACTAAAAAAATCTTGCATACGCGTCAACTAAACAGGCCCACAAGTCAGACCACTCCCTCTTATTTTTAATAATTATATATAGCTCATGGCAACTTCTTATGCAATTTATTGCAGTCGTTTTTTTTGTTGGCCAGGGCCAATTTCGTATATTTCTGTGGGTTCCAAACTATTTTTAATACCGAAATGTCGAGCAAGATTTAAAGAACTTTGAAGATATATTTAAATTAGGTTAATGCCCAGTGAAATAGGAATCTGAAAATGTGAAAAAATTCAGAAATTATAAAGTAATTGCCAATTTGTCATCTGTTTTTATATTTACAACCCATTTCATATTACTTTCAAGATTTGCAGGCGTCTTGAAAGAGTTGCAGCCCATCAGGGCGTAGAAAAATAAGTAGGACTGGATTGGGTATTCTTCAGAAAATATAAACCGGGCTCATTTTCACAAAGAAAAAATAGCTGGGCTGGTCACATGGTGAACATAAAATATAATCCTGGGCTAGACGGGCCACAGCCCAGTTCAAACCCTGCTCCGTCTCAACAATACCAAACAAAAAAATACTGCTCAAGTAGCTACGTCCCAGGTGTTAGCCGATCTTGTGCTGTTCTCTTGTCCATTAACCATATACGCTCACAATGTCGTGGGTCCCAGATTGTAACACCCCGGAAGTAACTTTCCATATTTGTAACTCCAACTCTTGCCATTTTCGGCATTGTGATATGATATTCCCTCCGTGGTTGGGTTTTCTTCATTTTGCATTTTGTCCATGTCATGCATTTTATATTATGTCATCATGTGCATCGCATTTGCATACGTGTTCGTCTCATGATTCCGAGCATTTTTCCCGTTGTCCGTTTTGCAATCCGGCACTCCTATCTCCCCCGGCGGTCCCTTTTACGTTTTTCCGTGTGCGGGTATTAAACCTTCTCGAAATGGACCGAGGTTTGTCTAGTGGCCTTGGTATACCACCCGTAGACCACGGTCAAGTTTGAACCATTTGGAGCTCGTTTGGTACTCCAACGGTTAACCGCACCTTCGCAAAGGCCTCTTTTAAGTTGCAGCCCAACACCCCTCCAAAACAGCCCAATAACCCATCTAAGTCACTTCCATGCTCTCCGTCGTTCGATCACGATCGTGTGGGCGAAAACTACACCTCATTTGGACTCTCCTAGCTCCCTCTATGCCTATTTAAACACCTCCCCCGAAATCCGGATCATCCTCTTCCCCGAAACCCTAAAAATCCGTCCCGCGGCGCCGGACGCGTCCAGCCGCCGCCGGACACGTCCGCCCCGCGCCCTCGTCCAATCACCGGCCGCCACCTGTCCGCGCCGCCCGAGCCGCGGGCCGGGCGGAACCCGCCCGCCCGCCGCGCCGCTGCGCCGCCGCCTCGCGCCTGGCGGCCCGGCCCCGTCGCCGCCTGCCGCCCTCCGCCGCCACCGCGCCGCCCGCCGGCCCCGTCGCCCGCCGCCCATCGCCGCCCAGCGCCGTCCCCGCCGGGCCCGCCGCCGCCTCCCGAAGCTTCCATGCTGCCGCCGCCGCCCGCCGCTGCCGGCGGCGGCGTTGTCGCCAGCGCCACCACCGGATCGGCGGCAAGCGCCGCGTCCGCCGTCGCCTCCGGCTCCGGCCGCCGGCCACCACCTCCCGCAGCCGTCGCCCGATCCGCCCGATCCGGCCTCGGGCGAGCCCGTTGACCTCTTCTCCCCTCACTTTTCTTCTAAGTCCTAATCTCTTGTTATTTTGTGCATTTTCAACGTGCTATATCTTCGCATCCGTAGATCCATTTTTGCGTATAATATGTCAAAATGTTCGCCTCGAAGAGTAGATCATTTCATTCCATTGCATCATTTTCATTTGAGCTCATCTTGATGCCCGAAATGCTGTTGGAAGAGTGCTATGTGCTGTTAGTTTCTGATTTTTATCAGAAGTTGCACTTTTGTTATTTTTGCCATGATTATTGTGTGCACCCTATGAATTTGAGTCCTACATGTGTTTTGTAAAATGCCATGTCATCTTTCCAGGGGTATATGCCATGTATTTTTGTGATCTATGTGGTGACTAGCACAAGCATGCAAAGTAGGTGTCCTAATGTTGCTGATTTCAGCCCTGTTTTAGCTGATTTTGATGCCATGTTTACTTGATGATACCGAGAGATCTATGCATATTTTGAGATACTTCAGTAAGGGTGTTTTGTAAAGAATGACTTGCTCTATCCATCCATGCCTTTGTTTGCAATTATGGGATGCCATAGCTTGAGTCAATCGAGCTCTACTTTTGCTATCAAATGTTTCCTGGCAGATTGTATACATGTTATTCAATTTTTCCTAGCTTGTTGTGGTTGATCCATATATGCTATGTTAGTGTTCTTGCCATGTATGTCTTCTATGTCATGTCTTCTTGATGTATGTATGCTTAGTTTATCATTTGAGGCTCTGTAGTGAGTGCATTGAGCTTGTTAACATGCCATCTCGTTATCAGTTTTGACATGTCAAGTTGCTGAATCTGTTAAGAGACTTTCAATATTGACATGGGTGTTACTATATTTTCTAGTCCTTTTGGCTTATGGTCAGTAAGGGACTTTTGTTCTAGGCTTTGAGTAGATTCATGCCATGCCTTGTTTTGCTATTTTAAGTTCCTGTAGCATGTAGTTTTGTTGCTCTGAACATTGCAACCTGATGCTGTTTTTGCCATGTCCAGCCTGATTATTAATGCACTTTTGCCATGCTTGTTTGAACATGTTATGATGTGAACTAGCCGTAGCTCAGTGCTCATCTTTTGTCGAGCATCATGTGTAGATCACTGCCATGTGCTTTGTTGATACGTTTGGGTGCAGTAGCTTAATTATTTGTTGCTTGCTAAGTGGCATCATGCTGTTAATGGCAGATTTGCGCCATTCTTGTTTTGCTTGCCATTTGCAAACCGTGCATCCGTTTCGGTGATCTTTATATCGATTTCAACGAAATCATCTCATCTTTCCAGTGGCATGCTTGGTTTGCCAAGTTGATGCCTGGTTCATCATTACCTTCCGGGCGCATATAAGCATTGCATATCGCATCCGCATATCATGTCATGTTTTGCATCATGTTGATTGTGCATTGCACCGTGATTTATTGTGGTTCCTTTGTTTGTGTTGTTGCTTTGGGTAGAGTCGGAGGCGAGTACGTGAGCGAGGAGCCTGTTGAGAACGTTTTCGAGGATCAAGCTTTCGACAACTCGAGAACATTGCGCGCAAGATGACCATACCCTCGAAATCACTTCTATCTTTGCTATGCTAGTTGCTCGCTCTTTTGCTATGCCTATGCTGCGATGCCTACCACTTGCTATATCATGCCACCCATATTGCCATGTCAGCCCCTAACCATCCTTTCCTAGCAAACCGTTGATTGGCTATGTTACCGCTTTGCTCAGCCCTCTTATAGCGTTGCTAGTTGCAGGTGAAGCTGAAGTTTGTTCCTTGTTGGAACATGGAGATGTTGTTCCTTATTGGAACATGTTTACTTGTTGGGGATATCACAATATATATCTGCTATAATTAATACATCTATATACTTGGTAAAGGGTGGAAGGCTCGGCCTTATGCAGTGTTTTGTTCCACTCTTGCCACCCTAGTTTCCATCATACGGTGTTATGTTCCTTGATTTCGCGTTCCTTACGGTTGGGTGATTTATGGGACCCCTTGACAGTTCGCTTTGAATAAGACTCCTCCAAGAAGGCCCAACATTGGTTTTACCATTTGCCACCTAAGCCTTTTCCCCGGTTTTCGCGAGCCGAGGGTCATCTTTATTTTAACCCCGGGCCAGTTCTCCTTCGATTGCTGGTCCAACCTGGGCGATGTCCGGCGCCCCTGGGCAATCCAGGTCTATGCCAACCCGACGTCTTGCCCATCCGGTGTGCCCGAGAGCGAGATATGTGCAGCTCCTATCGGGATTTGTCGGCACATTCGGGTGGCTTTGCTGGTCTTGTTTTATTGCTGTCGAAATGTCTTGTAGTCCGGGATTCGAGATTGATCGGGTCTTCCGGTAGAAGAATATCCTTCGTTGACCGTGAGAGCTTATAATGGGCTAAGTTGGGACACCCTGCAGGTAATATCTTTCAAAGCCGTGCCAGCGGTTATGAGGCAGATGGGAATTTGTTAATGTCGGTTGTAGATAACCCAAAGTTGACCTCAAATAAAATACACATCAACGCGTGTGTAACGTGATGGTCTCTTCTCGGTGAGTCCGGGAAGTGAACACGGTGTTGGAGTTATGTCGGCGTAAGTAGTTCAGGATCACTTCTTGATCACTACTAGTTTCACGACCGTGCTTTGCTCCTCTTCTCGCTCTCTTTTGCGAAGTAGCCACCATATATGCTAGTCGCTTGCTGCAGCTCCACTTTACTACCTTGTCCTTCCTATAAGCTTAAATAGTCTTGATCTCGCGGGTGTGAGATTGCTGAGTCCCGTGACTCACGGATACTTCAACACAGTTGCAGGTTCCGATGAGGCGGTCAGGTGACTCAACCGAGCTCAAGTGGGAGTTCGACGAGGCGTGGTCGTTACTATGTGTCTTTTCCGGATGATCAGTAGTGGTGCCCAGTTGGGACGATTCGGGATCTGTGTTAGCATTTGGGGTATCTTCTTTCATTTTGGTTCCGTAGTCGGACCTTGAGTGTACTCTGAATGATGGATGTTTATTTATGTCTTGTGTGAAGTGGCATTGTAAGCCAACTATGTATCTTTTTCCCTTAATTATTACATGGGTTGTGTGAAGATTACCTCACTTGCAACATTGCTTTCAATGCGGTTATGCCTCTAAGTCGTGCCTCGACACGTGGGAGATATAGCCGCATCGGGGGTGTTACAAGTTGGTATCAGAGCCTTCCCGACTTAGGAGCCCCTACTTGATTGTTTGCTGCGTTGTTGAGTCTAGAATGGAAAATGTTTTGAGTCTTAGGATTATATATATCGGAGAGTAGGATTCTTTTTACTTCCCGGTCCCTTCGTCGCTCTGGTGAGGTATCCCGACGAGAGTTTTGACTCTCCTCTTCTCAAATTTCACTAAAATTTTTTTAGGATCACGTGGGTATCTTGGAATCGTTCGATGGTTTTGTGACGAGAACATTGTTCTTGGTGCCTCGACATTTAGGGGTTGTGGCGGTGTCCCGGGAGTTGAGCTCCGAGGTGTTGTCGTCACAATTTTATCGCTGATTCTGGAATACGAGTTTTGCCGACATCGAAATCTCTTTTGTGCAGTTGTTGGTGAGATAACCCCGATAGCCCGATCTTGTGGCGAAAGGGAGTATTGCCATGACTTGCATAACGGATGTTTTTCAAGGTCGAGGTACACGATTTCGAGGATTTCTTGGTTATGTGTTGACGGATGGATACTGTTTGGATCTAGGTATTGTTAGTTTGGGTGATATATTTTGTGTCCCTGTATCCCCAACACCAGATTGCATAACCAGAAAGTTTGGGAGTTTATAGGTGGGAATTCTAGTAGCTTACGGGATATTCTTTTCGACGGATGTATGATTTGAGATTGGGGTTCAAAGTTTAGTGGTCCGCCCATTCACGGTCGATTTGAGTGGTCGCGAGGCGTCTTAAAGAATCCTTGGCTATGCTGATTCGGGGCGTCTTGTTAGTCATTCGTGACGTCCGCTATACGTCGTGTCCGTGTGGGCCCCACCACGAACACTTTGGGCGAAATCTCTATCATGTGTTTGTTCCGGCTCATTCTAGAAGCCAACCTTTTGTTTTTCAGTTGTGATATTCGATTGTTTCTAAGTCAGATGTTCTTTCCATATCTGTATCTAAGTGGCTTCTCACCTTAATGGATGTGTGATGATTAACTTTGGAATTCATTCGTTCATTCTTGTTCGAATGTTTATTGTGAAGACTATATGTTGCAATTTCTATCCGTTGATTCAACTTATCAATTTGTCTATCAAAGGACTAACGGATGTCACCCTCTTCAGGATGGCTCCGCCAAGCGTCTGAATCGGATCGCAATGATGGGGATCGGTCGAACCTCCACCTCCACCTCCACCTCCGCCTCCGGAGGCACGGCAAGCTATCATGGCAGCCACCAATGCCAATGCTCGATGATTTTGCAGCTCTTGCAAGAACGTACTCAGGGCAAGGCAATCAAGGAAATCAAGGTCAAGGCAACAATCAGCCACACTTTGCTACTCTCGGTCGGTTCCTCGCTAATCAGCGAAGTCTTTCGGTTTACGTGTTGAGGCCACGACGGCGACGATTGGTTAGTGGACATCTGCAAGCACTTTGGTGTAGCAATGTCGGACACGAGGACTTTGTCAAGTTTGCATCGTTTCAACTCAAGGATCAAGCTGCTGAGTGGTACCAGAATACAAAGATTCCAGAGGAGGTCGTGTCATCTCACAGGATGAGTTCCGCCGTGATTTGAGCTCATCACATTCGAAAAGTGTTGTTGAGAGCAAGCGTGAGGAGTTCCGCAATCTCAAGCAGGGCAACATGTCTGTCTATCAATACAATATCCAGTTCGAGCTCGCTCGTTTTGCTAAGCAAGGCGTACTGATGAAAGGAGTATGATCTATCGATTCGGAGGTGGTCCGAGAGAAGATCTGCAATTACCTCTTGTGCTGTTTGAGCGGATAAGTATGATGATTTCTACAACATGGCTCTGAAGCAAGAAGCTGCCCAGCTCAAATGTGAGGCCTCTAAGAAGAGAATCAGGGATGCAGTTCAGTCCTCCTCGTCCTCTCAAGTGGCAGCTAAGCAGCAGAAGTTTTACCTGCCCCTCCTTCGTTCGTCGGCCTTACCAGTGAGAAGAACTCAGGTGGCCGTGGATCTTCCCACCCACCCAACCCAAGCTATCGAACAAGTCTAATTCTCAAGCTCCAAGGTCAAGTGCTCCTTACCACCGTCCGCTCTCTCGAGGTCACTTGCAACAAGTGTCGCAGAAGGGTCACTATCTGAACAAGTGCTTCAACAGAGGCGTCTTCCGCCTCCTCCTCCTATGAAATCTTCCAGCAATGCGGTGGTCAAGCATAATCCCAAGTCTGCAAGGTGAACATGATGAATGCAGCTCAAGCGGAGGAATCTCTGATGTGATCATGGGTAATCTTCCGATTAATGATATTCTGCAAAAGTCTTATTTGATTGGTGCATCTATTTCTTTCATATCAAGACCTTTTGCATCCATGAACAATTTGCATCTTGTTGATCTGCCTAAACCGATAGCGGTTTCCTCTCGGGTTTGTTCATGAATACAAAATGATGGCCCGGATGTTTCTATCAAGATGGGAGATTATAGATTTTCGCTAAACCAATGGTTCTTGGTGACTCGGATATTGATCTTATTCTCGGAATGGGTGGCTTTATCGGCACAAAGCTCAGCTTGATTGTGCTGCTGTGGAAATTCAATTGACTCACTCTTCTAATGATGTGATCATCTATGCGCTCGTGATGAAACCATTCGGTTGTTTTCTCTAAATGAGAAGGGCGAATTGAATGCCATCTCTCGATTCGATCGTTTGTGAGTACCAAGATGTCTTTCGGAAGAGCTTCGGGTATGCCTCCTCATCGCCGCTTGAGTTCGTTATTGATCTTGAGCCTGGCACTGAACCCGTTTGCAAGCGTCCATACAAGCTTGGACCTGATGAGCTGAAGGAATTGAAGAAGCAGCTCGATGAACAAGAGCGTCTGGGTTTGATCAGACCGAGTTCATCTCCTTGGGGTTGTGGTGTTCTTTTGTCCGGAAGAAGGATGGCACGGACCGACTTTGCGTCGATTACCGTCCATTGAATAAGAAGACAATCAAGAACAAGTATCCACTTCCCAACATCAATGAGCTTTTCGAGCAACTCAAAGGTGCTACGGTGTTCTCCAAGCTTGACCTTCGTATGGGGTATCATCAGATTCGCATTCGTGAACAAGATATTCCCAAGACAGCATTCGAACAAGCTTTGGTTCTTATGAATATCTTGTCATGTCTTTCGGCCTCGTCGATGCTCCTCCAACATTCTCTCGGATGATGAACTTCATATTCAATCCCTACACCAATGAATTCGTCTTGGTCTATCTTGATGATATTTTGGTCTTCTCCAAGAATAAGAAGGATCATGCCAAACATTTGCGATTGGTGCTAGACAAGCTCGAGAGTACCAATTCTATGCGAAGTTCTCCAAATGTGAATTTTGGCTTGATGAAGTGCTTTATCTTGGTCATATCATCTCCGCCAAGGGCATCGCTGTTGATCCCGAGAAGGTGTCCGCAATTGTGAATTGGGAACCTCCTCAGAATGTCAAGCAGCTCCGCAGCTTTCTTGGTCTTGCAAGCTATTGCCGAAGATTCGTTGAGAACTTCTCCAAGATTGCAAAGCCTCTTTCCAACCTTCTCCAGAAGCATGTGAAGTATGTCTGGTCTCCCGAGTGTGGCGTTGCTTTCAATACCCTCAAAGAGAAACTCGTCACAGCTCACATTCGACTCCTCTGATGAATCCAAGCCATTTGAAGTTTTCGTGATGCTTCTCTTCAAGGTCTCGGTGCTGTGTTAATGCAAGAGAAGAGAGTTGTGGCTTATACCTCTCGCTTGATTGAAGCCCAACGAGAAGAACTACCCCACTCACGATCTTGAGTTGGCGGCGATTGTCCATGCATTGATAACGTGGAGACATCTCTTGTTGGGAAGGAAAGTGGACATTTTCACCGATCACAAGAGTCTCAAGTACATCTTCACTCAGCCCAACCTCAACCTCGAGCAGACTCGATGGGTGAAATGATTCAAGAGTACAACCCAAGTATTGAGTATACTCCGGCAAAGCCAATGTCATTGCAGACGCTTTGAGCAGGAAAGCTTATCGCAGCAGTCTAATCCTCAAGCCCTTTCATCGGATCTCTGTGAATCTTTCCATAAGCTGAATCTTCAAGTTGTTCCTCAAGGCTTTCTTGCCAACCTCATAGTATCTCCTACTTTGGAAGATCAGATTCGTGAGGCTCAACTTCGGATACCATGGTGAAGAAGGTGAAGCGTGGTATCGACAAGGGCATTTCCAAGTACAAGTGCTTCCACGTTGATGACAAAGACACTCTGTTCTTTGAGGACGGATTGTGGTTCCTAAGGGTGATCTGCGAAAAGTCATTATGAGCGAGGCTCACAATTCGCTTCTATCCATTCATCCTGGAAATACGAAGATGTACCATGACCTCAAGCAGTCATATTGGTGGACTCGAATGAAGCGAGAAATTGCTCAATTCGTGAATGAATGTGATGTCTGCAGAAGAGTGAAAGGAGAACACCAAAGACCAGCTGGTCTCCTCCAACCTCTTGCTATTCCTGAATGGAAGTTTGATCATATTGAAATGGACTTCGTGGACTGGCTTTCCAAAGTCCAAGCGTGGAAATGATGCTATCTTCGTTGTCATTGACAAGCTTACTAAAGTGGCTCATTTTCTTCCTATCAAAGAATCCATCACAGCAGCTCGGTTGGCGAGCTATACACCTCGAGGATTGTCTCCTTGCGGCATTCCACAAGTGATCTCTTGAGACCGTGGCAGCATCTTTACCTCCAAGTTTTGGGAGTCTTTTGAGAAGGCCATGGGCACCAACATTCGGTTCAAGCACAGCTTTCCATCCTCAAACAAGTGGCCAAGTTGAGCGAGTAAATCAAATCCTTGAAGATATGCTCGGGCTTGTGTCATTTCCTTCGGTATGAAGTGGGAAGATTGTCTTCCATATGCTGAGTTCTCTTACAACAACAGCTTCCAAGCGAGTTCGGGCAAGGCCCCATTGAAATTCTCTATGGCGAGAAAGTGCCGTACTCCTCTCAATTGGTGCGAGACAAGTGAGCGCCAACTTCTTGGCAATGACTTGATCACGAAGCGGAAGAAATGTGCCAAGTCATTCGTGAGAATCTCAAAGCCGCATAATCGCGCGGAAAACTATTATGATGATAAGCACCGTGATGTGACTTTTGAAATCGGAGACCATGTCTACCTCCGTCTCTCAATGAAAGGCACTCGCCGCCCGGTATCAAAGGAAGCTTGCCCCTAGATCGTGGGTCCTTTCAAGATCATTGGCAAAAGAGGCGATCTCGCCTATCAACGAGCTTCCATCCAACTTTGCAAGCGTGCATGATGTGTTTCACGTGTCACAACTTCGCAAGTGCTTCAAGACTCTGAACGCACTATCAACTTCAAGAGATTGACCTTCAAGAAGATCTCTCTTATCATGAGCACCCGTTGCTATTCTTGAAGAAACCGGCGCAAGACTCGCAACAAGTCAATCAAATTCCTGAAAGTGAAGTGGTCACACCATTCCGACCGAGAAGCTACACAGGGGCGCGAGGATCACCTCCGTTCGAATATCCGGAGTTCTTTCAGTCCTAGATCTGGGGCGAGATCCTCTTGTAGTGGTGGAGTGTTGTAACACCCGAAGTAACTTTCCATATTTGTAACTCCAACTCTTGCCATTTTCGGCATTGTGATATGATACTCCCTCCGTGGTTGGGTTTTCTTCATTTTGCATTTTGTCCGTGTCATGCATTTTATATTATTTCATCATGTGCATCGCATTTGCATACGTGTTCGTCTCATGATTCCGAGCATTTTTCCCGTTGTCCGTTTTGCAATCCGGCACTCCTATCTCCCCGGCGGTCCCTTTTACGTTTTTCCGTGTGCGGGTATTAAACCTTCTCGAAATGGACCGAGGTTTGTCTAGTGGCCTTGGTATACCACCGTAGACCACCGGTCAAGTTTGAACCATTTGGAGCTCGTTTGGTACTCAACGGTTAACCGCACCTTCATAAAGGCCTCTTTTAAGTTGCAGCCCAACACCCTCAAAACAGCCCAATAACCCATCTAAGTCACTTCCATGCTCTCCGTCGTTCGATCACGATCGTGTGGGCGAAAACTACACCTCATTTGGACTCTCCTAGCTCCCTCTATGCCTATTTAAACACCTCCCCCGAAATCCGGATCATCCTCTTCCCCGAAACCCTAAAATCCGTCCATGGCGCGGGCGCGTCACCGCCGCCGGACACGTCCCGCCGCGCCCTCGTCCAATCACGGCCGCCACCTGTCCGCGCCGCCGCCCGCCCGGCCCGGCCTTGAACCCAGGCTGGGCCCGCCCGCCAGCGCGCCGCCCGCTGCCGCCGCCTCGGCG
The DNA here is from genome assembly GCA_021605205.1 of Aegilops longissima. Lineage (NCBI taxonomy): Eukaryota > Viridiplantae > Streptophyta > Magnoliopsida > Poales > Poaceae > Aegilops > Aegilops longissima. The sequence goes on from CM038680.1 coordinate 151,010,453, forward strand.
GCCGCCCGTCGCCATGCGCCCTCGCCGCCGCCGGCGCCGGTAGGAGAAGAACCCGACTCGGTATTCTTAAAGAGCCCCCCCGCCGCGCCGCCTTCGCCGCCGGCGCGTCCCCGCCGCCGCCGCCGCCGCCTCCCAAGCTTCCGCGCCGCCCGCCCGCCGCCATAGCCGCCGGCCGGCGTTGTCGCCAGCGCCACCCGGATCCGGCGGCGCGCGCGCGTCCGCCCCGCCTCGCCTCCGGCCGCCCGGCCACCACCTCCCGCAGCCGTCGCCCGATCCGCCCGATCCGGCCTCGGGCGAGAGCCGTTGACTTCTTCTCCCTCACTTTTCTTCTAAGTCCTAATCTCTTATTATTTTGTGCATTTTTCAACGTGCTATATCTTCGCATCCGTAGATCCATTTTGCGCGTATAATATGTCAAAATGTTCGCCTCGAAGAGTGGATCATTTCATTCCATTGCATCATTTTCATTTGAGCTCATCTTGATGCCCGAAATGCTGTTGGAAGAGTGCTATGTGCTGGTAGTTTCTGATTTTATCAGAAGTTGCACTTTTGTTATTTTTGCCATGATTATTGTGTGCACCCTATGAATTTGAGTCCTACATGTGTTTTGTAAAATGCCATGTCATCTTTCCAGGGGTATATGCCATGTATTTTTGTGATCTATGTGGTGACTAGCACAAGCATGCAAAGTAGGTGTCCTAATGTTGCTGATTTCAGCCCTGTTTTAGCTGATTTTGATGCCATGTTTACTTGATGATACCGAGAGATCTATGCATATTTTGAGATAATTCAGTAAGGGTGTTTTGTAAAGCATGACTTGCTATATCCATCCATGCCTTTGTTTGCAATTATGGGATGCCATAGCTTGAGTCAATCGAGCTCTACTTTTGCTATCAAATGTTTCCTGGCAGATTGTATACATGTTATTCAATTTTGCCTAGCTTGTTGTGGTTGATCCATATATGCTATGTTAGTGTTCTTGCCATGTATGTCTTCTATGTCATGTCTTCTTGATGTATGTATGCTTAGTTTATCATTTGAGGCTCTGTAGTGAGTGCATTGAGCTTGTTAACATGCCATCTCGTTATCAGTTTTTGACATGTCAAGTTGCTGAATCTGTTAACGAGACTTTCAATATTGACATGGGTGTTACTATATTTTCTAGTCCTTTTTGGCTTATGGTCAGTAAGGGACTTTTGTTCTAGGCTTTGAGTAGATTCATGCTATGCCTTGTTTTGCTATTTTAAGTTCCTGTAGCATGTAGTTTTGTTGCTCTGAACATGTCAACCTGATGCTGTTTTTGCCATGTCCAGCCTGATTATTAATGCACTTTTGCCATGCTTGTTTGAACATGTTATGATGTGAACTAGCCGTAGCTCAGTGCTCATCTTTTGTCGAGCATCATGTGTAGGTCACTTCCATGTGCTTTGTTGATACGTTTGGGTGCAGTAGCTTAATTATTTGTTGCTTGCTAAGTGGCATCATGCTGTTAATGGCAGAATTGCGCCATTCTTGTTTTGCTTGCCATTTGCAAACCGTGCATCCGTTTCCGGTGATCTTTATATCGATTTCAACCGAAATCATCTCATCTTTCCAGTGGCATGCTTGGTTTGCCAAGTTGATGCCTGGTTCATCATTACCTTCGGGCGCACATAAGCATTGCATATCGCATCCGCATATCATGTCATGTTTTGCATCATGTTGATTGTGCATTGCACCGTGATTTATTGTGGTTCCTTTGTTTGTGTTGTTGCTTTGGGTAGAGTCGGGAGGCGAGTACGTGAACGAGGAGCCTGTTGAGAACGTTTTCGAGGATCAAGCTTTCGACAACTCGAGAACATTGCGAGCAAGATGACCATACCCTCGAAATCACTTCTATCTTTGCTATGCTAGTTGCTCGCTCTTTTGCTATGCCTATGCTGCGATGCCTACCACTTGCTATATCATGCCACCCATATTGCCATGTCAGCCCCTAACCATCCTTTCCTAGCAAACCGTTGATTGGCTATGTTACCGCTTTGCTCAGCCCTCTTATAGCGTTGCTAGTTGCGGTGAAGCTGAAGTTTGTTCCTTGTTGGAACATGGAGATGTTGTTCCTTATTGGAACATGTTTACTTGTTGGGGATATCACAATATATATCTGCTATAATTAATACATCTATATACTTGGTAAAGGGTGGAAGGCTCGGCCTTATGCCCAGTGTTTTGTTCCCTCTTGCCACCCTAGTTTCCGTCATACGGTGTTATGTTCCTTGATTTAGCGTTCCTTACGGTTGGGTGATTTATGGGACCCCTTGACAGTTCGCTTTGAATAAGACTCCTCCAGCAAGGCCCAACATTGGTTTTACCATTTGCCACCTAAGCCTTTTCCCGGGTTTTCGCGAGCCGAGGGTCATCTTTATTTTAACCCCGGCCGGTTCTCCTTCGATTGCTGGTCCAACCTGGCGATGTCCGGCGCCCCTGGGCAATCAGGGTCTATGCCAACCCGACGTCTTGCCCATCCGGTGTGCCCGAGAGCGAGATATGTGCAGCTCCTATCGGGATTTGTCGGCACATTCGGGTGGCTTTGCTGGTCTTGTTTTATTGCTGTCGAAATGTCTTGTAGTCCGGATTCGAGATTGATCGGGTCTTCCGGTAGAAGGAATATCCTTCGTTGACCGTGAGAGCTTATAATGGGCTAAGTTGGGACACCCTGCAGGTAATATCTTTCAAAGCCGTGCCCGCGGTTATGAGGCAGATGGGAATTTGTTAATGTCGGTTGTAGATAACCCAAAGTTGACCTCAAATAAAATACACATCAACGCGTGTGTAACCGTGATGGTCTCTTCTCGTGAGTCCGGAAGTGAACACGATGTTGGAGTTATGTTTGGCGTAAGTAGTTCAGGATCACTTCTTGATCACTACTAGTTTCACGACCGTGCTTTGCTCCTCTTCTCGCTCTCTTTTGCGAAGTAGCCACCATATATGCTAGTCGCTTGCTGCAGCTCCACTTTACTACCTTGTCCTTCCTATAAGCTTAAATAGTCTTGATCTCGCGGGTGTGAGATTGCTGAGTCCCCGTGACTCACAGATACTTCCAACACAGTTGCAGGTTCCGATGAGGCGGTCAGGTGACTCAACCGAGCTCAAGTGGGAGTTCGACGAGGCGTGGTCGTTACTATGTGTCTTTTCCAGATGATCATTAGTGGTGCCCAGTTGGGACGATTCGGGGATCTGTGTTAGCATTTGGGGTATCTTCTTTCATTTTGGTTCCGTAGTCGGACCTTGAGTGTACTCTGAATGATGGATGTTTATTTATGTTTGTGTGAAGTGGCATCGTAAGCCAACTATGTATCTTTTTCCTTAATTATTACATGGGTTGTGTGAAGATTACCTCACTTGCAACATTGCTTTCAATGCGGTTATGCCTCTAAGTCGTGCCTCGACACGTGGGAGATATAGCCGCATCGGGGGTGTTACACAGATGTCAGGAAAACACTAGGAGGAAGCATTTTATTTTTCCATACGCTGGCGTGGGGCCCCTCTTGTCATCCTCTCCACGCATTTCGCTGATTCTGTTGTTTGTTGACCAAGTTGACAACGCGAGAGGGCGGCGCCTTGACGAAGCGCCTCAAAGCGTGGAGGGCGTCGGCGTTAACAATTTAGGAGGCGGTGGGGCAGCGATCGTCTTGTTGGCGCAGCCACCGTGGGAGGCGGAAGCAGGCGGCCCCGCCGACGCTGGTTTGGTTTTGGCGGCCGGAGGAAGACGGGGATGAAGAAACATGACACCTTTGTAAAAGCAGCAGGAGTACTTAGCAACCTTAATGAAACCAGCGCAGGGCACTTAACAACCAAAGTTGAAAGCAGTATGAGTACTTATACAGGTTCAACCGCACAAAGCACGCCTCGAGCAGTGCTACTTTGCCTCTGATTAACCAAGGGTGAGGCCGCCAAGCCCGTGACAAGGCCAGGCGCACCCAGCGCATCCACAACCTTCTGAAAGCGGCTTCATCTCGCAACATGGTCAATAAACTGGATATTCACTTTAGAGCCATGGAAAAGCATGAACATAATCTTCTGTCCTATTCTCCAAGATGGACGGGCCTTCATTATTTGAGACCACCCATGAATAAGTATCTTTTCACCTCCAAGGGGAATTGAGTAGGTCGACATAAACATCATGTTGTGACCAAGCGCAAGTCTGACACGACCATGGTCAGGCATCTGTATGGGAACAATAGAACTCGGCAGTTCCTGTTTCAAGAAGATCACTGGCTGTAAAACTGTGTATAAGCAATAGTTTATGAACAACATATATAACGAGAAAACAGCTCGTACCATAATTTTCTCGACACAGTTGGACCTGTTCAACAAGTGCAGCGATGGCACACATATCCCACGTGGCCTTCCACCATTGAAACGCCCACAAGGACCTCAAGGCGATCAATAAAGTGTAGGTACTTGTGGATGTCGATCGATCAACTTGATTGCCATTAGTAACAGCCGAGTTATTACAAAGTAACAAGCGAGCAAGCGATGCTTAACTCTGAAAAAACCTACGTGCCACCAATTATAAGAAAATATTAGTTAGAAGTAGCATATTCATGAGAGATTCGTTGCTACTTCTAAAGTTAAATTGTGATTAGTTAGACAAAATAGGTGGATTAAGAAGTAATCAAGGCAACAAGCAAGAACCAGATACAAAACTAACATGGATGAACAATTGGAACGACGTCGGGGTGGAAGATCGCAGTGAAAATGAGACCAGGTTCTGCTATTTCCATCAACATCCGTGCGCCAACTTTCAGTCCGTAACACTTGAGAAAGTTTATCCAAGTTCGGCCATAAAAAAAGCAGCGATCTTCTTGGTTCATGAACCCAACTCAGAACTTATATCCATGGCTTGTCTTCACTGTGACCATTAAACTAGTGTATTCAGTTATGGCAAGGCCGAGCATCTTGAGTACATGTGTTCTGGCAGAGCAAATAATACACTGCAGGAAAAATAATATGAGAACACAGCATGTTAAAAAAAAACACGCCCTCTCGAATAGAAAAGAGGATTCTAGGAACATACTGTGCGCGTTTCAAAATGTTGTGTTAGGATGAGAAGGAACAAGTGTGGCATCTCGCCGAGGGCGCAGAAACCTGCAGGGTACTCACACTTTGGGCACTGCAAATGAAACACACTAGATTCAGTAGGAAGAAAATGCATCAACTGCAGCGGCTGCCATCCTGGTGTTACCTGCGACCAAGGGACTTGGATTTATCAGGGATGGATGAAGAATTCATAGCTGGTTCTCCATGAGAAAACCCTATGCAATCGCCGAGAGGGGGTTTTCTCTGAACAAGAAGACGAGGGAGAAGGGGATTCAGGCCTAGTGAAATGTTGCCGCTTTGTCGAGTCGACTTCATCGCTTAAGCTGGAAAGGGGGTTGTGATTTGTGGCTCATTGCATTCTTTGCTTGGCCACGACCTGGGTGTGTCTACCGTGAAGTTGTGCACTCTAATTTGTGCATATGGCACGTGGACCCCATTGCGGTTGCCCCACATATCAGTGAAAGGAAGTAGAAAGACAGAGTAACTAGTTACACATAAATATATTTTTTGACAGAGAGGTACTCCCTCTGTAAAGAAATATACAAATCTTTTATATCACAGGCTCACCTTGCCGAGAAATATACTCCCTCTGCAACTGTAACATCCCAAATTTCCTATTTGGAATGTTTTACAATTATAGCTAAGCATCCTATGCATCCTGTTTGAATTTGAATGCCATTTGAAGTTTCAGAGAATTTTGAGTTTTGAATTTGAATTCAAACTTTGGCAAGTGGGAAACATTTCAAAAACTAAGCCTGATAAATACTTGATCAAAAGTATGAGAGGAGTAAACATGACACTCCAAAAATATCAGAGGAAAACATTGCCAAAAGATTTGGATTCAAATCTGAATTTTATTTGAATTTGAAAAAATGGATTTTTATAAAGTTTGGATTTTGCCTTTGGAAAAATGTTCAAATGAAAGGAATATTCCTGATCATTTTGGTATATATATACCCTATATAAAATATTTATATTTTAAAAGTTATACTCCGTTTTGTTTTATTTTAAAAAAATAATAAATTTTAAAAAAAAACCCAGCCAGGCGCAGCCAGCCCCCCAGCCCAGCCAGTGTCAGAACCCCACCAGCTGGCCTGGCCAGCCGGCCCGGCCCACTGCCAGCCCAGCGCCGGCCAAGGCAGCCCAGCTCTCCTCGCCCCCTCCCCGCGCCCGAATTGCCTACAGGCAGTGCTGCTCGCTCCCCACCCCCCTCTCTCTCGGCAGTGGACCCGCCTCCTTCGTCAACCCCTCGCGCCACGCCGCCCGTCGCCGCCATGGGATCGCCGGATCCCAAAGGATCCGGGATGCCGATCCGTCCCCGATCGCCCCCACCGTTGCAGGCCGAGGCCCCAGCCTATAAAACCCATCGCCCCGCACCCCATTCCCCCCCTAGCCCTCGCCGGACCCCCTCTCCCTCTCGCTCGAGCACGCCGGAGTCCGAAGCTCCCGCCGCCGCCATACTCGTCGCCGTCGCCGCCCTAGCCACCCCCGACCTCCCCCGACCCCTCCAGAAGCCTCCCCGAGCTCCCCCGCATCCTCCCGGCCACTCCGTCGACCTCCCCGCGCTTGGAGCCCTCGCAGACTCGTCGTCGCCGCCGCCGCCGCCGTCGGACCTTGATAAGTCACCGAGCCCCCTCCCCGTCCGATCGCCACCTGCGGCTAAGATTAGACCCGAAGTATATTTTTTTAGAAAACGGCCGGTTCGTTCGGTTTAGATTAGTTAGGGTTTATTTTTATTAGACGGCCCGTTTTAGTTTAACCCTAGGCCCGTTTAGGCTATTTGACGCAAGTCTGTGATTTAGGCCCATTAGGCCTTTTTCTTTTATTTTTGTTTTTCTGTTTTAACAGAATAGTTTCTGTTTTGAAAAATTCATATCTTTTATTCTGTTTAATATTTTGAGGTGATTCTTTTTTGTTGGTTTGCAAATTTTATGTAGTTTCTGTAGAATATATATTTAGCTATGTTAAAATTAATTAAAATTGCTTTAATTTAGTTTTAGTCAGAATAGTAAATCTGCTATAACTTGAGTTAGAAAAATTACTTTTGGATGATTCTTTTTGTCCCAACTTTATTTTGACATTGCCAAACCATAAAAATTAACTTGGGTATTTTAGGATTAATAAATAAATAGTTTTAAGCAGAATCTTGTTAATCCTAATTAATTGACTAGCTACTATTTTCCTATTATTTTAAATAGTAAATAAATTTATTTTTAACATGTAATTGATTATTCTAGGATAGTTTCTGTCACTTTATAGGATGAACTTTTATTTATAATTAATAAAAGTTTTATTTTATTTTCTTAATAGAAATTGCATTAGGCCTAATAGGAGTTTTATAATAGCTTTTAAATTAATTCTTTTTGCTCCTAGTTGCTTAGTGCATCCTTTTACGTTAAGTTAACCTAAAACCATGATTAGGTTATGTTAGAAAATTTTGTTATATAAAACTATTCTAGCTATTGTTTGAAGTAGGAAAAACTTTGAATTGGTTTTCTTTGAGTTTTCCTTGGATTTTGATTTGGTTGTTTTGGTGTGTTATGTTACTTTTGTTATGCTATTGTGTTATGTGATCCTATGCTATATGCTTATTGTGTTTTGTTTGTCTCGGTAGAGTTTCAGAGTCTGAAGCTTGCTACTCTGAATCTTTAGCTTACGAGGATCATCGGCAAGGCAAGTTTTGATCATGTTATTTCTATACCTATGTTTTTGTGCATTAGAATTGTCACCACCCACCATGCATGCAGTAGTTGAAAATTTGAAGTTATTAAACTTGAGTAGTATCATGTGGTAGGATGAACCAATCCCTTGTTACCATGACCCCGGACGAAGTAGTTCACTTTGCTATGCTCGTGAAGCGGGTTTTGGGTTGAGTGAAATTCATAAGCAAGATGTGAGAGTCAATGATGATGACAACCCCATGAACTACAATGATCAAGATGGACTTGAATTCACTCTTTGGGTGGAGGGCGGTTGTGGGCACCTGGAGAACCCAGTGGTTGGCGGGATGCATGGAGAAGTGCCATGACATCTTGCGGAAAGCTTCACCCAGCCACGAAGAGAAGGATGGATGCCCCATGACCGAAGCTTACTGTGCAGCCGCAAGCCATTATGGGCTCTGGCTGGGTTAACCCTAGTAGTGACGCTGGCTGGGCGGTACTACGAGATGTAGAAGAACGGTAGGATTGGATGGGTACGGCAGTAGCGGAAGAACTCTTTGGAAGACCCTGTTTCATTCGTCCCGTCTTCAAACACCATGAAGTGCGAAGACATAAAAGGAGGGAATGATTCTTGCGGGGAAAGTGCGCAACCCTCTGCAGAGTTAAAGATCTAATCGATTAGCCGTGTCCCCGGTTACGGACAATTTGAGCCTCTGGAACTTGGAAGTATTCGGAAATCTCAACACTAAAATTAATGAATTAAATTGAGGGGTTTATGACTTAATAATTGGGAATGAGATTTTGGTTGGCGGAACCATCTCAATAACTACCAACAAATTGTAGTAATTTGCAAGCAAGTCCACTGTAGTAGGATAAAATTTGCTTTTCGCAAAATGATGAAACTTAGAGCCCCACAGCCAAAATGCATATAGTGATAGTAAGTTTATTATTGTTATTCTTCATGACTTGCCAGCTTATTCAAAAAAGCTGACCTACACGGCTGCAACGTCTTATGTTGCAGAGGTATATTCGGATCAGGAGTGAGGCTACGCTCCACGCTTGGCGGTTGCCCTTTGGAGTCGGATGGACTCGCTTTATCTTCGACGCTTCCGCAGCATTAGTAGTTTATTTCTCATGAGTTGGCCTTGAGCCGAATTTATTCCCTTGTAATAAAGACTCTATATGAGAATCGTGTAATGATATTCAGGTGTGATTGAACTTTGATTACTTTATCGATGTCTTGTGAGTACCGGCATGATCTTGGGATGGAATACGGACACGGAGATTTGACCGATTTTGGGTCAGGTCGCTCTGAGAGATGGTAGCGAGCACACGCTGACCGTGAGGATCGTAACCCCTAGGATCGGAAAGCCATAGGAAGAGACCATTTACTTTTATCCTTACCATTCCGTAATTCTCCCTGTTCAATTCTCGACTCTTCTCATATTTTCAACATTCTAGATGGCGTCGAGTTCACCCCAGTTTTGCTACGGAGTTTTGCCACCGATGAGGCGATGCCCTTCGAAGAAAGCTGGTCAGATGGTGAAGCAGCTGAAGATTGCTCGCCCTCGATCAGGAAGCCAACCAATGCACTTCCGACGGACACCGCTCTGGATTGAAGTGCATATCCGGGGAGAACCGGAGGACACACGGAGCCTATTGACTTTGAGTTCACGAGTTCAAGCTGGATCATCGGAAGGGCGTGGCGATCTATCGAGCACTTGGACATCTCCGAGAGGATCTGAGGCGAGCTCGATTCCTCGGACCTCGCCATGGTTTCTCGCAGGCAAGGAATGGAGATATCATCCGTGCCGTGGAGGGCGATTCCACTCTCTCTTACATCCGGGACTTGGAGTGTCTTCTCGAAGCGGAGATTCAGACTCGCCGTAACTTCGAAGACACACGGAAGCTTTTGTTCCGTGAACTAGAGGCTGGAGGAGAAGGCACGCGCAGACTTCCTTGGCCATGAGGAAGAAATCACGGACTTCATGGAGATAGTCGGCGACCTGAAGATGAAGCTTGCGCAATAGAGGAAAGGATGGACTTGGGAGAGGACCTTTATCCGAGTGGAGATGAAGGACCCCTCGTGAGTAATGATCAGGATTATGAAGGAGTACCTTGAAGGAAGTCACAAGAGGAGGCGCCACAAAGAGGGACGCAAGGATTTTGATGAAGACTTTTAGTGCGACCACCATGTTATTTTTACTTTTCATCGATCAGTTAGGCCGATATTTCCCTTTGATTAGTCATGAGCTTTTGTAATCGAGTTTGAACCATGTTTGAGTGGAATGAATAAATGATTGGTGTGTTTATGATTGTGCATTCATATGGGTAGTGTTATTTCTCATAGACCATTGTTCTATTCTAATTTTCTCATCCACTCCAAAACACAGATGCCTCAGAGGCGTGACCTTTGGTTTTCCGCGGAGCTCACCCAGCTGCTCCAGCAGCAGAATGCACTTGATGCAGCTACTCATCCGAATCGAACAACAACGCCAACAATCCACCGCCACCACCCTCGTGGACAACTTGACTCGATTCACGAGGCTGAATCCCATGATTTTCTCTAGTAGCACCGGCGATTGTTGCTGATGATTGGCTCCATAAAGTCGGAAGAGCTAATCCGTGGGATGCTGCGATGCGAGAGAAGGTGCGCTTTGCGGGCATCAACTGGATGGACCTGCAGCTTCTTGGTGGGAGAACTACACGCCACTTATCCCATTGGTGCCATCACATGGGATCAATTCCAGCAGGCCTTCCGCACGCTCATGTCTCATTTGGAGCCATGAGTGCAAGAAGCGTGAGTTCCGCAACTTACGCCAGGGAACCGTCTTGTGGCACGAGACGTGGATGAATTCAGCAAGCTCGCTTCGCTATGCCCCGGATAGCGTGGCCACAGATGCATAAGCGGAGAAGTTCCTTGAGGGACTCAATGATGAGCTGAGCATGCAACTTATCGTGGCTACCTTCAACAACTACCGTGAGCTGGTAGACAAGGCCACCATACTTGAAGGCAAGCAGCAGCAGATAGAAAGCATAGCGGAAGTACAGCCATGGGAAGCACAACTCGGGAGCTCAGCAGAAGCCCGTTATGCACCATACTCGGGAGGGCACACCCATCATAACCATGGAGGTCATAACCATGGAGAAATGGGAACAACCGCAGCCAGGACAACAAGTCAGGCCATGGCAATGGCAATGGAAGCAGTAATGGCAATCAGCACCGTTCTGCCCGGCTCGAAGGATCTGAGCCACATCACCGCTTCAAGTGCCGAAGGCAGGGCACTATGCCTTGACTGCCGGAGGCCAAGCAGAGGAATGGAAATGGCAATGGAGGCTCGTGAAGAAGCCCAATCCGTTCCCTCGTGCTCGGGTGAACCACATCGGCGTGGAGGGCGTCTATGATCAGCCGGACAATCGTGGTTGGTAAGTTTTATTGAATTCCGTTCAGTTTTGGTACTCTTTGATTACGGTGCAGCGCATTCATTCATATCAAGGGTAGTTGTGGAAAAGTATGGGTTACCCACTAAAACCCTTAGAAGCCCCTTGGCGTCAGTTCGCAGGAGGAGAAATGATGGCAGGTTTAGGCTGTCATGCAACCCTCAACATCGGGAACCATAAATTTCCGCAGACCTCATAGTGTTGGAAACCCGGACCTTGGATGTAATCCTAGGCATGGATTGGTTGGCAAAGTTTGAAGGAAACATAGGCGTGCCCGAAGTCTATTCTGCTCACCACCCCGGAGCGAAGAGGATCAAGTATGTAGCGAGCACAGCCGGATGAAGAATCGGTGCATTCCCTCACGGGAGTTGTTGGGAGGAAGTGCGATGGTGCAAGACTTTCCCGATGTGCTTAGGAGGAATTACGAGAATGCCATCGGACATGGACATTGAATTTCTGATCGAGTTATTGCGGCACAGCCCCAATATCCAAGAGACCTTATCGGATGCCACCGAATGAGTTGAAAGAGATCAAGGATCAAATTAATGAGTTATTGGAGAAAGGATATATTCGCCAAGCTCATCACCTTGGGGAGCCCAGTTCTTTTGGTAGAGAAGAAGGATGGAAGCTTGAGGATGGTTGTGGATTATCGTGCATTGAGCGAAGTAACCATCAAGAACAAGTACCCTCTGCCGATGATTAATGATCTGTTTGATCAGCTAGTTGGAGCCAAGGTATTCTCTAAGATCGATCTTGATCGTGGTATCATCGATTGAAGATCCGTGAAAAGGATATACCCAAAACAGCATTCACTACGGTATGGTTTATATGAGTATACCGTCATGTCATTTGGATTGACTAATGCTCCTGCATACTTCATGAATTTGATGAACAAGGTGTTCATGGAATATCTGGACAAGTTTGTCATGGTGTTCATCGATGATATATTGATTTTCTCCAAGAGCGAGGAAGAGCATAAGGAACATTTGCGTCTAGTTTCGGAGAAACTTGAGAACATCGGTTGTATGCCAAGTTCAGCAAATGTGAATTTTGGCTGAAGGAAGTTGGATTCCTCGGACATGTTATTTCAGGAGAAGGAATAGCGATTGATCCCGCCAAGGTTGAATCAGTCACCGATTGGCGATCACCCACCTCGATCAAGGAGATCCAGTTTTCTCGGACTCGCAGGATATTATCGGAGGTTTATTGAGAACTTCTCGAAGATTGCCAAGCCCATGGTGAGCTGTTGAAGAAGGAGGCCAAGTATGTTTGGACCGAGGAATGTGAAGCCAGTTTTCAGGAATTGAAGAAACGATTGGTCACAGCCCCAGTGTTGATTTTGCCGGACATACACAAGGAATACCAGGTCTATTGTGACGCTTCTCGTCAAGGACTCGGAGGAGTATTAATGCAGGAAGGTAAAGTTGTAGCTTATGCCTCCAGACAGCTACGACCTCATGAGATGAATTATGCCACACATGATTTGGAGTTAGCAGCTGTAGTGCATGCACTCAAGACACAGAGACATTTCCTCATCGGAAGCTGTTGTGATGTTTACAGATCACAAGAGCTTGAAGTATATTTTCACGCAGAAGGAATTGAACCTCGAGCGGAGGAGATGGCTAGAGTTGATAAAGGACTATGACATGAGATTGCATTACCACCCGGTAAAGCTAATGTTGTAGCAGATCTTTGAGCCGTAAGAGTTATGTGAATACTCTTACGGCGGAGGATTACCCCAGAGTTAGTTGATGACCTCGAGATCTCCGATGGAGATAGTTCGAGAGGATTTGTTGCAACTCTGGAAGTTCAGTCCACTTTGGCGAAAGGATTCGTGAAGCCGTAAGTCGGACAAGGAAATTGATGAGATTAAGCAAAAGATGGATGAAGGAAAAGCTAAAGGATTTCGTAAGGATGAACACGGAACTATATGGTTCGAGGATCGTATTTATGTGCCCAATGATCCCGAACTCGGAAGTTAATTCTTCAGAAGCTCATGATTCACCGTACTCGATTCACCCCGGTAACACCAAGATGTACCGGATTTGAAGGAAAGTTTACGGTGGGCGGTATGAAGAAGGATATTGCGAGTATGTAGCGATGTCGATGTTTGTCAACGTGTAAAGGCAGAACATCGAAGCCAGCAGGTTACTTCAACC